>JAREIK010002682.1:1562986-2200486 GCA_029783825.1 Sapria himalayana
AGTAATGGTTATGACCTATAATAATATCACTTCTCCAAAGAATATGTTATATAATTAAAGGATTATACTAATAGGTAGTAGAGTCATGCCATACAAAGATTATCATGACTAATTAAGTAGAATTTCTGCTAAGAATAGATACTGTAACAAGTTGATAATTCATAAATTACAAATACCTAAATCCCTCCAAAAATATATCAATTTCATGATTATTCATTAAAATCAACTAAAACTCCAAAGTTATGAATTTGATTCATTTATGTTACATTCTTATACTTACACATTATCTAATATTACCAAAATACTTAAAAATATTTAATAATTTAAACACTAAATACCTCTGAGTATGGATAATATGCTGTATTAGTGATAAAAGTAGCAAGGAAACAATTAAGAGGGGACCATTATGAGAATGTCTTAAATTTTGATAACCACCTTATATGCTAATAGGGTAGTAGGTCATTCCATAATTATCTAGCTTTTATTCTATGAATGAGCATAATAACTACAAGACCATTTATGAATTCCATCATAAATAAAAATATGATTATCCTTAGAATCTTATATTTATGATCTGGAATCTTATATATTGTGCCTATTAGAGTATTTTTTAATTATAGTTGTCTCATCTAATATTGTCTGTGCAATCCCTATGAGATCAATATTTAGACTAAATATTCATTTCATTACTTGTATAACTTGTATACTTGAGTTAAGCAACTAGTTTTGAGATATACCTAACTATGAAATTAGGTATTGTAACAAATTCACAATAGTCAATTTCAAGGATTACTTTGCTATAGTTTGATTAGTCAACTTGAATTGATGTAACTATCCTTTTAAAAGGACAATTCTATTTATAGTTGTGTTGATTTGATTGTTTCTTAGTATTTATATTGAATTTGTATTTTGTGTAGCACTTTTTTTATTTGTTTTGTGGACACCACAACTAAAATGAGATGACTTTATAGGACCATAGTCAATCATTCTGGACATAGAAATTGACAAGAACTATGAGATCACTTTTGAGATAGAGATGTGAGAGAGAACCTATGAAAGAAAATAGAAGCAGTAGCGACCACAAAGATAGAAAAGATAAGCTATCCAATAGCACAATATTATTTGTACTCTGTGTAATTATTGATAATCTACTATATGGATAGATATTATGGGATTCATGTGCAACCCATGCAATGTGAATTATTATTAAGTTGATTGTTAAGTTTGATAGCTATGGTCTAATAATATTAGTATAATGAAAGGATTTTAGAAGATCTGGATAGTCCATGTCATAATGTTGTAGAGCTAAGCAACAAAGTAAAGATACTTTGAAGCTTTTTCGAATGCTATAAAGCTTATGAATCTTTTCTTTTTTGGGGAGACAAAGCCCACAATTCATTCTAGTGATTAATCTTGAGGCTTGATTGTAAGTTGGTATAAATTTGTGCAAGTCTTTCTCATCAAGTTCTTCTCACCTCAAATCACCTCTTAAATAAGGGAAGAGATAAGTCAAGTTTTCCAAGATGAACAATTGGCACTATATGATGTTGTAGGAATGTTAGAAAGAGCTTTTGAGGAGGTTCCATTATCAAACAAGTCATTTGAGGAAGTGCATTTTCTATTGAAAGAGCTAGCAAAGAATAATTACCCAAGCTCCAAATGATTAAGTAATTGGAATGAAGGAAGCAAGATTATTAGATCTGGATAGATTGACTGGCATGAAGTGAACATTTTTGATTTTCAATTAGTTTGGATCCCAAAAATAATAAGTAACAATTTTGGAAGACATTTCTATTGTACAAATAGGATGAACAACAAATCTTGATTCTTTGTATCATGTGGGAACAATGAGTATTTTTAAACAAGGGGTATATAATTTGACCAAAAAATAATTTCTTTGCACATACCCATCCAAATGGGAGAAATCATGAAAACCTATCATATGAGAGCCCTAGGAATATGCAGTAGATACTTTCATCAATTTTAGAAGAATTTTGGAAGAATGTTGATGAAGTGTCAAATATAAGGAGCGTCAAGCATAAATACATTGACCATAAGAAAGTAGAAAAGTCATCTATTTCAAGAATATTTTGATCTTACTCATGGAGATAAAGAAAGAAATTATCTTCAAGGGAACATGATGGGAGGGATTGAAATGAGGGTTAGATCACATGGATGCGTAATAAATATCATTGAAATCAACTTTGATAACTAGTAATCTTAATGAAGAAAAATGTATGAATTGACAATCAAGAAAAATTGAGATAAATCCAAAGGACTTTTCTATGCATTATACTAGAAGTGGAAAATAGTAGGAAGGGACAACAAGTTGAAATGGAAGCCACAATAGAAGTGTCATAAAGAGGAAGCTGTTGACTGAAAAGTCATGACTTTTCCTAAGTCATAGCACAACCCAACAATGTTGCACAAATTTCATAACATCTTTGCAATGCTCAAGGCAAAATATGCCATGAATTTTCCAAGTCTGACATTTATAGAACTAATTGCCCAATTTCACCTGGTCAAAATAAATGAAAAATTGAGGAGGAGATACTTATTCCCAAATCAATGATCATAAAGATATACAACAAAATTATATTAGAATGGTAAATGTTTCCCTCTTAATCGTCCTTTTCCGCAATATTTTTGAAATGGAAATATTGATGAGTAATTTTATAAGTTCCTCAATGTGTTCAAAAGTTGGAAGTGAATAATCCATTTTCTGAAGCATAATTAAAAATGCTGAACTATGTAAAATTTATGAAAGATAAAATGAGTATCGAGAAAAAGTTGGAGACCTAAGGATTGATAAATATGCCAAGAATTATAGCACTATTATCCAACATGAACTCATGAACCACTAAAAGATCTAATAACTTTTATAATTTTTATGTATTATTGGAAAGAATACTTTCAGGAACATACTATGTAACTCAGGATCAAGTATAAATATGATATCATTATCCATAGTGTTGAGGTTAAACCTTGGTAAAATAACTCTAAACACCCTCTCAGTTCAAATGGTCAATCACTTAATCAAATTTCAAAATGACATTATTGAAACTATTTTGGTAAATGTCAATAAAGTTTAAATTTATTTTCTAGTGGATTTTTTTTTTGCTTGATATAGAAGATGATCAAATGCTCCATTGATTTTGAGAAGATAATTATTAGTCATTGCATAGGAATTAATTGATGTCAATAAAGATAAATTCATACATCGTCTGAGAAAAGATCAAGTAAAATTCATAACTATAAAGACCTAGTGTATTAAAAGCAAAAGCATAAAGTGAGATATTTTTGTATTCGCGAGGCAAGGCATAAGCCTCGAGGCATTAAGGCATAAGTTTTTTGAGCAGCACAATTTATAATTAATTTATATTTTAAAATATATAAAATAAAATAAAATAAATAAAAAAATAAATTAATAAATAATATGAAATATTTATTTATTAAATTTTAAATTTTAATAAATTTAAAGTTTAAATTTATTAAATTCTATACTTTTTTATTTTTAATTTTATTCTATTAATTAATTTAATACTATTCATTAATTAATACAATTATTTATTTATTAATCAAATACTATTTAATAAATTTATAATTGATAATTTATTAAATAAATTTTATAATTTGCCATCTCCTTCGCCCCTCTCCCCCTCTCCCTCGCCCCTCTCCCCTCTCCCCTCTCCCCTCTCCCTCGCCCCTCTCCCCTCTCCCCTCTCCCTCGCCCTTGCCCCTCGCCCTCGCCCCTCTCCCTCGCTCCTCTCCCTCGCTCCTCTCCCTCGCTCCTCTCCCTCCGCTCCTCTCCCTCGCTCCTCTCCTCCTCGCTCCTCTCCCTCGCTCCTCTTCCTTCTCCATCACACCTCTCCCTCGCTCCTCTTCCTTCTCCATCACACCTTTGTTCTACTCCACATAAAGCTTGATGGAGCTCCGTAGAGCTCCAACTAGCTCCATCGTGGCGCTTGTGGACCTCTGTTGAGCTTTAACAAGCTCCAACGTAAAGCTTAGGAAGCTCTATCGAGCTCCAGCGAGCTTCATCTTGGAACTCATTGGAGCTCCGTTGAGCTCTATGGAGCTTGGCAGAACTCGTTGTAGCTCCAGCAAGCTCTTCGAGCTCCAGCATGGAGCTTCATCGAGCTCCATCATGGAGTTCGGGGAGCTCTAGGTGCTTCGTCAAGCTCAATGGAGCTCACATGGAGCTCCGTCGAGCTCCACGATGGAGCTCCAGCTAGCTCCATCATGTTGATGAGTTATATGATGTTGAAGAAAAAATTAGGAAGACAAGTTGAAGAGAAATATTATATAGAGAATCTAGCCTAGATAGATGAAGTCATTGACCAAATTGGAGATAAAATGAAGGTCTAGCTACTGATATTAAATGTAGTTCTGATTGAGAGCCAACTCAAAAAATATTTTTTCATAGTTTGATAAATAAACATGTTGCACCACAACCCATATACTTTATAATAAATTCCAAAATTATAAACCCTTTTTTCTAAAATAAAAGTCTTCCATGATACTCAAACCTAGTCATGATTACCCTAGATATATATATATTTTTGTGTGGATGTTTGGAGGGAGATTCATTCTTGAGGATGAATAATACCTTTTGTTTGGAAGTTTATTTAACAATACCTTTTGTTTGGAAGTTTATTTAACAATACACATACTGAATATTTTGAATCACTTAGAAAGTTTATAACATTTTTTATACACATATTTTAGTATTTATTGAAAATATTTTATTAAATTCTTATTTTGAGAAAACTTAAATTTTTTTTCTGAAATCATTGTGATTTTTGATAGAATTGGTAGACACAGTGGAGCAAAGGCTTGGAGAAAATATAAGTACACCTTCCATAATTTTTCTTGAGTTTTTATAGCATCCTTTCTATATTGCAACTCTATCAAAAATAGTCATCTCATTCTTTGTACGCAATGACTCTACCATCAAGTTAACATAATTATTTCATATTACAAAGCAATCATCATGCCCATGATATTTTCTTCAAGTCATGATCATACTATCTCCATTATACATAATAGGTATGATATTATTTTATCATCATGGTGGCCAAGTACCCCACTTTTATAATTAGTCATGATAATTTCTAGAGTTGTGACTTATTAAATATAGAGTAAAAAAATTAAGTATTTTGAGTCATGATATTATTTTTTACTGTGACTTTTTGTTAAAGATATCACTTACCATTAGAGTAGTGACTTTTTGTTATGGCTTTTCTAATGCCATAATTGTCTGTTCTAAAGAGAAAATATCAAAGCCTTGACCAATACTAGTGCCATGACTTTCTATTATAATGAGTAATTTTCTTAGTCATGAAAATCCTAGTACTAAGATACTTTTGCTAAAAAATTCAAGACCAAAATCATAGCAAATTTCATCACCATGAATTGTGTTATGGAGACAATTCTCTCAATCACAACAATTTCTAATTATGACACCTTGCTCAAAAATTCAAAACCAAATTCATTGCTAATCACATCATCACAACTTTATGTTACAGTGAGTAAAGGTACCAATCATAATCATTTCTAGTAATGTGACTTCAAACTTAAAAGATCCCATGAAAACATGAAGTACAAAAGTGATACTTAAAAAAAGTGATAAATTGTGGTAAACGCAAAACCATGATGCCAAAAATCTAGGCAATGCAATTCCATCCTTCATTTAGAGTAAATCCAAGGAAGACACGAGTAGTCTTTGATTGGAATTAGAAATATTTACTTAGATTTTCACTTGTGTATTCATTGGGAACCCTCAAATTTATGAAGAGACTCTCAATAAATCTTACATGATTTTCTCCCCAATGTCTGACTAAATTTATATATATAGTTGGTGAATATATATATTATGTTGTGATGAATTAACAAACTTACGAGGTTATGTGTGTATTTATGGTGTTGCTTGGATATTGATGGATGCATATGTAAATTATAACTAAAAGTTTTCACTAATAGATAGGTTTATACATATCAGTCATAAAAGGTAGTGTCAAGTAAGTCACGAGATACACTCAACCGGTACATCAAGAAGGAAGTGATAGCCCTTCTAATCTTAATGCATGAGATAAACCAATATGTAATGACCTGAAGAGTGAAGTTAATGTAAGCTCAACCATTATAAGTACACTACTTGCAAACCAAAAGCACAAATATATTTAATACCAATTCATTATTTACTTTCTAGAAAAATCAACCTTTGAGTAATGTGAGAGTTATGTTGAATGTTTAATCTATAAGTTTCATATAGTATGTGAGTCATGTGTCAGTTGTGATGAAAAGTAATAGGTATATCATGGAACACATGCAAATGGAGAAGACTAGTAAGGTGATGATATTTCTACAAATTTTTTTCTCTTGTATGACTTCTATTTACATGTGAGATTCAAGAGAAGATATATGTTAATTTTCATGAGTATCACACTAACAAAACCTAAAATGAAAATATATTTAGTACCACATTATTTCATAAATTTTAAGATACTTAGAGATTATAGAATAGAAATACATATTTGTAACAATCTTCAAATGTAATTGACATATTGCCTAAAAGGTATAGAAATGAGAATAGAAATTGCATGGAATGACATATTATTTAGTGTTGAAATGCCTAGAGTACAACTATATATGAGGGGATCATCATTGATAGTGATAGTCCAAAGATAATGACCACCTTATATGACAAAAGGGTACATGTAGATTTTCACACCAATCTACCATTTATCCAACACCAAACATAACATTAAAAAATAATAGAGAAGCGTCTTTAAACACAAGGACATGATCAAATCCAAGAGTTTGAGTATCTTTCTGGAGACTATGTATATATTTTCAATTCAAGTAGTAGTTAGTTCACTATTGGTTAATCAAACTTTCTTTCTACACAAAATTTTATGGGATGGATATTTGGACTTATATCCACTTAATTTTTGTATGATCCATATAGTTACGAGGCTATGTTAGATGAGAAATCCTCACCCAATGAGGTTTTGAGATCTTGCCAACTAATAATAGTTTTTACATCCTTATAAAGTCATAATACTAGCCCATAACACAACTTAGGCTATGCCAAACCAAGTTGTCTAGCCCAAATGCCACAAAACATTTGGTATGGAATGATCTAGCACACTAACTTGTGCAAGTTGATTTTGGTTTGGATGACCAAACTAGACTAGTTTGGATATGACCTAGGCTAGCCTTGATCAAATCATGCTATCCTAGACTGAACCATACAAGTCTGGATATAACCTAGGCTATCTTGGATTGAACCCAAGATAACCAAGGTTCAAGGTATGCCAACCAAGCATTATCAGGCATGATCGAGGCAACCTATAAGCCAATGGAATGTGCTAAGCCATCCATTTTTAGAGGCATGATGTGACAACATTATTTGTTTGATAACTCTAAAAAAAGAAGGTAAAATGATAGAACCCATATGAGTTATTATAAGACCCATGCCATCATAGATGATAGAACCCATACATAGAGTCAAGAGAGAGGTTTTGAAAGTCAGTCATGATGTAATGGGATGCACCAGAATGGAGAGCCCATTTATTTGTAGAGGATACATGAGACTTGTTTGAAACTTCACATATCAAATATTTAGAGTTTTTTTGGTAAGAAATTATTGATGTATTTGACTTATTTGAGTTTTAAATGGATAAATTTCACTAAATGGCTAATTTGATAGAATTTGATGAATATAAGTGAAATCATATATATTTTGGATTAATTTAGTAAACCTAGTAGAGTGATAACTTGTAGGGCTAAAAAATAATGGAAATCCATGATATTTATTAACTCACAACTTGGTTACACTTTTCTTAAGCCCAATGACAAGTTGTGGTAGCATTTTTTGACTATAACTCAAAAAAATAAGTTATGATAATCTTTGTATGTCATGACTCTATCACTGAGTTGTTAGAATATTTTTGTTATGCAATATTTTCTTCATGAACATGATATTTTCTTGGATTTGTGACCATATTATTTCTAAAATACAATTATATCCGTGACTTTATTCTCACTTCACAATATTTATGTACACTACCAGTAAAAAAGTCATGATATTTTCCAGTCTTGCGTCTTAATCATTATAGAACTAAAAATCATTTAACACTAATTGATTTTAGTCATGGAAATATTTTTTGCAATGACTTTTGAGCTAGCAGATAAATTTCTAAGTCATGACATTCTTTCCTTCATAATTTTGTATTATAGAGAGTACATACTTTAATAATGGTCTTTACTACTATTTTGACCATTTTATGCTACCTAATTTTATCGATTAGGTTATGTATTACAAACTTGGTAATGAGAGTGTATCAATAATTGAGATCCACAAGTGCATTGATCATATAAGTAGTAAAATAAATTTTTATCTATATATCAATCCTATAAGAATTGTATCATTAATTCAACTATTCAATAATGGGATAATCAATTTTTAGTAAAATGAATACTCAAATTGTTAGATAATCTTAGGTCTATAGTTTAATTATTTAATTTATATGATGTCATTAAGTTGCTTGACATATATTATGTTGGACATAGAATGTAGGTTTGGATGTTATGAAAAGACTTCTTGGTCTAACGACATACAAGGTATATGTCACTATTGAGCTCTTCCCATTGGTGGTACCCTAATAAGTGTTCCTTCCCTTGGTACGTTATCACTCAAATATCAATTCATCTATATATGAGAGTTGTTCACAATCTCATATCATTTATGCAACTTCATCAACTATCCTTGATAGTTACTTCATATGTATAATTTTATTTTCCAGCCTCTATTATCATGAATACTAATGATTGATATAGTTTATAAATATTTATACTTTCAGATTCATAAGTATCATACTCATATAATTAACATATGTTTCTCTTAAATTTTATTGGTATGAACCATATAAGTAAAAGTAGCTCACAAAGATTATTACCTTCATGTGAGTCACAACATACTTGCACGTCCTGAGAATTTTCTATCACTATCATCCTTAGTGATGATGTGACTCATACTAAATATGAACCCCTTGAGATAATATTATAGATAATGTTCATCCTAATCATGAATAAATTACTTAAGATGTGTGTAATTGATTGTCATGTAAATACATTCACACTTCTATATTCATAAGTGATATACACATAATAATTAACATTTCTAAAATTTGATGTACAACATATATATATTTTTCAAATATAAATCAGAAGGACTATCACTTCTTTCCTATCATATGTATAAGTAAGCTTTTTATTACCTATTATCGTCCACCATAATCTTGCATAAAGTCACTAAAGTAGAACCCCAAATCCAATTTTTACTTAGTCACCATCCATTAGTATCCATATATATATTAAATCAAATCATGCATCCATTCATAAATAAAATCAATTATATTGCATTATTCAAATTCTACAAATCTTATACTTGTGCTAATTTGGTACACATTTCCAAATATATCTATAAAAAGAGTGGTTTGATAGCCATACCTCCAAATTCTAGGGATTAGCATAAATCATGCATCATTTTCTTACATGTGGAACCCCTAGTGAGTACAAAATTCACCCTTAGGTTTGTAGTTATCATGACTTTTTTGTTGCATGAGGGACAATAAAAAAAAGTAGAGATATATAAAAAATTATCTATCTTCCACTTATATACTCAGGAAATCATACATTACTCTTGTTATCTCCATGTGAGTCACAATATACTTGCACATATCTTGAAAATTTTATGTCACTATTCATCTAAGTGATGATGTGACTCTCACACTAAATATGAACCCCTTGAGATATTGTATATAATGTTCATCTCAATCATGAATAAAATTCCTTTATAATGTGTGAAATGGATTGACATGTAAATACATTTACACTTCTATGTTCATAAGTGATATACTCATAATAATTAACATACCTAAATTTGATGTACAACATATAAGTTTTCTTGTACATCAATCAGAAGGGCTATCCTTCTTTCCTATCATATGTATGAGTGAGCTTTGTGAGTTACATATTATCATCTACCATAATCTTGCATAAAGTCACTAATAGTCAAACCCCAAAATCAAGATCTATTTAGTCACCATCCATTATTATCCATATTTTAATTAAATCAAATAATGTATGTATTCATAAATACAATCAATTATATCGCATAATTCAAATTCTAAAAACCCTATACTTGTGCTAATTTGGTACAAATTTCCGAATCTATCCTTAAAAAAAGTGGTTTGTGAGCCATGCCTCCAAACTCTAGGGATTAGCATAAATCATCATTATTTGCTTGCATGTGGAACCCCTAGTGAGTGCAAAACTTACCCTTAGGTTTGTAGTTATAATGACTTTTTTGTTGCATGATGGACAAGAAAAACCAATTATAGATCTCTAGAAAATTATTTATCTTCCACTTATATACTCGAACAACCTTACATTACTCAAAATTGAAAGTTTTAGTTTTTAGAAGAAAGTTTCAACTTCAGTCTTCATATCTTTATTATGAAGTCATAACTCTATAAAATAGCTACAACTCTATTATGTATCTTGATATTACTATAACACAAAGTCATAACACTGATAGTGACCATAACTTGGGCCTAATTTTTTTTGTAATATAAAGTCATGATACTATAAAATAGCCTCAGCTTCATGCTTTTATCTATTTATATATTATAGCTATGACACAAAAGTAACCATTCATATCTTTTAAGTGTCCATGATGCTGTGAGTAGTCACTACACTAGACTCTTTTTCTCTCATATGACTTATTTCCATAATACTATTAGGATGTCATGGAATTGACACTTAGCTTATGTATACAATTCATGGCTATATCTTCTATTAAGGATAAGAGTTGCAGTCTTGGAAATGATTGTAGTAAAGTAATATCCTCTACAATAATTATTGTCCCAAAAGTCACAACATTGAATAATTATCACATAATTGGCACGAGTAGTTGTGGCTCTATAATTTTCTATAGTTCAAAAGTCATATCCTTATAATAAGGTCATAGCTCTGACATGAGACTACTGAGCCATAAAAAGATAAACGTCATGATGCTATAAAATTGGACGTGACCTTGAGAACCAATGGGATACTTGGTTACTATGATGTAGAATTATTGTCATACCATTTAAATAATCTAAGCTAAGTATAGTTGTAACTCCATGATAATATCATAACTATTGAGAATATATCATTTAGTGAAAAGATTATGCTAATTAATTGGTAAGCCATGATATACAAAAATAACTCTAACCGATTAGGTAGTATTTCGGCCAAGAATAAATATTGAAATTATATGGTACTCACTAATCTAACCCTCTATTAAACACTTCCAAAAATTTATCGATTTCATGACTATCATCAATATTTTCTAAAATAATAAAAATCATGAAATTAATACTTATTAACTTCATTTTCATGTCTACAAATCATTAAAACCCACCATAATATAAAAAATATTTATTATTTGAATACCAAACAAACTCTCATACTAAACAATTTCTTATCCCCGAGTAATAACTTTCCCCTCCAAGAAAAGTTATTATCAATACAAATGGTTATGATTATGTTTGAGTATCATAGGGTCAATAAATAGTGGAGTAATTTCATTTGGACATGTTGATATGTGTGACAGTGTTTGAGTTCTATGACTATACTATAGGTCATTGGATATGTATATTTGTTTATGTGGACGTGATAGGTGTCCATTACATCATACATGTGAAAAATTAATATTAGGTTGCCTCCCAATCATTGCTATATTTTATGTCCATAACTAGATCATCAAAACTTCTTTTACTCCATTTGAGATCTCTAACATTCACATGATCTTTTAATTAAGAATATTATTTTACTTATTTATTATTAGTCTCTTCCTTTAGTCTTTTTTCAGCTACACTTGCTTCTTTGGCTCTTTCCTATTTTCATATAATGGCTTTAGTGAATATCATGTATTCTTCTTCTCTAGTTCATCAGACCTTTTCATTCTGGATCCCCAAAGACATGACACTAAGTACTACCATTGCTTTTCCTTTAAGCCTTTCTTTTCTTTTTTTTTATATCTCCAAAATCATAGCTATTATTTAAGTCATGGATTTTTCTTCCATCTCTTCTTTGTCTTTTTCTTTTTGTAATTCCTAACTTGTGCATAGTCGTGGCCTTGCCCTTAGGCTTATGATAGACTAATTCATTCTGTATCACCAAAGCCATGGAACTGGGCATAGTAATGGCTTTGTTTTTAATTTTTTCTTCCATGAATTCAATCACAATATTATTTTTTTCTATAGATTCCTCATCTTCCTTAGAGCTGCATCATAAGACTCATCAAAGGGCATGACTTGGAAAAATATTATGATCTCATAGTAGGGGGTTAAAGTGCTGGGTTGGGTTAAATGGTTACGGGTTAAACGGGTGACGGGTGAAAAACATGTAAACCCGTACATGACACGTTTAATAAACGGGTAAAAAATCGAAACATGAACACGAACCATTTAATAAATGGGTAACACGACACGACTCGTTTAACATGTCTAATTTTAATGGGTCGGGTCGGGTTAACACGATAAACCACTCATTTGACCCATTTACCTATTTACCACACGTTTGACCCATTTAACACATTAAACCACTCGTTTAACTATTTACCTGTTTATTTAAAAATGTTAACTTCATAAAATTAACAAACTAACACAAAAAATGTAATATTTAGAGACATCATTCATATCACACCACTATATAATAAAGTACAAATTACAATCTAAATATTCAAATCTAAAGTATCCAAAATCCACCAACGACCATATTACAAATTATAAATACAATCTGAAATAACAATCATATTATAAATTACAATCTCAAACAACTATAAATTCCATGATTCACAAAATTTCGTGAAAGATATCAAATCTCCACATCCAAGACAATGAGCAGGTTCAACAACTAAATTCCCATGCCCTACACAAATTAAAATAAAGTATTATATAACATTTAATTAAATAAATTAATAACTAAATCAGTACCAAAAACTTGACATTACCTCTCTTTAGTCATGATCAATGATAGATATAGAATTAGAACATTGAACGGATATAACTTTATTAGATCTCATATTTTGATTGAAAACATCATCATCTAATTCCCTTTCTGAATCATCATTAGAATCATCTACAACTAAGCACAATAAAACATAAATGAATCAACGATCATATGAATAAGAATAATGATAAAAATAATACTAGTAAACTGGAATCAAACTTACTGCTCTTCCCATGAATCCAATCTCTAGTACAAATCAAAGCTTGGATAATTTCTGGCAAAAGTGAACTTCGATACTTATTCAAAACTTTACCACCGGTACTAAATGCAGATTCAGATGCAACTGTAGAAATAAGAATTGTCATTACATCACAAGCTAACCGAGACAATATAGGATGTCGAAACTACCCTCATTTCCAAAAAGTTAGAATATCCAACTCCTTTTTTCTTTCAAGCCTTTTTTCATTAAAATACAACTGCAACTTGGTCACTCGAGAAACAGGAGCATCTTCTTCTTCACGTTTTTCAAAATACTACATTTTATACAAAGTCATTATTAATATACAATAAACTACCTTGATCACATTCAATTCAAATAAAATAAATTATATTTTACCTAAAAAAGGCTTTCGGAATCATCAAGACCATGAGTCTCGCTAACTTGTTTCTCACTACTTGAAGTAGCAAGAACATGTGACAAGTTGACAGAGTACAATTCAAAGAGCTCAAATAAAGTATCATGAACACACTTGAATTCATAGGAACACCTCCATAAAGTTTTGAATAAGCCCAATCTACAAACTGAATTTTGTACCGAGGATCTAAGATGATAGCAATTGAAAGAATCACACTATACTTTGACCGATACTTGTCAAACTTAGCATGCATATGACTTCCCATTATTCTCATAAAACTTTCATTGTCTGTCAATGCCTCCTTCAAAGTATGTTGAATTAGGAACACTTGAGGGAAGTACAAATTAGCTGTGGGATATGATGTACCAGAGAATAAGCAAGTAACTTTATGAAACACCCTCAACAAATTAGAAATCTTTTCTACTTTGCTCCATTCTTCTCGGGAAGGACAATGTCTATAATTATAATCACTCAACTATAAATGAATAAATGCACGTCGATAAAAAAGTGCACTGTCAAGCATAACATAAGTTGAGTTCCACCTAGTTGGAACATCTCATTGCAAACCTTTTTTACTCTCTAATGAAACTTGAGCAACACAATCCGTGAACTTTTTTTTCCTTCCTGATGAGCCTTTAACAAATTTGATGTTTTTCTGAATTTTTATTACTGATTCATCAATTTCTTTCAGTCCATATTGGACTATCAAATTAAGAATATGTGCACAACACCGAACATGAAAGAACTCACCATCCATCAAGAAAGCATTTTTAAGGTTAAGTTGACTCTTCAACAACTTAACAAAACAATCATTACTAGAAGCATTATCCAAAGTCAAAAAAAATAATTTTCTTTCAATTCCCCAATCAGTCAAAAATATATAAATTTTCGCAGACAATGCAATACCAGTGTGGGGAGGGGACATGAGACAAAAGTTCAAAATTTTTTTCTGCAACTTCCAATTTAGATCAACATAATGGGCTGTGAGAGAAACATATCCATCAGTCGATATAGAAGTCCACAAATCAGATGTCAAACAAATTCTTCCAGGAAGGCAATCCAACACAATTTTAAGTTTATCATTCTCTCTCTTGTAAATTTTTAACACATCTGATTTTGCAGTATTCCTAGAAGGCATCTTGATATTTTCATAAGCATACTTGAACATTGCTCTAATACCCTCATATTGGACAAATCGAAATGGTAAATCATGCTTAAGTATTGCCTCAACCGCTAACTCACGAAACATTTCAGGATCAAATTTTGTGGATCGCATTAGCATAGATCCTTGACCTTGACTCAGAAGCAATTGTTCAATATCCCCATGGTTTTTTTTCACACATTTTTCCATGTGAGTATGCATGTTACCAGTTCCATGACTAGACTCACATATATATTTGATACCACAAATATTACATGCAGCACGCTTCTTGCCACCTGGATATTTTTTATTTAATTCTGTAAAGTAGTTCCATACTATTGAAGTCTTTTGTCGCTTATGATTAGATTTACCTTTATTTGTAGTTGTACCAGTTGATGTCTGTGTTGCTGGAGTTTCTGCTACATTAGATTCATGCCCAATCTTATCTTCTTCATCAGAAATTATAATATTGTGATCGGAAGAATCCATCTGTTTAAGACAAAAAAAATACAAATAGAATCCATTTACTCAATACACATACATTTGTTCATAAATATGATGTTCATATATCCTAAATTATAGTGTCAACTACTTTTTGCATCTTTGGGTGATACTATTAAATTTTAGGCCTCCATTGGAAATGAATTTATTATGGTCACATTGAGAACTTCCCATGTCAAAATTAAATTTTTACATCCATGATTTTCTTCTTAAAGCACAATTATGAAAATACATATATACATATTCATAACAAAATCAAATGTCTTCTTTAAAGAACCTAGGACTATCTATTGTCAAAAAAGACACTCATAATGCACATTGCATATTGAGACAAAGTAGTAGGACCATCCCTTGGCTATCATTGCAGGGTATTGTTTGGTCAAGAGAAAAAACCTATCTTTTTTTTTTCTTTTGGAATTTTTTGGGGAGCTTCTCCCAAGTTGTCTTTACATGTGACTTGATTTCTTGGCTCTAACCAGTCGTGTAAGTCAATAGAAAACCCCATTCTCTAGTTTCTTCATCAACCCACCAAACCCCAAAAAAAATATATATATATTTACAATCTTTCACTATATAATATCTTCTTTTCATCCCCTTGAAGTGATGTCCTTCTGCATGGAGTTGAGACTAAATAAAGATTATATTATATGTATCTTCTTCCTTGTATTATGGCTTGGACTTTGAATAAATGCCTCCTGATCAAACTACACTACATAAATATAATGTGTTATAGTATTCACACTTGAAAACAAAGCATTCAAGCCATGTCTCTCATAATGCACATTGCATATTGAGACAAAGTAGTAGTACAAAACCAGATGAATCTGACCTAGGTTAGCTCAGATCTATTGGATCGGATCGAAAGTTAAATGACTTACCAGTTACCACGTCGTTCACAGCTTGTCCTGGAGTGGTTGCCCCCGAGGTCGGTCCAGGTGCCTTTGCTGGTGGCGCCGACAGGCTGTTTAGCAGAGGCGATGGAGCCAAGGCCGGTGGACCTGGTCACTGAGGTCGCTTTCTTGCTTGGAGCTGGTCCAGCTGGAGCGGGAACCACAGTTGGTGGATATGCGAGAGGAGCCGGAGGGGTGGCCGCTGGAGGAGTGGCCGGAGGAGGTGTTGCAGGGGGAGGAGTGGCCGGTGGAGGAGTGGGTGCTGGCTGGTGGTGGAGCCGATCCAGGAGGAGGACTGGAGGAGGCGAGGTAGGAGGCGCATAGTTTTGGTAGGTTAAGAAAATTTTTCCTTATATATTTTTCTATGTTATTAAAAAAATAAAAAATGATTAATTTTTTTTTAAAAATATTAATTTATTAATTTTATTCAAACGGGTTATAAATGGGTTAGCACGTCTCATCCGAACACGACCCGTTTATTAAACGTGTTAAATGGGTTGACCCATTTATCACCCAAACCTGTTTAGGTCTCACCCAAACTTGTTTAATCAATGGTTAATCGTGTCGGTTAACGTGTCGGTTAATCGTGTCGTGTTGAATTTTGACAGGCCTAGTTGATGAACTCTATGTTGACCTCTGGATTGTTATGGTAATTATTGTCTTTATTCATACTCAATACATAATCAAAAATCAAACTTAAATATAAATTTTTATAGATTTGAATAATTTAGTGTTTATAAACCCTAATTTTTGTCCAAATATGAATTATGATTTCATCCCTAATAGATTGCACAAAAAAATGCACATCATTATGCGTATCAGTGCAGTTGCTATGTGCATCACTGTGTGTGCCATTGTGTGCCTTCCACCATGCACATTCATGCTTTTTGTCAATCATTGTTGTGCCTCCCACCTTATGAGCATGCATGTTTACTGCCTGCACATACTTCTCACACAACCGTGTTGCACACAATGGGTGTGCAATAGAAAAACCTGATGGCACATAGTGTAATTGTGCACCCTTCTTCTAGATAATGTGTGCATGTACTATTTTGCTACAATGCACATAATTGTGCAGCTAGAGTTTGTAAATCTTACTCACAATATAATTTATTTTTTATTAGGGTATAACTTTGATATCATATTGAATTTTAGTCATGCAATATAAATTTTAAAAGTAATCAATCAAAATGAATAAAAGTATATAGCAAATATTATTATATAATGAGAAAAGGTGATTGAAACAATTCATATGTCGGATATTTCCATCAAAAGTATATAAATATAAAAAAAATACAAAATAAAAACTATAACAAATATTATGCCTAAAAATTTTTCTACCTTTTTTCGTAACACCAAACTCGACTTGAAAAATCTTTAGGAAGTATGTAGCGAATTGAGTGAATTGTATAAAGTGAATTGTATAATGTGACAAATTCCAATGAGATTTTGCATATCACAATATGAAAAGGTTGAAGTTGACTTTATCTCGAAGCATTGCCACATTGCAATTAAAATGTAGTAGTATGCTTGTTGTCGTTTATCTTTTGTCTCTTTGTTGGATGATTTATTTATCAGGTGGTTTAGTATTTTTTGATCAATAAACCATGCCATGACTCATGTTGCTCACTGTGAGTAATTCATATTTCCAAAAATTTTGGGTAATAACTAATATTTTAGCTTCCTCAATAATAATAAATCATAAATAATTTAATAAGTATCACATCTCCATAATTGTACTAAAAATCAGATTTGTACAATAAATCCTAGTTGTACCACTATATATGATGTTGTACCATATAATAAGATGAGTTTGTGCAACAAATCCTACTTGCACAATAAATCAATCAAATTCCTACTATATCAAAACTTCAATTCACACGCACCACCAAGAATTTGGTGTAGATACTGCACAACTACAATTTTGGTACCACACACCGAATGAGGCATCAATGAAATGGACTTTGATGCTTGCCGAACACAATGGGTGTGTGACTGTGGATCACGGAAATGAACAATGACTATGCAACTCCTCTCTCATTGGATTGATGTACACTAAGTATGCTTTTGCATGCAATGCTATGTGGACCATGCTGATATAATGCATACGCTCTCTTGCTACCAACCCTAGAGTATACACCCTTGTAGGGTCTTAACTCGAAATATTAAGTTAAAAATGTATGTGATGCCCTTATAATGAACTAACGAATTGAGACAATTCATATGTTGAGTGTTCTCATCAATAATCAAATAGAAAGAGAGCATATATAAAGAAAGTACATCTAATTAAAAGTTATAAAAATATTATGAAATATATAAAAGATTGGAGTTATAAAGTCATATCAGTAAAAATGATTAGTTTACTAGTCAACGAAGAGTACTATCCATTTATTTTTTGGAGGATAACGATGAAACTACTAGATAATCATAAGTTTGAGTAAATTCTAATTTATTCTCCTAGAAAATCATTTTCAAAGTTTATTCGTTTGTTTAGTAATATTACAATTAGCAAAATAGTTATATTAAATTTGATTACAAGCAACTCACCTTACTTTTAAATTATTATGAGAAAGTTTTTGAATTTAAATATATGAATTTTTAACTCCAACAATATTTTAAATCCAACAAAGTTTATTTATAACTATTTAGAAAAATAGTTATAATAATTTAATATTGATTTTATTATAATTTTTAACTCCAACAATATTTTTGATTATATTAATATTAAAGAATCTAAATTTAGAAAAAGAATAAAATAATAAGTAAATATTTATGCTTTGATTAATGACTCAAGTCAATTATTTTGGAGTTAGTAGTAAAAGCCACAAAAGGGTGAACAAAAGTACTTGAACCACGAGAAGTAGATGTATTGTCCACAAGCAGAAAAATGTAATACTTTTTTTGATTGATTAATACAGAGTTAGTTGATCATCTCTATGATAAATTTTTACTAATTTAAGTTGTCTACATAATAATTTATGTCTGGAGTATGATTTTTTTTTTATAAAATAAAAAATTTATGTATTGTCTACAAAAGAGATAGTCAAGTACCCCTCTGTCTATCATCTATGACTCAATAATTGAGGGATATTCTTGTAAAAATAAAAAAACACTAGAAAAGCACAAGAAAATTCATTCCACTCATACCTCCCCTTTGTCTCTTTGTTAATTAGAATAATCTCATCTTGATCCATTCATCTATAACTCAATAATTGAGGGATATTCTTGTAAAAATAAAAAATACTAGAAGAGCACAAGAAAATTTTTAAATTCTAAATCTTATTGTATGTGGTGCAAGAAATACATGTTTAATAAATATTGTGCTCAATTATTTGCATAAAGAGAGCTGAATCCATTGTTTGTCGTGGTCTGTTCCTCATGATCATCACCTAGAAAATGATTATATCTTGATGATCAATTGATTAAACTTTAATTGAAGTTCAACAATTTGAATAAATATTAATATTTTGTTTCTATCAAGTAACGTATATTATCATATTGCTTTTTGAATTAGATATTATTCTTTTGACAAAGATTATCAGAGAATAATTTCATTGTTGATGATATCCTAGTTAGAAGTCAACAGTGATCGTAGGTAGCATAATGACCGTAGCCCTTTGTTGTTATAATTTGAAGTCGTGTTGAAATATATTATTAATATTAAATATTATTGAAAAAAAAACAAATTTTATTTTTTTAATTTCATATAAGAAATACTATTAAAAAATTGAAATAAACTTAATATCACTTTTCTGTGCTGTCGGGCAGGGCCAGGTATTGGGAAAAAAAATTTACATAGCCTGGCCTGCCCTGACCACCAGGTCTTGCATGGGCTGCGAACATAGTTATTTCCTTCCTGGATTGTTCTTGGTATGGCCCAAAAATAAACTGAGCTAGGAAAAGCCAGGCCTGCCTATATTTTTGGTTAGTGGGGCTGGAGCCATTTCCTGTCTGGGTGAGTAACTGGGTAATTCCCTGCTTGGTGGGACAAGAAAAAAAAATGCTCAGGTCTTTTCCTGTCCTGGATAACTGGGCCGGGCTGGGCCATGTCCCATTGTCAAGGCTCTTAGCTAAATTTAGCTTACTGTTTTTTATTTAGCCAGGCCACCTTAGGAAGGGCATTGTGCTGTCTAGTTACACAGGGCTAGGTCAGAAGGGTGGCCCGATTTGTAACTCTAATTACTTCCTAAATTCAACAACCAGGGTATTACTTGTTGATGATGCTGGTAGAAAAATAGTTTTGATGGATAAATTTCATGAGGAGTGAGATAGCAAAATAAAATTTTAGGTTTAATTTAATTTTAGATGTTCAGGTACACTCGATGGAAGTGAGTGATCGATGCATCATCAGTTATTTGTGAATCCAGATTATTTTTTTGTTTAATTTTGATCTTTATTGTTTCACGTTGCACTAGAGGTTTCAACGGCCCATTTGACATCTCTACGATGCACTAGTAAATTTTTTAAAGATGACTCTAAACTTTCTGCGTGAGCTCCCTAGTGATTTTTGTGTCTGATTGTTTTTATCTTTCGTTTTTAGTTCCTAATAATGGAAGATTTATGTATTTTAAGTTTTCTTTTTTAATTCAGTTTCTTTTTCAGATTAACTGAAACTATGATTGTTTTTAATTTATTTGTTTTCAGATATGTCATTGCATATTTCACCATCTTGTATGCACGGTACCATGCTGGTATTATTACAGATGGCATGCTTTCCATCTCAAAATCAAAATTAGTTTTTGTTGGGTTCTTGGAGGCAATTGGAGCTGCAACGGGAATGGCCGCTGCAGGCAGTATTTTTTTTTTTTTGTGTTTGTTTACTAATTATTAATGCGATGATGAATGTTTGGAGTTGGACTCATATTTTATTTGTTTACTCATATTATGCTGAGCTATACCATAATTTTTATTTTGCTCAACTCATTTTTTTTATATGTTCGTTCAGCTGATATCTAATCTAGGTAGAATATTCCTAGCGATGTGGTGTTCTAATCATATGTCAAATATATCCTATGCAGTACTCTTAATTATCAAATATTAACACATTGAATCTCATAAGAGAATTTCAAAATAAAAAAAAGTTGGACGAGAATAATATTATGATTGTTAATCACTTGAAAAGTTCTCATATTGCATGCATGTATTGGTAATTGTGTTATGATGCAATAACAAGTGTCTTTGTACAAGGGAGGCATGTCTAGAATTTGAGATTTATTTGACATAGTTTCTCTGATATTCATAAGTAAGATTATCGAGATATTAATATATCCTAGATCATATGCAAAATAGGAATTTTGTGCACTGGTATGATCTCTAATTTACTATGTTATTTTTATTTTTAGTTTAATATGGTATCAAATATCAATGCTTAAACACTGGTTTATTGTCTAAGTTTTATCACACTATTAGAGACAACAAACATCACATTATTGCCACTATAGTTTAATTGCCACTTGTGTCATTTCCCATGTTAGTGGGAGACAATAATAATTGCACCAATGGTTATGTTTTTAATGATAATTATCTCTCTATAGGAAATTTTTAATTTGAGATTTTGCTTGAGAAGTTATGATTTTTGTAATTGCGAACTTGAAATCTTAATTATCAAACGTAGCCAAATTAATTTCTTAAATCATTTTGGTGAAGAATTTGTTATAATTTTTAGTTTTTTTTTTTTATTATTGTATTTTTTTTTATTATATTGATGGGAGCACCCAATTTGTGGGATACCCATATTTTTTTGCTTATTTTATTAGGGCCTTCTTGTATAATGTTATTATTATTTATTAGTGTATTAATTTTTGTAGTTTTATTTTGTATCATTATTTTGGAGCTAATCATATAAAAAATTTTACTTTAGGTTTATGTGGCTAAGGTTTACAAACCCTTTGCACATAAGTGCATGCATTGTACCAGCATAGTGCGCGTGTGCATAGTAAGGAAGAAGAGTGCACGGTTATTGTGTGCCACCAAGTATTATGTTTGCCACCAAGTATTGTGTGTGTAGGCACCAGCATAGAAGATTTTGTGTAGGCACATGCATGCAATTGTGTGTGTAAGTAAAGTAGAAGTGTGAATGATGGGGTATCTGCGAAGAGTAGAGGCATACATGGTGTGATGGTGCTCTTGAGTAAGGTAGAGGCACACGTGGTTATGTGCCTGAGCAGTGTAGTTGTGCGTGTGGTGGTGTGCCTTAGGCTTTGGTGGGGCATTCTTTTGTCTAGAAACCCTAATTAGGGTTTTTGCAGCATAAAAAAAGCAAAAATTAAGGTTTGCAAAAATCTTAGCTTGGTGCAATTTTATTTTTTTATTTGAAGGAACCATAATTTTGTGGCATAGTAGTTGGATTAGTCTTAATTTAGGGTCTGTTTGATAAAACTGAAAAATTAAGTGCTAAAAAGTAAGTGTTAAAATAAGTGCTAAAAAATTAAGTGTTAAATTTTAATTGAAAAACTGTTTGATAAATTATTGTTAATTGAATGTTGAAGATAAATATATTGTTTGATAACTATAAATGTCAAATACTGAAAATGATGTATTTTAAATATTTATCTTTATTATTATTGTATTACATATTATTAAATACAAATAGAATTTCTAATGTAATTTTTTTTCACTATAATTATTAATTATTATAAAAAATAAAATTGCTAAAAATATATATATAAATAAATCATAAATCCAAAAAAGAAATAAAAAAGTTTAAAAAATAATTAGTAAAATTTAAACTCTTTAAAATTATATAAATTTTTAATATAAAAATAAAAATTAATAAACAACTATTTGATTTGTTATTTTTTCTTTTAAATTAATCATGAAAGAGAATTAGGGTTAGGTTTTGTGGTGGCAGAGAAAGTAGAAGGAGAAGATAGGTTCATAAAATGAATTGTAGTGTGAATGAGAAAATAAAAAAGAAAGGAAAAAAAAAGATAAAATGATAACTTAAAAAAAATTTTTGTTAAAAATTTTCTCCATTCAACATTAAGTAAGTCTCTACCTATTTAATATTTTCATTGTTATTTCACTCAAAATTTTTAATTATAGCTCCCAAATATTTTTGATCAAATATATTGATTTTTTCAAACCATTGAAAATAAAAATTTTCAATGATTTGAAAAAATTAAATAGTTTATCAAACTGTCCCTTAATGTACACACTATAAGAAGATGATTCATATTAGAGATAACAATTTGATATTATATCAAGAGTGGAGACTGAGAGTTTTACATAATATTGAAAGAGACATACTAATAATAAAAATTATCCAATAGTTTTAACAAAGTTCATTTATGATGATACTTGTATTTACTAGAGAGGAATATATAAAATTCATTTTAAAGAAAGTAGTGGATTCCTTTATTCATGTAGATGTTATTGGTTGTTTTACTTCTACATTCACTTTAGACTCTTGAATTTTTGATACATGAGTCAATACTCATATTACTGATAATCATATATTAATTATGAAAGATCACAAGTTGAAGATCACCCAACTCAATGAGTTTTTTCAAACATAGTTTTAGGATATTGGGAGACTCATATACTTTTTTGATTTAATGATTATTTCTTTTGTGAGGGGTACCTTCTTGTCACAGAAGAAATATATGCTTAATACTCTTTTAGAAGTTAGTTTTCTGTGTTGTGCTTGGCTAAATGTTGTTGTTGATTCAGATATTAATTTTATTTCTAATATGACCATTCTAATTGAGTCTGCTACTTACATGATAATCATAGAAAAATTTAACTATTTGATTAAAACCAAATTAGATATAGTTAATTATTTTTTAGATTACTCTCGGTAGATTCATTTTGACATAACTCTTTGCATGCTGATACTTGAGAAAAAATTTCTAGGACATGAGATCTCTTACATGGATTATGTGTATTTGTAGTTAACTTGATATTTAAATTAAAGTTGGATAATATCATGCACTTAGAGGTATATGATTAAATTTTGTATTAATTTTGTTTCTTGAAAAAGTACAAGATAGATAGTTATCTCGAGATTAAGTATAGAAAGAAAGTTAATAGTAATGATGATAATAATTTGTTAGATATTTTGGATGCTTCACATACTCGAGATGATTTGGTATCACTTTTCCCCTACATTACTTTTTATTGTATTCATGGTTTTTAAAGCCCAAGTGCCATGATGCCCAGGAAAAATTGCCTCGCCTCAGGAGATGTGCGAGGATTTGTGAAAGGCACATGAAGTGCCAACATATTCTTGATTGAGTGGTGATGTCTTTTAAGTTGGTTTAGTTCAGTTTCTTTGATCCCTTTCATATATTATAATAAATTTGAGAGGAAATATATAACTAAACTGAACTAAAAATTTTTAATGGTTTAAAAAAATTAATATGTCTGATAAAAAATATTTGAGAGCTTTTAATTGAAAATTTTAAGTGAAATAGCGTTGAAAATATTAAGTAGGTAATATTTTCAACAAAAATTGTCAACACAATTTTTTTTAAAGTTATCATTTTGTTCTTTTTTTTTGTTTTCTCATTCATGTTACAGTTCATTTTGTGAATCTGTCTTCTTCTCATCTTTTCGCTGCCACTACAAATTCCAATCCTAATTCTCTTTCATGATTAATTTAAGAGAGGAAATAGTAAATCAACTAGTTGTTCATTAATTTTTATTTTTATATTAAAAATCTGAATAGTTTTAAAGAGTTTATATTTTATTAGTTATTTTTTGAATATTTTTATTTCTTTTTTGGATTTATGATTTATTTATATATATGTTTTTAGAGAATTTATTTTTTTTATAATTAATAATTATAGTCAAAAAAGAAATCATTAGAAATTATTTTTATGTTAGATAATATGTAATACAATCATAATAAGGGTAAATATGTAAAATATATCATTTTCAGCATACAACATTTACAGGTATTTAACAATATATTTATATTCAATCTTTAATTAACAGTAATTTATCAAATAGTTTTTCAATACAAATTCGACACTTATAAAATTCAGTCTTAATTTTCTAGTACTTATTTTTCAGCACTTAATTTTTTCAGTTATCAAACGGGCCCTTAGTTTTAGATTTTTTAAGCAAATGAGTTCGAGTCGTGATCATCCCAAAGAATTTAATTTTGACCTTAGGCCTGTTGATTAAGTTGTCATTATCTATATCTATTTCAAACTCATTATCATTAAAGTTACTAGTTATCATTTTTATATTTAATTATAATTTTTTAAAAATTAATAACTTGAATTTAAAAAAAATTATTTGTAGGTTATTACATGAAATACACAGTCACAACTCACTAAATAATAAATAAAAAACAAATGTGAATCATAGCTGTGTAAATTTATTTGTGTAATACTCCTAGTCTTAGTCCACTTTTTTCTTAAACTATCTGGCGGAGCTAAGAATATAAAATAAAGTAGAGTGCACAACACAAAAGAAGAGAGATAAAGAGAAGGGGAGAAGAAAGAAAATAAATTAAATAAAAATTAAGATATTTCAATTATATATGTACACAAATTTTTTAATATTAAAAAAATATATGTTTTTTTCATTTTTTTTTAAATATTAACGAGTAGAAATCTGACAATCATCTTATTTTTGTTTCTAGTGTCAGAATGAAATTTGACAGTTATAAATTATATCAATTATTTTAATTTTTTTTGTGACATTGAAAGCGATATGCATGGTCTGTCGCTTACCATGTCGATACCTGTTACTTAAAAATGTAATGGGCATCAGGTAGCAATAAGTTAGCAACATTGCTGGAGAGTTGATGGGGTGGGGGCCAAGTTTTTTTTTTAAAAAAAATTTGCCTGTGCAGTGCATGACCCATGACCCCATTCTTGGTCACATGTCACCATCTTGTGGACCATGACAATGGGCCAAGCACGTGGTTCGTGCATAGTCCAACAAGATGCACTATTATCTCTGGCCTAGCATGGCATGAGCCGTGCTGATTGTTGAGTGGGTGTGAGTAGTGCAATGGGTTGTGGGTCTATGGTCTATGGGACTTGGGCATGGGGTGATCTAGGATAGGATGAGCACATGAATTCTGGCCCACTCATGTTGGCATGCAGCACTTGAACCCTAGGAGTTGAGATGAGGGATGGGGCTCATGGCTGAAGGGCCTAAGGACACATGAGTTAGTGACAACTTTGTACTTTGTATTGGTTAAAATTTTTATTTGTATTTTATAAATATCTTGAAAACTAAATATTTTTGACTTGAACAAAAATTTAATTAACACTAAATTGCATAAAAAATCAAAGAAATACTTGATTTTTGAAAATATTTTTTTTTCTTCAAACTTCACTTTACTTTTAATGTCTCTAATTTGAACTTCATTGTTTGTCATGCGATCTAATTTCTTGAAGTGTACGAGAAATTTATCTTTTAATACTTGAATTTTTATGTGTTAGTTTTCTCAATTGTTAAAACTTCTAAAATCTTTTAGTAACTCATGCAAGAATTTTCCTCATATGTGTAATTAGTGTTAATAATAAAAAATAAATTTCAATATTATATTTGACACTAATGATATTAATAGATAACATATCATTTTGGGATAACATAAAAAATTCATACAAATTTCATAATATTAAAATTTTATAATTATTCAGGTGTTTGATATGAGTAATAATTGATATTTAAATATTTTTATAGTTTACAATTACTGGACAAACCAACTTCTTGTTTTTTCTTAGCTGGACAAACTAACTTCTTATTTTTTAAAGGCACAATTATTCAGGTGATTGTATGAAAAATAATTTTTTTTCAAATGTTTTTAGGATCATATTATTCGAAGACACACTATCATGTTTATTCTAATAATATTTATATTTTATTTAATTATTTGTATCTTATCCTCTCATTATTTGGATGATAAGTTCATATAATTAGCTATAAAATTTAAAATATTTTCTCTACCTTTAATCTTAAATTTTGGTTTCTTACAGGTATTTAAATCATATAGAAGTGGAATTTTATAAATCATATGAAAGGTTGAATTATGAGATTTTGAAGATTTCATAATGACAATTTTATGCTCTATTAGGTGATATATTTGAGTATTAATTAATATTTAAATATTTTCAAAGGTCATAATTATTTGATGCATTTATTTATTTTTTCTTAGTTAATTATAGAGGTGTCATGTGGGTCAGCCGGCCATGACATGACACGAGGCACTGCCTAAATAAGCTGTGCCTTTCCGGGCTCGGCACAAACCAGAACTGTGCCTGGACATAAACTGTGCCAGCCTGATGCACTGCTTGTGCCGTGCTGGGATGGATCTAGGGGTGCCTTGTGTGAGGCCAAACATGGTCCACCGACATAGTCATCCATGATCGGGAATGAGTGGTTCACTGGTCATAGGTTATGCCTTGCCAATGTCGGGTAACTGCTTGATGTGTTTGGGTTTAAAAAAACTTGGCCATGTAAGTCAGGTTCGACCCAAGAGGCCTCCTATTCTGGGTTTTTGGGGCACAAAGTTTGCTGCCCATTATGTTCTCATGTAATGGGTGCCAACAGTGAAAGTGCTAGGCACGACCTCTCTTTTTTGCTGCCTTTAAAAATAATTTTTTTTATTAAATTTGTAGCTATTAGCCTATTTTCAATCGCTACAGACTAGAAATTCAATGGCTATTATATTTTTGGCCATTTATATTAATATATAATTTTTTAATATAAAAAATTTCAATGAATAAAGTATATAAATTTATTGAATTTTATTTTCTATTTTTTTTGATTCTCTTATCTCCATCTCTTGTGCTTTTGAGTTCTATATTTGTTATTTTTTAATTCTTGTTATATGTATGCATAATTGGTGCAACTAAAAATTTAGTAGAAGTCAGAGATAATGCAAAAGAAAGTTGACTACATAAAAGTGGTCATGGTATGATCACGATCAAAGTTTTAAAAGGTGAAAACATAAAGTGAGATATTTTTGTGTTTGTGAGTTGAAGCATAAGCCTCAGGCGTTAAGGCATAATTTCTTTGTTACAGCATAAGACAAATTTAATAAATTTTAAATTTATTAAATTCTCAATTTTTATTTTATTTTTAATTTAATACTAGTTATTAATTTAATAATATTTTTTAATTAATACTATAATCAAATTTTAATAAATTTTGATAATTTATTAATTAAATTTTTTTAATTTGCCCTTGCCCCTCTCTCTTGCCCCTCGCTCCTCTACCCTAGCCCTTTTTCTCGCCCCCCCCCTCTCTCTCTCTCTCTCTCCTCGCCCTCGCCCTCGCCCCTCTCCTCTGCTCCATGGAAAGCACGATGAAGCTCTGTTGAGCTCCACGTTGGAGCTTGTGGAGCTCCATGAGCTTCGTCGAGCTCAACAAAGCTCGCGTGGCGTTCCGTTTTATGAAAGGAGCTCGATGCTTTTTTTAATGCCTTGAGGCATTTTATGAATGCCTCGCCTTGTGGCATGCATCAACGCATTAAAAAAATGCATTTAAAAACATTTGTCGTGATACATTTTTTTTATTAATTTGTAAGTTTGCTATTAGTTTTTTTATAAATTAGAAAAAATTTTAAAATAACAAATAATAAATATAATGATAATAAATTTGTTTTACATGTAGATAATAACGATAATCATACTAAAAAATTTGATGTCAAAATTATGTTTTCTTTTATGGCATCGACTCAAATATATTTATCACATAAAAAATAAAAAATTAAGCAAACTTTAGTAGATTGAAATCATTTTAAGATAATAAAAAATAAAAATTTTAGGGGTATCGAAAAAAAACTGACAATGTATATACTGTCAAAAGATATATACATATAGGAACGAAAGTGATACTGATCACCTTAAGAGGCATATCTATCAATGCCCAAAAAAATAGTGTATTATATTTCAAGCAAACCTAATTGAGTGGTTGGGTCTTTCAAGTTAAATGTGGATCTAGTTTAATTTTGTTGACCCCCTTTATATATTTTAATGATTTTGGGAGGGAAGACATGATAAATTTGATTATAATCATACATCTTTTGATTAGATTTTCAGAGTATTTTAGAGTAATCAGTATTATGCACGCTTACTTCCAGCCTATTATTATAAGATTCTTTGGTCCATAAATAGGAATAACATAATAAAATATGATAAGTTAAAAAAATAATTAAAAACTAATACAATTTGGAAATATAGTGGAGTGATATCTGATATCTGGACTAATCACTATTATACATCATTCGCATGTCTTACCGTTCACTATGTATATTCAAATGAAAAGCCTAATAAAAAAATTTTAGAATTTATTAAGATCTTCTATCCTCATGATGACTTTGTTATATATAATTGTATAATGAGGATTCTTAGGAAATATGATATTTATAATAGAATATTTAATATTATTTTTGAAAATATTTCTAATAATTAAATATCTATTAGTATATTTGTTAGAATCACTTGAGATGAACTGCCATGTAGGATTTTTCATGCTAGGTGTATGTCACGTAGTCAACCTGATAGCACAGGATGAAATGCAAGTTGTTTCTTGTAAATTAAAAAAAATATGAAATTTACTAAAATACATTAGGTTGCCAAGCAAATAACACGTGTTTAACTATCTTTATATAGTAGTGGGCCTAAAAAAAATTCAAATGGATATGAGATGCTGTTGTTACAGCTATATGATGTTAGAGTTATGTGTTGACTACTAATTTATGATATCCTACTACTTCAATAGTAATTATAATGAACTTATTTTTGATGATTCTTATTGGGATGAATGAATTATTTTTATGAAATTTCAAAAGATTCTTTATGACATAATAAATATGTGTTTGTTTGTGTATACTCATACTACTTATATTGCATTTAGGTGCATGTGTAATATTATTAATATGTTTAACAAATATAAAGATCATTCTAGAGGTGTCAAATGGGCCGTGTCGGGTCGGCTCGACATGATTTTTGTCGGCCCAACCGTGCTACCGTGCCGGGCCAGGCACGACATGGTATAGTAACAGTGTCATGCTGGCCCAGAATGGGTTATTCAGGCTAGGCCTGATATGGCCAGGTTGGCACGACCAGTTTTTGGTCGTGCCGGGTCAGGCTAGTAAGGGCCAGTTTAAAAAAATTTAAAATTTTTTTTATTTTTTTTTTATTTTTTTTTATTTTTTTTTATTTTTTTTTATTTTTTTTTATTTTTTGTTTATAATATTTATGTAATTATAAAATATAAATTAGATAATATTTAAAAATATTTAAATTATAAATTGTAAATATTTGAATAGTTATACAGTTTATTTTTTTTTATGTTATTTATTTTAATTATGTATTAATTAGATTATAATTTATTAGAATTATATTTTAGAATTTTTAATGAAATTATTAAACAAAAAAATATAATAAACACAATTTATTTAACAAAAATGCCAAAGTCACACTCACAAAGCTAAGTGCCAAACAGTCAAACCAAAGCAAATACAATATAAATAAAAATAAATACAAAATATCGAAATTAAAAATTAGAATTAAGCATAACTCATAAGTAAAAGTATAACTGTAACATAAGTGTCACTGTCGGCATGTTGCAATCCCGCAATCGTCAACCATCAAACATCAAGTAGCAATCTCATCAATTATTTATCGGTGTATCATTATCATCCTCAATCTCAATATTAAAATTACTATCATATAGATCATCATCAGCAATCAATTTCTCTGTTTTCGCTGCACTCTTAATCTCAGTACGATTCTTGATGCCAAACCTTGAATCCTCCCAATCTTTCATGCATACTAAAGCTTCAGTAATATCTCGACGTAATCTATATCTCCTATCCGATATCATATTCACTACAATAGAAAAAGTAGACTCCGATGCTACTCTTGACATCGAAGGAGTCAGTAGATCTCGTGTCATCTCAGAAAGAACGAAAAATATGGACTCATGATTTTTATCACTGTAATATATCAAGATGCTTAGTATCAAAATGTGATAGGATTGAGCAGTAATCGGTATCTAAGTACCGAGACAGCTCACTCCTATTTAACGATCCATCCCATCGTTTTCTCTTAGCTAATTGAATGAAAAAATCATTTTCAAATATGGTATCAATGCCCGTGCTGACAGCCTCTCTATTACTATCATCATACCTAGTATTATAATATGTGAACATGTCAGTCAACTTCTCGTGAATGAACCATTCAGGTAGTTTTTTCATGTTCATGCACGAGGAAATTTAAGTCAAAATATTATCTACCTTTTCCATCTTAACCCTAGGGTTTATGCATGCAGCGAGATAATAAAGAGATGGAATGGTAAACCAGTACTTTAAGTACTTGGTTTTCATCTCTGCAACCATATGACTAAGTGTTGGGTCAGCTCGATACTTTCTAAACATGCTACTAATATTGCATATGCATATAAGTGCAATGCAAGTTGTGGAAGTATACACCGATGAACACTTATTCGTCGTGTCATAAAAAATCTTCAGGAATTTCATAAAGGAAAATTCTAAAGCCTAGACAGTGCCGTCAATAAAATATTTGTCACTCTTATTATTGACGTAGTCGGATATTATATGTTTGTATCCAACACATGACTTCAACATCAGGTACGTGTAATTTTAATGGTGTCTTACATCTGATTAGAATTTATTCTTCTCAAGATTCACAGACAAACAGAGACTACTGAACTTCTGTTATTTGAGAGACGTACAAATGTATTTTAGTGAGTTATGTATATTTTTCAAAGTGGGGGAACACACCTTCATCCCTGTTTGTACAATCAAGTTAACCACGTGACACATGCATCTGACGTGAAAAATCTCTTCTAATGGTACGTCTCTAATATTCCTAACAAACATGTTAATTGCTACTCTATTATTAGATACGTTATTGAATGTAATACTAAAAATTTTATTTTGAATTTTATATTTTTTAAAGATCTTTATTTTACTCTCAAAAATAGAAGGGTTATCATGAGGATGAAGAATCTCAGAGGATCCTAAAATTTTTTTTATTCATAGTCTATTTAGTATCTACATAGTGGGTGATAAAACATGCATAAGATGCATCATCATGACTAGTTTTGATATTGGATGTCACGGACACCGCTCCACTATATGTCATAAATTTATTACTTATTAATTATTTTTCTAAATTATAAAATTTTAGTATGTTGTTTCTAGATGTGGACTTAGGAATCTTACGATAAGTATGCTAAAAATATGTCTGCATGATGCTTACTATCTTTGGATCTTACGAAAATTTGATCTGAAGATCTATTAATGTGATAAGCTTGACAATGTTTTCCCAACCCAACTTGCTGTCGTATATGAATGGGGTAAACTTTGAGACTGAAATGAATTCAGTCTCAAAAAATGCAGTGATAAGTTGGGTTTTTCTAGGATTTAATACACCATGTTTTTTGGTGCTTAATTCAGCATCTCTCTTAAGGTGTCAAGTCTCAAACGTACTCTTACAAGTTTACTTTTTTTTATAATATTTGTACAATGTCATTTCTTCTTCCCTACTCTTAATATTTTTTTTTGTTTTATTAAAGTAAAATGAGTCTAAATTACACAAGTCCTAGTTTTTTATTTTTTAGATGTCTGGGTTGAAACGACCGAAGAAACTAAAATTTCAGTAGCCTCGGATTTTTGTGTAAGATTTTTATTTTTTAAATTTAAATTAATTTCATTAGTATTAGTATTTGTTATTATTTTTGGTTTTTTTAGACAAGAGAATAGCTTAAAGAGTAGAGAGAAAAAATAAAAATACCTGTAAAGCAGTGTAAAGGAAAAACATATGCACCAAAAATTTAACTTTCTAAGACCAATACAAACACCAACTAAAGGCGAGCCTGAATTACGAGTCCAAAAAAACTGAGCGGAAATTCAGAGAGAGAATTTTAGGAGATAGATTTGAGAGAGTGAGAATGTGAGATTTTATGTTTTTGAAAAACATAAAAATTAGAGGGGGGGGGGGGGGGGGGGGGGGGGCTTTTATAGAAAAAAATTTAGAATTTAAAAACCCCATAGCCATTGTAGGTGAAATCTGATGACTTAATTTCAAATAATTTTTTTTTTAAAATATTTGAACCGTTGGCCGTAACAGGCCGTTGGGGTTGGGGTTGGTTTGGATCCGAGCCCGCTCGGTTTTTAGATTCATCGGGCTGAGCCTCAGTCAGACCGGGCGATACGGTAGCTGTACCTCTACTTGTGTCGAGGTACCGGGCCACGGTATCGTGCCGAGCCAGGCATGACATGAGGTCCGGTTGGCCTTGGCACGACACGACATGGGCACAGACATAGAAAATTCTCGTGCCGTGCTGGGTTAGACACGGTCGAATTGGGCCGTGCTTCATACTGAGCCATGCTTGCCCGACCTATTTGACACCTCTAGATCATTCTATATTTAGTGTTATAATTATTGAGATTGAAATTAAATATTTAAAATATTGGTCTTTTATTTCATTTTTTTATTGTTTGATTGCATTATGGATCATAAGGTTAAGGTGAGAGGTAGAAAATATTTTGATATATATATCAACGTGCATGATCCATGAATACCAATCTAATGGTTTTATTAATGAAACAGTAATTTTATTTTCTATTATAACACCATGTATGGTAGTTGTAGCTAAGATTTGAGTATAAACATTGAAATTATATTTGGAAATAATAATTGTTACATTCAGTTAGCCAGGGGCAAATGCTGTGGTAGTTCATCAAATAGGAGCAAATTTTTTTGGTACTTAAAATATCAATTACTGTTCTATTCTATTACATGATGATAATAAAAATTTAGTATAGGTGTCAACTGGGTACCTTAAGCCTGGCACGGTTCAGCCGTGCTTGGCCCGACATGACACGCTATAGTGTCGTGCTTGGGCCTGTGCTGGGCGGACCCTTGGCATGAACTTTGTCGGCCGTGCTGAGGGTTTTTGGCATGCGTGTTGTGCCAGACATGACACGTGGATGTTGCACCGAGCGACACCCGATGGGGGGGACAACATGGCGATGCCTGACAGGCGATGGCTCGACATGCCTGATGGGTGATGGCGGCAAGCCACTAGAAACCCTATTTTTTTTAAAACAAACATGACCTGGCCCGACACGAACCATCAATCGACCCGGCCTGAACAGGGTGGATTTTGGGACATGGGCCGTGTCAGGCACGGCACACCATCCCAGTTGGGCCCAAAAAAATGGGATGGGCTGACCCGACCCGACCTGTTTGACACCTCTAAAATTTAGATATTTTGTTTTTGTGTAAATCATATAAATCTACTTATTTTGTATTATTTAAGATTACACGTGATTTACCGACTCTTGTGGTGTCTAGTATAATATCAGAGTTTATATTTTTATGGTAGTCAATATTATTTCAGATCAGAAATCGAGACTGTAACCAGATATCACAAAGGCATTTGCATGCATAAAAAATTATAAAGATTTAATGTTGACTCAACTACCAGTGATACATTCTGACGCATACTTGATGATGAGGGTTTGCATATGCATCCGCACTATCATACCATAAATATTGATTGATGATTCGTGTGATTTTAAATATTTTTTTATATGATATCATATTTTCATTATATTTTCATCTCTATCAGTTATGTCATTATGTATTTATGATCTTTTGCTTCATCATATGTTATATATATATATATATATATATCATATATTATTTTTGATTATGAAATGAAATAATTTTTTTTTTCATTGAACAATTTTATTTTTTAGTAGAGCCAAATGCTATTTTTTTAATTATTTATTTTAATTCATTTAAATGTAATATTTTAAATAAGTAAAAATTAAAATTTCAAAATATTTTTAATTAGATTTATACTCAAAAACCGATACAATCCAGCTCAATCTTGCATGAATCGACATGACTTAATATCTAGGTAGTTATATTCTAGGAAACGAAAACTACGTCAAATGAGTCATGTCGGGCTAACATATCCAGGAATGCTGCGGGTTAAATGGGTCATGCCAAGCCTGATTGGTTGGTAACTATGCCTTGTCGGGCACAATATGTGATCCATCTTGTGTTGTACCTGGTATAGCTTGGTGGCATGGTTGGGCCACAAAGAAATGGGCCTTGCTAGCACGACACAATTTGTTTGTCACCTCTAGTTAATTATATGAATAATTATTCATTTCTAAATGTAGATAGGAAAATTCGGTACCATGATAAAATATTACCCTCATGATTAGACAATGTCCCTGAGATTTGATAAAAGAAAGATGCATTAGCGGTTAATACGTTGTAATCGGATAAGTTATTAGGAATATGATGGAATGGAAGACCAAGGAATGAAAAAAGAAGACACAAAAATGCAGATGCTGCACCAAAGGTTTTATTGAGATTGAAAAGAAGGTGAGCCTAGAAGTTAATAGAAAGAGTCATCCATGGATTATAATTGAATTTATTATTATTTTTTCTCATCTGTAGACTATAGTCTTGCCTGGATCACCTGTTAGTAGAAAGAATCATCTATGAATTATAATCAAACTTGTTGGTATACAAAATAATGATAATTTCATGAAGTTATTATATATATCAACAAATATTTAGACCCAGATAATATAATAATCCATGAAGTACAAGCTCATGTTTAGGCAAAAATTAGGAGACATGATCAATCAAGACTTAGAGTCAATATTAGAAGAGAGAGAGAGAGATAAACATATCAAACTTTCTCAAATTAGAGATGAGCATATCAAGGACCTATATGATCTTATAATCAGTCCCCTTGATTTTAATCTTTTGATCGCTCTTTAAAAGGGACGTGAGATGTATTTAATATTTGATTTCATTGATTTTGTTATATATATGTTTTGTTTATTTTTTTTATATTTTTCATTATATTTCTTGATAGTATTAGTATACTAAAATTTTTTCTCGAGGTATGATATTATCCAGGATGACATCAGACCATGATGAAAGAAATACATGCCCTCTATTCCAATGAGAATTAGAAATTAGTATTATTATATATTTGAAAGTTTGTTATTAGTTATAGGTGGATGATATTAACTATGAAAACTTAATTAGATAGTAAGATAGATCATCCTAATACAAAATTTGTTGTGAGAGCATTCACTCAAATATTTAGTGTGGATTAATAGGAGATTTTTTCTCTAATGATCAAAATGATGTCAGTATAAAATTTTAATTTTTTTGTAGCATCTTATAGTTGGAAGATACATCAACTAAATGTAAATAATGTATTTTTCCAATGTTAATTGGAGGGGTCGTATGGAGATTGAACTTTTGGATTGTATTTCAGTAGTTATTTTATTTGATCAATGTATTAATTTTATTTTTGATGTGAACTTTCTAATTGACTCAACTACCTACATGAGAATTATAGGAAAAATTAAATATCTGATTATGACTGGACTACATATATGATACCAGCTAGTATATTTAGTTGTTTTTATAAAATTGTTCTCGACAAATTTATATTAATACAACTCTTTGCATATTGATGTATGAGAAGAATTCTTCAGGATTTAGGATCTCTGAGGGATGTAAAAATTAACATAAACTAAAAGTAATAACACTAAATACAAAATATTTTGCATTCAATGTCTTTATATACAAAATATTATATGTTCCGTCAAAAATATCAAAAGCAAATATAGAATAAATAAAAACTGCAACACCCACATAAAACTATTGATACAATTCCACAACATTCAACTTGGATGAAAGAAAAGTAACCTGAAACTTCTTCAAAACATTTGTGAAGATATTTGCTAGCTCATCTGTTGTCTAAATCTGAATGCACATTGTAATAATATATATATATATATATATATATTTGAATCTTGTCTCTAAGAAATAAATAGTCTACCTTAACATGTTTTGTCCACTCATGAAACATTTGGTTGGAGGCTATATGCCTCACAACCTAATTGTCCCAGTAAATGATAGTTGGGGAAGAAAGTGCATAGATGATCTCCTTGTGCAGATAACATAACAAAAGTACTCACAAGTAATAATCATCATCGCTTTGAGCGCAGCCTCTATTGAATTTTGAAATAAATATATACCTTTTACTTTTCGAGGGGATAATGTTGTCTCAAAGATAAGTATAAAACCCTATTGTAGATTTCATCTTAGTACATGCTAATGTTCAACTAGAATCTAAATACTCAGTTAATTGTAAATGTGTATGATCCTTGTAAGAGATTCTTAGTCCTAAAGACTTATTCACATATTGAGGTGAACATGCCGAGGAGAATCTAGGAAACAAACAACTATACTGATTGTATATATCATATGTAATTTTATCATAGTTAAATAATTAATATTTTTTATAATTTTTCTATATGTAGTAAAGTCAATTAGAAGGTCATATTAGAAGTAAAATTAGTAGATGGATCAATAGGATTATATGCTGAAGTACAACTTAAAAAATCAACTTCTGCAAGAGTATCAAGTGCATATCTCCTATATAACAAGATGATATCCCTCGTAGAATAAATAATCTCTTTGCCAAGAAAATATCTAAATCTTACGAAGCTCTTTGTCTGAAATTGTATCTGAAAGTATTCATTGAGTTGAGTGATTCATAACTCGTCATATCTTGTAATTAGAATATCATTCATGTAGATAGTCAACAAATTCATCCTATGATCATTACTCATCCAGAAGAATAAAGAAAAATCAATAACAAATTAGTTTAACCCAAACAAAATGATTGCTAATGAAAATCTTACAAACTAGGCTTTTGGTAACTGTTTTAGGCTGTTTAATGCCTTATGCAATCTACAAATCGCACCTGACTGCACTATTTGAAACACATGAATGCTCCATATACACATATTTTTTAAGGTTATCATGAAAAAAAATGCATTCTTCATCTCTATATGGTGTATCTTTCAATGCGAGATGTTACAAAAGAAATAACAATATGCACTAAAATTATTTTTTGTCATGCTAAATGTTTGAGTGTATTCATTCACTATCAGTTTCATTTTAATATGATCTATCTTTTCATCTAGACCTGCCGTCATATTGACAATCACATTCAGCTAATAACAAATTTTTTGGATGATTATGAAACTATTTTCTAGTTCATATTAGAGTGGAATACATATATCTCTTTCATCGTGATTTGACACCTTTTTGGATGAGATAATATCTTAGAAGAAGAATTGAGTATCTTATTACCATGAAGAGAAGTAATAAACAATAAAAAAGATGAGATAATAATAATATTTATGAGATCGGGTATTGAGTATAACTCTTATGTCTTATCCATAGAGTGATGAGAAAGTCAATATTAGAGGAACTAGTTGTATCACCGTACGGCTTTCTAGTAGGCTCATCTTTAATTTGAGGTTGACCTTGTCTAGTTCTTTTGGCATGGACACTAAATCTTAGTTGGTCAAGTTTACTAGTTCTCAACTTAATTTGGGTGTGTATTAGTGTTGATTCCTATATTTTCATGTTGTCATGATTGGAATAAAATCTCTTTACTCGGAAAAACTCATTTTATTCAGACTTAATATAATTTGAATTTATTGATAAGTATGATAATTTTATGAGAATAATATCATACTGAGTACCAACATATTTAGTTGTTGATGAGTGACTTTACTAATTGATGGTACAACCATGACTATAGGTAAGAGATGATTAGTAATGAATGCAAGTTTAACATTTTAATTCACACTTCTCCAAGGCTCATTAAATATGAGTAATGATCAAAAACATAATCTCTGTCCTTACTAAAATTATATTAATTTTTGATGAGAAACTCTTTTTCTTTTTTTGGATACTAGAATATCTAGGAAAAGTATATCTCAAGATTTTAGATGTTAACTTGTCTTTTTTTAGAGAGTGATTGAGAACACAAGTATAGCTAAACATTTTAGGAGACAAGCTAATAATTTATCTCTAACATATATGATCTAAAAACATATGTGTTGAGAAAGGACAAAAATTTGCATCTAATTGATAATATAAATTGTGATTAAAATGTATTTCCACAAAATTGTTTTGGAATATTCTTTCTAAGTAGGAGTGTTTAAGTTGTTTCAATCAAATATTTGTTATTTTTTTTCGCAATTTCATTCTGTTGGGATGTGACAACATAGAAAATTTTTTGTTTAATCTCATCAATTATACAATAAATATAAAATTGGTATGATATATATTTTAATGTATTATCAATTTTAAAATTTATAGTATTTTTATTAAATTAAGTTTTTATCATTTTGTGAAAAATTTGAAAATAAAAAAAATTTATGATAAATTGTTACAAAAGAGATATACCCATGTAGTGAAGTAGTGAGAGTCAACTTTTCCTTCTGTTGATGAGCCAAGACATTTTCTCATGCCTTGTCATCGGTGATTGTTAGGAAGTCAAGTTCAAACTCAATTTCCTACTAGCATACGTACTAAAATCTTTGTTTGATTTTTCTTAAATAGTGGAGCACTTTCAATTTCCCTTGCTATCAATGAGTAAAGGATGAATGTCAGCCTCTGAAGACCTAAGTGGTGTAGTAGCTCTTTTTCAAAGTCAGTCAGTCTATCTTTAGGTTCTATTTAGGAGTTGCTAGTCTCACTTTGTTCGGGAAAGGCTTAGTAGGAATTCAATCATCTTTCTTGGGAATGGCTATCCGCTTTAATGGGTTTCATTGGTATATGTAGGACTTTCACCCTAAAAGAAAAATGATACTAGAAATTCATTAAGTATAAAATATTTCACAATAGGAAAAGCAGGGAGATAGGATACGGGTAAGATACTGCGGGACTTAAAGTAAAGTCTGAACTCTTCATTCTTGCTGTTATATCAGCGTTACAGAATGAATGGTCAATCCATTTCTTCACTCCTTAAAAAAATCTCATATTAGAGAAGAAGGTTAAGACTGTCGAATGTCTCTTTTAAACAAATCTGCTAATTATGAAAGAGTGTAGCCCAATGTTTGAGCGTATCAGATGGAATGTGTTTGAACTAAAACTAGATTGACGTATAAGATATGAAGCTCTAGCAAGCTTTTCTAGTTGACTTGCCTTACACTAGGATCGAAGTATCTTTTATACTATGATAATATTTTTTCAAATTGGCCAACAATGGATGACCAAATTGAAAATGCTCATCAAGTTCAACACATGCAAACATCTAGAGTTAGATCTTACCCTGAAAGTGAACACATAATGTAATATGCTAAATTTCAAATCAAGTCTATTTCAATATCTTTCAACCTTGCATACAAATGTTACTTGAAGAAAAAATAAAGTCAGTTTATTTTTATTTTTTTTTATTCCCTCTCTCCCCTCAAACTATTCCCTTTAATTCTTTGCCCCCTAATATATGGGCCTTGGAGCTTGGGGTTAGAATAGTTAAGACCCCTATCTTAGAAGTACTAATAGGACATTTAGTAAAAATACCCTGGGGCATGTATCTGTTATCCTTAGAGACTCGCGTCTTCCAGGGTTGGATAGTTTTATGCTTTGCCAATTGTACTACCATACTATTGGTTAAAATAAAAATATAATTGACTTCTTTGGAAAAACAACTCTTAAAAATAAAACTAACAGGACAATTAAAAATAAACATAATATGAGGAAGTAATAAAGAACCAAACTAGATGCTATCATATCTAATAATTTTTAAATATTCACTATTGACTACAATAATGTATTTAAAACATGAAAAGAATGTAGAGAATAAAAATACTTATCAACAAGGAAGCACAAATACGGCTCCCTATATGTGTGTCCATGTGTTGGACACCTGGACACGTGGACATGGCACGGACACGACATGGATATGTGTCTGGTACGCCACGTGACATATCGTTGATCAATCCGCATCCGATACGCCATGTGGCATATTAGACGGATGCATCGGCTGCCGTATCCATGCCTACAACGGCCGACGATGTCGCCCATAACGGCCAATGGCCGATTCTGTGAGGCGGGGTAAGTGAGCGCGATTCTGTGGGGCGGCGGGGGTGGGCGCGATTCTGTGGAGGGGGCACGGGGCGGGCACGATTCTGTGGAAAGGCAGGGCGTGATTTTGGAGGGGGGGGGCTGATTTTTATAAAATAAAATATTTTTATTTTATAAAATAAAAAAATTATATTTTTATATAATATAAGATTATTATTAAATATTATTTTATAAAATAAGATAATTATAAATATTATCTTATAAAATAAAATATATTATTTTATTTATTTTATAAAATACCTAATATTTATAAAGAATAATTTTTATTTTTATTTTTTTTATCATACCGTATCCTAGCCGTATTCATATCCTAGTTTTTTTGAATTTGTTGTGTCTCTGTATTTTGCCGTATCGTATCCCCGTGTCCGTGTATGTGTCCGTGCTTCTTAAGATATTAATGATGTGGCTGTTTTCTGATGTATCTATAATTCATGACCCTGAATTGAGAGTAAGAGTTAAGCAACTCATGATACTTGAATAAAAGAAGGATTTGCTTAGAGATTCAATCGGGCCGGCCCGGCCCGGCACGAGGCACGACACTGAAATTTTTTGTGCCCGGGCTCGTGCCGTGCCGTGCCGAGGCCAACCGGGCCTCGTGCCGTGCTGAATTTTTTTTTTTAAATTAGGGTTACTGGGCGCCGAAACCCTAATTTTTTTTAAAATTAGGGTTTCGGGCGCGCCCAATCCCTAATTTTTTTTAGAATTAAGGTTTCGGGCGCACCCTATCCCTAATTTTTTTTTAATTTAGGGTTCGGCCCGACCAGGCCGAACCCGGCGAATCGTGCCACGGGCCCGTGCCGGGCTGAACCCCCAAAAAACCGTGCCGGGACAGGCATGACACGGTTACTGTTCCGTGCCGTGCTTGGTCCGGCACGAAAGCCCGGTTGGGCCTGAAAAAAATGTGCCGGGCCGGTCCGGCACGGCCTGTTTGACACCTCTAGATTTGATGTTGCTAACTTAGAGATAAATTTTATATACTTTTCTCTAGTAATTATTACTGTGGATGAATTCTGTGATGACTCCCTTAATGATTCTGATATTCATCATGTCTTTCTCACAGTTGTGTAATACTCGATTTCCTATTTATAAATTATATTTAATAATTATTTCTAGTGTGATTTATCATTCTGTAATGAGTACACTGGACTGAAACTCTCTCCTATCTATCTTTACCTTAATAAGCCTTATCATGATACAAAATTATGGTTCCTTCAAAAATTAAATTGTAGATACTACTCATTAATAAAAATGATAAATAAGAGTATTCTAGTTATTTCAATTAGATATATATTCTTTCTTTTTACTATCTTATTCTGTAAGAGTATGTCAACATATGAAGTTTAATATATGAATCTGTGATCCATATAATAATTGTGGAAACTATCTGACATATATTCTTATATTTTGTTAATTTTTATTTATTTTATATTTTGTTAAATTGATTTTTTATTATTTTAGAAAATAATAAAAGAATAAAAAATTCTGACTTGGATCAAAAAATATCAATCATGTAAATTATAAATATTATTAATAAAAATAAAAAATATTTAAATTCTTTTTGTGTTTCATCTCTTGTAGGTCCTATATATTTGAATATATTAGATCAATAGAGTTCCTATTATTATTGACTTATTTTATAAGATATGAAGTTTTAATATATTTTTCTAAATGACATGACTTACATTTCATGATAAAAATATTTTTAAGGTTAGAGTAAAATATTTTAAACTTGATAAGTGAAAACTGACTATGTTAAGAATACAAATGAAAATGATCAAACACACTCAAACACCTAGTAGGAGATCATATGGTAGAAGAAAAACCATACAATTCATATTGTTCAATCCTAAAAGAACTTTTTTTTAGTCTTTTTATCCCATAAATAAAAATTAGTAGAAAAAAAAATATAATTTGGATTAAGTTGCTTGAAATGGTAACTCAATAAAAAAAGACTAACAAGACAAAAAAAATAAAAATAACATGATATAAAAACAAATATTCAAATTAAATACTGTCATATGCAATGATTTTGAAGAGTTTGTTATTGACTATCATAATATTAAAAAACAAAGAAAAAAATGGTGAATAAAGAATGATTATTAGTAATATGAGTATTGACCAATGTCTTGATAATTTATGAGTCTGATATGAAAGTACGAGTGACGAAATTGATAGTACCTAAAAAATTGGAAGAGATGGCTGTTATATTAGAGATGAATATACAAAACTCATTTCTTGTAGTTGTAACAGTGGTTGAACTATGTTAGAACCCAAAATATATTTGGTAGTCATCTTCTCTCTTGATATTTAATAGTATTTTTGGTTTATTTTATGAAGATAATTATCGATATCTTTCTTTGGTATGAGATTTTTTTCTATATTATGTAGATTATAAGAAATCTTTCTCATGTTTGCATATTGATATCATATCATAACTTTCTCAAATTAATACTGATATTGTGTTGGTGTCACTTATAAATACACAAAAAATTGTCTTTTTCTGGCTTGTGCAACTATTGTGGGCTATTTGGGTGCACTGTGCACATACTATACAATAGGAATTTTGTTCAATTTTGTGCACTAGTAAATATATGTAAAATATTGAGAGAATTGATGTGCCTAGGGTTTTCTATCCAAATTTGGGAAAATTGAACAGAAACTTGGGTAGAAAACTTAATCTTACACTTAGATTTAATATCATGTAAAAACTATAAAAATAAAAAATATAACATTCAAAATAACTCAATGAAAATTTGAGAGACCTTTATATACTATACTATTGGAATTGTGACTGCCCAAGTTTGCGTGCTTCAATCCATAGTGTAATAACATAAAAATTTAAAAAATAAAGATAATTTAGGCTATAAACTACAATATAAATATTTCTAATGAGTGTATTAAAATTGAATGAGTATTTGCTCATACATTTTAGGCGAGCATGATAATAAGTTTTGATATATTTTTCTAATTGATAAATCTTATACTTTAATATAACTATATCTCCAATACAATGATCTAATATTCTTAGTTTGACTAGTGATGGGTGAACAAATTAATAATGAATAAGTAGTTGATCAATATCACTCAAATATCAAATGGGATACTCTAATGTTGCTGGAGTTTTGGTGCTGGATAATAATTACAATCTGTCACTCTATTTGATTTTAATCTTCACAGTTCCAAGTAGAGGTGTCAACCAGGCCGGCCTGGCACGGGAAAATCCTGGGTCCGTGCCGTGCCCGGGTAAGGCACGACCCATGCCGTGCCGTGCCGAGGCCAACCGGGCCTCGTGCTGTGTTTGACCCGGCACAGTTCGGTGACCCGTGGCACGGTACACCGGCACGGGCGCACCCGCACCATTATCTCGGTATCCCCTTCGCCCTTCCCGCAAAAAAAGACCGCGGGTCGGGTCCAATTAGACCCGACCCGCGGTCCCCCTGATACCCCCCCTCAACAAGAAAAAAAAATAAAAAAAATATTATATTGTAGCCGTTTGATCTCGCCTCCAACGGCTAGAGGGCAGAATCCAACGGCCCTCATGATTCTGCCCCTTAAAAAAATAAAAAAAATAAAAAAAACCACTTTTTTTAAAAAATTATTTTTTATAATCTATAAATTCCACCTCCTCTCTCTATAACATTTATATTTTTCATAAATATTTTTTCTCTCAAATCTCATATTTTCTCTCTCAAAAATCTTGCGTCTCTCTCTCGGGGCTTGGTAAGTCGGGATTTCTGATTTCATCATTTGACATTTGGCCTAACTTTTCGAGAATATCAACTTGTGTTTTGAATTTTGAGCTAGACTGTGGTGTACCGTGCATGTGCTCGACCTTACTGCTTGACCGGGTAATTTAATTTAAGTTTTTTTGTTTACTTTCTCTCTCTCTCTAGTCTCTCTCTCTCTCTCTATACCTAAAATTGATAAATTTTAAACTAGTGTCTTGATTAAGAAAAATCATAAAAAATGATAAATACTAATGAACATATTTAAATTTAGAAAATAAAAATATTACACAGAGGTCTGAGGCTGCTGAAACTTTGGTTTCTCCAGTCGTCTCAACCCAAACTTCTAAAAAACAAAAAACTAGGAGGACTTCTGTAGTTTGGACTCATTTTAATATAATAAAACAAAAAAAATGTTAGGGGTGAGGAAGAAGAAATGACACAATACAAATATTGTATGAGACTTTTAACATGTAAGAGTTCGTTTGGGACTGGGCACCTTAAGAGGCATGCCGAATTATACACCAAAAAACATAGTCCATTAGATCTTAGGCAAACCCAACTTGGCACTGCAATTTTTGAGACCAGATCGAGTTCAGTCTCAAAGTTTACTCCCTTCATATACTCCAGCGAGTTGGATAGGGACGGCATAGCCAGACTTATCACATTGATGGGTCTTCCGATCAGATTTTCGAAAGATCCAAGGGTTGTGCGCATCATGCAGACATATTTTTAGCTTGCTTATCGTAGGATTCCTAGGTCCATATCTAGGAATGACATACTAAAATTGTATAAGTTAGAAAAATAAATAATAATTAATGAATTTATGACATTAGTGGAGTGGTGTCCGTGATGTCCGATATCTAGACAAGTCACGACGAATCATCTTATGCATGTCTCACCAGCCACTATGTAGATTCTAACTGGACAATGAATATAAAAATTTTAGGATTCTCTAAGATTCTTCATCCTTATGATGACCCGGTCATTTTTGAGTGTATGATGAAAATCTTTAGGGAATATAAAATTCAAAATAAAATTTTTAGTGTCACATTTGATAACGCATCTGATAATGGAGTAGCGATTAACATGTTTGTTAGGAATATAAGAGATGTACTATTATGAGAGATCTTTCATGTCAGATGCATGTGTCACGCGATTAATCTGATTGTTCAAGCGGGTATGAAAGTCTGTTCCCTCGTATTGTATAATATACGTAATGCACTAAAATATATTCGCACTCCTCCCAGATAAGAAGAGTTTGGTAGTCTCTGTTTGTCTGCGAATATTAAGATGAAGAAATTCCAATCGGATGTGAGACATCGTTGGAATTACACGTATATGATGTCAGAATCATGTGTTGGATACGAATACGTGATATCTGACTATGCCAATAGTAAGAGTGACGAATTTATTATTGACGACATTGACTAGGCTTCAGGAATTTCATAAATGAAAAATTTGAAGATTTTTTTATGACACGACGAACATGTGTTCGTCGGTTTATACGCCCACGACCTACATTGCACTCTGGTGCATATGCAACATTAGTAGCATGTTTAGGAAGTATCGAGCTGACCCGACTCTTAGCCATATGGTTGCAGAGATGGAAACCAAGTACTTGAAGTACTTTCCACCGTTCCATCTCTTTATTGCCTTGCTGCCTGCATGGACCCTAGGGTTAAGGTGGAAAGGGTAGAAAATACTCTGACTTATATTTCCTCGTGCATGAACCTGGAAGAGCCTCCTGAATGGTTCATTCACGAGAAGTTGACTAACCTGTTAACATACTATGATACTAGGTATGATAGTGGTAGTAGTGAGACTGTGATTACAGACATGGATACCTTGTTCGGAGATGACGATTTTTTCATTCAGCAAGCAAGGGGAAAACGTAGGGGTGGACTATCACATAGGAGCGAACTTTCTCGGTACTTAGATATCGATTACTGCTCAAACCTATCATATTCTGGTACTAAGAATCTTGATATATTACAGTGATAGAAATCATATCAGTCCACCTTTCCCGTACTATCTAGGATGATACGGGATCTACTGACTCCTCTGGTGTCGAGCGTAGTATCGGAGTCTACTTTATCTGTTGCAGTGAACGTGATTTCGGATAGGAGATCGAGATTACGTCTAGATATTGTTGAGGCATTGGCTTAATTGAAAGATTAGGAGCATTCAAGGTTTAGCATCCATGATCGTGTTGGAGTTGGGACTGGGACATGGACTGCACCCGCATCCACTACGATAGCGGAGGAGTTGATTGTTGATGATGATGATTCATATGATACTGATCTTGATATTGCGGCTGATGATGCTCATGATATGTCGATCGACGATTGATGATGATCTACTATTTTTTTATTTCAATATTTTATTTTTTATTGATTGTATGTTTTATTTATACGTTACGTTGAAATTTTAATTTGTTTGGTTCGGACATTTGGTATCTAATGGCTGATTGGTCATTTTTCATTTGATTTGCTTATGTTTTTTTTTTAATTTTTTTAACATTATTTATTGATTTATTTATTTTTTTTGTTTTAATTTTTCATTTAAAGATTTATAACTCTATTATATAATTCTAATACATTTTAAACTAATTTTATTTTATATTATAAAAACAAATTACACTTTGTAAATTTAATAAATTTTAAACAATATTCATGATTCATATTATAAATTTATAATATTATACAATATCAATAATTTTATATATAATTTTATAATTTATATAATTAAAATAAAAATTAAAACAATAATATTTTAAAAAATTAGTTTTTTTTTAATTTCCTGGCTCGTACGATCGGGCCTGGCTTGTCGTGGCGGCAGGCCATGCCGTCCCGTCTTTTATAAACTGTGCCTCGAAAGTATGGCCGTGCTCTTAAAATCGGGCCTGGCCGGCCCGGCCCGCCCCGTTTACACATCTAGTTCCAAGTTTTAATTTCAACGTGTAAAAAAGATAGACTTTATTGCTTCACAAAACACTGGAGAGGTAAATATCACATATAATTTCACATCACATGAAAATATGAATTTATATGATTTCTATCAATTCAATATATTAAATTTTTACATCATTGTGTGACAAGATAGAGTAATAATTGATGCGTAATACCTTGACAACTCATGTATTCGATAAATTATTTCATCGTTTACTCTTATTTCATTGAAAGAAAAAATTATTATTTTCGAATATTTATAGTTTATGTCCTCAGAAACTTACTAAAATTATCATACTTATTTTTTAAATATTTAAATAAGTATTTTTAATATTCATAAATTTTACCTATTGATTATTGTGGTTGGTTATTGCAAGTACATATATATTTTATAATATTTTTTTTGATTACTTTCACGGTAATCATATGATCCACATATATAACAAAGTAATAAGAAAATCAAATTGTTTCTTAATAGTTTAATTAGTTTTTTTCTACCTTAATATTCATATCATCAAAATATAAATATTCTATATATTGGTTAACCACACTATTCATATTGCATATGCAATTAAGTGTAATATAAGATGTCAACATGTATATAAATGAACACAAATTTATCGTATTGTAAAAAAAAAATTATGAATTAAAAAAAAAGTAATTGCCTCAATTTAATTTATTAATTATTATTTTATTGATTTTACCATTCACGAAGTCGGATATAATATATTGATAACTAATATATTGAATCAAATATTAGTGATGCTAAATTTTAATGATCTTTGACATATAATGAGAATCCTTTCTTTTTTAGCCCTATAAATTTTCATAGATTATAAAATTTTTATAATTTGCTAAATATTCTAATATATTATAATGAATTTTAAATTTATTCTAATGAGAGAAATTAATTTTAAGTTGAGATTGTACTATTAAGTTTATTATGTAATATATATTTATAACATGAAAAATCTTAGTCAGTGGTCTCTTTGATAGTTTTTACAAATATAATTACATTGACACTATTATCTAAATTATTATTAAATATTATATTATATATTTTTTTGTTAATTCCTATTGAATGGGGATAAAGGAAGGAGTGAGAGAAGAACATGCATCAACATCAAAAAACTTGATTTTTATTAAAATGAAGAAAATTTATACGATTACAACATAAATTCTATATATATGGATTGAGATAACACACAAATTGGGTGCTCCCAAATGATGGAAAACTAATAAAATAATTGAAAACAAATTAAAAACTTAACTCTCTTTCAAGTTGGGGGGGCGTACATGTCACAAATTCTATGATTGGAAAAGTGATAAATGACATGTTATTTAAGAATTTTTGTGAAAATATTTACAGTATGATCATTGGTATGTACGTAAGTTGTAGCGATTTCATTATCTTGAATCGTTTGCTGAATGAAGTGACAATCAATTTATGAGGTCATTAATAAAAATGGTCAGATACCTAAATTCCTCTTTGACATATAGGATAATAAGCTTTAATAAACTTTCCTAACTGATAAGCCTTAGGGCTAGATGAAGTATTCTCAACTCAACAAGTGATGAGTGATCATGCTGAGAATATATAAGTAAATAGTTTAACACACTCAAATATCTAAAAAGAGATCTTACTATCAAAGAGACAACTTACAATCAACTCTACTTAATTCCAAAAGAAATTTTTTTAGTCTCGTGATCTTACAAAAAAATACCAATAGAAATAAAAATAAAATCAAAATTAAATTTTTTGAAAATACAAATCACAAAGAATAAATTAATAGGACAATCAAGAATAAGTAAGATACAATAAAATAACAAAGTTACCAACTAGATATTAACATATCCTTTCATTTGTTCGCCATTAGCTACAATAATATTCTATGAATATAAAAAATATATAATAAATATGATATGATTATCAATAATATTAGTAATAGCTCGTGTATTAATAATTCACGAGCCTATAATAGTATACAAGTAAAATAATAAATAATACCTTAAAGATAAAAATTATCTACTACTACCTTAGATAAAAAATTATTTAAATTTTATTCAAATAAGTATCATGGTAGATGAACTTTATGAGTACCTTTGGATAACTCTAAAGTTAGCTTGTCTCTCTCAATAATGTATATAACTCTCGGTCTCATCTCTAAATATAATATTAATAATTATCTCTAGTGTAACTAATCTTCCTACAACGAGTATATTAAACTATGTTTCTCTTTTGTTTATCTCTAATACAATAATAACTCTCCATACTAAACCACAAATCAAAGTTTTAAAAGACGAAAGTATAAGACGAAATATTTTTATATTCGTGTGGCAATACATAAGTCTCGAGACGTTAATGTGTGAGTTTTTTGTTACGGCATAAGGGTAAATTTAATAAATTTTAAATTTATTAAAATCTCTACTTTTATTTTATTTTTAATTTAATACTATTTATTAATTAATACTATTATCAAGTTTTTTGTTAAAGCACGCGTCAAGACGTTAAAAAAAACCCTTTGAAAACACTGCCATGAATTTGTGTTTCCTCCAAACAAAGAACAAAATTACACCAAATTAGAATTTTTTTGAAACTCCCAATTTCTATTTTTTTAAAATTCTGCCAAAATCCTATTTAGCATTTTTCCAAAATCACCACAGCATGCCATCGAGCATACCACTGCATGCCACTGCATGCATCACCTCATGCCTCTGCTCAACTCTAGTGCACCAATACGTGCCTGTGAACATCACTATGCATGTGCCTACACAACTCAAACACCACTATGCATGTGCCTACACAACTGAAACACCACTATGCATGTGCCTACACAACTGAAACACCGCTATGCATACATCTGTGTTCACCACTGCATAATCACCAGCACCCGCTATGCACCTTGAGATATATAACCATCAAATTACTTTAATTCTCTATAAACATCTCAATCCTCAGGCTTTATTGCATCTAGATCATCGTCTTCATCTTTTATTCCTATGAGAGCATCTTAATTCCAATCATTTGGCTTATTAGGATTAGAAATTATCTTGAATGAAATAATGAGCGGGTCAAAGTCATAAGACGAGAGAAAGTCTAATGACATATCCCCCAGTTTCTTTTTATGTTCTTCCACACCAACTACAACAAGATCTACAAACTCTCCAAAATTCCCTTAACATATGAAAGAAACAATATCATTCACAAAAAAGTTAAAAGATCTATATATTACCTCTGCTAGTTTCTGAGCAGTAGCCAATCTATCTATGCTACTTGTTTTTAATATATTACATAAGAGAACAAATAATATATCATTGCTTTTTATAAAAATAAATAACATAATAATCACTCACAACACGAGTAGTTCAATTGGTAAGATGTTCGATTTGCACTTCCTTGGAGGAGTAAGTTCGATCTCCACAAAAACTCCTTTGAGTTAGAACATGGGGATAGTCCTGCTCCCACCTTGAGGCCCCAACAATAATAATGTTGGGTTAAAAAAAGTGACATAATAGTCTCTATCAAGGAAAAAACTCTTTATATAATACTAGTATCATTTATAAAGTATTGGAATATCTCAATAATCAAGGAATCACATTCCAGAATCAATATCATGATCTTACCTTTACTAAAATTTCTAGAGCCCTGCTATATCTGGGTATATAAATAAAAATTTCAATTAGAACAAAGTAATTCAATTCCTCAACCATTTTCTAATAGATAACAACTTACTAGAAAGAGGTGGAACCAACAAGGTATTTGGTAATGAAAAAATGGAGAAAGAGCCATTGATCTAGCCCTTGTTATTGGAAATGTTGCTCCATTAGAATTGGCAATGCATATTTGTTTCAGTTGGTGGCTTTAGTGAATTCACAAGGGTCACAAGTCATGTAGTTCATTGTTCCAGAGTCGATGATCCATCCATCATGGTTCTCCATTTTTGGGCAAGAAAAAACATTACCATGGTTACCTAAGTCATTCTAAGCAATCTATTTGCTAGTGGAGATAAAAGATTCTTGTTGTGGTACAAGAGATAGATGAGGCTCTCTGCACATAAAAGGTGCACGATCAGGGGTGTTGTTTCCACTTGCTTCATGTTTTTTGTTGCCTCGAGTTCATGCCACCAATCTGGATAATCATGTAGTTTGAAGCATAGTTCTTTGGTGTGTAATGAATTCCCAAATTGTGTGCAGCCTTTTCCTTCCCCTCGTGATTTTGGTTTTGTAGCTGTGTTAGGTTTTCCATCTGATGATGTTTGAAAATATAATTGATACATAGCACCACTAGACATAGTATCTTGTCAAGCATATCATCAAGCCCATTTAAGAAGGTGTACCTCCTACAAAGCAGAGTTATATTTTTGTATATCAATATGACATTTCATAGAATTTGATTGGCGATAAGTGGATTTCTATCCACAAGCCTTATAAATTGTTACAGTATGCCTTGATAGATCCTTTTCATTTGGATCTAGTTACTCTTCTTTTGAGATCATGTACTTGCGATATATTTGTGCCATCAAAGTATGTAATGTAAAAAAAAATTGAATGCAAACTATAACCGATGAGAAAATATTTCTAAAAAGACTCTTTCTTTTTTAATTCTTATTTATTACAATCAATACAATAATTTATTTATAATTGATAGTTTACCCTAATAAAACCAAAAATAAAAAATCATTATTACTGATAAGAATAACTACTGACTCTTGACATTTCATCTTCCCCATTAAAAATAAACATTTAATGTTTAACAAAACTCCCTATTAAAAACGAACATTTAATGTTTATTTAACAAAACTCTCCCATAAACTTAAATATTTCTACCATCTTTCATGCCGAGTGATCTTTTGTCATTGTCGAGTAGTATAGTAGGTAGCAATTTGGTGAAGATATTTGCAACTTGATTCCGACTTGCCACGTATATTAATTTAATATTTCCTTCCTTTACTTGATCTCGGATGAAGTAAAAACGAACGTCAATATGCTTGCTTCTCTCATGATTCACTGGGTTCTTGCTCAATCAATTGCTGATTTGTTGTCAACTCATATCTCAGTTGCACTGAGTTGTTGCTCCACCTTGCCCAACAAATTTCTGAGCCATATCACATGACGTACACACAGAGATGCTGTCACATATTCAACTTCACATGTCGAAAGTATCACGATTGTTTGCTTCTTTGAAAGCCAAGTAAACGCCGTGTCACCCATAAAAAACACATAACCCGATGTACTTTTCTGATCATCCAAGTCTCTGCACCAATCACTGTCGGAGTACTCGACCAACTTGTAATCTGTTATATTTGTATAAAATACCCTGAGTAACATTGTTCCTTTGATGTATCGAAGGATTTGCTTTAACACCTTCCAATGTGAATAGACTGGCTCCCCCATGAACCGACTTACAATGCCGACACTTAATGCAAGGTCCAGCCTTGTGCATGTGAGATAGTGAAGGCTTTCCACTAAACTCTGGTATTTGCTTGCATCGACTCATTCTCCTCCATCAAACTTAGAGAGTTTTGCACCTGGTTCCATTGGTGTTGAAACCGGATTGCAAGACTTCATCCTGTACTTCTTCAAAATCTTCTTTATATATGCCTCCTGGGATACAAAGATACTCGTCTTTTCTTGTCTTATCTCTAGACCAAGGAAAAACTTCATCAAGCCCAAATCTATTATCTCGAATTCCTATGTCATTGTACTCTTAAACTTTTGTATTATTTCATTATTATTTCCCATAAAAATGAGATCATCAACATAAAGAGCAACAAATAACATAATACCTTCACTCTTCTTCACATAAAAGACATGTTCATAGGGACATTGCTCGAACTCATTCTCTTTGAAGTATGTATCGATACGAGTATTTCACGCCCGCGATGCTTGCTTCAACCCATAAAGTGTCTTCTTTAATTTCAATATATTCTTTTCTTCTCTGATTTTTCTTTACCTGGGTGATTGTTTAATATAAACTTCTTCTTTAAGCACACTATTCAGGAATGTCAAATTGACATTCATTTGTAATATCGGCCAATTAAATTGAGCCGCTTGTGAAATGAGCAATCTGATTGTCTCCATTCTTACAACGAAAGCAAACACCTCGTCATAGTCGATTCTCGCCTTTTGCTTGTATCCCTTTGCTACAAGTCTCGCATTCAACCGTTCAATCTCTCCTTAAGCATTCATCTTTCTCTTAAATACGCAATTGACATCAATAGGTTGAGTTACTTTCGACAATTCTACTAACTCTCATGTGTTGTTGCAATTTATTACTTTAATCTCCTCATTCATAGCAGTTTGCCACTTCTTGTCTTGCACCGCCTGTTCAAAACATAACTTTTTGGAATTTACCAAAAGACATACAAGGTGTATCTCATTTGTTGAATCATACAAATCTTGTAAGTTTTGCATTTTGGGTTGTCGCGGTTCATCTTCATCATAAATAGTTTCAGAATTTTTCGGTATAGTTGTTGGCATAGCAATTGATGATTCTCCAACATCAATGATATCATTTGTTGCTTTATTTCAATCTCATTTATTTGCTTTATGAACTCGTACATCACAGCTCACTAGAATCTTCTTGCTTATTGGGTCGAATAACTTGTATCCTTTTATTTTCTCATCATACCCAATAAAAATATATCTTTTGCTTTTGCATTCGAGTTTCATTCTTCACTGATCCGGCACTTGTACGTAGGCCAAACTGCCAAATACTTTGAGATGAGAGACTGTCGGTTTTTATCTACTCCATGTCTCTTGTGGTGTTTGATCATACAACTTTGCATGTAGACACCGATTTTGAACATAAATGACGCATTGCACGGCTTCCGCCCAAGATTCCTTCGGCATTTTCTTGCTTTTGAGCATTGACCGAACCATGTCAAGAATGATCCGGTTCTTCCTCTCGCTACACCGTTTTGCGGTGAAGAGTACGGTGCGGTTAAAAATCACCTTATGTCTTGCTCTTCACAATACTCCATGAAAATCATTGAAGTGTATTTGCCGCCTCTATCAGATCGTACAGATTTAATATATCTACAGGTTACCTTTTCCACCAGCACTTTGAATTTTTTGAACACCTCAAATACCTCGAATTTTTCATTTGAAAAATAAATCTAAGTTTTTCGTAAGAAATCATCAATAAAGGAAATGAAATATCTTTTGCCGCTGAAAGATTCATGGGTAATTAGTCCACATATGTCGGAATGAATCAACTCGAGAGGTTGCTTAGCCCGATATTCTGCATTCTTTTGAAATGATATTCTTGCATGCTTTCCGAGCACACATTCTTCATAAAATTTTGTCTCATATTCCATGTCCGGTAATCAATGCACCATGTTCTTCTTTGCCAACTTATTTAGGCCTTCATGATGTAAGTGACCAAAACGGAGATGCCACAGTGATGCCTTGTCTTATATGTTGACTTGCAAATATTTTTCTCATACATTTCTCAAATTCAGCTTGTACATCCGATTTCTTCCCATTTCAACTTGTGCGACTGAACGCCCTTGCTTGTCTTTCAAAAGTAATATCTGGTCTTTCATAAAAACCAAATATCATTTCTCTATGAGTTGCCCCATACTTAAAATGTTGCTCTTGAGGTCTGGTACGCAATACACATCTTGGATTAACCCAATGAAACCATCCTTTAGTACATAATAAATCGTACCTTGGCCTTTTACCTCAATATTCGAGCCATCTCCAAACGATACAGATACAGCTTCAACCTTTCGCATCTCTTTGAAACAATGCTCGTGCCTATACATATGGTTGCTTGCAGCTATGTCAACGTACCACACGTTGTCGTTGTCGGTGTTGACTTTGTTATATGCCAGTAAGAGAAAGCCTTCTTCCACCTCGTCATTCATAGCTATGTTGGTTGTCTCTTTCATCTTTTTTTCGACTCAACATTCTTTTGTAAAATGCCCCACCTTTTCACAATTTTAACATTTATCAGAATTACAATCATTCGTATAGTGACCATATCTGCCACACTTGTAGCACTCGAAGTTAGAATAATTTGACTGACCGCCTCTTCCATGACCGCGTCCTCTTCCACACCAATTTTGTTGGTTTGATTGTTCCTTCTCCTCATGATACCCTTCTTGACTATGGCTTTTCCCACCGTGACTATTTCCTCGACCACCTCGACCACGCCATTTAACTCGAAAATTTTGAGAATAGAATACTTTTTGTCATTGAACGATGCTTTGGTTTGAAGTGTCTACTCAAGTGTCTCCTCCTCCTTACGATATTCATGTGCCATTAGGGAAGCTGCAAGCTCGTCGACTGTGAACGTTGTTAGATCCTTTGACTCTTCTATGGCACATATCATATTCTCAAAACTGTCGGTTAACGACCTCAGAATCTTTTCCACGACCCGTACATCGGACCATTTTTTTTCGTCTCGGTTGAGTTGATTCACCACAGTTTGAACATGCATGATGTAATCGGGCAAACCTTTTGACTCCTTCATTTTCATGCCTTCAAACTCGTTGCGAAGAGTTTGAAGACGAACTCGTTTAACTCGGCTGGCTCCTTTGTACGTAGTCTCCAAAATGCCCCACACTTCTTTTGAAGTTTTTGCACTCACAATCTTCTCAAAGCTTGACTGATCAATAGCTCGGAACATGATGTACAATGTCGTATTATCTTTTGATCGCGTCTCTTTCAATGCCTTCTTTTGAGCTGTCGTATATCCTTCGGTATATTCTGATTCTTCGAAACCTTCTTGAACCACCTCCCAGCAATCCACAGAACCAAGAAGAACTTTCATTTGGAAGCTCCAATTCTTGTAATTCCCCTTCGTTAATCAGGGCAGCATGACATTATTGATTATCCTCCCTATCCCACCGATACCAAGTTATAAAAAAAAATTGGTTACAAACTATAATCGATGAGAAAATATTTCTGAAAAGAGATACTTTCTTTTTTAATTCATGTTTATTACAATCAATACAATGATTTATTTATAGGCGATAGTTTACCCTAATAAAACCAAAAATTAAAAATCATTATCACTCATAAGAGTAACTACTGACTCTTGACATAATATTCTCCATTAAAAATAGACATTTAATGTTTAACAAAACTCCCTATTAAAAACAGACATTTAATATTTATTTAACATGTAATAACAATATTAGACCAAATAGTCTTAGCTATTGAGAATCTGATAAAGTTGCTAACTAACTCTAGATCCATAGAATTGATCAATTGTCTCTTCACCACTGCATTTTTAGTTCTGCATTTTTTGAATGCAGGATTTGTTTGCAGAGGCTGTGGAAAATCTCCATTTATGAATTCCAAGTTCCAACTTATCTTTACCTGAGATATACATCTCAACAATTTGGGATCATACTGCATAATTAATACCATCTAAGTTGATTCTAATTTGTGCTGCATGTTCATGCCTTTTGATATGATTGTGAGTTTGATTGCGGTTTAGTACTTGAGTCATTCTTGTCGTAAGATCTATGAGAATTGAATTCTCTCGTGTTTTTTCACTTGAGTGAGAGGTATTTCCATTTTCCTATTTCTATTTTTTTAGAATATTTATGGACCTAAAATCTCTCCTCTGATACCATATTGCAGAGAAGAAAAATAATATTCTTTTATATATCAAAGATACAACAGAGAACTATACAAAACCTGTACATGAAGTTGGCTTGGAAGTGTTGGGAAGGCAAACAATATCCCATATTAGCTAAACATGAGAGGGATTATGATATGTGGTGTGAACATGAAATTCATTAGTATGGGGCCTTTTGGATAAAATCCAAAAATAAATTTATGAAGACTTCAGCCCAAAATAGACAGTATCACTATCATACTATTGTGGAGTGGCATGTTTCATAAAATCTAATATGTGATATTGGATTCCATGGAACAGACAGCCAAAAAACATATGTGGGTTCAGTTCTCACAAATGCCAAACAGAAGGTGGGTCCCGAAGAGAGGCCTAATAAAGAAAAAAATAATAATAATAAAAATTATAGTCCTTTATTTAAAGAAATGATTATTAAAAAAACAAACATTATCTAGCATCAACTAGACATGTGAGAGATCATGAGCATTTAAGGGTAGAAATAAACACCATTAGTATGAGGCCTTTTGGTTAGAATCTAAAAGCAGATTCACAAGGAATTTGGTTCAAAATGAACAATACAAAACTATTGTGGAGAATCATGATCTATAAAACCTAATAAAAAAAATAATTTTAGAATAAAATATAAATCATATATATGGTTTGGGGCAATTCAGATGTCAGGTACTTCCAAACAACAAAAAAATAAATGAAATAAATAACAAAAAAAATAAATGAAATAAATAACAACAAAAAAATAAATGAAATAAATAACAACAAAAAAATAAATCAAACTTAAGATTTTTTTTTCAAGCTAAGGTGTATATGTCACAAATACCCAACTTGGATGAGAGAAAAATAATATATGATTTTCTAGAATTCTTCGTAAAGATATATGTATTATGCTCACTAGAAGGTACATAATCAGTAGCAATCAAATGTTTCTTGATCTTCTCTCAATCAAAATGATAATCAAACTTAATATATTTCATCTGCTCATGGAAGACTAGGTTGGCAACAATGTGTCAAGTTATCTTACTAACACAATGAAGTATCATCGATCTCTAAACTGGTAGGCAAAGTATCTCCAGGAATTAACTGATCCACTGAAGCTCACAATTAACCGATGTCATAACCTTGCACTTAATCTTTGTACTGGATCTCAAAATAATTATATACTATTTGATTTTATAGGAGATGGGGTAATATATAAAAAAAAATATAAAATTCTATGATAGATCTCCTCTTTAATCATGCGAGCCTAATTGGAATATGAATATACCAATATCTAGTTATGACTATATTTTATGAATGTAATCTCATCTTCTAAAATACTCTTTACATATTTAAGAACCATAAGCACTGTATTCATATGAATTTGTCTATGTTATAAATATGAAAAATAAAAACCATAATAATACTCAATAAAAAAAATATCATACAAACATGACATTATAAAAATGTAAAAATAATTAGGATAACTCACAAATTAAGTATAATAAAATAAAAATAGAATAAACATAAATAAACAATTAACCTCCTGATATATATATATATATATAGCCATCTAATTTGTCTATCTCAAAAGAGACAAATTGATTATATCTTGAGTTAACAATAACAAAAAAGATCAGATACCTAAACATTTCTCTGATCGCATATTTATTATGTCCTCATATATCCGAGTATATCAGATTAAATGAGTCACTACTCAAACTAGATTAGCATATAGGATAAGAAACTATAATAAGCTATTTTAATTGACATATCTCATAATTTATGATTAAAATATTCTTAAGACTAAGGAAAAATATTCTCAATCTGGCCAATAATAAATAATTGAGCTTAGAATACACAAATAAAGATTCCAACACACTCAAATATGTAAAAAGAGATCGTACTATTGAAGAGATAATATACAATCTATCATCCTCAATCGTAGATGAAATCTTATTATATCTCTCGATCCTACAAATAAATATCAATTAAAGTAAAAATAAAATTATAGTTAAATTATCTAGAAAGACAACCCATAATAAGTAAACTAACATGATAATTAGAAATAAATAAGAAATAAGAAAGTAATAAAAACTCAAACTGACTATTAACATATCCAATGACTTTTGAATATTTGTTATTCATTATAATAATTTTTAGAATCAGAAAATATATATAATGAATATAATATGAATATCAATAATAGTAATATTAACTCATGTATAGAATGATTTGATACATGAGTTAATACTAGTAATACCTAAAAGAAAAGGACTTGATACTGCTTTAGAGAGAAATTGTGTATACTATTTTCTAGTAAGTGTAAGTCTCATATTGGATGAATTCTGTATGAACTCTTAGATAACTCTGATAATCAACCTATCTCTATCAAGTATTAATGTAATATGAAACTTTCGATCTCTTCTCTATAAATAATACCCAACAACTCTTTGGTGTGACTCATCATCCTAAAGTGTGCAAGTGCATATTAAACTGATACTCTCCATCATCTACCTCTGCAATGGCATTTTCTCTTTATATGCTACCTAAAATTTGGATTTTCTTAATCAAAAATCCGAAAAACATAGAACTATACTAATAAATTAGGGTTTGGTGAACAAAATACCTTAATTTTATATTTTTTGTACCCCTAAATTAAGAGAAATTAGCCTAAAACTCTAATTTTTTGAGACAAATTCTACAACACATGGCACACACGATCATCCTACATTGAACACACTATCAGCATTGTTAGTACTGTAATACCATCACGAAACCACCATATGACCACCACATAGCAATCATGCGACCACCATGCAAAAAAAAAAAGCACACAGCCATTACACAACCAATGCAAGAGCACCTCATAACAACTAGACAACCACCATGTGATTATCGAGAAATCACTATCCGATCATCGCTCACCTTCATACACGTTAGGTATGCGAGAACCCTAAAGTTTTACAAGCAAGCATACATTATGTTGTGCTAGTACAGTGCACACACCTTTTTTTTGTTGTTTTAGGGTTAGTAATCCTTACACACACACACACTCTCTCTCTCCTAGAATCAAATTTGATTAGGATTGACTCGGATATCATATTATAAATTAATATGAAAAATAAAATAATATAATAATACTCAAAAATATAAAACAAGCATGTCCTGGCAGGGACAAAAAAAATCAAAGGCAATTCACAAATTAAGTGCTCTCGTCAAATATATAAAATAAAAATAAAATAAACAAGTGCAACAATTGAAAAGAACATAAAAAATAATTAACTATACAAACAACGCAAATAATATCTAGCTTGATCATTAATAATTTAATTTTCCTACGATTTTCATATATCTAGTGAAATCAATTAACAAATTAATATCGATAGTCAAATTTATAGCTGGAACAAATGGAAAGTTAATTGGTGCACATCCCGACATTAGGGGTGTCAACCGGGCCGGGCCGGGCCGGCCCGGTTTGGCATTTGGCATGGCACAATTCGTCTATGTCTGGGTCGGCACGACACAGGAATTTCCCATGCCAATGCCCGTGTCGTGCCTGTCCACAGCACCAACCGTGTCGTGCCGTGCTGAGGCCAACCGGGCCTCATGCCGTGCCTAGCCTGGCAAGATAACGTGGCCCGTGGACACGATAGCTTGGTGCACGCCGAAACCCTAATTTTTTTTTAAATTAGGGGTTTGGCCCTACCAGGCAGAACCTGGCGGATTCGTGCAGCAGGCTCGTGCTAGGCTGACCTCCACATAACAGTGCCGGGCCATGCATGGCACGGTACAGTAATCATGTCGTGCCTGGCCCGGCATGAAAGCATGGATGGGCCAGCTAAAAATAAGTCGGGCCAGCCCGGCACGTCCCGTTTGACACCTCTACCCGACATGCAAAAGCTCAAATAAAAAATAAAAAATATATCTCATCTGAGAAAGAAAAGGCCCATCATCTGAGTATTCTACCTCAATACTAAAAAAATATCTCAAACATTCCAAATATTTCATCTAAAACATGATCTAATTTTAATTAAAATATATCCAAATGATCATCTATTATAATTAGAAGATCACTAATGTATACAACTAATATTACATCCTTACTTCTTGATCAATACTAGAAAAAACATAAATAATTTGACACACATCTTCAAAGATCAAAGATAGTACAAAAAAAATCTACTAAATCATCTCCTAGAGAACTACTTCAAGCAAAAAATAGTCTTCTACAATCTACCCACAATATCTAGGTTCATTAGAGCAAATATCTTCTAGATCACCAAAGAAATGCATTTATTACATCTAGTTAATACTTAATACACAACCCATCCATGTAAAGTTATTACAAAAAAAACAACCTAATAATGACTATTTTGATCAAAGGACAGAAAGTGTCCTAGTAGACAACACCATAAATTTGTATAAATTTCCTCTGTATCAACCATTTCCTCTGATCTCATCTTCACCATGTATATTCATTTACATCCTACTACTAGCTTACCTACAAGTCTTAGAATGAGATCCTATATATGATTTGAAATGATTATACTCAATTCATCTTATATAGTCTATCAGCATCCTAAATAGTTAAGTAACTTGGAAAAAATATTTGAGATCTTATAACTATCAAGCGAGAATAATAAACTAGAATATATAATATTAAACTAAAAATAAAAGAATATTCGAAATAAAAGATACAAAGTAGAATATGTCCTTGCTTCATTATGTAATGAAATTGAAATGTCAATTTTGCCACTTTAAATCAAATCAACAGGTGTGGCATAAAAATTATCAAAGAAAAATTATGAATATATTCCTCTAATATATATCTTTAAATTAGGATAATCATATCTCCCACCTTCATCTCAGTCTCTTGGAGAGACTCACAACTTATCCAATGAAACATACACTAGGCTCCCTCTACTTGGCGCACCACCCTAGGAGAGATGTTACAACTCTCCTCAAAACTAGAAATCTTAGTCGTATCAGGTATAAGCATATGAAAAGGATTAGTAGCAACTAGGCATAAAAATGAGTCTACCATAATAATGTCTAAAAGTATATTCTTTTGGATTGAGTCCATAATAAAAAATTTGTCTTTATAGAATATTATATTATCAATCATAATGATCATCCAAATCTCTCGTGAATAACACATATATCCCTTTTAAGTATTAAAATACCCAATGAATACGCACTTAATAGCACATTCAATCATATTATCTTTACTTAGAGAAAGAACTTGAACAAAATAAATATATAAAAAATTATGAGTGATGGATGAAAGTCTCTCTCTTAAATATATGAGCTTATATAAGATGCGAATAAGAGAACAAAAAATAGTATTTAGTTGGTTAGGAAGACAGTGATTAGCATTGGATTTCTTCAAAAATATCTTAATATATTCTTATAAAGTATAAGTATCTTAATCATCTCAACAAGATGTCAAGTTTTTCTCTCATGTATCATATTCTATGCAATGGTACTAGCATAGTATATATAATAAACCATCATGTGTTTCTCAAAGAAATAAAAAAATTAATAAATAATATATTTTAAATTATTGTTACTTAGCAACATCATAATATTACATATAAAATACAAACTAAATTTTAATTTTTTCATAAAATTTTATAAAAAAGAAAAAATTTAAGATTTATCCTTCAATACGAATTATCATGCAAATCGAGTATAATTATTAATAAAAATAACAAAATATTTTAAGTCATCATACGTAATCATCCTATATTATTCTCAAAGATATGAGTGAATCTGATGGAATGAGTCACCCCTAGTACTCTCCAGATATGCTATATAGGAAACTTCAATTTATTTTCATAACTAACATATCTCACAATCAATATATGTCACTCTTATGATGCTTAATTCCAGAATTTTTAGCTCATCCAGTTCAAGAAATCCCAGCCGAGAGTGAATAACTAGTAGGTTAATAATAAAAAAAATATCTAGAATGATTAATGTAAGTCAAGAAGAATATGTATAATTTATCTCATTCTATACCCAAGAAAACCATTTGTTTAGTCTGACAAGCTCACATCAAAATACTAAAGAAGAGAAATAATTATTATTTTCTAAAATAACTAACAGATAATAAATTATAATAAAATTCTGATACATATAAAAATATGTACCAAAAAGAAAGGATTAACAATGTTATTATCATGCTCCTTGTATCATTAAATAACACAAATGATCATGACGATATCAAATACTTTTGATTACATTAGTCAAGAGTATCTACTCATGAATCTATTAATTAAGAATTTAAAGTGAGATAGTAAGTAAAAAATATAATAAATATAGACATGTCTGAGCCAGAAACACCCAAACAATAAAGTTTGATATACTCCTCATGAGAAAGCATCAATGTAACAAAACTAATAGATGCAGTCATATAAGAATCAAACCGAGTAGATACAATAGTATGTTGCATAATCTTTGAACCTCTAAAAATTGATCATAATTTAGGGTGCAATGTTCAACACCTCTCCTAAGTATATGCCAACCTCCCACAAAAAGGATAGGTCACTATCACCTTTTAGTCTATCAGTCTCAATATACCTCAGCCAACTCTTCCAACTCTCTCACTACTACTATTGATGAAGAAGTCACAATGCCATGGTTGATCACACCAACTCCACTTGATCGAGGTATAATTGCCGAAGCACAAGCCACTATATGATAAACCTCTAAGAGAAATGAAAGTATCTTCTCACCTAGAATCTGTGTTTACAAAATAATATATCACTTTCTCAATGAATTTATATAAAGAATACTACAAATTTGCTCACCAAATTTTTTCAATTAAATTAAATCTGTCAACACATGTATCATATCAGCAATTCTCTCCCACAATTATGGTAAAATCATATAATGATTCATCTCATCCGAGTCAGTTACTCTTTACGTCAGCAATTGAATAATATTATTATATAAATAAAATATAATCAAAAAATACACCTAAGCAGCTAAGTCTAAAATAATATTTCGAGTGTTATAAGAGTCAAACACACTCGACATATTGTAATCAATCGATTATCATAAATGGATTAATAATTATGTATCAACTATCATTAACTTATCAATCTCGTTATAATGTGAGTTTTCCAACAAGTGTCCAATATAGGCTTGAGTCACATAACAAATTCTTACTAACATTGCCCAAAGAGAGTACATATCCACCCTCAATTTCTATTGGATGATCCCTAGTGGTCCCATACTGATTTCAACTATTTTTTTTCCTATTTATCTCACATGGCACATTTTCACATTAAAATCAACCAGAAATAAAAAAAAATACTTGCACAAACCATCATGGTTATAATGTTTTAAAATAGAGATTTCAAATATTTTAGAATACACCCACACCATTTGATGACCACGAAACACCAATAAAAGGCAAGAATGCCCATGAAAGTGCTTTATCAGTGTTTCCATGCCTATCACCATGAGGTTTGTCGTGACACGGCAAAAAATATTTCTGGATCACTTGAAACAAGTCATTGGAAATCTAACAGCCATGAAACACCAAGAAAAACTCAAATACCTATTGTACATGGATATTTCACTATTATATCACGGAGACACTATCATCACCATAAGCTTCTTTATGAGGATTACTATCACCGACAATGCTAAAGAATTTATCATCCCCACACTTCAATGCCACCGCCATTTTGCCAAAAATATCACCATGATCCCATGTTAAACAATCTAGGGTTCAAATAAGATAAGGTTTTTTTTGAAAGAGGAGAGAGAGAATGATGAGTTAAAAGAAAAAAAATAAATTTTATTAATTTGAAAAAAAAATTATTTCAAAATACATCATAAACCATATTTATGTGGCTAGGGGAACCCACGTGCCGGGTGATCCCAAATAATAAAATAACAAATGAACTAAATAATAAATAAATAAATAAACAAAACCATAACAGGAAAAAATCAATCATACTAATCTAGGCTACAACTACAATCTTGGACGACTAACTTGGTAACTAGAATATTTGTATTTATATAATAACTTTTTCAATAATTCACAATAATATCAAGTAAATGCTCCTTTTTCAATCTTGGATGACTAACTTGGTACAAGAGAGAGGTTGTAGGCATTGGGTGTTCTGCACATCGTGACATTGTTGAAAGAAAGTCGCAAGATGATTGTAAATGCACTTTGAGCAAGAATCAAGCTGGAATAGCTATCATTTTGAATAGAAAATATATCAAATAACTTTGTGGACAATGAGATTGTACAGACAACATTAAGTATGCTAATAGATCTTGTTAGCCTACATTGTCAATTAGTTATAAGCCATCTCAACAACACAAATCAGTGGATTCCATTCTCATATCCTATTTCTGTGGATGCTAAAGATATAAATGACAGTGCTTTCCACATGCATACCCTGAATGATGTAAAGAATAACATCCACAGTCTAAAAGTGATGAGAGAATCATTGCATCAGTTTGATCCATTAGTATTTCTCAGACATCTGTTTCCACTATTACTTCGGGATTAGTTGGAAATAGAAGAATTTTGTTAGACCCTGGAGCAGGTTTGTATTCTACTGAAAAAACTCTGATATAACACATCATGATTCTGGAACAAAGGCGCATTTGGTTCGAATTGGTTTAAATTTTGGATATAACATATGTCAAATGGGCGGTGCCAGGCAGGCAAGACCCATTTTGTTATGTTTAACATGTTATTGAGCTAGATTTCAAAACCATAAAGTGTGTCATCTCCCTCTTATTTTTTTTGTTTTTTTCTATTTGTTGTTGGTGCGCACAAATAGTGAGGTGCATCATCACTATTTTGTAGGAGTCGCACACTCACTATGTGTGACTAACAATGTGCATATGCTCACAATTAATGCAAAGTGGTGCGCATGGTGGTACACAATAGTGTGCATGGTGATGCACATGGTGGTGTGTACAATGGAATGTGTGGTGGTGAAAATGGGAGATAAAATTTTAATTTGGTTTGATAGAAATTACAGTTTGGCACAACTTTGTCTTTTAGAGATATTAGCATGAATTATTATAGTAGAGATAGATGGAAGAGAATCTCTATCCAATGAACTCATTTCAAGAGGATTGACCATACCATAAATAGTAAATGATAAAATGTATAGTTAAAATTATATATTTTCAAAAATATTTCAGAGCATTCCACTCAAATAGGAGTACATATATCATCTCTATAAGATGTTAATTCTTTCTTTTAGTCATCATATTCTATGGGAGTGTGCTAACACATGAAGTTTAATATATAATTTTGTAATCAATATAATAAGTATACAATTTGTTTGATATGTATTGTATTGATATTTCTTATTTTTTAATATTTTTATCAAATTAATTTTTTATTATTTTATGAAATATTTGAAAAATAAAAAATATTTATGATCTTACATGTAAAAGAAATATATTTGTATATAATGAGCACTCATCAATACAAATTATCAAATACTTAAAAATTATTTTTTGTCACATTTCTATTAGATCATCATTAATTTGAGTGAATCATATCGAATGGGTCCTTATGCACACTAATTTTTAGAGGTGTCAAATGGGCAGGCCAACCTGGCCCGACATGGGCACGACATGCTACAGTGTCGTCCCGTGCCTGGCATAGCACGCTACAGTGTCGTCCCCTGGCCCGTCGTGCTGGCACAGCATGTGTGACCACGTACTGAACATGATCAATACGAAATGATGCCTGACAGGCGAGGCTCGCCGAGTCCCGAAAGGGCAAAGATGCACGGCGGCCCGGCAATGCTCCATCGAAACCCTAATTTTTTAAAAGATTAGGGGGTTTTCTGACCCGAATTGGGTTGAACCTGGTGGTTTTTGGGTCGAGAGTCCGTGATGGGCGGCACGATACAGTAACCATGCAGTGCCGGGCAGTTCGGCATGGTTACTGTAGCATGTCGAGCCAGACACAGTAGTTTGGTTGGGCTAGAGGTGTTGAATGGGACGTGCTGGGCCGGCCCGAAATATTTTTTTCAGGCCCAACCATGTTTTCGTGTCGGGCATGGTTTTTGTCGGGTTCAGCCTGGCACGGGCCTGCAGCACGATCCGTTGGGTTCGGCCTGGTCGGGCCGAACCCTAAATTAAAAAAAAATTAGGGTTTCGGCACGCGCCATCGCGCCGAACCTCTAATTTTAAAAAATTAGGGTTTAGGCACACCCGAAATCCTAAATTAAAAAAAATTAGGATTTCGGCCCGCCCGAAACCCTAATTTAAAAAAAAATTAGGGTTTTGGCGCCGCCACAACCCTAATTATAAAAAAATTTTGATTTGGACATGGTACCGTACCGGGCCAGACACGGCACGAGGCACGGTTGGCCTCCGCACGACACGACACGATTATGCTGTGGTCGGGCACGGAACGAGCCCGGGCACGTAAAATTTCCGTGCTGGGCCGGGCCGGGCGGCCCTGCCCATTTGATACATCTACTAATTTGACATACATGATATGAAACGCTAATATAATTTTCTAATTGATATGTTTGATGAGTGATTAAGTTGAGAATTGATAAATAAAAGGTCTAATACATTTAAACACTAATCATGAAATTCTATCATATGTGAGAAGCATATAATTTATATTGTTAAATTTTAAAGGAAGTATTTCTTAGAATCTTTCGATCCCACAAATAAATAATTAAAAAAAATAAAGTTAGAATTAATTACCTTAGAAAAATAACTTACATAAAGAAGGTTAAAATGATATTGAATGTAAGTATAACACAGAAAAAATAAGGAGAGAAGTTAAATATTATCATATCTAAATGATTTTTGAAAAATTAATATTGATTACCATAATATTCAAAAATATAAATAAAAAATAGTAAAAAGAAAATGATTACATATCATATGAGTATTGACTCACAAGTCAATAATTTATGAGCGTGAATTGGGGAAACAAGACATAAAATTTGTAATACCTATAGATTGAGAAAGGCCCGCTACTACTCTATTCAATAGGAGTAATGCTGGTGAGATTCCATGATAACTTCTGAATGATTTTGATAGTTTGTCTTTTTTATTAAAAATTTGTGTAGTACTCATGATATTTTCTTTGAAAATAGTAGCAAATAAGTATCTATAATGTAATCATTTTTTCTATTATATGTGTATTATATAAAGAATTTTCAGTCTGTATATCAATGACATATCACAACTCGCCAATCAATCCAATCAAAAAATGTCAACCAAAATTTTGGATTATCAAAATCTTGATTTGTGCAAATTTGCCCACAAATAAAAAAAAATCCTAATTTTGATGTTTCTTGAAATCCTAATTTTGGTTAAAAATCAAATTAAATAAAAATCTAAAACTTGCCCCAGAACCTTAATTTTTGGGGCATCACCTATCATGTACTAAATATAACACACTATCATGCACCACTGTGTGCCACTGTGCACAATCATGTACCTTGCACACACTCATGCACATTGTGTTTGCTGCCTTACTTATGTTGTCAATACAATGGGCGTAGATCTTTCATACACTATAGATGATTGGATGTGTGATGACTTTAATTGGTGGCACATATTAATTATGTCTGTTTTTCTGTCGGTTTGTGCATGTGTGCTCTATGCTGGCAAATTGATGTCTCTTTCTTTGGTTTTATAACCTTCACCCACACACACCTCGTGGTTTATCTTTCTTAGAAAATTGCTCTATTACCATATAAAATATTATACCGCACAATAAATGTAATCATACTAATAATTAATCCTATACAAATAATGCCCTTATGTGATGGGAAAATGTTATTAGGCTAGTCTATAAGTTGAGTGCTCCCATCAATATCATGATGGAGCTAGAGATTTTACATAGTGCATAAGATTCTCATCTTTGCATGGAGTCTTGGTGAAGTTATTATCTCAATAGTCATATCTCATAAATTTAAAAGACAATTTATGATAAATTTTGTATTCTAGACCTACTATCCTGAGATGAATATATTTATCGTCACTACAAAACATGACCTCTAATAGATATGTGCAACACAATGGTTTTTTATGTGATCAGTTATCTAATATTATTCTTACCTAAACTTGGTTTAACTTTGGAATTTTTATGAGATTTATTATGTTAGTGTTTGTATAATCCCCCATCAATATCATAATAAAATAAAAAATTCAACAATAATAAAAAATTATAAAACTGAAAACTACAATAATAATATAATATTTAAAGCATTCTCGAGTCTTATTTCTATGGCCTCTATATATTTGAATATATCAAATTGAATGAATCCTTAGTCATTTTAGTTTGGTGAGTAAGATATAAAATTTTAGAATAATTTTTGAACTGATATTTTTCATATTTTAGTATATAAAAAGCTCTAATATTAATATAATATTCTCAATTTGGCATACGATGAAGTATAATGTCAAAAATGTACAAATAATGAGTCAATCGTACTCAAATATCTAATAATATATTCTATTATAGAAGAAAAGAGAAAGTTCAATTTCAAGTAAAATCTTCTCTAAAATTTTTGTCTTGCAAATATATATCAGTATAAAAGAGAATAAAATTAGAACTGAGTTATCTGAAAAAATAACTCATTAATATGAGACTAACAAGATAATTGATAATAAATAAAATATGTAAAAGAAACAAATGATTAAATTAAGTAATTGTACTATCATAATAAATGGCTTTGAGAATTTGTTTTTGGATATTATAATACTTGATTAACAAGAAAATAAGATAATGAAAAAAAATAATATTTGTAATGTAATTATTGGGTCTCGGGTCAAAAATCCAAGAATCTAAAGTGGAATGATATGTAACGAGGGTTGTAGTACCTGAAGACTAGGAACAATATGTTATTGTACTATTGGGGAGGAATCTTAAATGTTCTATTTTAGTAGGAGCAATGGTGAAAGAATTCTATGTGGACTCATGAATGAATATTATAGTTTGTTTGTCTCCCTCAACATTTTCTAGTATTGTCAGCCTTTTATTTGAAAATAATTATCAACTATCCATAGTGCGAGCCATCATTCTATAATATGTGTATTGAATTAAGACTCTCATTGCTTAAACTATTCATCGTGTTGTTTTGTTGTGGTGGGATATTTTTCATCATCCAAGATCTTGCTGCATAAAAATGATAAGTTATTTGACTGAGTATTGGAACATACTGCCAATAAGCCACTCTATAATATCTCTAACTTCAATTCGATTGATAGTCACATGACAATAAATAGGGCAAAATCAGTCTAAAGCCACTTCTCATTTTCCAAACGTTCCATAATTTATTTATTAGGTAATATATCATCTCATGACTAAAAAAAGCTCATAAGGACTCGTCGTTCACTATGAATAATTTTGATTTTTGATCCTCCATAAAGTAAATCTTAAAATTCTTACTTCTTCTATATGTGATTAAATGTGCCCTTGACTATAAAATGTATCAAATAATTGTGGGTGTGGTTCTCACAGTGCACCATATTACATCCACTATGCACCCTACTGCATCTACTATGCACCCTACTGCATCTACTATGCACAACACTGAACCATTGTGCACTTCATCTGACCACCGTGCACTCCACTACTCCTAGATAGATTTCACTCACACACTGTGCATCTTCAACACTCATTTACACAATGCACCCTCACTATATATATATATATATATATATATATATGATATACTATTACATCAACAAAGTGGGTGTGGACATGCGTCTCACATAGTCATCATGTGATCAAGGGGCACACTTATGTGTACCTTCTTCTTTGGTGATCTTTAGTGCTCACACATGTAGTGTAATAGTTCAATGCACATCTCTTTTATTTCTAGAAATCTTATAGTTTATAATTAATAAAATTTTTTCTATAATACTATGTTGAAATTAAGCCAAAAAAATTTAAATATCAATAGAAAACTTAATGCAAAATAATGTACACGAAGTGTTCTTAAATAAATAGCCAATTGGATAGGGACATTACACACATTGGTTGCTCCCATCAATAATGAAATATAAAACAAATAAAGAACAAATTATAAACTAAAATAAATTGAAACTGCAATACCATTAAACTAATTTTTAAATTTGTGTAATTTGTGCTTGCATTTTTTTATTTATTTGTATTATGTTATTATAAACCATACGAAGTTATGATATGATTTTGTGTTTTTTTTATCTTGCAGAATGTAAAGGGGCACCTCTACTTCCTTCTCTTTGTTATTGTCAACATTGCCTTTAATATATCTTTACTGCATCTTCTCAAAATATCTTCTGCTGTTGTATCTTCTCTCACTTCCTTGTTTTCAGGCATGTCATTCCCCATTAAACTGTGTTGTGGTTGTAAAGCTTGCCCACTAATGTTCTAGAATATGTGCAGAAGGCTTAGCCATTGCCAGTCGTGAATTTTTATCTATTGAACATGTAACAATGGATTGCTATTTGTGCTGGCTTGTGAATGAAAGAATAGTTTCCTATCTACTTAGTCATATTGTAAGTAGTTGAGTTCAGGATTTAAAGCTTATCTAAGTAACCAGTTTCAAATGTGGGCAAAACAGGTTAGTTTGTCTTTGAGATGACAGTTCGGGCCAAGCAGTGGCCTATTGTGTAGCATGCTTTCTTTGGCCTGGTCTGAGCCTGATCCAGTTCATGGCCAAACCCTTGCCCACTGTGATCAGGTTGTCGGATTGGGTTGGCATTCCAGTTCGACCCTGTGATGCAGCTAGATTTGTATCGAATTGCAGTGCTCTAATCTATTGCAGTCCTAATCATAATGCGTTCAGCATTGGGCCAACCCATTGCATCCTGGATTGATAGACTCAGCAAGATATCCAGAGCTGGATAGTACCCAACCCAGTTCTACTGGACCTATCAGATTTGTACATAGTTAACAAATTGGAGTTGAGATGGAGGAAAGGTCCGTGCTTTGAAGATAGGACTGGTTAACATTTGTGCTTCAAAGATAGTGTTCCAATGTTTATTTTATATTTATGACGGCAACATTTAATTCCTGGGTTGTCCAAATTATTTGTTTTCGTTATATATATATATAAGATTAGGAGGTCTTTAATTTTATTGAGAAACAAACTAAATAATCAAATGACATTTATGAAAATCACACATTGAAAATGAGCCAATCTTTATATAAGTGATTAGTTGAATTGGAGTATCTAATAGGTTGGGATGTATAATGACGAGAAATAAAAATAGATACAAATAAAATAATAATAAATTTTAAATTGTATTATCCTTCATTAAGTTGGTACATATTTGTCTATAACATAAAGTTTCAATAGAGGTGTCAACTGGGCCGGGCCGGCACGAGGCACGGCACGGTTCAGCCGTGCCTGGGCCGGCCGGCACGGAAAAATTTTGTGCCCGGGCCCGTGACCGTGCCGTGCCCGGGTTTGGCACGAGTCGTGTCGTGCCGTGCTTGGCCCGGCACGGCACACAGGCACGGGTTTATCCCGTGCCGGGTGTCCCGTGAGCCCGACCCCACGATGCCCCTCCCGCAAAAAAAGACCGCGGGTCGGGTCTGATTCAACCTGACCCGCGGTCCCCCGTATCCCAAACCGCTCGGACAGGCAAGCCCGAGCGGGCCAGGCAAGGCACGGCACGGCTCGCCGTGCCTGCGGGCCGGGCCGGGCCCATTTTTTTTAAACCGTGCCGGGCCCGGCACGGAAGCACGATCGTGCCCTAAAAAAACGGCCCGTGCCGGCCCGTTTGACACCTCTAAGTTTCAAAAAAAAAAGTAAGCTATGATCTTTTAAAGGTATTGGTGAAAATGTTGATGATTATTTTATTATTTAATAGTAAAATAATCATTGTAAGTAATAGTTATCATCATTTTGAATTTTATATTTATACTAAATCTCAAAATAACTAGTATTTCTTTTTTTGTAAATAAAATTGTTTCTAATAAAAATACAAAAACATATCGTAGACATTCTCTTGATGTAACTTAATGCTCAACTAAATTTTGAATATCCCATCTAATTGCAAATGCTCATGATTGCTGTAATACATTATAAGTAATAGAGATTTCTTCACATACCTCAGTATACAACGAGCTATATCTGGATGAACTTGTCGAGTATAATTTATGAAATAATAAATTATACTAATTGCATAGGCTAAATCCAGTCTAACAATAATCAAATAATTAATTTTTATTATGATTCTCTTATGAGTAGTAAAATTAACTGAATGAAGCATATTGGATAAGAATTTGTATATGGATCAGTAAGAGTGTGTAATGGAGTACAATCAAAAAAATTAATTTTTATAAGAGTATTAATTACATACTTTTAACCAATGTTATAAAAAACATAATCGAGGCACGCGCCTTGGAGCATGCCCCAGGGCGAGGGTTGCGGAAAATGCCCCAAAGCACATGAAAAAAAGATACGCACAAGATAGGCCTAAGCCTTTTTTTGTGAAGCATTTCAAGGTGCACTTTGAACGTGTCTTTAACGCTTTGAAGAAGGAAGTGTATGCCTACGAGATATCATTAAAAAATTTTTAAAAAAATATATTTCCGTAAAAACAAAAAAGTGTCGATCGTCTTTTTCGGCACTACTAGACAATTTCGACTCTGAAGTCGATATTATCTCTGCTATAGGGTTTTTTCAGTGCTCCCCAATCGGAAATTTCATAAGCCGATGCCGAACTCGAAAATTCTGGTAATCCACATCTCGATATTTTTGGCACTACTCAATAAGTATATTTTTATATTTATATATATATAAGTTATACATTTATAGTTATACATAATTACAAATAGTTATATATAGTGTATATAGTTGTAAATTTAGTTACTTATAATTGTATTGAGTTATATATACTTATTCAGCTTAATATAAATAATTATATATATATATATATATATATATATATATATATATATATATATATATATATATATATATTTTAACATATAGTTATATATGTTAAAATTTAAATTATTGATATAATATATATAATTATAAATATTTATACATATAGTTAATTAGTTATATATAGTTATATATATAATTATAATTAGTTATATATAGTCAAACATATAGGTATTCAAATAATTATATATATAATATATATAGATATAAAGATAGTTGCATATTAATTTATATAATTATATATAGTTATATATAGTTAAATATATATAGTGAGAATAGATTCCTTTCTCCCTTTTGATCTTTGTTAGCTTTCAGAAAGGTGAGTTATTTAATATTGATATTATTAGAGTTGTGTTATCTAACTCCAACATACTCAAACATCATCGGATCAAATAATATTTTCACATTCTTACAAAAAAAAAAATTTATGAAGTACCGAGTAAGTACACAAAAATCAAAGTCATAAATTTGATTAAATTTAATAAAAAAATTTATAATATTTATATCTAATTATTAATTTATATTTTTTTTTAGATAGAAGCGGAGATAAAGGTAATTATGCAAAATTCTTCACTTATCCCAATGGTTTTGTTTAATAGAATCCCAAATTCTATTTGGTAGTCTTTTGTGCTTCTTGTTTGTATTAATTTGGTCAAGGCCCTCACTAGATCCTCATATATAGGTGGCCAAACCTGATGCTGAGAGCCACCAAAAAATCCGTCCAGTAGGTTGCTGGGATAAGATTCCATCAACTAGTAATACCATGACAATGCCTTCCACTCCAAGTAGAATGAAGATATATACAGTTTGTAGTCCTCCTTCATTTGGCAATATGAAAAGAACTATTGTGCCTTCAGAATTCATTTGTTGGAATAACTTGTAACCACCATCAAAGCTTGGAAAATCTAGCTGTAGTGTCCTTGCCTGGATCCCACCATGCCCATCAAATAAGGGATTAGCATTTACCCTTATATTGTTTGAAGTCCCTTCTCCTGCACTTAGCCTAGATATTATTTGTACCAAGCTATAATAGCTTGATGCCAAATTATTAAATCCTAAAACTTCTTCTATAAAAGCTCCATATTTATCATGTTCTTCCTTCAAAGAAGCATTCTCTCCATGTATAGTAGTAATTGCCTCAGCAAGGTGTGCTAAACGTGTCTCCTCAATTATGTTGCAAACATGCTCCTATTGATACAAAATTGTTATGAACTTTGTAATACTGACAATTCAAGGAGCCAATGACTTGATGCACATGACAACAATTGGACTCATTCTTCTATTGCATTCATCTAGAATGTGGCTTCAATAAACATAGACATTAGAAAATAACTTCTTTACATACATGGACTAGTCTAGATCAATTACCTACCCATTATAACATATGGTCATTGGCTCTAAATAGCCATTTGATAGACCATAAACCAGACTGAAATAAAGAAACTAAAAAGTTAGAAATTACCCTTGATTAAACAATTAGTTTCTTTGCCTTTGTAACCCTTACATAATTCCTAGATCTAAGCTCATAAAATGCAAAAAATAAAGAATATGTATTTGGTTAAGGCGACCATAACACTTTTATATGGTAGAATTGTTTTAATATACTTTTTGGGAATATATGATTTTAATTATAAACTATCTAATCATTTGAATATCTTTCTTTATTATTCTTTAGCATGTATATTTTTTAGTTCATGATTTTAGAAATAGATCATTCATTTAATCACTAAAGGTAAAAAAATATTTTTTTATTGATTATTCCAGTACTTAAAAATAATACATATATTATTTAGTGGTGACGGATTACTAGTTAGTATTAATATTCTTTTTATTAGTATAACTAATTCTTTAATGACTCTAGGCGAGAAAGATTCAAAAGAGATATTTGAATTTTTTACTCTTTCTTATTCATTTAGTCTTACTCAGGCCTTCAACTAGAAATATATCTCATCTATTTATGAAATTATTAGTTTATACTATGATGATCTTCCTTTTAAATTATTATATGTTCAAATATGTACAAAATATATAGATTTTGGAGAGAATGATATTTTTATTAAAAATCAATTCTCTCTTAATCCAGACGAGTTAGTACAAGTAGTTCCCAAGTTGATTTTAGATTCAATTCTTAATGAATTAAGAGTTGAGATTTAGTCAACCCAAATTGAGTTATTCTAGGAGAAGAGTATACATGTAGTCTATTCAAAATAGAGAGAAATCTTCCTAAAAGCTAAATGATCCTATTATTTATTCTTTTGATTGCTCTCCGAAAAAATAGAGGAATTATACTTTTGATCTTATTTCACAATTATTATCATTTTCATGTTTTTTTTTATTTTTTTATTGGTTATTTTTATAATATTAGAATATTAAGGCTTATTTTGGGATATGATCTCATCGAGGATGATATGAAGTCTGATCATGATGGTAAAGTGGAAGAGATAAATGTATTCTATTCTAATGAGAATTAGAATTATTATCTCAACCTTCAGGAAGATATGTTGTTTGTAGGTGAGTGTTTGCTATGAAAACTGATCATGGTGGTAAAGTAAATCATTTGAATTCGAGACTTATTCTATGGGGTTTTACTCAGACTTTTAAAAGTTGATTATTATGATATTTTTTTCTTTTATAGCAAAGTAACCTTCATATGGATATTTGTTTCTCTTGAAATTTCTCACAAATTAATGATATATCAATTGGATACGAAGAATAGTTTTCTTCATGGAAATTTTATAGTGGAAGTGTCTATAGAGTAATCACTTAGTTTTTAAGACTAGATTAATTACTCAAATTTGGTTCGCAGATTGCGAAAAGTCTTGCACAGCCTAATTGATGATATATATAATTTACGAGAGTTTGATTTGTTATATTTTTTGTCATAGTTGTCTTGTTTAGGTTACACAATTATATTATAAATTATTTTTTTATTTTTATGAAAAAGTTTAGATAGTAGACTTATTTTGTTGATCATATATATGAATGATATTTTGATTACAGGAAATGATGAGTTGAGAATCATCTAATTCATTGAGTATCTTCCTTCATAATTTCAAATAATTAATTTTGGGAGATTCGAATATTTTGTTCGGATTGAAACAACCTATGATTACAGATGCCTTGTTTTATCTTATAGAAGGTATGTCTTGGATACTTTTTTGGAGATTAGTTTTTATGTTTCACTCTAATAGATATACTATTGAGTTGGGTATTGATCATCTTTCTGATGTTAGTCATTTAATTGATCCGACTACATACAAGAAAATTTTAGAAAATATTAATTATCCGACTATTATTAATTTAGTTATAGTTATTTTTAAAAATTTTTTTTTATCACATATTCACTAGTTGCTTTTCTTTGCATATTTTAATATATGAAGAAATCTCAGGACTTGGTAATATATTTGGTGATCATAGGTATTTTCAACTAGTTAGATATCTAGACTCTAGTTGAACGTCATCTTGAATAAATATGTGATCAATTATGAGTTATTATATTTTTCATAGAAGTAGTATAATATAATACTTAGGCAATGAGATATATGATCTTTGATTATATATTCTATGAGCAGATAAAATACATAGGGATAAATTATATTTTTTGAGATATCTTAGATGAGACCATAGTAATAACCTATACTTTTATAACAGATCAATTTTTAAACATATTAATGAACATGAAGGTCTTGAGAATAGTTTAGTTAGTTTTTTTCCTTCAAACTTAGTATATTGAATATTTATGCATTAGTTTTAGGAAAGCACCCAATATATGAGGCATCTTTATAATTTTATTTTTCTTATTTATATATGTTATGGGTTTTAATTTGATGATTATTTTAGAATGTATTTTATCTTTTTCTTTTAAATATTATATTTTCTTTTTTATTGATATCTATAGTCCTTACTTCTGTTCTTTTTATTCATATATTTATAATATTATTATAGTTGAAACTCATCGCAATAAAAGATATAATAGTAATTAATAAAACCTATGTTTTTACCAAACTCGAGGTCTCTTATATAATTGGGAAAATAATTGGGACAGTCATAAATTAGGTGTTCCCGTCAAAAATAAAAAATAAGTAAAAAAGAAAAGAAAAGAACATAATATTATAAATTTTAACAAGCATTAAGTTGTTAACTTAACGCTCTCCTCTCAAATTATGTTTCAAAAACCACGAGCATGTTTGAATCATAACTAAATTATGGTCATGAGTCAGTTTGAACTAGAATCAAATTATGGACTTATGCTAGATTCTTAATTTGAACTTGTTTAAATTAGAAAATCATGATCATGAGCTAGTTTGAATTAAAACTAAATCATGAAGTTGTGTTAGATTTGAATTTTGAACTAGTTTGAAATTATTAGTGTCAAACGGGTCGTGCTGGGCTGGCACGACCCATTTTTTTCAAGCCCATACGGGCTCGTGTGTCGTGCCAGACACGACATGGTTCATTGAAGAGCAAACCCGACATGACCCACAGCTCGAAATCAGCCCGTGTTTGGCCCGGTTCAGGTATGTTCTATGTTAAGATATTTTTTAACCTAGAACATGAAGTAGGGATGACACGCCTGTGCCGCTGTCACCCGTCGGGAATGCCGAGTCATCGCCTGTTGGGCGTCGTAGTGTCGTTCCCCTTGGGCGCCATTGTGTCTGTCATCATGCGTCGCTCGTTGCGTCGTCGTCTGTGCCATGCTCACTTGTCATACACCCAGATCATGCCTAGCACGACATGCAAGCCGAAGTCCCTTGGCACGGCACGACATGAATTGTGCCAAGAGTCTGGCCGGCACGGTCCTGGACCGTGCCTTGCTGGGCCAAACATGCCTGAACCTGGTTGGGTCAGAGCCGCCCAGCCCGTTTGATACCTCAATTTTGAAATAGAAATAACTAATGATCATGATTTATCAGTCAGATCAAATCAGAACTAAATAATGGATTTGTGCTAGAGTTTGAATATTTGAACTTGTTTGAACATGAACCATACCATGATCATGAGGTATTTTGTATCAGAACCAAACCATTGACTTGTTCTAAATCTGAAATTTGAACTTGTTTGAACCAGAATTAAACCATAAACTTTTTAGTTTGAAATCTAAACCAATTTAAATCATAATCCAATTTTGTTTATGAACCAGACTGAATTTCTACCAAATCATGAAGTTGTGTTAGATTAGAGGTGTCAAATGGGCCGAGCGGCTCAGGATCAGGCCCGACCCAGTTTAGCGTGCCCTGCCCAGCACAACACGGTCCAGCACCGTGCCTAGGCTCGTGCCATGTGGATCCTTGGCATAATTCGTGTCGTGCCATGCTGAGGGACTTCGCCCTGCATGTCGTGCCAGACACGACCCAGGTGTCTGGAACTTAGGCAAGGCACGGACAACGGCAAGATTAACGACGCACGAAGACCGACGTAGCGATGCCTGACGGGGGATGACGTGGTAATGCTTGACGAGCGACGTGTCAGTGAGGGTGTGACAAACGGCTCGACACGTCCGATGGGTGATGGTGGCGCGGGCGCGCCATCCCTATTTTTGTTTTAGGTTAAGAATTATCTTAACCTAGAACATGCCCGAATCAGCCCGAACCTGGGCTGATTTCGGGCCTTGGGCCATGCTAGGCTTGCCCTCCAGTGAACCGTGTCGTGCCTGGCATGACTTGGTTACCGTAGCATGTCGTGCCTGTCACGGCACGTGAGCCCGTATGGGCCAAAAAAAAATGGGTCATGCCTGCCTGGCACCGCCCATTTGACATATGTTATATCCAAAATTTAAACCAATTCGAACCAAATGCACCTTTGTTCCAGAATCATGATGTGTTATATCAGAGTTTTTTCAGTAGAATACAAACCTGCTCCAGGGTCTAACAAAATTCTTCTATTTCCAACTAATTCCGAAGTAATAGTGGAAACAGATGTCTGAGAAATACTAATGGATCAAACTGATGCAATGATTCTCTCATCACTTTTAGACTGTGAATGTTATTCTTTACATCATTCAGGGTATGCATGTGGAAAGCACTGTCATTTATATCTTTAGCAGCCACAGAAATAGGATATGAGAATGGAATCCACTGATTTGTGTTGTTGAGATGGCTTATAACTAATTGACAATGTAGGCTAACAAGATCTATTAGCATACTTAATGTTGTCTGTACAATCTCATTGTCCAAAAAGTTATTTGATATATTTTCTATTCAAAATGATAGCTATTCCAGCTTGATTCTTGCTCAAAGTGCATTTACAATCATCTTGCGACTTTCTTTCAACAATGTCACGATGTGCAGAACACCCAATGCCTACAACCTCTCTCTTGTACCAAGTTAGTCATCCAAGATTGAAAAAGGAGCATTTACTTGATATTATTGTGAATTATTGAAAAAGTTATTATATAAATACAAATATTCTAGTTACCAAGTTAGTCGTCCAAGATTGTAGTTGTAGCCTAGATTAGTATGATTGATTTTTTCCTGTTATGGTTTTGTTTATTTATTTATTTATTATTTAGTTCATTTGTTATTTTATTATTTGGGATCACCCGGCACGTGGGTTCCCCTAGCCACATAAATATGGTTTATGATGTATTTTGAAATAATTTTTTTTTCAAATTAATAAAATTTATTTTTTTTCTTTTAACTCATCATTCTCTCTCTCCTCTTTCAAAAAAAACCTTATCTTATTTGAACCCTAGATTGTTTAACATGGGATCATGGTGATATTTTTGGCAAAATGGCGGTGGCATTGAAGTGTGGGGATGATAAATTCTTTAGCATTGTCGGTGATAGTAATCCTCATAAAGAAGCTTATGGTGATGATAGTGTCTCCGTGATATAATAGTGAAATATCCATGTACAATAGGTATTTGAGTTTTTCTTGGTGTTTCATGGCTGTTAGATTTCCAATGACTTGTTTCAAGTGATCCAGAAATATTTTTTGCCGTGTCACGACAAACCTCATGGTGATAGGCATGGAAACACTGATAAAGCACTTTCATGGGCATTCTTGCCTTTTATTGGTGTTTCGTGGTCATCAAATGGTGTGGGTGTATTCTAAAATATTTGAAATCTCTATTTTAAAACATTATAACCATGATGGTTTGTGCAAGTATTTTTTTTTATTTCTGGTTGATTTTAATGTGAAAATGTGCCATGTGAGATAAATAGGAAAAAAAATAGTTGAAATCAGTATGGGACCACTAGGGATCATCCAATAGAAATTGAGGGTGGATATGTACTCTCTTTGGGCAATGTTAGTAAGAATTTGTTATGTGACTCAAGCCTATATTGGACACTTGTTGGAAAACTCACATTATAACGAGATTGATAAGTTAATGATAGTTGATACATAATTATTAATCCATTTATGATAATCGATTGATTACAATATGTCGAGTGTGTTTGACTCTTATAACACTCGAAATATTATTTTAGACTTAGCTGCTTAGGTGTATTTTTTGATTATATTTTATTTATATAATAATATTATTCAATTGCTGACGTAAAGAGTAACTGACTCGGATGAGATGAATCATTATATGATTTTACCATAATTGTGGGAGAGAATTGCTGATATGATACATGTGTTGACAGATTTAATTTAATTGAAAAAATTTGGTGAGCAAATTTGTAGTATTCTTTATATAAATTCATTGAGAAAGTGATATATTATTTTGTAAACACAGATTCTAGGTGAGAAGATACTTTCATTTCTCTTAGAGGTTTATCATATAGTGGCTTGTGCTTCGGCAATTATACCTCGATCAAGTGGAGTTGGTGTGATCAACCATGGCATTGTGACTTCTTCATCAATAGTAGTAGTGAGAGAGTTGGAAGAGTTGGCTGAGGTATATTGAGACTGATAGACTAAAAGGTGATAGTGACCTATCCTTTTTGTGGGAGGTTGGCATATACTTAGGAGAGGTGTTGAACATTGCACCCTAAATTATGATCAATTTTTAGAGGTTCAAAGATTATGCAACATACTATTGTATCTACTCGGTTTGATTCTTATATGACTGCATCTATTAGTTTTGTTACATTGATGCTTTCTCATGAGGAGTATATCAAACTTTATTGTTTGGGTGTTTCTGGCTCAGACATGTCTATATTTATTATATTTTTTACTTACTATCTCACTTTAAATTCTTAATTAATAGATTCATGAGTAGATACTCTTGACTAATGTAATCAAAAGTATTTGATATCGTCATGATCATTTGTGTTATTTAATGATACAAGGAGCATGATAATAACATTGTTAATCCTTTCTTTTTGGTACATATTTTTATATGTATCAGAATTTTATTATAATTTATTATCTGTTAGTTATTTTAGAAAATAATAATTATTTCTCTTCTTTAGTATTTTGATGTGAGCTTGTCAGACTAAACAAATGGTTTTCTTGGGTATAGAATGAGATAAATTATACATATTCTTCTTGACTTACATTAATCATTCTAGATATTTTTTTTATTATTAACCTACTAGTTATTCACTCTCGGCTGGGATTTCTTGAACTGGATGAGCTAAAAATTCTGGAATTAAGCATCATAAGAGTGACATATATTGATTGTGAGATATGTTAGTTATGAAAATAAATTGAAGTTTCCTATATAGCATATCTGGAGAGTACTAGGGGTGACTCATTCCATCAGATTCACTCATATCTTTGAGAATAATATAGAATGATTACGTATGATGACTTAAAATATTTTGTTATTTTTATTAATAATTATACTCGATTTGCATGATAATTCGTATTGAAGGATAAATCTTAAATTTTTTCTTTTTTATAAAATTTTATGAAAAAATTAAAATTTAGTTTGTATTTTATATGTAATATTATGATGTTGCTAAGTAACAATAATTTAAAATATATTATTTATTAATTTTTTTATTTCTTTGAGAAACACATGATGGTTTATTATATATACTATGCTAGTACCATTGCATAGAATATGATACATGAGAGAAAAACTTGACATCTTGTTGAGATGATTAAGATACTTATACTTTATAAGAATATATTAAGATATTTTTGAAGAAATCCAATGCTAATCACTGTCTTCCTAACCAACTAAATACTATTTTTTGTTCTCTTATTCGCATCTTATATAAGCTCATATATTTAAGAGAGAGACTTTCATCCATCACTCATAATTTTTTATATATTTATTTTGTTCAAGTTCTTTCTCTAAGTAAAGATAATATGATTGAATGTGCTATTAAGTGCGTATTCATTGGGTATTTTAATACTTAAAAGGGATATATGTGTTATTCACGAGAGATTTGGATGATCATTATGATTGATAATATAATATTCTATAAAGACAAATTTTTTATTATGGACTCAATCCAAAAGAATATACTTTTAGACATTATTATGGTAGACTCATTTTTATGCCTAGTTGCTACTAATCCTTTTCATATGCTTATACCTGATACGACTAAGATTTCTAGTTTTGAGGAGAGTTGTAACATCTCTCCTAGGGTGGTGCGCCAAGTAGAGGGAGCCTAGTGTATGTTTCATTGGATAAGTTGTGAGTCTCTCCAAGAGACTGAGATGAAGGTGGGAGATATGATTATCCTAATTTAAAGATATATATTAGAGGAATATATTCATAATTTTTCTTTGATAATTTTTATGCCACACCTGTTGATTTGATTTAAAGTGGCAAAATTGACATTTCAATTTCATTACATAATGAAGCAAGGACATATTCTACTTTGTATCTTTTATTTCGAATATTCTTTTATTTTTAGTTTAATATTATATATTCTAGTTTATTATTCTCGCTTGATAGTTATAAGATCTCAAATATTTTTTCCAAGTTACTTAACTATTTAGGATGCTGATAGACTATATAAGATGAATTGAGAATAATCATTTCAAATCATATATAGGATCTCATTCTAAGACTTGTAGGTAAGCTAGTAGTAGGATGTAAATGAATATACATGGTGAAGATGAGATCAGAGGAAATGGTTGATACAGAGGAAATTTATACAAATTTATGGTGTTGTCTACTAGGACACTTTCTGTCCTTTGATCAAAATAGTCATTATTAGGTTGTTTTTTTTGTAATAACTTCACATGGATGGGTTGTGTATTAAGTATTAACTAGATGTAATAAATGCATTTCTTTGGTGATCTAGAAGATATTTGCTCTAATGAACCTAGATATTGTGGGTAGATTGTAGAAGACTATTTTTTGCTTGAAGTAGTTCTCTAGGAGATGATTTAGTAGATTTTTTTTGTACTATCTTTGATCTTTGAAGATGTGTGTCAAATTATTTATGTTTTTTCTAGTATTGATCAAGAAGTAAGGATGTAATATTAGTTGTATACATTAGTGATCTTCTAATTATAATAGATGATCATTTGGATATATTTTAATTAAAATTAGATCATGTTTTAGATGAAATATTTGGAATGTTTGAGATATTTTTTTAGTATTGAGGTAGAATACTCAGATGATGGGCCTTTTCTTTCTCAGATGAGATATATTTTTTATTTTTTATTTGAGCTTTTGCATGTCGGGTAGAGGTGTCAAACGGGACGTGCCGGGCTGGCCCGACTCATTTTTAGCTGGCCCATCCGTGCTTTCATGCCGGGCCAGGCACGACATGATTACTGTACCGTGCCATGCATGGCCCGGCACTGTTATGTGGAGGTCAGCCTAGCACGAGCCTGCTGCACGAATCCGCCAGGTTCTGCCTGGTAGGGCCAAACCCCTAATTTAAAAAAAAATTAGGGTTTCGGCGTGCACCGAGCTATCGTGTCCACGGGCCACGTTATCTTGCCAGGCTAGGCACGGCATGAGGCCCGGTTGGCCTCAGCACGGCACGACACGGTTGGTGCTGTGGACAGGCACGACACGGGCATTGGCATGGGAAATTCCTGTGTCGTGCCGACCCAGACATAGCCGAATTGTGCCATGCCAAATGCCAAACCGGGCCGGCCCGGCCCGGCCCGGTTGACACCCCTAATGTCGGGATGTGCACCAATTAACTTTCCATTTGTTCCAGCTATAAATTTGACTATCGATATTAATTTGTTAATTGATTTCACTAGATATATGAAAATCGTAGGAAAATTAAATTATTAATGATCAAGCTAGATATTATTTGCGTTGTTTGTATAGTTAATTATTTTTTATGTTCTTTTCAATTGTTGCACTTGTTTATTTTATTTTTATTTTATATATTTGACGAGAGCACTTAATTTGTGAATTGCCTTTGATTTTTTTTGTCCCTGCCAGGACATGCTTGTTTTATATTTTTGAGTATTATTATATTATTTTATTTTTCATATTAATTTATAATATGATATCCGAGTCAATCCTAATCAAATTTGATTCTAGGAGAGAGAGAGAGTGTGTGTGTGTAAGGATTACTAACCCTAAAACAACAAAAAAAAGGTGTGTGCACTGTACTAGCACAACATAATGTATGCTTGCTTGTAAAACTTTAGGGTTCTCGCATACCTAACGTGTATGAAGGTGAGCGATGATCGGATAGTGATTTCTCGATAATCACATGGTGGTTGTCTAGTTGTTATGAGGTGCTCTTGCATTGGTTGTGTAATGGCTGTGTGCTTTTTTTTTTTGCATGGTGGTCGCATGATTGCTATGTGGTGGTCATATGGTGGTTTCGTGATGGTATTACAGTACTAACAATGCTGATAGTGTGTTCAATGTAGGATGATCGTGTGTGCCATGTGTTGTAGAATTTGTCTCAAAAAATTAGAGTTTTAGGCTAATTTCTCTTAATTTAGGGGGACAAAAAATATAAAATTAAGGTATTTTGTTCACCAAACCCTAATTTATTAGTATAATTCTATGTTTTTCGGATTTTTGATTAAGAAAATCCAAATTTTAGGTAGCATATAAAGAGAAAATGCCATTGCAGAGGTAGATGATGGAGAGTATCAGTTTAATATGCACTTGCACACTTTAGGATGATGAGTCACACCAAAGAGTTGTTGGGTATTATTTATAGAGAAGAGATCGAAAGTTTCATATTACATTAATACTTGATAGAGATAGGTTGATTATCAGAGTTATCTAAGAGTTCATACAGAATTCATCCAATATGAGACTTACACTTACTAGAAAATAGTATACACAATTTCTCTCTAAAGCAGTATCAAGTCCTTTTCTTTTAGGTATTACTAGTATTAACTCATGTATCAAATCATTCTATACATGAGTTAATATTACTATTATTGATATTCATATTATATTCATTATATATATTTTCTGATTCTAAAAATTATTATAATGAATAACAAATATTCAAAAGTCATTGGATATGTTAATAGTCAGTTTGAGTTTTTATTACTTTCTTATTTCTTATTTATTTCTAATTATCATGTTAGTTTACTTATTATGGGTTGTCTTTCTAGATAATTTAACTATAATTTTATTTTTACTTTAATTGATATTTATTTGTAGGATCGAGAGATATAATAAGATTTCATCTACGATTGAGGATGATAGATTGTATATTATCTCTTCAATAGTACGATCTCTTTTTACATATTTGAGTGTGTTGGAATCTTTATTTGTGTATTCTAAGCTCAATTATTTATTATTGGCCAGATTGAGAATATTTTTCCTTAGTCTTAAGAATATTTTAATCATAAATTATGAGATATGTCAATTAAAATAGCTTATTATAGTTTCTTATCCTATATGCTAATCTAGTTTGAGTAGTGACTCATTTAATCTGATATACTCGGATATATGAGGACATAATAAATATGCGATCAGAGAAATGTTTAGGTATCTGATCTTTTTTGTTATTGTTAACTCAAGATATAATCAATTTGTCTCTTTTGAGATAGACAAATTAGATGGCTATATATATATATATATATCAGGAGGTTAATTGTTTATTTATGTTTATTCTATTTTTATTTTATTATACTTAATTTGTGAGTTATCCTAATTATTTTTACATTTTTATAATGTCATGTTTGTATGATATTTTTTTTATTGAGTATTATTATGGTTTTTATTTTTCATATTTATAACATAGACAAATTCATATGAATACAGTGCTTATGGTTCTTAAATATGTAAAGAGTATTTTAGAAGATGAGATTACATTCATAAAATATAGTCATAACTAGATATTGGTATATTCATATTCCAATTAGGCTCGCATGATTAAAGAGGAGATCTATCATAGAATTTTATATTTTTTTTTATATATTACCCCATCTCCTATAAAATCAAATAGTATATAATTATTTTGAGATCCAGTACAAAGATTAAGTGCAAGGTTATGACATCGGTTAATTGTGAGCTTCAGTGGATCAGTTAATTCCTGGAGATACTTTGCCTACCAGTTTAGAGATCGATGATACTTCATTGTGTTAGTAAGATAACTTGACACATTGTTGCCAACCTAGTCTTCCATGAGCAGATGAAATATATTAAGTTTGATTATCATTTTGATTGAGAGAAGATCAAGAAACATTTGATTGCTACTGATTATGTACCTTCTAGTGAGCATAATACATATATCTTTACGAAGAATTCTAGAAAATCATATATTATTTTTCTCTCATCCAAGTTGGGTATTTGTGACATATACACCTTAGCTTGAAAAAAAAATCTTAAGTTTGATTTATTTTTTTGTTGTTATTTATTTCATTTATTTTTTTGTTGTTATTTATTTCATTTATTTTTTTTGTTATTTATTTCATTTATTTTTTTGTTGTTTGGAAGTACCTGACATCTGAATTGCCCCAAACCATATATATGATTTATATTTTATTCTAAAATTATTTTTTTTATTAGGTTTTATAGATCATGATTCTCCACAATAGTTTTGTATTGTTCATTTTGAACCAAATTCCTTGTGAATCTGCTTTTAGATTCTAACCAAAAGGCCTCATACTAATGGTGTTTATTTCTACCCTTAAATGCTCATGATCTCTCACATGTCTAGTTGATGCTAGATAATGTTTGTTTTTTTAATAATCATTTCTTTAAATAAAGGACTATAATTTTTATTATTATTATTTTTTTCTTTATTAGGCCTCTCTTCGGGACCCACCTTCTGTTTGGCATTTGTGAGAACTGAACCCACATATGTTTTTTGGCTGTCTGTTCCATGGAATCCAATATCACATATTAGATTTTATGAAACATGCCACTCCACAATAGTATGATAGTGATACTGTCTATTTTGGGCTGAAGTCTTCATAAATTTATTTTTGGATTTTATCCAAAAGGCCCCATACTAATGAATTTCATGTTCACACCACATATCATAATCCCTCTCATGTTTAGCTAATATGGGATATTGTTTGCCTTCCCAACACTTCCAAGCCAACTTCATGTACAGGTTTTGTATAGTTCTCTGTTGTATCTTTGATATATAAAAGAATATTATTTTTCTTCTCTGCAATATGGTATCAGAGGAGAGATTTTAGGTCCATAAATATTCTAAAAAAATAGAAATAGGAAAATGGAAATACCTCTCACTCAAGTGAAAAAACACGAGAGAATTCAATTCTCATAGATCTTACGACAAGAATGACTCAAGTACTAAACCGCAATCAAACTCACAATCATATCAAAAGGCATGAACATGCAGCACAAATTAGAATCAACTTAGATGGTATTAATTATGCAGTATGATCCCAAATTGTTGAGATGTATATCTCAGGTAAAGATAAGTTGGAACTTGGAATTCATAAATGGAGATTTTCCACAGCCTCTGCAAACAAATCCTGCATTCAAAAAATGCAGAACTAAAAATGCAGTGGTGAAGAGACAATTGATCAATTCTATGGATCTAGAGTTAGTTAGCAACTTTATCAGATTCTCAATAGCTAAGACTATTTGGTCTAATATTGTTATTACATGTTAAATAAATATTAAATGTCTGTTTTTAATAGGGAGTTTTGTTAAACATTAAATGTCTATTTTTAATGGAGAATATTATGTCAAGAGTCAGTAGTTACTCTTATGAGTGATAATGATTTTTAATTTTTGGTTTTATTAGGGTAAACTATCGCCTATAAATAAATCATTGTATTGATTGTAATAAACATGAATTAAAAAAGAAAGTATCTCTTTTCAGAAATATTTTCTCATCGATTATAGTTTGTAACCAATTTTTTTTTATAACTTGGTATCGGTGGGATAGGGAGGATAATCAATAATGTCATGCTGCCCTGATTAACGAAGGGGAATTACAAGAATTGGAGCTTCCAAATGAAAGTTCTTCTTGGTTCTGTGGATTGCTGGGAGGTGGTTCAAGAAGGTTTCGAAGAATCAGAATATACCGAAGGATATACGACAGCTCAAAAGAAGGCATTGAAAGAGACGCGATCAAAAGATAATACGACATTGTACATCATGTTCCGAGCTATTGATCAGTCAAGCTTTGAGAAGATTGTGAGTGCAAAAACTTCAAAAGAAGTGTGGGGCATTTTGGAGACTACGTACAAAGGAGCCAGCCGAGTTAAACGAGTTCGTCTTCAAACTCTTCGCAACGAGTTTGAAGGCATGAAAATGAAGGAGTCAAAAGGTTTGCCCGATTACATCATGCATGTTCAAACCGTGGTGAATCAACTCAACCGAGACGAAAAAAAATGGTCCGATGTACGGGTCGTGGAAAAGATTCTGAGGTCGTTAACCGACAGTTTTGAGAATATGATATGTGCCATAGAAGAGTCAAAGGATCTAACAACGTTCACAGTCGACGAGCTTGCAGCTTCCCTAATGGCACATGAATATCGTAAGGAGGAGGAGACACTTGAGTAGACACTTCAAACCAAAGCATCGTTCAATGACAAAAAGTATTCTATTCTCAAAATTTTCGAGTTAAATGGCGTGGTCGAGGTGGTCGAGGAAATAGTCACGGTGGGAAAAGCCATAGTCAAGAAGGGTATCATGAGGAGAAGGAACAATCAAACCAACAAAATTGGTGTGGAAGAGGACGCGGTCATGGAAGAGGCGGTCAGTCAAATTATTCTAACTTCGAGTGCTACAAGTGTGGCAGATATGGTCACTATACGAATGATTGTAATTCTGATAAATGTTAAAATTGTGAAAAGGTGGGGCATTTTACAAAAGAATGTTGAGTCGAAAAAAAGATGAAAGAGACAACCAACATAGCTATGAATGACGAGGTGGAAGAAGGCTTTCTCTTACTGGCATATAACAAAGTCAACACCGACAACGACAACGTGTGGTACGTTGACATAGCTGCAAGCAACCATATGTATAGGCACGAGCATTGTTTCAAAGAGATGCGAAAGGTTGAAGCTGTATCTGTATCGTTTGGAGATGGCTCGAATATTGAGGTAAAAGGCCAAGGTACGATTTATTATGTACTAAAGGATGGTTTCATTGGGTTAATCCAAGATGTGTATTGCGTACCAGACCTCAAGAGCAACATTTTAAGTATGGGGCAACTCATAGAGAAATGATATTTGGTTTTTATGAAAGACCAGATATTACTTTTGAAAGACAAGCAAGGGCGTTCAGTCGCACAAGTTGAAATGGGAAGAAATCGGATGTACAAGCTGAATTTGAGAAATGTATGAGAAAAATATTTGCAAGTCAACATATAAGACAAGGCATCACTGTGGCATCTCCGTTTTGGTCACTTACATCATGAAGGCCTAAATAAGTTGGCAAAGAAGAACATGGTGCATTGATTACCGGACATGGAATATGAGACAAAATTTTATGAAGAATGTGTGCTCGGAAAGCATGCAAGAATATCATTTCAAAAGAATGCAGAATATCGGGCTAAGCAACCTCTCGAGTTGATTCATTCCGACATATGTGGACTAATTACCCATGAATCTTTCAGCGGCAAAAGATATTTCATTTCCTTTATTGATGATTTCTTACGAAAAACTTAGATTTATTTTTCAAATGAAAAATTCGAGGTATTTGAGGTGTTCAAAAAATTCAAAGTGCTGGTGGAAAAGGTAACCTGTAGATATATTAAATCTGTACGATCTGATAGAGGCGGCAAATACACTTCAATGATTTTCATGGAGTATTGTGAAGAGCAAGACATAAGGTGATTTTTAACCGCACCGTACTCTTCACCGCAAAACGGTGTAGCGAGAGGAAGAACCGGATCATTCTTGACATGGTTCGGTCAATGCTCAAAAGCAAGAAAATGCCGAAGGAATCTTGGGCGGAAGCCGTGCAATGCGTCATTTATGTTCAAAATCGGTGTCTACATGCAAAGTTGTATGATCAAACACCACAAGAGACATGGAGTAGATAAAAACCGACAGTCTCTCATCTCAAAGTATTTGGCAGTTTGGCCTACGTACAAGTGCCGGATCAGTGAAGAATGAAACTCGAATGCAAAAGCAAAAGATATATTTTTATTGGGTATGATGAGAAAATAAAAGGATACAAGTTATTCGACCCAATAAGCAAGAAGATTCTAGTGAGCTGTGATGTACGAGTTCATAAAGCAAATAAATGAGATTGAAATAAAGCAACAAATGATATCATTGATGTTGGAGAATCATCAATTGCTATGCCAACAACTATACCGAAAAATTCTGAAACTATTTATGATGAAGATGAACCGCGACAACCCAAAATGCAAAACTTACAAGATTTGTATGATTCAACAAATGAGATACACCTTGTATGTCTTTTGGTAAATTCCAAAAAGTTATGTTTTGAACAGGCGGTGCAAGACAAGAAGTGGCAAACTGCTATGAATGAGGAGATTAAAGTAATAAATTGCAACAACACATGAGAGTTAGTAGAATTGTCGAAAGTAACTCAACCTATTGATGTCAATTGCGTATTTAAGAGAAAGATGAATGCTTAAGGAGAGATTGAACGGTTGAATGCGAGACTTGTAGCAAAGGGATACAAGCAAAAGGCGAGAATCGACTATGACGAGGTGTTTGCTTTCGTTGTAAGAATGGAGACAATCAGATTGCTCATTTCACAAGCGGCTCAATTTAATTGGCCGATATTACAAATGAATGTCAATTTGACATTCCTGAATAGTGTGCTTAAAGAAGAAGTTTATATTAAACAATCACCCAGGTAAAGAAAAATCAGAGAAGAAAAGAATATATTGAAATTAAAGAAGACACTTTATGGGTTGAAGCAAGCATCGCGGGCGTGAAATACTCGTATCGATACATACTTCAAAGAGAATGAGTTCGAGCAATGTCCCTATGAACATGTCTTTTATGTGAAGAAGAGTGAAGGTATTATGTTATTTGTTGCTCTTTATGTTGATGATCTCATTTTTATGGGAAATAATAATGAAATAATACAAAAGTTTAAGAGTACAATGACATAGGAATTCGAGATAATAGATTTGGGCTTGATGAAGTTTTTCCTTGGTCTAGAGATAAGACAAGAAAAGACGAGTATCTTTGTATCCCAGGAGGCATATATAAAGAAGATTTTGAAGAAGTACAGGATGAAGTCTTGCAATCCGGTTTCAACACCAATGGAACCAGGTGCAAAACTCTCTAAGTTTGATGGAGGAGAATGAGTCGATGCAAGCAAATACCAGAGTTTAGTGGAAAGCCTTCACTATCTCACATGCACAAGGCTGGACCTTGCATTAAGTGTCGGCATTGTAAGTCGGTTCATGGGGGAGCCAGTCTATTCACATTGGAAGGTGTTAAAGCAAATCCTTTAATACATCAAAGGAACAATGTTACTCAGGGTATTTTATACAAATATAACAGATTACAAGTTGGTCGAGTACTCCGACAGTGATTGGTGCAGAGACTTGGATGATCAGAAAAGTACATCGGGTTATGTGTTTTTTATGGGTGACACGGCGTTTACTTGGCTTTCAAAGAAGCAAACAATCGTGATACTTTCGACATGTGAAGTTGAATATGTGACAGCATCTCTGTGTGTACGTCATGCGATATGGCTCAGAAATTTGTTGGGCAAGGTGGAGCAACAACTCAGTGCAACTGAGATATGAGTTGACAACAAATCAACAATTGATTGAGCAAGAACCCAGTGAATCATGAGAGAAGCAAGCATATTGACGTTCGTTTTTACTTCATCCGAGATCAAGTAAAGGAAGGAAATATTAAATTAATATACGTGGCAAGTCGGAATCAAGTTGCAAATATCTTCACCAAATTGCTACCTACTATACTACTCGACAATGACAAAAGATCACTCGGCATGAAAGATGGTAGAAATATTTAAGTTTATGGGAGAGTTTTGTTAAATAAACATTAAATGTTCGTTTTTAATAGGGAGTTTTGTTAAACATTAAATGTTTATTTTTAATGGGGAAGATGAAATGTCAAGAGTCAGTAGTTATTCTTATCAGTAATAATGATTTTTTATTTTTGGTTTTATTAGGGTAAACTATCAATTATAAATAAATTATTGTATTGATTGTAATAAATAAGAATTAAAAAAGAAAGAGTCTTTTTAGAAATATTTTCTCATCGGTTATAGTTTGCATTCAATTTTTTTTTACATTACATACTTTGATGGCACAAATATATCGCAAGTACATGATCTCAAAAGAAGAGTAACTAGATCCAAATGAAAAGGATCTATCAAGGCATACTGTAACAATTTATAAGGCTTGTGGATAGAAATCCACTTATCGCCAATCAAATTCTATGAAATGTCATATTGATATACAAAAATATAACTCTGCTTTGTAGGAGGTACACCTTCTTAAATGGGCTTGATGATATGCTTGACAAGATACTATGTCTAGTGGTGCTATGTATCAATTATATTTTCAAACATCATCAGATGGAAAACCTAACACAGCTACAAAACCAAAATCACGAGGGGAAGGAAAAGGCTGCACACAATTTGGGAATTCATTACACACCAAAGAACTATGCTTCAAACTACATGATTATCCAGATTGGTGGCATGAACTCGAGGCAACAAAAAACATGAAGCAAGTGGAAACAACACCCCTGATCGTGCACCTTTTATGTGCAGAGAGCCTCATCTATCTCTTGTACCACAACAAGAATCTTTTATCTCCACTAGCAAATAGATTGCTTAGAATGACTTAGGTAACCATGGTAATGTTTTTTCTTGCCCAAAAATGGAGAACCATGATGGATGGATCATCGACTCTGGAACAATGAACTACATGACTTGTGACCCTTGTGAATTCACTAAAGCCACCAACTGAAACAAATATGCATTGCCAATTCTAATGGAGCAACATTTCCAATAACAAGGGCTAGATCAATGGCTCTTTCTCCATTTTTTCATTACCAAATACCTTGTTGGTTCCACCTCTTTCTAGTAAGTTGTTATCTATTAGAAAATGGTTGAGGAATTGAATTACTTTGTTCTAATTGAAATTTTTATTTATATACCCAGATATAGCAGGGCTCTAGAAATTTTAGTAAAGGTAAGATCATGATATTGATTCTGGAATGTGATTCCTTGATTATTGAGATATTCCAATACTTTATAAATGATACTAGTATTATATAAAGAGTTTTTTCCTTGATAGAGACTATTATGTCACTTTTTTTAACCCAACATTATTATTGTTGGGGCCTCAAGGTGGGAGCAGGACTATCCCCATGTTCTAACTCAAAGGAGTTTTTGTGGAGATCGAACTTACTCCTCCAAGGAAGTGCAAATCGAACATCTTACCAATTGAACTACTCGTGTTGTGAGTGATTATTATGTTATTTATTTTTATAAAAAGCAATGATATATTATTTGTTCTCTTATGTAATATATTAAAAACAAGTAGCATAGATAGATTGGCTACTGCTCAGAAACTAGCAGAGGTAATATATAGATCTTTTAACTTTTTTGTGAATGATATTGTTTCTTTCATATGTTAAGGGAATTTTGGAGAGTTTGTAGATCTTGTTGTAGTTGGTGTGGAAGAACATAAAAAGAAACTGGGGGATATGTCATTAGACTTTCTCTCGTCTTATGACTTTGACCCGCTCATTATTTCATTCAAGATAATTTCTAATCCTAATAAGCCAAATGATTGGAATTAAGATGCTCTCATAGGAATAAAAGATGAAGACGATGATCTAGATGCAATAAAGCCTGAGGATTGAGATGTTTATAGAGAATTAAAGTAATTTGATGGTTATATATCTCAAGGTGCATAGCGGGTGCTGGTGATTATGCAGTGGTGAACACAGATGTATGCATAGCGGTGTTTCAGTTGTGTAGGCACATGCATAGTGGTGTTTCAGTTGTGTAGGCACATGCATAGTGATGTTCACAGGCACGTATTGGTGCACTAGAGTTGAGCAGAGGCATGAGGTGATGCATGCAGTGGCATGCAGTGGTATGCTCGATGGCATGCTGTGGTGATTTTGGAAAAATGCTAAATAGGATTTTGGCAGAATTTTAAAAAAATAGAAATTGGGAGTTTCAAAAAAATTCTAATTTGGTGTAATTTTTTTCTTTGTTTGGAGGAAACACAAATTCATGGCAGTGTTTTCAAAGGGTTTTTTTTAACGTCTTGACGCGTGCTTTAACAAAAAACTTGATAATAGTATTAATTAATAAATAGTATTAAATTAAAAATAAAATAAAAGTAGAGATTTTAATAAATTTAAAATTTATTAAATTTACCCTTATGCCGTAACAAAAAACTCACACATTAACGTCTCGAGACTTATGTATTGCCACACGAATATAAAAATATTTCGTCTTATACTTTCGTCTTTTAAAACTTTGATTTGTGGTTTAGTATGGAGAGTTATTATTGTATTAGAGATAAACAAAAGAGAAACATAGTTTAATATACTCGTTGTAGGAAGATTAGTTACACTAGAGATAATTATTAATATTATATTTAGAGATGAGACCGAGAGTTATATACATTATTGAGAGAGACAAGCTAACTTTAGAGTTATCCAAAGGTACTCATAAAGTTCATCTACCATGATACTTATTTGAATAAAATTTAAATAATTTTTTATCTAAGGTAGTAGTAGATAATTTTTATCTTTAAGGTATTATTTATTATTTTACTTGTATACTATTATAGGCTCGTGAATTATTAATACACGAGCTATTACTAATATTATTGATAATCATATCATATTTATTATATATTTTTTATATTCATAGAATATTATTGTAGCTAATGGCGAACAAACGAAAGGATATGTTAATATCTAGTTGGTAACTTTGTTATTTTATTGTATCTTACTTATTCTTGATTGTCCTATTAATTTATTCTTTGTGATTTGTATTTTCAAAAAATTTAATTTTGATTTTATTTTTATTTCTATTGGTATTTTTTTGTAAGATCACGAGACTAAAAAAATTTCTTTTGGAATTAAGTAGAGTTGATTGTATGTTGTCTCTTTGATAGTAAGATCTCTTTTTAGATATTTGAGTGTGTTAAACTATTTACTTATATATTCTCAACATGATCACTCATCACTTGTTGAGTTGAGAATACTTCATCTAGCCCTAAGGCTTATCAGTTAGAAAAGTTTATTAAAGCTTATTATCCTATATGTCAAAGAGGAATTTAGGTATCTGACCATTTTTATTGATGACCTCATGAATTATATATAAATATCTCTTTTCAAATATATCACATGTTTTTTTTTTAGATTTTTCATAAATTAGGAAAAAATTAATTTAATAATGTAAAAAATTTTCTAACATTTAAAATTTCAAGTAAAATGTAGTATTTATATATCAACTAGATATACAGAATGTGTTCTTTTATAGTGATCTAAAGGAAGAAGTGTTCATGCAGTTGTCATTGGGGTTTTCTTTTACTAGGAGCATATGTAAAGTGTGCAGATTGTGAAAGGTACTTTATAGCTTAAGATAGTCTAATTAGGGTATGGTTTAATAAATTTTTTTTATACTCACTATGTTTAGTCTCAGGAGATGCATATATGATTATTCTTGTTTCTTTCGAATTATATCAGGATATGAGTATGTAATATTAGTTGTATATGTAAAAGGTAACACAAAAAAATATATCATTTAAAATCTCTTAAAATAGCACACACAAAGCTTTTTATACATAGGGGGAAATGATTGGGGCATTCCACAAGTTAGATGCTCCCATCAAAGCATAAAAACTAAAAAAAAAAGAAAAAATAATAAATACTAAAAGTTGAAAATCTCAACACCTCTCATCAAATTGGTGTATACAAGTCTCCAACACTTGCTTGTAGGAACAAAAGATAAGTTGAGGCCATTTCATGGCCTTATGAAAATATTTGTTGTTTATTTTACTATTTGAATGTATATTATAGCATAGTCTCATCATAAATCTTATCTTTGAGAAAGAAGTAATCTACATCGATGTATTTTGTTCGTTCATAAAATATTGGATTGGAGACTATATAACTCATTATTCGACTTTCATTGTAAAAGGTAGTGAGAAAAGGGAGTTCATGCTCGATATCATCAAGCAAATACTACATCCATAGTATCTTATAAGTAATCATCATAATCACTTTGAATTTTCTCTTTATACTATATTTCGAAATAACTGTCTACCTTTTACTTTTTTATGAGATAATATTTTCTCAAAGAAAAATATAAAATACTGGCGTTGATCTATTCTTAATGCATGCTTATGGCCAACTCAAATTTTAATACTTTACTAACTGTAAGTATTCGTGTTCTCTAAAAGTGATCTCAAATTCTAATGACTTATTCTCATTCTTTAGTATACAAAGAACTACATCAATGTGAATCTGTTGAGAAGAATCTATGGAATGACTAATAATATTGATTATATATTATATTTGATCTGATCATAATTAAATAGTTAATATTTTCTATGATTCTCCTATAAGTAGTAAAGTCAAATGGAGACATTATTTCACAAGTGAAGTTAATGTCTAGGTCAATAAGAGTTTCTGTTGGATCACAACTTAAAAGACAGATATCTACAATAGTATCAAGTTCATATCTTCTTTGTGACAAGATGTTAACTCTTGTAGAATAAATCATTTTTATTTAAAGAAAATATTTTAGTTTCTTAAAGTCTTTTGTCTGAAGGTGAGTCTGTTTATACTCATTTAAGTGAGTAATTTCCAACTTATTATCTCTCGTAATTAGAATATCATCATCGTTGATAATCAACAAAATTAATTTGTGATCAAAACTATATCAGAAGAACAAAAAAATTTAGTAACATATGTGTAACCTAAACGAAATGATTGCTTATAAAAATTTTATAAACTAGACTCTCAGAGATTATTTCAGGTTATATAATGTCTTTTACAATTTATAAACTACACTTGAATGTATTGCTCAAAATCTTGGTAGTTGTTCCATTTACATCTCTTATTCAAGGTTATCATGAAGAAATATATTTTTTCATTTAGTTGTTGTATCCTATAATTGTGAGATATTGTAAGAGAAATAAGAATATATACTAAACTCATCTTAATCATTGGAGAGTAGGTGTCCTAATAATTTATATTAAATGATTGAGTATATTCTTCACGACGAGTCTTACTTTAAGGTGATCAATCTTTTCATCTTAATATATCTTTATAGCAAATACTTACTTGCAATCAATAATAAACTCTCTTAAAGATTGTAGTACTAGTTTTCAACTCTTATTAGAGTGAATGACATGCATCTTATCTATCATAATCTAAAGTCATTCTAAAAGAGATAATATCTCAGAAGGAGACTTAAAAATACTAGTATTATCAAGGGAAATATTAAAAAAATAAAACAAAGAACAAGATGAAAGTATGATCAAATTTATTAAATCGAGTATTAAGTATCTTATGCCCCTTCTATAGAGCAATAGGACGGTCAAGATCAGAGGGACTAGTTGCAAGATTATTTGGCTATTTGATATGCTCATTTTTGATCTGATAAGGTTGGATATGTTTCTATTTTCTTATATAGACTCTAAGTCCTATGTGGTCAAGTCTCTTAGTTACAGGCTCAATAACAATTTGTGCTAGTGTAGATTCTATATCATCTGGGTCTCAATGAGATGTCACTATTTGGCAACCTTCACTCTCTTTGAACTCAATATGATCAGAGTTTGTTAATTTGTATAATTACTCTATAAGTGTAACATCATACTTAGTATCAATATGATCAAATATAGTTAATTGGTGACTCTCTACCAACTAGTGATCTAAGCACATCTTTAGCTAAAATAAGAAAGATAATGAATTAATGTATAATATTTAGATTTATACTATTTCTATGCTCGTTAAAGAATGAATTATAGTCAAAAAGATAATATTTTTACTCCATAAAATTCTATTAGTCTATGGTAAGAAATACTTGTATCCTTTTTGAGTACTAGAGTATACAAGTAAGATATAACTGAAGGCTTTAAATACTAGTTTGTCTCATCCTAGAGAATAATCGAAGACAAAATAAATATATCAAAAAAATGCTAAAAAACAAGCTAACTCATCTCTTTCCATAATATAGGATCTAAAAGGGTACAAATATTTAATTGATGAGATAAATTACAATTAAAATTATCTTTCTAAAAATATTTTAGAATATTTTTTTCTAAGCTGTTTCAATCAGATATCTTTTTTTTTATTTTTTTATTTTTTTGGGATGTATTAGTGCAAAAAGTATGATATATAATTTCATAATTTTTATAATATGTAATAAATTGATATGATATATATTCTAATATATTATTACTTTTAAATTTTTTAATAATTTTATTGAATTGAATTTTTATCCTTTTGTAAAATATCTGAAAAATAGAAAATATCTGATCTTAGGAAAGAGGTATATTTAAGTATATCTTGAGTTGTCATTAATAAATATGATCAGATATCTAAATTACTCTTTGCTCGTATTTCTATTATATCTCCAAATATTTAAGTGTATCAAATCAAATAGGTTTTTACTCAAACTAGATTGACATATAAGATATGAAACTTTGATAAACTTTCATAGTTGACATATTTCACGTTTTATGGTCGAAATACTTCTAAGACTAAGGGAAAATATTTTCAACATAGCAGTGATGGTTGTCCAAGCTAAGAATGTACAAGATATGAGTCCAAAATACTTGTACATATAAGGAAAATTTTATCGTTAAAGAGAAAATATATAATTCAATATGTTCAATTTCAAATAGAGTTTTTTTTAAGAGTCTATCTACTCTAAATAAATATCAGTAAAATTAAAGATAAAATTAGAATTGAGTTATTTTGAAAGATAATTTATAGAAAATAAACTAATAGGATAATCAAGAATATATACGACATAAAAAAATAATAAGGAATGAAGGTAAATAGTACTATATTCAATGACTTTTGAATATTTTTCACTGACAATAATAATATTTTCAGAACAATAAAAGAATATAGAGAATAAATATGATTATCAATGCTATTAATATTTGCTCTTATGTTAATAATTCAAGTATCTAAAATAAAAATATGGATGAAATAACTAGTAATATATGAAGTAAATCAAAGATCTACTACTGCTTTAGAGAGGAGTTTTGTATACTCCTCTCTAGTAAATATCATGATAGATAGGTATTGTGCGGATCTATTGATAACTCCAGTAATCAGTATGTTTTCTCATCGTTGGTAATATTTTTGGTATTCTATCCAAAAATAAAATCTAACAACTTTTTCATGTGTGTCTTATTTTTTTTGTAAGGAGTATACTAGATTGTGACTCATTGATTTATTTTTATTATAATTATGAATATGTGCTATAAATGTATAGTTTCTTCTAAAGTAGTTGTACTCAATTTTCTCATTTGTTAACATAATCTAAAAAAGAATTGGTAAGGAAACCCAATTAGGGTTTCTTCCTGTCACTATCAACCAAATCATTGTGCTCACTGCTACATGAATCACTGCACAACCTACCATGCCCAACTTTGTGCACCACCTTGTGCACTATTGCATGTCCTACTATGCCCAACCATGTGCACCTTTGTGCATTTTGCAGTGCATCATCGTTCTCTGTTGTGCGTCACTACATGCACTTCTTGCATTATTGTGCATATGTAAGTGTAATCACATATAGTGGATGTGCTATCACTATTGCTTGAATATAAAAAAGAAAAATAATAAAAGTAGAGAGTGTTTATAAACCTATCTTTGATACCATATAAAAATAAACACAAAAATAGAATATTTGAAACCTCTTAAAATAACATACATGAAATTATCTTATATAGAGGGGAAAATAATTTGGGCAACTTACAAGTTGTGTTCATATCAAAGCATAAAAAGTAAAAAAAGTAAAAACTATAAATATGAAAGTTAGAAATCTCAACAATATTTCTTGATGATATTTTAATTGTAGGAGATGATCAATTGAATATGTTTCAATTGAAATTATTTTCATAAATTGAGTTTTAAATGAAGGATTTAAGATATAATAGAGGTCAAATATTAATGAGATAGGATTTTTCTTTTTTAAAAGAGATATATTTTAGATATTTTATCTGACTTGGATATGTTTGATTGTGCACTTGTTGATTCAACTTGATCTAGGTGGTTATTTATATATATTAGTTTATCAATTAATTCAACTAGATATAAAATAATCATAAAAAAATTACTCTATATAATAGTAATTAGGTCAGGCATTACTTACAATATTAGTATAGTGAATTATTTTTTAGACTCTTTTAAATAGATTTATATGGATGCAATATTTATGATATTTAGGTTTGTGAAGAAAACTCTAGAATATAGGATTATGTTTAGTGACCATGAGCATAGTCTGATATGGGCCTATTCAGATTTTAGTTGGGTTCTTGTAATTATAGAGAAGATATTCATCATTGATTTATATATATATTTTATTGATATTTTTGTCTCCTAGAAGAGTAAGTGATAAATAGTAATGTCAAAATTGAAGATACTTTACTATGATAGTCAAATAATCAGATATATTGTGACCAATCTAATTTTTTATCGAGTGAAAGAAATATATTGAACTTGATTACTTTATTCAAGACAAGATCTTTAATGGTTTGATTGTTATAGCCTTTGTACTTGCTAGCAATCAAATTATGGATATCTTCATAAAGATTTTCTAAGGACTACATACTATTTTTCTTACGTACAAGATGGGGATTTGTGATATGTACACCCATCTTAATTACTATTAATCATATTTTATTTTTTATGTTTATTTTTTATTATGAGAATATTATTGTCACCAATAGAAAATGCTCAAAGCCATTGACAAGGGTATTATTCAGTTTGAATTTTTATTATTTTTTTGTCATATTTATTTCTAATTCTTTCGTTAGCTTAATCTCTATAAGTTATATTTTCAAATAACTTGACTCTAACTTTGTTTTTACTTTTATTTTTGTTTATTTTAAGATCAACAAATTTTGTGAAAGATTTTATTTGAGATTTTGTAGGTTTAATTATATGTTCTCTTTCATTATAAGATCTCCCTTTAGATGTATAAATGTTTTGACTCATTACTTATGCATTATCAACTTAACCATCAATCATTATTTAAGTTAAATATGTTATCTTAGTTTTAAGAGTATTTTGACCATAAAATACAAAGTATGTCAGCTCAAAAAACTTATTAGAGCTTTCTACACCTCATGCTAGTCTGATTTGAGTAGGGAGTCATTCAATTTGTAATACTCAATATCAATATAATCATATTCATTGATGATTGCATGAGATGTATTTAGATATATCTCTTTTGTGATGAATTATATGTTTTTTTTATTTTCAGATTTTTTATAAAATAATAAAAACTTAATTCAATAAAAATATTATAAAATTAAGAAGTGATAATTTATTAGAATACATGTCAAGTTAATTTAGTAATTATTGTATGAATCTTGAGATTATATATCAAATTTCATGTACTAGCACGCCCCAATAAAATAGTGACTGAAATAAATATTAGATATATGATTAACATGACTCAGATATTCTTACTTTAAAAAGTATTCTGATATATTTTTATTGAGAAATTGTTTTAACAATATTTTATCATTATCATTTGAATATAATATTATCTCCTTTCTCTATGTTGATACCTCTAGGTTTTATATCTTAAAGAGTTATTATTTAGGTTGTCTCCTAGAGTCTTAGAATTCACTTATTTTGTTTTTGATTGCTCTCCAAGATGAGATAAACTAGTATCCTAAGTTTTGATTTGTATTTTTCTTGGATAATCTAGTATGCAAAGATAATACAAATATTTCTAATTAGAGACTGATCAAATTTTATTAAGTATTTATATTATTATTTTTTATTATGACTTGTTCTTTAATGAGTGTTGTAAGAGTGAATTTAGATGTTACATCTAGATCTATTATTTTTCTTTTTTTACTTATATTCTTCTCTATTCCACTTGTTGGTAAAGAGAGTCACTCATTAGTTATATTTAATCATGTTGATACTGAGATTAATATTATTTTATTTAGTCATCATATCTACCAATAATTTAATATCATATTGAGTTTATTGAAAGTGATGGTTCCCAAGTAGAGAGTCTTATCCAGATCTTGATGACATAGTATTATAGAAGGCTACACTAGTACAAACTCATGTTGAATCAGTAACTAGATACTAGACCATCTATGACAGAGTCTATATTAGATAGAGACATACCTAGCCTAATCAGTCTAGAGTTGAGCCTACCAAGGAGTCAGGCAATCCTTTAGCTATTCTTTTTAATTTGATCTTTAGATTACTTTCTAGAGAAACAAATGAGTTATATTCAATATTCAATTTTATAAGTTTTATCATACTCTCAAATTGTTTATTATTTTTCTTGATAGTACTGACATGCTCAAGTTTTTTATTGTACTCACATGAGAATTAGGAACTAATATCATGACATTTGAAAAAGTTTATTATTGGTTATAGGCGAGTGTTTATTATGAAGAGTGATATACGTAGAAAAGTAAATCTTCTCTTGTAACCAAAATGACCTCGGTACCAATTTTTTGTTATCTTGCATCATTTCATTCATGGAGAACATGTTAATTAAAAATAAAAAATATATTTTTTTACAATGATCTTGAGGAAGAAGTATATATGGAGTAGTCACCTAAATTTTGAGGAGCATAATTATATATAGTTAGAGGTGGCAAATGGGTTGGCCCTGAATGGCCCGACCCAGTTTTAGGCTACACAATCAGGCTATCATGCCATGCCAGGCATGGTTACCGTACCTTACTGCTCGGCACGGACCATCGGCCCGAAAACTATCGGGTTTGATCCAGTTCATGTCGGATAAAATTCTAATTTTTTTAAAAAAATAGGGTTTCGGAGGTGCGTCTCTACACTGCCACTCGTCTACGCCCTTTTGGGGCTCGGCGAGCCTTGCCTGTCGGACATCGGCTCGTATTGATCACGTCCGTTGCATGGTCACGCATGTTGTGCTGACACAATGGGTCGGGGCACGACACGTCACTGTAGAGTGCCGTGCCAGGCACGGGCACGACACTGTAGCATGCCGTGCCGGGCGCGGTTGAACCATATCGGGCACGGGCACGACTGAACCATGTCCTGCCCATGTTGAGCCTGATCAGTTCAGTCTGTTTGACACCTCTATATATAGTTTATAGATTGTATAAGATATTATGTGACAAGAAGTCATCAAAAGTCTAATTTGTGTAGTTTTTATAAGCAATAAACTCATTTGGGTTATGTGTATGTTATTAATTTTTATTTGTTATTTTGGAGTCAGGATCATCAGTGCTCCTTCCTCAAGACCTGGTGATATGTATTTGATTGTGTGAGATGATGAGTTGGGGATCATTCAACTCAAAGAGTAACTTCAGACATAATTTTTAGATAAAATATTAGACAGTTTTTGAGTATAAATGTGATATATTCTTAAATTAGTATCATCTTATTACAAAAGAGATATTTATTTGATATATTTAAAAATTGATCTTTTGGATTGTGTTCTAACAAATATGCTTATTAATCTATGTAATGATTTTACTTTTGATGTAATATTTCTAATTGACTTTATTACTTATAAAAAAATCATAAAAAAAATTATTTAATTTGATTATGATCAAATCAAATATAACATACCTAATCAATATGGTTATTTTTTTCTTAGATTGTTTTCGGCATGTTCATCTTAATGCAATTTTTCATATATTGAGGTATGTTAAGAAGTTTTCAGGATATGAGATCTTTTTTAGGGATCATCGACATTTGTAGTTAGTCGGGTATTTAGATTCGAGTTAAGCACAAACATAAGAGGTATGTAATTTTTTGGATTTAGTACAAGATTTTATATTTTTTTTGAAGGAACCATTGTCTCCTAGAAATATAATAGGTAGGTTGTTTTGAAATTTAGTATAGATGTAAAGTTAAGAATAATATTGATAGTGACCTATGAGATATTTTGGATATAATATCTGCTCGAGGAGATCAAGTATGATGTTTGAATTATCTTTTTTTATTATTCTTTTTAATGAAAATCAAAAAGCGTCATATCAAGAAATTTAGTCATCAATCCAGTATTTTATAAGTGTATGAGTCACATTGAGATTGATTATTTATTCCTTAGTGTTAAAATTTAGAATGAGACTATAAATATAGCATATATTTAAATAGTAGAGTAACCTGCAGATATTTTCATAGAGGCCTTGAAGATATGTCATTTTATTTTTATTTCATATAAGCTAAGTATTGTGAACTTGTTTGTACCAGTTTAATGAGAGGTATGGAGATTTTTAACTTCTTTTTTTTTTATATTCTTTTTTTTTCACTTTGTTTAGAACATCTAATTTGAGAACTGTGCCAATTATATCCTTTATATAAGAGACTTTTATGTATGTTTTTAGATTTTTTTTTTGAATTATTATTTTTTTTTATTTTGGTTAAAGTTTCTAGAATTAGTTCATAGTATCATATATTAATAATATTAAAATTATAATTGAAGATGAAAAATTAGATAGTTCTAAATGTGTTAGACGTGCTGGACGACCCTGACATGACCCGGTTCAGCCGTGCCTGGCCAGGCATGACAAGGTCTTGAACCATGCCGAGCCATACTGTCCTATGGCATGGTTCATGCCATGTTGGGCCGACATGAGTCGTGCCGCGTATTGGGCTATACACAATCCATGTGCCTAGCTTGGTGTCATGGTCCACCTGCCCGGGTGAATACTCGACGGGATAGTCTAATATTTTTAAAACAATCATTCACGTAAGCCGGATATTGCTTACGTTGCTGAGTATAGTTGGCTGGTCGCGTAAGTTGACCATCCGTTGTATTCTCACGTAACAGGTTCAGCAAAACATGGTTCGGCGTGGTCCGACACTGCTGTGATAGCGTCCCGTGCTGGGCCAGCTTAAGCATGACATGAGAATTATATCATGCCATGTTTGGCACGACACGGTGGCATGGTCGTGCCTAGCAAAAACGGGTCGTGCCGGCACGGCACGACCCGTTTTACATATCTAGATAAATCATACTTTTGTGTGCATGTCAGAAAGATTAGTGTCATTCATTTTCATGGGTAGTCATCCAAGGAATTAATTGATCCTATAGAGAATTTCCATGATCACATTCTTTCAATTGTTTTCTTGAAGAAGTAGGGTGGTAGTAACATTTTGACTTGAATACTTTCTTATTCTTATGTTATTTTTATTTTTTATATTTGTCTTCTCTTGATAATACTAAAGAATTTATATTCCTATCTATGTCACTCTCATATAGCATGGTACCAGGTGACTGTTTATTATGAAAGCTAGTATTGATAGTAAGGTAGAGAAGTTAAATATTAAACTATAATGAGTTTTATATAAACTTTTAAAATGAATTTTTTTTTTGATATTTTTTTCATGTGGCTAAAATGACTTTTATTATGACTTTTTTTGCTCTTATTAATTATCTAATTCGAGTTAAGCACCAAAAATGATAGAGTACCACAAGATTTATATTTTTGTATGAGAAAAATTAATTTTTGTATGAGATAATTATGTGTCAAAAAAAAGTAAGAGATAAATAGTTGAATGAATTAATATAGAATTATAGTATAAAATCATTGGTATTACCACATATGAGTTAGGCATTTGGTAGACATTTTATGGAGAAGTATAAGTTTCTTATCTCTTTTTTTTATTCTTTGTGATGATAATTAGACAGCTAATCGATAGGGTTTGAGAGATTATTAGGGGAAAGATATAAGACAAATCTATTTTTATTAGTTGCATACTTGCAAAAAATTGGCAGGAAAATATTTTTAAGAATGCATTGAGTGAAATCTAATTTTCTATTATTATTTTTATGATGTTCATATTGGACTTTTATACATTAGTTTGAGAGGATTGTTGAGATTTTTTTTTTGTTTATTTTTTTATTTATATTTATAGTCTCAATCTATTATGTGTGTTATAATCATTTTTATCATTTCTTTGTTATATATATATATATATATATATATATTATTTTTTATACAATATTTGTAGTTGATATGAATGGAGAGTTTTTTTTTTTTTTTAAATCTATGATTTTTCTTTTCTATTTGTTGGTCATGCTTGTATATGAAGTGAATTCTTTTTTTTAATGATCGGGGACTTCAGAACCAGCATGTGCACATCTAGATCAATTTCAAATAAATCAAATGGAGAATTTTATGGTGCATATCCTAGCTATCTAAACTTTCAAAATATAATTGCATATTTTCCGGTGATAGAATAAGAATAATATTTCTATCTGAATATGTTTTCTCTTTATCAAAAGTATATCTAAGTTTATTAAGATCTTTTATTTGACAATGATTTTTATTATTTTAATTGATGGTATTTCATGATATAAGTGAATTTACTTGTTAAAAATATATATATAGAAATTTTGTTTTTTTTTGTTTATTTTAAAAATCATGGAAATTATTATTATTTTCATCAACTAAGTCTTATTCTCACTATTTAAGATCAATTGTATTGATAATATTTTTTTAATCAACTCTTTCAAAAATAATGTCATTCAATTATTTTATTGTTGAATCGTTATTAATAATTAATAAATTCCTCATATCATAATATTTTTTAATCATTTCACATTCCACTTGAGTCGTCTCACATTTTTTGATTGGTATAGTAGGTCTTTTTTAGATGTGATTGAATCATCTCAGACGATTCTTACATATCGAATCATCTATCGGAAAAAAAAAATTATGAAAAATAGTTTACTAAATGAATATGCAAGTATTTTGTTTTTTTTATTGAGAATGAAATGATTAATGAAATAAAAATGTAATTATCTAGTTAGCACTGCGAGAATGTTTCAGATACATAAAATTATTTGATTAATAAAAATGTCTTATATTAAATTATAGTTGGGTCGCATGCATAAGTGTTTATTTTAAATTATTATTGAAGTGGGCTGATGATATGTTGAGTTTTGATTGTTGTTTTGTAACAACTATTTCTTGTTTAACACAAAAAATTCTCAAGAACAGAAGCAGAAACTAGAAGAAGAAGAGATGAACAGAGAAGAAGAAGAGAGGAAGAAATATCGCGCAGCAAAGCAATTCAAAAACCAATCAATAAATGATCCAGCAGCTAGGTCAAAAGAAAATATCGGCTTTTATATCAGTCCGATAAATTAAAACAAATAAATGTACTGAAAAGAATACTTTACAGAAATGCACCGATAATTGCTCATTAAGGGCAATTCTGTAATTTCAATTTCATAACTCAACAAAACGAACAGCCCGTCAACAATCCCCCCGATTCGATGTAGTTGAGGTCAGTCCAAGCTTTTCTCTCAAATAGATAAGCTTTTCTCTTGGTAAGGACTTTGTGAATATATCGGCAACTTGATCTTCAGTCCTGCAAAAAACCAATTTAACTTCATTAGATTCAATCGTATCCTTAATAAAGTGATATTTCAAACCTATGTGTTTAGTTCGACTGTGCATTACCATATCACTCGCAATAGATATAGTGGATTGATTATCACACAGAATTTTTGTTGGATATTTTTGGACTTTATCTAAGTCGCCCAACAGTTTTCTAAGCCATAAGGCTTGAGAGGTTGCAACTGAAGCTGAAACATATTCAGCTTCAGTAGTGGACAAAACTACAGTTGATTGTTTCTTGGACTGCCAAGAAACTGCAGCAGTTCCAAGATTAAATACATATCCAGAGGTACTTTTGTAATCCTCTGGATTTCCTCCCCAATCACTATCACAATAACCTATGATTTCTGTATGGTTAATTCTATGATATTTCAGACCTAAATTAAGTGTACCTTTGAGATATCTCAATATACGTTTAGCAGCACTTAAGTGTATATGATTCGGACAGTGCATAAAACGTGATAACAAATGAACTGAGAAAACTATGTTAGGTCTGGTTGCTGATGCATACAGCAGACTGCCTATTAGACTTCTGAAATTTTTCATATTTACTGGTTTACCCTTAGCTGAAAGAAGTTTCTGATTTACTTCTAAAGGGGTAGATACTGGTTTGCAGTCACTCATTCCAAAGTTTTTCAATACTTGTTTAATGTATGAGGTTTGAGAAACGGACACACCACTTGTGTCTTGAATTATTTCAAGTCCTAGGAATTGTGTTAGACTTCCTAGATCAGACATTTCATATCTAAATTCCATTTCTCTCCTAAAATTATTTATCAATTCTGTTTTATTACTTGTAAATACAATATCATCAACATACAAGGAAACAATCAAAATTCCAGAATTGTTATCTCTTTTAATATAGAGTGTAGGCTCACTCTTGCTTCTACTGAATCCTTGATTCAGAAGATAAGAGTTGATTTGTTGATACCAAGCACGAGGAGCTTGTTTCAACCCATACAAGGCCTAATTTAATTTATAAACACAGTGTTCACTCCCCTTTTTCACAAACCCAGGGGGTTGTTCTACATATATCTCTTCCTTAAGTTTTCCATTTAAAAAGGCAGACTTTATATCCAATTGGAATAAATTCCAACCTTTCTGTCCGGCTAAGGCTATTAAGAGCCTTATGGTTTCTAACCTTGCCACTGGAGCAAAGGTTTCATGGTAGTCTAATCCAGGTTTTTGTGAGTAACCTTTGGCTACCAATCGAGCCTTGTATACAGGCTGATTTGAGTTTGATTTAAATTTAATTCTATAAATCCACTTAACACCTATACTGTGTTTATTTTGAGGTAAGTCAACTAAAGTCCAAGTGTTATTTTTCTCGATAACAGACATTTCTGTCTGCATCGCTTTGAACCAGAATTGATGTTTTACAGCCTCTTCATAGTTGAGTGTCTCAACTGAGGTGTAGTTATATCTCTGATAAATCTCTGACAGGTTTCTATACTTTACAGGGGTTATTTTACTAAGTTCAGTCCTCGATTCAGAATTAGATGATGTACAATCACTATGTTCAGAAACAGATTTGAATTTATATTGAGAATCATGTTCAGTAAAAGAATCAGAATCAGAAATAATCTCAGAAGTAAAAGTAGAGGGTGAGCCGAAATCATACCTTGGAGCATTTTTAAATTTATAGCAGGTTGCACCAGCTTCTGTGCAACCATTTTTGGTTCCAGATTTTGCTTCACTTAAATCTCCATCCCACATACTGTTTTCATCAATCAAAATATCTCTACTCACCAGAAATGTCTTTGTTTCTGGTGAGTACAGTCTGTAACCCTTGGATTGCAGACTGTAGCCTACAAAAATACATTTTAGACTCTTGGAGTCTAATTTGGTTCTATGTGCACTTGGTATATGCGAGTAACAAACACTCCCGAATACCTTTAGGTGTTTAATACTAGGCTTCCTATCGGTCCAGGCTTGCAATGGAGTTATGTTTTCCAGTGCTTTGGTTGGGCATCTATTGAGCAGGTACACAGAAGTGTTCACTGCCTCTGCCCAAAAAATCTTTGGTAGGTTTTTCTGATTTAACAATGTTCTGGCCATTTCCATTATTGTCCTATTTTTTCTCTCCACAACTCCATTCTGTTGTGGTGAGTAAGCAGTGGTAAGTTGTCTAGTTATTCCTTTAGTTTCACAGTAATCTGTGAATTTTTGAGAGAGGAACTCACCTCCTCTGTCTGTTCTAAGTGACTTGACACTTAGACCAGATTGTCTCTCAACAAGGGGTAAAAGTTTCTTGAAGCATTCAAGTGCTTCAGACTTGTGCTTCAAGAAAAAAACCCATATATATCTTGTGCAGTCATCTATAAATAACAGGAAATAACTACTACTGCCTAAAGACTTTACTGACATAGGACCACATATGTCAGCATGTAATAATTCCAGAGGTTGAGAAGCTTTCCAGGCAGAGTGCTTCGGAAAGCTTCTTCTGGATTGTTTTCCCAGTGAACATACTTCACAGATAGAATTAGGTGGTGTAAGGTTTGAAGGCATACCAGTTACCAAATTATTTTGAAAAATATTTTTTAGGTCAGAGTAATTCAAATGCCCAAACCTTCTGTGCCATAGAGAGGTGACAGATTGGACATTCATTGAGAATGCCTTATCTGTTTTCTCAGCAAATGTCAGTGGAAAACTTCTTCCACTCGACATTTTTACAATCCAGGAAGGTTGATTGCAATTTTGGTCAAAAATTTTACATATTTTATTTTCAAACATTAATTTATAGCCTTTTTCAATTAATTGGCCGACACTTAGTAGATTCTGGTCCAAGGCAGGAACCAGAAGTACATCTTTTATGAACTTTGTTCCAGAGCAGGTGGGTACTGCCACTCTGCCCTTGGCTTGCGCCTGAACTAGTTCACCATTCCCCAATTTGACTTGTGAATTTACTACTGGAAGTAAATTCACAAATATCTCTTCATTTCCAGACATGTGGTTTGAGCAGCCACTGTCCAGAAACCAAGTGTTTATTGAGTGTATATTTTCTGTTTCATTTACATAAAACAGATGTTCTACAGAACTTACTCGTTCTGTAAAACCAGCACTCTGGTTGGATATGTTCTTACAGTTCTTTGAACTGTGCCCAAACTTTTTATAGTTTTGGCACTGATTTTGTTTTCTAAACCAACACTCTGTCACAGTGTGGTTTAGTCTCTTGCAAATAGTGCAAGAGGAAACTTGTTCCTTAGATGAGTCTGAAGAGTGAGTAGAGAAAGAGCCTGTTTTAATTTTATTTTTATTTTTAGATCCATACCTTAGTGCATTTTTCTTGTTCCTCATATCTCTGTATTGCTCTTCATCCTTAATGGAGTTATCTTCCCATCTTGACTGCATTGCAGTCTCTACAGAACTTTCTGCTCTCTTCAGTAATCGACCCTCATAAGACTTCAGGGAGCTCAAAACTTGCTGGATGGAGAGTTTTGATAGGTCTTTGGTCTCCTCAATAACTGCCACAATGGCATCAAATTTATCAGGCATGCAGATTAAATGTTTTTCAACCAATCGAGTCTCAGAGACATTTTCTCCATGAATCTTCAGTTGATTAACAATATCTAAGAACTGAGTTGAAAACTCAGTAAGAGAATCTGAGTTTTTCATACTCAGATTCTCGAAGTCTTTTCTCAAGGAGTGCAGAAGAGCTCCTCGAGCCTTCTTATCTCCTTGATATTCCTCGATTAGGAGGTCCCATGCCTCCTTGGCTTGAGTACAGCCAAGTAATCTAGGGAATATCGCATTACTTACACCCTGTTGGATGAAAAGTAATGCCTTAGTATTTAACTTCCTCAATTCCTTCTCTTGTAATAGTTCTTTACCTTCCAGAATAGAGAAATTAGGAGCTTCTTCATATCCAGAAACCACTATTTCCCATATGTCTTGGGAGATAAATAATGTTCGCATTTTGACAAGCCAATAGTCACAATTATCACCATCAAACAAGGGAATATGAATTAAATCCGAGTTTGATGTGTTTTGAGTTTTTGAAAACATAATATCTTAAGAACAGCTTGAAAAAATATGAACAGAAAGTTGGGGTTTTGTTAAAATAGGTTTTAAAAAACCACAAAACCTTTAGATCTTACTAGATCTGGTTAGATCTATGCTCGATCTTAAGAAATTTGTGAGAATTATTTAGGTTTTCAGAGAACGCCTAACTGGAGAAATTAGATTTGAATATTGTTCAAAAATAATTTCAATCGCAGTTAGGTATCGATGCTCTGATACCACAATGTTGTTTTGTAACAACTATTTCTTGTTTAACACAAAAATTCTCAAGAATAGAAGCAGAAACTAGAAGAAGAAGAGATGAACAGAGAAGAAGAAGAGAGGAAGAAATATCGCGCAGCAAAGCAATTCAAAAACCAATCAATAAATGATCCAGCAGCTAGGTCAAAAGAAAATATCGGCTTTTATATCAGTCCGATAAATTAAAACAAATAAATGTACTGAAAAGAATACTTTACAGAAATGCACCGATAATTGCTCATTAAGGGCAATTCTGTAATTTCAATTTCATAACTCCACAAAATGAACAGCCCGTCAACATTGATGACAGTTCCAATAATGGTGTACTTGTTCACTTTGCAGCTGCCATATCTTGATGCAGCCTCAACGCTGCCAACTGGGTTTGTGGCAGGGACTATAATCCTTGTTTTGGGACTCCTCATCTATACTTGGACGTCTTGTTCTGCTGATCCTGTTGATTCTTCTGCATCACATGAATATTGATGTTTTTTTCTTCTTCGTCATGCTCCATTTTTCAAGCTGGCAGAATCTTCATCTTTAGAATGAGCCAATAATGGAAGAAAAGAATGAGCTTGAGCTTTAATGAATCTGGAGGCCTGCTGTATTTTGGTTTAATAAGACATGGTCATGCAAGCGTGAGCAATCCACATTGTTTCTGTCATGATTTTGTATATTTTGTATAATACGAAATGCTCCACCATCAGTATCAAAGTACAAGTTTTGTTGATAGTTCATTTATGTCCAATGACTTGTTTATTAAACTTAATCAACCCACATGGTGGTTTTTTAATAAATACATGGGGTTTTTTAATAAATACATGGGGTTTTTTATTTTTTATTTTTTATTTTTACTTTATTTTTGTATCCATTAGATTGTTTTTGTAACCTATTACAAAAAAAAAATGAAAAAATAAAAAATTACTTTATTTTTATTTAATATGTAAGCTTTTTAGCTTACTTAGTGATAATTTTAGTTTTTTAAAAATGAAACTTGACTACTATTAAGTTAATAATAAAAAAGTTATTTTTATTATAAAAATAAGGATATTGTTATAAAAATGTGACCTATTTTGTGATTAAGAGATTTTTTCAAAATTAGGTCATTTTTCTATATGACAATAAATTTTGTATTTTTTTTTAATATTTGATTTGATACTCAGTTCCATGAGTATTTGCATTTTAGGGGGGATTATGTTTTTCGGTGATTCACCAAAAGTATTTAAAAATTAAAACTCATCTTTTAATATTTTTTAAAAAGATTCCAAACTATAAATAAATTAAAATATTGGACACTCAAATACATAAATCCTATACTACTCTCACCCCTCTCTCTTTTCCCTTGCCCTCGTCCCATTTCCCTCACCCATCTTCCCTCACCAGTCTCCATGAGTTCCACGATGGAGCTCATGGAGAGGGGAGAGGGGCGAGGGTGAGGGAAAGGGGAGAGGGGCGAGGGTGAGGGAAAGGGGAGAGGGGCAAGGGTGAGGGAAAGGGGAGAGGGGCGAGGGTGAGGGAAAGGGGAGAGGCGAGGATAATTTAGGATTTATGTATTCGAGTGTTCCAAATTTTAAATTATTTATAATTTGATGCATTTGTATTGAATTATTAAAAGATGGATTTCAATTTTTTAAATATTTTCGAGGGAGCACCCTGAACCATAATTCTCTCCCCTTTTTTTTTATCTCATTAGCACAGGGGAAACTATAATATTTTATAAGTAATTGCATATTTTTTTTTCAAATACATTATAAATTTATGTTTTTTATTTTCTATATGATAGCCCTGGTGTCCTTTTTCTTTTCATGGTACATCATGTTCCTTTATGCCCAAATCTAGTAAATCATAGTTGTGAATACAACTTTCCAATTAATATTCCTTGAAGAACTACTTGCGTGTTCTATACACATGTTCTTAAAAACACTAGAGTCATTCATGAAGTTTAATGGATAGAATGTGTATTAATTGTAAAGTCATGACCAATTAAATATCTATTATTTCATCTAGTAGCTTCCTTTTCGAATAGAAAACAAACAAAAGAAGTTTGATGTATTATTTCACACTCAAGAAAATAAATAGTGAACTATCTAGAATTATAAATTAAAATGTTCTCAATATTAATATTTTAAAATAATTGTAAAATTTTCATTTTTTTATGCAAAGACACAAAATAGAAAACTTATTTGATTTAAGCAATATGTCATGAAATTAGTTTTGTGTCATAGTAACTAATTGTCAAACTAGTACGAGAAGTGGTGTTTTTCCAATGTCATGATATATTTGTTGCCTAGCCAAAATTATAACAATAATTAATTTGTAGTCATGCAAAACTTTTTCACTATGATTATATGTTTTAAAGAGAGAATTCCCTTGTTATAGCAAACTTTTCTACCATGACAATGTCTTCCCGAGAGAAGATTCTCTAGTCGTAGCATTTCTTGCCACTATGACTATATTCCAGAGGGAAATATTTCTAGGCATGATCTTTTTGCTATTACTACTTTGTATTACAAAGAAAAATTATCTCGATCATTATATTATTGCTACTATAGTAATGTGTTTCTTAGAAGAGCTTTCATAGTTATGATATTCTTTGTTATCATAACTATGTATTAAATGAGAAAATTTAATTAAGTCGTAACATTCTTTTCTCACAATAAATTTGTGCTCTATAGAGGATTCAAAGAATTGACAGAGTCGTGCTCTCAACCTAAAGTTGTGACTTTTAGCTTGAAGTGTCATGTAATAGATCAATGAGACATTGATGATATAAAAGGGGACTTTTGCAAAAAATGAGAAATGGATTTGGAATTCAAGGCTAAGAACATGCAAACCCTAAATGACATGATTTCCAACCCCTAATTAGCGACAAATTCTAGTCAGACATAAGCAAAAATTGACTGGGAACTTGATTTGAGATCTAGATTCTCATGCTAACTGTCATTGGGAATTCTCGATTCAATGAGAAGAAGTAACAAATATCTCACACGAATTTTTTCCTGATATCATGCTAAATAAGGATCTATGATTGTTTTATTTATATGTATATGATAATTATATTTGTATAATATTTCATTATGGAAATGATATGTTTTAAATATTGATAGATATGAATATTAAATAGAACAAAAATTTTGGGTTCAACCCTAACATATATTTATGCATATTAATTGAGGTGGATAGTAATAGGTAAATCATGAGATATACTCATATGATTTGATCAAGAAGTGATAACCCTTTAATTCTTATCCCATGAGATAAACTTATATGGGGAAATCCTAAATTTATGTATATTTAATTGATACTAATATGATACTTATAAATTCAAAATTACAAATGAATTTATATCTATTTCATTATGTATTTTCTAGAATAATTGACATTTAAATAATATAAAGATTATGTAAAACATCAATATATGAGTTTCGCCATAATGTGAAAGCCTTATATTGGCTATGATGGATAGGATAGGTAAGTTACATGACACATACAAATGGAAGTATTACAAAAGGTGATGATGAACTCTACTAATCATTTCTCTTATGTATGACTTTCATAAGTGAAATCAATTGGAGGGACATATATTAATTGACATGAGTATAGTGCTTACAAAGTCAAAATGTCATGTAATTATTATCTTATTATTTCATATTTACTATGATAATTGAGATTATAGAATAGAACAACATATTTGAAGTGGTAGTCAATGATAGTTGATGTATTACTTAAAAGGAGTAGAAGTGTAAACAACACACAAACAAAGTAAATATGATTTCAGTGGTAAAATACCAAAGAAACACTATAAGAAGACTATTCTTAGTTGTGACAGTTGAAAGTTGATAATCATATTGTATGCTAAGGGAACAAAATGGGCAAATTCTTATCAATCTATCATTCATCCGAAAATCAGACATAAATTTTTCTTAATATTAAAGAAATATTATTGTATAGAAGGAAGTAAACCAACCTAAGAGTATAAGTATATATCAGAGACTCTCGTTTATCTTCTCAACTTTAATAGTAATTAGTTCACCATTAGTTAGTCAAATTGCTCATAAAATCTATGTTTGATCGATATATGGACTTATATCTATATACTACTAATACGATTCATATACTTGTAGATCTATCTTCAATGGACAAGATTAATCACTCAATAATTTTTTGGGATCCTATCATAAATAATAAAATTTGACACTAAATTCACAATAAATTTTTAGCACTATTATTGAGAATTATTTTAGTTTCACTACTAAAAATTACTGAATTACCGACCAATTATTTGGTTTGTAAATAGTATTTTTTGGTCGGTAAACTCATTACTGACCATTTATCAAACAAATTATTAAGTCGCAATTTTTCCGGTCGGTAATTTTTCACAAAAAAAAAATTAGTTGGTCGGTAAATTACCGACCATTTACCGACAAACAATTTTCGAATATATTCCAACCATTTACCCACCGAAAGATTTTGGTGGGTAAATGGTCTCCAAATGGTCGGTACTTACCGACAAAATTGTGACCAAAAACTGACCATAATTTTTTATTATCATTGGTCGGTAAATTGTCTCCAAAAGTATTACCGACCATTTGGAGATCATTTTCGGCCCTAACAAAAGAAAAGTTTTGGTGAGGTTTTGTTCTCAATTTGGTTGGTAAATTAATAAATATTTTTTTCCATTTTGAGTTTGATATCTTGCTTATATATATATATTAAAATTACGAAACAAAAAAAAAGTATAATTGTGCATGCATATTATATAAAGAGAGTAAAAAATATTTTTAAAAAAAGAAAACTAATATATATATACTGCATATATATAGTAAATAAGTCAAGAAAATAAAAATATGAATTCCCAAATCCAAGTATAAGACATAAAAAAAGTGTGTAATACACTCAATCATCCAACCTAGTGTCATAATCGTGATGTTGAGATGTATCTGGTCCGTATGATGAGATGTCGGGTATTGGGATAGAGTTGTCTGCTCCTGCTAATCCTGATGCGGTTGCTGTAGGTACTACTGTCGGTAATGGAGTAGATGTTGTAGCTGGAGCATTAAGCAGAATAATCCGAGGTAGATCATCATGGTTGAACTACAGTCCTCCTTCCTGACACTTCTTTGTAAGCCAGTCCTACTATACATCCCATCTCCACCTCCACCCATCCACCAATTCTTTTATCTTCAATAAGTTTGGTCCTAATCCATAATAGAGCATGAACATCAAATAGCTAGATATTCTGTCATAATCATAAAAAAAAGGATCAAACACATTAACCAGGGCTGCTAAAATCATATTTGTTTGTTCAAAATTGTGTTGAACCTGAAAACAAAAGGCACAAGAAATTTGCAATTAGATTTTACAGGATAAAAGTTCAATACATACATTCATACATGGATACATACATACATACATAGGTATATGACCTTTTTCTCTGCTAAGAGATGCAAATTGTAATAGAAAAAAAAAATCTTTTTTGATAACTTATTAATTTCAACACTATATTCCTAATTTGAATAGAAAGAGTTGTTCAATAAGATAAATTTCTTACTTATCAAACAAATTTTTTCAAACAGCTACAAATTATTTTCCCTCTGTTGCATCTGAACACATCACGAGAAGCAGCTTACAACAAGACTATGAAATTTGCTTGTAAAACTTCTAATTACATCATAAAAGACTACTAGACCACATACCTGTCTTGTATGGAGCCAGTGGGCTTTCTCTCGAGGCCTGAACACATTGTAAGGGTTGGTATCATTAACAGGTGGAAGAGGCTACAGAATCAACCACACCCCATGACAATAACCACCTAGCAAAAATGTCAGTAAGATGAAAATAATTTAAAACACAAATAAATATCAAGCAGACAATAGAATCTATAAAAGCAATTCATGTGATTCATTAATCACTGAAACTATTATTGATGAGTAATGTCAAACTTAGAGGCATCAAAAGGGTCGTGTTGTGCAGGAATGACCATTTACCGGCCAATGATATTGAAAAATTTGGTCAGTTTTTGGTCTCAATTTGGTTGGTAAATTAATTTTTAAATATTTTTTGTCCATTTTGAGTTTGATATCTTGCTTATATATATATATATTAAAATTACGAAACAAAAGAAAAGTGCAATAGTCCATGCATATTTTATAAAGAGAGTAAACGATATTTTTTTAAAAGCAAACTAATATATATATACTGCATATATATAGTAAATAAGTCAAGAAAATAAAAATATGAATTCCCAAATCCAAGTATAAGATATAAAAAAAGTGTGTAATACACTCAATCATCTAACCTAGTGTCATAATCATGATGCTGAGATGTATCTGGTCTGTATGGTGACATGTCGAGTACTGGGGTAGAGTTGTCTACTACTACTAATCCTGATGCGGTTGCTGCAGGTGCTACTGTCAGTATTGGAGTAGATGTTGTAGCTGGAGCATTAAACAAAACAATCTGAAATAGATCATCAGGGTTGAACTATAGTCCTCCTTTCTGACACTTCTTTGTAAGCCAGTCCTACTATACATCTGTCTCCACCTCCACCCGTCCAACAGTTATTTTCTCTTCAATAAGTTTGGTCCTGATCTATAATGGAGCATGAACATCAAATAGCTAGATATTTTGTCATAAGCATAAAAAAAAGATCAAACACATAAACCAGGGCTGCAAAAATCATATTTGTTTGTTCAAAATTGCGTTGAACTGAAAACACAAGGCACAAGAAATTTGCAACTAGATTTTACATGATGAAAGTTCAATACATACATACATACATGGATATATACATATGTATATGACATTCTTTTTATCTTCTAAGAGATGCAAATCGTAATAGAAAAAAAAATCTTTTTTGATAACTTATTAATCTCAACACTATATCCCTAATCTGAATAGAAAGAGTTGATTAATAAGATAAATTTCTTACTTAACAAACAAAGTTTTTCAAACAACTACAAATTATTTTCCCTCCATTGCATCTGAACACATCATGATAAGCAACTTACAAGACTATGAAATTTGCTTGTACAACTTCTAATTGCATCATAAAAGAATACTAGACCACATACCTATCTTGTATGGAGCCAGTGGGCTTTCTTTCGAGGCTTGAACACATTGTAAGGGTTGGTATCATTAACAGGTGGAGGAGGCTACAGAATCACCACACCCCATGACACTAACCACATAGCAAAAATGTCAGTAAGATGAAATTAATTTAAAACACAATAAATAGCATGCATACAATAAAATCTATAAAAGTAACTCCTGTGATTCATTAACCATTGAAACTATTATTGATGAGTAATATCAAACTTAGAGGTGTCAAAAGGGTCGTGTTGTGCCGGAATTGCCCATTATAGTGTGGCATATATGTATAGTTATATGTTATTATACATATAGTATATATAGATATAAATAATTATATATAGTTAAACATATAGTTATATATAGATATATTCATACAAGTAATTATAAGTAAATATACAAATATGTATACAAAGTTATAAACAAATATATAGATTTACATATGTGTATACATAGTTCAAATACAGTTATATTTAATTATATAAACTTTTATATAGTTATTCAAATATTTATATATAGTTATACACATATAGTTAAACATAATGTTGTATGTTGTTATACATGTAATTATAAATATAGTTACATGTGGTTATACATATAATTACAAATATAGTTAAACTTATATTTATATATGTAGGTATATATATTTGTTCACATAATTTTATATATTTATACATATAGTTATGTATTGATATAGATATAGTAAAATATTTTTATATATATTAATATATACAAATATATATTAAATATAAGTTGTAAATTATATATTTAAATATAGTTATGTATAAAGCTTTTATAGTTATATATATAGTAAGATACAATTATTTATAGTTATATATTATTATACATATAATATATATAGTTATAAATAGTTATATATAATTAAACAAATAGTTATATATATATATATATATATATATATATATATATATATATATATATATATATATATTCATACAAGTAGTTATAAGTAGTTATACATAAATGTATACAAAGTTATAAGCAAATATATAGATGTACATATATGTATACATATATGTATACATAGTTACAAATATAGATATATTTAATTATATAGAGTTTTATATATATATAAAAATATATATAAATAGTTATTCACATATAGTTACACATATAGTTATACTTATATTTATACATGCAAGTATAAATATGTTTTCATATAATTTTATATGTGTGTACATATGGTTATCTATAGGTATAGATATAGTAAAATACATTTTTATATACTAATATAGAAAAATATATATCAAATATATGTTGTTAGTTATATATTTATATATAGTTATGTATAATATTTTTTTAGTTATACATTTAGGGAAATACAATTATTTATAGTTATATGTTTTTATACCTATAGAATTTATAATTAAAAATAGAGTTATAATTAAACAAATAGTTATATATAGATATATTCATACAAGTAGTTATATGTAGTTATACATAAATGTATACAAAGTTATAAACAATTATATAGATTTACATATATGTATACATAGTTACAAATACAATTATATTTATTTATATAGAGTGTTACATAGTTATACAAATATTTATATATAGTTATACATATGTAGTTGAACATAATTTTGTATTTTGTTATACCTGCAATTATAAATAAAATTACATGTGGTTATACATATAGTTACACATATAGTTATACTTATATTTTTTAATATAATTTTATATAGTTATATATATAATTATGTATAGGTATAAATATAGTAAAATACTTTTTTATATACCAATATATACAAATATATATTAAATATAAGTTGTAAATTATATATTAAAATATAGTTATGTATAAAGCTTTTATAGTTATACATATAGCAAGATATAATTATTTATAGTTATATTATTATGCATATAATATATATAGCTATAAATAGTTATATATAATTAAACATATAGTTATATATAGATATATTTATACAAGTAGTTATAAGTAGTTATACATAAATGTATACAACATTATTATTGGGCAATTGTGCTTCCACAAATTTGATTTTAAGATATAGAAGAAGAAATAACAACAAAAATAACAACAAATGATATATATCCAATCCACAATACAAGCACAAGAGAATAAAAACAAAATAGAAGCTACAACAGATTCACACGAAATAATGTGATTCACTAGTCGCTCAGTACGACAAGCTACATCCACCAGAAAATGCTTATGTGTTATAGATTAAACCAAAATATTAAAACAAAAATATTTGGTTATACAAACAGATTATCAAAACATACTATATACAACATTTATAAATAAATATTTAGATTTAATTATATGAATACATATGTGTATATATAGTTACAAATATAGTTATATTTAATTATATAGAGTGTTACATAGTTATACTTATATTTATATATAGTTATACACATATAGTTATAAATATGTATATAGTTAAAGATATAATTATATATAACATTTATAAAGTTATGCATTTAGTAAAATACAATTATATATAGTTATATATTATTATACATATAATAAATTTTGTTAGAAATATAGTTATATAGAATTATACATATAGTTATACATTATTATATAGTTAAAAAATTAGTTATGTATAGTTATAAATATAGTTATAAAAATAGTTTACATAATTATAAATATAGTTATAAATACTTTTATAGATAATGACATATGATTATATAATTAAACAAGTGTTTAGATATAATATGTGTTTAAAATATTTTTATAAATGTTATATATAATTATATATATGTAACACTTTTATAAATATTATATAGTATATATATCACATTTATATAAACATTATAAATATTCTATATTTATATAAAAATTAATATGTTATAGAAATGTTTACAAAATTGTATAAACATTTTATGTTATATAATTGTTATATAAAAAATTATAGAAATGGATAGTTTTATGTAAATATTGTATAGATATTTATAAATATTAATACATATGTATAAATATTTATATATAACATTATAAGTTAATATAAACAATTCATTGTTTATATATAATGTAATACATTTATATATATTAAAGTATAGACATTTATATATAATGTCATACGATTATATAAATGTATAAAAGTTTATATATACTATTATTTGTTTATAATATATTCGGAGACAATAAAAATATAACCCATTAACATTATGTTTGTTTTTTCTTAAGTTACAGAAGCAGAAAACATCAAGCATTATTTATTTTCTTAAATTATAGAAATAGAAAACAAAATGCAAACATTTAGTATTTGAAATCAACAAAACCCTAAAAATTTAAACAGTAAAAGAACAAAGATTACACTAGCAATTTAATTGTTTCATTAATGGCACAGAGTCAAAATCATAGAGGTGATATGAAAATAGAAGCAAAAAGAAGGAAAATTTGGGAAAATAAAAAAAAAGTTAATACCCGAATATTCTATAAAAACAAAAATTCGCTAGTGGTAATCAAATCTAGAGCGCCAGAGATATGTATATAGCATTCCAAAGGAGAAGAACAATGATAATATTACTTGTTAACAAGAAATGATAGATTTCCTAGGTTGCTCCCTTAGTCACGTTTCACCACTCCTTTGTCGTTTTAAAGATAGAAAAATTGCTAAGTGTTAATGACATAGCATTTTTTTTCAATGAAATATAATATAAATTCTAAACTGGATTTAAATATATATAAAATAAAATACAATAAAATAAGACTAAAATAAAATTATAAAAAATAAATAATTTAATTAAAATATTTGAAATAGATATTTATTTAACCATAAATGATATTATTTAATAAATAAATAAAATAATATTATATAATAATAAATTATTCATATATATATATATAATATGGTTCTAAATATATAAGAATTGAATTTATTTTTTATTAATATAATATGAAATAATTATAAAAGCATAAAATTTGAATCTTTTAGTCATGATAAATTATAATGTTTGAAATGTTCATTTAATAATCACATTAAAATTTTAATTATTTAAATCATCAAAAATTTGTTGATGTAATTAAAATATCAATATATTAATCATAAAATATCAACTTATTTTTTTTTAAATTTTATGAAATATTTTAAATTTTTTTTATAATTTAAAAATTTCAAATCGTTTAGTCATTTTATTTTAAAAATTTCTTATAAGCATAAAAATATTATTTTATACTTTTATTTTTATAAATATTTACTTGTTTATTCGTTTATTCATATATTTTTATATATTTTTTTATTTAATCAAATAATAAATAGTTAGAAATTACAAATGTTTTTTTAACCTGAGAATTACCGACCAAATTTTTGGTAGGTAAATGCTCGGTAATTACGAGGTTAAAAATTTTTTGGTTCACCTATTTACCGACCATTTTTCATGGTAATATATTTTTTGTTGTTAATTGGTTGGTAATTTGTTCCCAATTTTTTGCCACTATTGCCCACCTAATTTACAGACTAATTTCTGACCAAAAATATTTGGTCGATAAATATGATCGGTCTTTGATCAGAAATTTGGTTGGAAATTTTCTTTTTTTTCCAAATCCCTTTTTTGGTCTCTAAATGGTCGTGATTTGGTCATTAATTACCGACCAATTTTTTAGGTTGGTAATTTGGTCAGTAATCTCATTATTTTTAGTAGTGTTCTTCTTCTTCTAATTCTATTATTTTGTTTCATCATCTTCTTCTTCTTCATTGTTATCATCATCATCATCATCTTTTTTTTTTCTTCTAATTCTTTTAATTCTTCTACTTTTGTTATTTCTTCTTATTTTTTTTCTTATTATTCTTCTATTTTTTATTTTTATACTTATTCTTCTATTTTTCCTTCTACTACTACTACTTATTCTTCTTCTTTTGCTTCTTCTTCTTCTTCTTCTTCTTCTACTACTACTACTACTTCTTTTACTTCTTCTTCTACTATTACTTCTTTGCCTTCTTCTTCTTCTTCACATTCTTCACATTATTCTCCTCCTCCTCCTCCCTATTTTTCTTCTTCTTATTTTTATTCTTCTTTTTCTTCTTTTTTCTTATGCTTCTTCATCTTTGTCATTTACTTATACTTCGAATTCTTCTTCTTTTACAATTTCTTTTTTTTTCTTCTTCTACCTTTTCTTCATTTTTTTATGCTTCATCTTCTTCTTCTTCTCATTTTTATTCTTTTGTTTCTTCTTCTTCTTCTTCTTCTTCTTTATAGTCTATTTTTATTATTCTTCCTCTTTATCTTCATCATCACCATATTATTATTATTATTATTATTATTATTATTATTATTCTTCTTCTTCTTCTTCTTCTATTTTTTCTTCAAAGTATTCTTCTTCTTTTTCTTCTTTTATTTCTTCTTATTCTATTTCTTATGCTTCTTATTCTTCTCTTGATCAACATTTTCTCCTTATTCTTCTACTTTTACTTATTTATTTTTCTTCTTATGTTTCTCCTAATTCTCCTTCAACATCATCATCTTCTTTCCATTTTCTTTTTATTATCTTATTCTTCTTTATCATCTTCTTCTTCTCTATATTTTTCTTATATTCTTTTTCTTCTGCTTCTTCTTTTTCTACTACTTTTTCTTTAACTTCTTCTGCTTCTTCTTCTTCTTCTTCTTCTTCTTCTTCTACTAATACTACTACTACTTCTTCTTCTTCTTCTTCTTCTTCTTCTTTTGCTTCTTCTAATTATTATTATTATTATTCTTCTTCTTTTTCTACTACTTCTTCTTCTTCTTTATCTTCATCTTACTATTTTTTTTCTTCTTGTATGTATATTTATTTTTTTATACTAGTACTACTTCTTCTTATACTTATGCTTCTTTTTATTCTTTTATTATTATTATTCTTCTTCTTCTACTTATTTTTGTTCTTCGTCTTCAACTTCTACTTCTTGTTTTTTTTCTTCTTCTACTTCTTCTGCTTCGACATCATCATTATCTTCTTTTTCTTCTTCTTTTCTTCTTCTTTTGCTTATGCTACTTCTTTTCTTTTCTTCTTATTCATATTCTTCTTATTCTTATTCTTCTTCTTATTTTTTGTTCTACTACTACTTCTTCTTATTCTTCTTCTTATTCTTTTTCTACTTATGCTTCTTATTCTTCTTCTTTTTCTTCTTCATCTTCTATTTCTGCTTCTTCTCCTTCTCATTCTTCTTATTCTCCTTCTCCTTCTTCTTCTTCTTCTTCTCTTATTATTATTATTTTTCTTTATCATCATCATCATACCAATTTTATCCTTCTTATTTTTTTTTCTATTTCCTCATCATCATCATCAACTTCTTTTTCTTATTCATTTGCTTCTTTTTTTTTCATCTTGTACTTATATCTATTCTTCTTCAACTTCTTTTTTTTTATTCTTTTTCTTCTTCTCTATCTTCTTATTCCTTTTTCTTCTTCATATTCTTCTACTTTTCATTCTTCTACTTCTTATTATGTATCTTCTACTTCTTTTATTTCTTCTTCTTCTTCTTCTTCTTTTACTTTCATTTATATTCTTCTTTTTTTTACTACTTATTCTCATTAAACTTTATCATCATCATTTTCTTCTTCATCTCCTTCATCTTATACTTCTTTATCATTTTCTACTTTTTTTTCTTCTTATTCTTCTTTTTCTTATTTTGCTTCTTTTTCTTTTTTTTTCTTATTACTCTTCTTGTACGACTACTACTACTACTTCTTTTTTCTTTTCTTCTACTACTATTTCTAGTTCTTCTTATTTCTTCTTCTTCTTCTTCTTCTTTTATTTATACTTCTTCTTATTCTCTTCATCATCATCATCATCTTCTCCTTATTTTCTTCTTCTACTTATTTTTATTATTCTTCTTCATGCTCATCATCATCATCATCATCTTCTTCTTCTTCATTTTCTACTGCTTGTTTTTTTTTCTTTTTTCTTAGTATTATTATTCTTCTTCTTTCATTTCTTTTCTTCTTATTCTTCTTTTTTTACTTCTATTAATTTTTTTTTTCTTTTTATTCTTCTACTATAATTTATTATTCTTCTTCTACTTCTTATTTTTCATTTGCATCTTTTACTTCTTCTATTTACTTCTATTTATTCTTCTTTTTCTACTTCTTATTCTTCATCTTATACTTCTTCATCTTCATCTTATTATTTTATCTTTTGCACTTCTTATTTTGTCTTTCTAATCTTAATATATGAGATAAATCTATGTGTGAAAATCTGAGATTGAGATAAATTTAATCATTATGAATATGATTCTCGCGAAACTAAAAGAATGAATAAAATTATGATAAACTTATTATGCATATTCTAAAACAATTGATCTCAAGTAATGTGGGAGCTAAGTAGAATGTCTAATATAGAAGTTTCATTATAGTGTGAGAGTCATGTGTCAATTATAATAAATGGTAAATCATAAGGTACACACATGACAAGATAAACCATATGGTAGTGACAAACTTATAAGTCAAATTCTCTTGTATGATTTCTATATATAAGATTCATAAGAAGATATATATTAATTATCTCGAGTATGCTACTTATAAAGTCGAAAGTACCAACATATTTGTTATCACAATTTCTTGCACCTTTAATACAATAGATGTTGGAGAATATAAATACAAATTCAAAGAAATCATCATGAGTAGTTGATGATTTTCATAAAAGGAGTAGATGTGTAAATGACCCAAGAACAAAATAATGTGCTGATTCAATGGTAAAATACTAAAGGAATAACTATGAGAGGATGATCCTTAGTAGTGGTAGTCTAAGGATGATAGCTACATAGTCTGCTAAGAATGAATTTAGACACCTCGACACTAATCTACAATTAATTAAACAAGTAGGCATAATATTGACAAAATACTAGTGAAGTATATGATACTTCTATAGAGTGAAAGTATCTTTCTGAAAACTTAAGTTTATCAGCTCAACTCGAGTAGTAGCTGATTCTCTATTTATTTCTCGAACTACCAAGTTAATCCCTATGGGATTGATATTTAGACTTAATTATATTTTACTATTTATATGACTCATATACTTGCAAAGGCTCAAAAAGTCTATGATTCCATTGTCAATGACTCAAAAAGTTTTTTGGCATCATTGTTAGGGATCAAACATACCATCACTCCCTTTGGTTCAAATCTAATGTATGTATCACATTCATCTCAGTCAACACACATAAATCTATGTTAGAGCGGAATCCTAGATCTGTGTTGTAAATAATATTTATTTTCATTAATAATTAAATCATAATATTATCACATCTAAATATTATATAGTCATAATTATAATACACAGATATAATAAATTGATCTCAGATCCCGATTTAGTCTAATATTAAGAAAGAATTCATGTTAAATGTTTTGCGGTTAATATCATCCGATTGAGAGTTTCCAAAGATAACTTATATACTATTGGCCTTGAAATCTGAATCTCCTTTTTTTTTGGCAATATCTTTATGTTCCCTTTTTATACCCTAAGGGTCTCATCGAATTATTATGTAGCTTTTCAAGTTGGAACTCATGATTTTATCTTAAAGCTGCAACTTTGGCATGTCTTTGAATCTTCTCTAGATTATACAAGTTATAGTGGTAAGCAAATACCATTATTAAAAATTTTTTTTTTGGAACTAAAATTCGTGGTGGCAAGAATATCATGATTGAGATAATTACTCTCAGGAACAAATAGTTTTAGCGGTAAGAATGTTATGACTATGACATTTTTTCTCTAAAATAAAAAGTTGCAGCAACTAGAATGATTATGACTAACATATTAACACTATGAAGCACGTAGTCCTAACTTTGTGTTATCTAAAACAAAAGGTTGCAGCAACTAGAAAGCAAAAATACTATGACCGAGATAATTATTTTATAGAATACAAAGTCACTGCTACAAAGTTTCTCATGACTAAAAAGTGTTTGGCATTTTGTGACTTTTGGCTTTGTCATGAATATGTTGTGCTAGAAAATACCAATATTTCTTGTAGTAGTGCGGTACTTGATTGTCACAACATGAAAGTAATGTCATTGCCAGCAATATATTTTAAAACTAATATAGTCATTACAAATCCATGAAGAAAGTATTGCATAGTAAAAAGATTGTGACAACTAGGTGGTTAAATTATGATGTGCAAAGATTGTCATGATTTATTTTATAGAGTCATAACCAAGAAATGCTACTATGGCTATTCAATAGGATAGTGCTAGTGTAACCAAGTCATAATATTAGAAATATCAAGAATTTTTATTATTTTTCTACTATGTATTTTAAGTTTTCACAAAATTTATCAATTCTACTTAAATTATATCTAATTTTATTATTATTTATTTAATTCTATAAAAATAATAATATAATGAAATCCTTCCATGTATTCTCACATTTAACACACTATTGATGATCATTCTAGGAGAGTATGAGCAGATATACTAAAAGCTAAAAATCATGTTTTTTATATCTTTAAGGATTTTCATGTTAGAGTTGAGAGAAAGATCGATAAGCAACTAATCTTCATATATCTTGATAAAAAGGGAGAATGCACAGGCCAGTTTGATAGTTATTATGTATTCTATGACATTAGACATATAAAGACACTAGTTAAGATATCTCAATAAATTGGTGTCATTAAGAAGTTGAACTTGACTATTGAAGAAAGAGTTCTATGTTTTCTCATGCATATCTTCCTAAGAAATTTTGAGAAGTTAAAACTTATATGTATGATTATTGATATAATCAATGTGTGCTCTGCTACCACCTTAGATAAAGATGTTCCCAATAAAATTTAGTCTAGGAAAGATATCTCATATAATTACTCATGAGTTTTTAGCTCCAAAGCCTTCATTCATCTCCCAAAAAATAAATGATAAAAACTTAATGATACTGCACATTCATATATTTTTATTGGATATGAATATGAGGAGTTTGACTATAGACAATGAGTCTCAATCATCAAGAAACTTGGTTGGAGTAGAGATATGATTTTTTTGGAGGACTAATTAATGAATGATAGTCATCTACAAAAAAGAGTGATTTCATAAAAATTCTTATTTGCATAGACAAAATTCATGTTTCTTCTAGAGATTAGTCTCATCAAGGAAGATGAATTGATCAACCACATGATTTTGAGTTACATGTTGATTATGAGCCCTAGGTTATGCCTATTGAGGATGTGAGAGATCATATTCTAGCTAGTATTGAGTAGGATTCAATTGTTCATCTTGATGCATCACATTTTGAACTAAGAAGATCATATAGGCCCCACTAAATATTCTCTGAATTTCATGATTACATATTACTCATAGATGCATGAAAGCCTTAGATCTTTCATGAGATCATCTCTCTTCAGAATAAAGAAGAAGGGCACTAGGCTATGTAGGAATAGATAATGTCTTTTTCATGTCAACCAGACTTATAATTTGGTACCCTTATTGAAAGGGAAGTGGGTTCTAAATTTAGACTAAAACCAAATGATAATAATTTTCAACCAAGATACAAGTCTCGGTTAGTTGTAAAGGGATTTAGTCAAAAGAAATAAATTGATTTTGAAAAGATATTTTCTCTCGTTGTGAGAGAATCATACATTTGAGTAGTTTTGATTTTGATTATCAGTTTAGATTTAGAAATTGATCAACTCAATGTGAAAATTATAATTTTTCATTGTGACCGTAAAAGTCTCAACATGAACCAACATGAGTTATTCATTTTAGAAGGAAAGGAAGATATTATTATAAATTAAACAATAGCATATATGGTCTTAAATATGATTTTAGGTATTAAAACAAAAAATTTTATTTATTCATAGTGTCTCATAAATTTTAGCATATTTCTTGTGACTATTATGTATTTGTTATTAATTAGTTGAGTGATGACAAACTTATACTTTATTGTATATTGATGACATTTGATCATTATCTATGACTTAGAACAAATTGACATGCTTAAAGGAGAGTTGGAAAAAGTTTTTTTCTATGAAATACTTATTCCAAGCCATGCAGATTTAGGGATGGGTGAAAATTAGGATATGCCTTTTAGATATATCTAATTATCTCAAGAATGATACATTTTAAAATATTCGAGAGATTTTCTATGAAAGAGGCTAATTTGATCATAACTTCATTAACCAAATATTTTAAGCTGAGTACCGAGTATAGTCTCAAGATTAATGACAAAAAGAGGGACATGGGTCATGTCCCCCTTTTACCTCGATAGTTGATAGTCTTATGTATGCTATGATTTGCATTAGATTAAATATAACATACACTATCAGTGTTCTCAATTATTTTTTTCTCTAATTTGGGCAGATATCAATGGTTTGTAGTAAAATCTATCATGAGATATTTATAGGCACTTTCTTAGCTATCTTTATGCTTGGATAAGTTAACACATATGCATCTCGATCTCAGATAAACTAATTCCAATATAATCAATGATTTGGATTCACACAAATATACCTTAGGTTATGTAATAACTTTTGAGGGGGAAGCTATATCCTGGTAATCTAAAATTGTATAAATGCATAATATTATTTAGAATCGTGGTTGAGTTTATTGTAGCAACTAAATCTTATAAAAAAATTTTATGTATGAAAAAATTTCTTGTAGGCTTGGATGTGAAACAATAAAAATACACTATATGGTATGATAATAAAAGTGGTATACATATCTCAAAAAATTGACCTTTCATAGTAAGTCAAAGTATATTGATGTGTCTTATTGGATATGAGATGTATTAGACAAATAGTTAGTTATGCCTAAAAAATATATACAAACAAAAATGTTGATATGTTTATGAAATCGTTATTATTAGTAAAATTTAATTTCTTTAAGTTGCATGTTGTTATGTGTGTCTTTCCATCTATGATATATTTGAGGATTTATTATGTTTGTTCGAGTTTGAGTAGATCGAGTTTATATGGTCTGCTCATGTGTAGTGAATTTAATAGCAATATAAAATTAATATTTTAAACATCATGTTTTATTTTTTAATTAAAATTATTTTGTTTTTTTTTTGTTTTTTTTGCAAGCATGGAGCATGCTATATCAATAAGTGGAAAAGGCTCTACATTATTTTCAAAAAAAAAGTCACAAATAGGAACATCACCATTTTTCCAGGAGGAAGTGTCCCCGTCAAAACATTAAATAGATGAAAAAAAATAGAAGCAAAAGGGGGGTTATTTTTCCATATAGTTACTATGTTTTTTTTTTCATAGGTGGTGAAAGTAGTTTTCTCTTCTAGGATAATGATTCTTGCCTCCCTTCCTATGTTGGGCTTGTTCTTGTTGTGTTTAGATCAAGGTTCCTTGATACAACAAGGATCACAGAATAGAAGAGGTAAAGATGAAGAGAAATCACGAGAAGAAGAAGAAGATCCTAATGAGAGAGAACAAGCACAATTGCATCCAATATTAAAAATGTTCACAAAAAATAAAAAAAAATATTTGATAAAAACAATGCTTATATATTCATAAATTATAAAATGATAAGAGTCAAAAAGAAACTTTATTTAAAATAGTAACCAGATGTGCTTTCATTTATTGGTGCAGCAAATGACCCATGAAGTTATAGGCCACTATGTAAGCATACACAGTTTTGTAGCCTTAAGTGATGTAGAGCACAAGTGATAAATAGAGAGACCGAGGCCCATTATCAACATTCTCCCCCAATTGATGTAATTGGTTCAAGTCCTAGAATTTCTCTTAGGTAGACTAGTTTTTCTTTTGGTAGTGACTTGGTGAAGATATCTGCTAGTTGCTCTTTAGTTCTACAAAAAATTAATTTTATTTCATTAGTTTCAATTGCGTCTTGAATAAAATAATATTTAATCCATATATATATTTTTTTGCTATGCATTACTACATCACTAGCTATGGATATAGTGGACAGATTATCACATAATATATCAGTCTACTCTTTTAGAGGTTCATCCAAATCAGCCAGTAATTTTTTCATCCATAAAGCATGTGAGATCGATACTGAAGCAGAAACATATTCAGCTTCAGTAGTGGATAGTACAACTGTGGATTATTTCTTGGATGACCAAGATATAGCCGTAGTTCTTAGAGTAAAGATGTATCCATGAGTATTTTGATAGTCTTTTGGACATCCCCCACAGTCACTATCACAATAACTAGTTATCTTAGCGTGTTTAGTTCTAGAATACTTTAGACCTAAGTCTAAAGTCCCTTTAAGATAACTTAAAATTCGATTATCAACACTAAGATGTATATGGTTGCATAAATCTAGACAAAAGGTGTATTGTATACACTATATCGGGTCGTGTAACAGATGTATATAATAGACTACCAATAGACTTCTATAAAATTTTTATCAATTATTATGCCTTGGATACAAATTAACTTTTGATTTATAATTAATGATGTAGAAATTGGTTTACAGTCATTCAAACCATAATTTTTTAGTATTGACTTAATATATCTTGTTTGACATACTGAAACACCACTTGAGTCTTAAAAGATTTTAAGTCCCAAGAAGTGGTTTAGGGAGCCTAAATCTGACATTCATATTTATCTTGCATGCCATGTCTAAAGGCATCAACCAATCCAGAATTGTTACTTGTAAAGATTATGTCATCTACATAGATTGACACAATCAATATTCCAAAATTTTATCTTTTTTAATATAAAGTGTTGGCTCACTCATACTTCGTTTGAATCCTTGATTCAACAAGTATGAGTTTATTTGTTGATACCAAGCATGATGAGTATGTTTCAACTCATAGAGAGCCTTGTATAATTTATAAGCACAGTTCTCACCTCCTTATTTTACAAACCCAAAAAGTTGTTTTACATAAATCTATTCCTTTAGATTACCATTCAAGAAGATAGATTTTATGTTTAGTTGGAACAGAACCCAACCTTTTGGTTCAACTAAGGCATTAAGAATCTCATAGTTTCTAACCTTGCTACAGGAGCAAAGATATCAAAATAATTTGTGCCAGCCCTTTGGCAATAACCCTTGGCCACTAATTAGGCCTTATATAAAGGTTGTTTGATGTTTGGTTGATTTTTAATCTTAAATAGCCACTTAACTCCAATAATGTGTCTATTTTGAGGTAAGTCTACTAATGTCCAAGTGTGGTTTTTTCTATGATAGACATATTTGTCTTCATAACATCAACCCATACTTGGTGTTTTACTACCTCTTTATAAAGGGTCTCAATTGAGGAGTAATTACATCATTGGTATATCTCCCCTAATGACTTATACTTGATTGGTGTAACTATATTATCATGTTCTTCTATGTATGGCTCAAACTCAAAATGAGAACTCGAAACATACCCCGGCTTTCTTTCAATATTATTAGCTACTATAGATTCTAAATTCTAGCCTTGTATGGTGATATTTTGCACACTAGAATTTTGCATATTGTCTTCCCATTTAGCACTCTCATCATTGATTACATCTCTGCTTACCAAAAATATTTTTGTTTCTAGCGTATACAGTTGTAACCCTTGGATTAGAGATTGTATCCAACTAGAATGCATTTTAGATTCTAAGAGTTTAACTTGATCTAGTAGTTTTCGGTATGTGGGAGTAACAAACACTCCCAAATACTTTTAAATATTTTACACTCGGTTTCCTCTCACTCCAAGTCTGTAATGAGTGAGATTCAATAATGTCCTAGTTGGGCATCTATTAAGCAGATAAACTACTGTATTCACAGCTTCTGCCTAATAGTATTTATGCATTTATTTCTCACTTACTAGTGTTCTGGTCATTTCCATCATACTCTTGTTTCTCCTATACCAATTACATTGTATTGTGGTGAGTAGGATGTGGTTATGTGTCTTAGAATTCCTCTCTATTCATAAAAGTTGTTAAATTTCTGTGAGGGAAACTCACCATCTCTATCTGTTCTAAGTGTTTTCATACTTAGGCTAGATTATCTCTCTGTTAGGGATAAAAACTTCTTGAAATAATCAAAGGCTTCAGCCTTGTATTTTAGGAAGTATACCCACATCATTTGAGTATAATCATCAACAAACAATAAGAAATATCTATTGTTTGCTAAGGACTACATTGACATAGGTCCACAAACATCTGTATGAACTAATTCAAGAGATTGGGATGCTCTCCAGAAAATGCTTTTGGGAAAGCTCTGTTTGAATTACTTACCTATGTCACATTCTTCACAAAATAAAGAGGGAATGCTTAGACTAAAAGGCAACCTAGTCACAAGTTGGTTTTGAAAAAGTATTTTAAAACTTTTGTAAGTTAGGTGGCCTAACCTTTCGTGCCATAGAGTTGCCTCTTGTTCAGCATTCATGGTTAGTATTATGTTTAGTTTCTGGTCAAGGGTCAGTGGAAAACTCCTTCCACTTGACATTTTTTCTGTCCAAAGAAAGTTTTCTGACTCTTGAATATATTTATGACAAATATTTTATGACTACAAAATTAAATCCATTTTCCATTAACCACCTCACACTGAGGAGATTCCGGTCCAATGCTAGAACTAGCAAAACATCACTTATGACCTTGTCTCCTATTGGGGTGGAGACAGTGACTTTCCCCTTTGTTCTTTCTTGGACAAGGTCATCATTTCCTAGTTTGACTTGTGAATTTACTAATGGTTATAAATTCACAAAAATATCATGATTTCAAGACAAGTGGTTTGAACAACCACTATCAAGTAACCATACATTTGGGGAGGAGTTATTTTTGGTTTTAGACACATTGAATATGTGGTTTGTAGAGGGTGTTTACTCTACACAACTAGCACATTGGATGTGCTTCAACCTATAATATTTAGTAAGGTGCCCAAATTTTTTATAGTTTAGGTAATGGTTCTGTGTTCTGAACCAACACTCTTTCTCAGTGTGGTTGGTTCTCTTGCATATATTGCAAGAGATATGTGAACCCCTTAAAGAAGTATTTGAGGATATAGAAGATGCATGACTTCTATTCTTATTTCTATACTTATTTTTTGAAACATACCTTGATAGATTCTTTTTGTTTTGAGCTTCTGTTGTTTGATTATCTTTCTTCACACTTTGTGTCTCCCATCTTGATTGCATGGCTAATTTGATAGTTGATTCTGCTCTCTTGAGTAATCGACTCTCATAAGATATTAGAGAGCCGAGGACTTGTTGAGTAGTCATGTTTTTCAGGTCATTCGTTTCCGCAATTACTACCACAATAGGATCAAATTGGTCAGGCATGCATATGAGTAATTTTTCAACTAATTGAGTTTCTATAATGGTTTCTCTATGCATTTTCAACTGATTAACCACATCCAGTCACAGATTCTCAAAATCTTTTCTTAAGGAATGAAGAAGAGCTCCTCGATATTTTTTATCTTCATGGAATTCTTTCTTAAGAATATCCCAAGCCTCTTTAGCTTGAATACAACTTAACAATCATGAGAAAATAGCATTACTAACACCCTATTGGATGAATAGTAGGTAGATAGATAGATAGATAGATAGACAGAAATAAAGATATATACATATACAGAGAGATAGACAAATAAATGGACAAATAGATAAATAGATATATAGTTAGATATATGGACAAATAGATAGACAAATAGATAGAGAAATAAATAGATAGATATTAGATATATAGATAGATAGATAGATAGATAGACATATAGATAGATGGATGGATGGATGGATAGAAAGATAGATAGACAAAAAAATATACAAAAAGAGAGGCTAATAGATAGATTGGTAGATAGACAAATAGATAGATAGATATATAGATATGACAAAAAAATAGATAGGCTGATAAATAGACAGATAAATATATAGAAAGATAGATTGATAAATAAATAGATAGAAAGATAGATACTTAGTTAAATATGTAGATAGATAGATAGATAGACAGATACACACACACAAACATATAGATTGATGGAAAGATAGCTAAATAGTTAGATATATACATAGACAAAAAGATAAAAAGTTAGAAAAATAGTAATACAGAAAAATAGCTAGAAAGATAGAAAGTTTGAAAAATAAATAGATATAAAGATAGACAAATAGATTAATAGATAGTTATATAGATACATAGATAGATAGATAGATAGATAGATAGATAGATAGATTGATTGATTGATTGATTGATTGACAAATAGATAGATAATTAGAGAGCTAGATAGAAAAATTGACATATAGATAGACACAAGGATTGATAGATAGTTAGACATATAAATATATAGATAGATAGATAGATAGATCAAAAGATAGATAGATAAATAGATAGATAGACAAATAGATAGACATATAGATAGAGAGATAGATAAACAGATAGATAGAATAATAAATAGTTAGATAGATAGATAGATATACAAATAGATAGACAGATAGATAGACATATAGATAGACAAATAGATAGATAGACAAATAGATAGATAGACAAATAGATAGATATATATATATATATATATATATATAGAAATTGATACACAAAGAGATAGACGGATAGATAAATAGATTGATAGATAGATACATATATAGAGAGATAGACAAATAGATAAATAGATACATAGATAGATATATAGACAAATAGATAGACAAATAAATAGATAAATAGTTAGACAAATAAAACCTTTCTTCTTTGAAATAAAAATAAGTGTTAAAGGAACGAGAATTAAGGAAATCTAATGCCAAAACATTACTATTCATCCAATAGGGTGTTAGTAATGCTATTTTCTCATGATTGTTAAGTTGTACTCGAGCTAAAGAGGCTTGGGATATTCTTAAGAAAGAATTCCATGAAGATAAAAAATATCGAGGAGCTCTTCTTCATTCCTTAAGAAAAGATAAGGCATAGGGATAGACCCCGAGCTTAATGAACTCAGATGTTTGGTTGTCATTCTATTCAAAAAACTTAAAAAAATTTGAGCAAAAAATTTGGGGATCTGGTAGAAATTAGTGTTTATTTAACACAAAACTTCTAGATCTAAACAGATTTACACTAGATCTAATAGATATGTGAATATCTGTTTAGGTCAGAATAAGAACTTGAAAATGTTTAATCTAGAGAAGATTTTAAACAATCATTTCAAATTAAACTTAAATCTTAGATTAAAATGTGGCTCTGATACCAATTATAATATTTAGATAACATTTCTTTGATACAACAAGGATCACTAAATAGGAGAGGTAAAGATGAAGAGAAATCATGAGAAGGAGAAGAAAATCCCAAGTAGAGAGTACAAGCACAATTGCATCCAATATTAAAAATGATGTTCACAAAAAATGTAAAAAAATATCCGATAAATATAATGTTTATATATTCATAATAAGAAAATGGTAAGAGTCAAAAGTGGCTTTATTAAAAATAGTAACTAGACATGCTTTCATTTATTGGTATACCATAGGACCCATGAAGTTATAGGCCACTATGTAAGCATACACAGTGCTGTAGCCTTAAGTGATGAAGAGCCCAAGTGTATCAAACATAGAGGGCAAGGCCTATTATCAACAGTTCTATGAGGAATCAAAAAAGATAGGGTTTTCAGCTTTTGGCAAAAAAATGTGTAGCTCCCTTCCTCTTTGCTTCATTGTTGTGCCCTAGTTTGTATAAGCTTTGTTTATATATATTTCCTACTATAGTTTGTGTATTGATGTTGGTTTTGATGTCTGTGCAATGTGTGTGTAGACCATATAACCACTTTTATTCTGTGTGCTGTATTATTTGCTATGTTTTTCTTAAATAAATGGTATAGCTTGTGTGTAGTGTGTGTGCTACTATTAATCTCGTGAATATATAGTGCTGAATGAGGGTTGTGTATCTTTGGAGATTAAAAGATAGTTGGAAATTCGAAAAGTTATTAGATAGAATATCATCTAAAGAATAACGTTGAATGGAGATCCAAAGGAACCTCTCTAAAACTTTTGCTTTATGTCATTATATTTGGTTTGTGATTTCTAGGAATACCAACAATATATACAAGTGTATATCTGGTCTTTGAACATTTCATTGGGTATCAAATTTTAAGTATTATAGATTATGATTATTTTGAATTTTTTTTGGTGTATTAATTTTAAAACTTCCATTGCATAACAAAACAAATCATATTTCTAATATTTAGTGGTTTAGAATTAACCATTGTACGAGAGATGTCATACATGCCAAGTCAAATGTATGATGGTTAATTTTGGATGGATATGATTAACATAAAGATTGAAAAATGTCACATTACTATATCATAGCTAGTGTAACAAAAGTTAAAAAGTCTCAAAAAATAAAAGCTAGCCTAAATGAGATATCAATCAACATCTTGAAATTGTGAATGAGATTGATATTTATAATCAACTTGACTCTTTGATAGAAATTTGGAAACTAAAAAAAATTTTATGTTCACGGAGGCAAAATATTACGACATAAATATATAGCAATAAATTTAATATTTACAACTACTAAAATTATACAATGATAAAACAAACAAGTAATATGATAAAACTTAGAGAGGGGAGAAATTACATGTTCAACCACACTTTTCAATGAGTTACTTGAAAATTTGCATGATAGGCATTATAGAGATGCTATCTTCATACTTAGACAATTTACAAAAAAAAAAAAAAGTTGGCAAATTAGTTTTATTTATTTAGAGAAGATGCTTGATAAACTCCATAGAAAGATAATTTGGTGGAAGTTTAGTAGTCATAATGTCAATTGATTCCAATCTTTTCAATAAAATCGTGCTGGCTGCTAGGTCGGGTGCTCTTGTTGTGGGTTTTTTTGAGTTGTCAAAAGGTTGGTTCCAACTCCCACAGTAATCATACAAAATGTTCAACACTACTAAGATTACATTATGACTGTTTTTAATTAAAAACATTTTTTGAATGATCATATATCAGATGCTCATGCTGCATCATTGTTATAATCAATAAAACTCAAAAAATTAGATTTTAAAATTAGATTTTAAAATTAGATAGTGATGAGATGCATGATTTATAACTTTGACTTTGTATAATGAGTGAATGTGAAATTTAAAGCAAATCATAGATCATGTTGTCCCAAAATGTGCGCTTCTATATCATAATTTAAAAAAAAATGATGATTATAAATGATATAGACTATATGACATACAAATGTATTGGACAAAATGAAGAATAACATCATGATTTAAAATGATGATGATTACCAAGTTGGAAAGAAAATAGAATCATACAATTATTGAATCAAACATATTTATGATTTGTAATATTGGAGCTCGTAAAACATAAAATTTGTTTAATCTGGTCAAATGATCTATAGTCCAAAGGGTTAAATGACATTGATCATGTTTATCAAAGGACCCAATTATTTGGCAATTAATCTATAGACCCAATTTGTTTAATTTGGCAATTGTTTTTTTTTCCAATGATCCACCAAAAATAGACCTAACTATTAACTGAATTCCAACTATGCCCCACGCTAAAAGAGTGCTCATCGGCTTGCCCCTCTCTCATTTTTTTTAATTAAGCATGCTTAAGAAAAGAAACAGATTTAGATTCTAGTTGAGAAATATTCCATTAAAAATAAATGTTCGAGCCCATGATGGACTTAGACACATAATTCCTCACCATGACATACATATGCAATCAAATCAATAATATTTACACTTTCATATTTATTGTGTATTTCATGAAAGTTATTGCATACTAATCAAGATACATTATTTAATTAATGATGAATATCATACTAAACAAAATTTTCCAAATCCTTACAAAAATAATGTGGCTTGCACTTGCATGGCAATATTTTATTTGAAGAAAGTATAATGTTCTTCCGGATTGATTTAATCCGATCCATTTTTTTTCTTTTTGTTATTAGCTCATTATTCAACTTCAAAAGGACCAAAAATCCATTATCTAGAAAAAAAAGGCACATGATAGAAGAATACATCAACATTTATTTTTGTCATAAAGAATAAATAATGGTATTATTACCTAGCAATCAAATTTCATAATAACTCAAATCAAATTATTAGGAAACCTAAAGCATTAATACAAAATGTTTGAATTTCACGTATCTAAGCAATAATAACTTATTGATATGCAAATCAAAATATTGAACTATAATATTGTACAAAAGCTTTTTATGCAAAAGGGAATCTTAAAGTTTCCAATGAGATTTCTCTTCAATGCCTAACTAGAGATAGGTATAGAGACACCTCAATAGTGTACCTTTGGGTTTTCAATGAGATGGAAAAGATAGAACAGAGATAGCACACATGCTCACTAGAGAAAATTAAGAAGAGATATTACCAGAAGTGTAAAAGAAAAGTAAGAGGAAAACTATTTTTCGTACGCACTGATTCAATCTATTCACATTCATTAGAATGGTTAAATAGTAAACATAAAATTTTTTTAAATTTAAGACCTAATTAATGACATCAAATCTCATATCGCGATTTCATTCATATTGTGACACCAAAGAACATGCCTCAACTTGAATCTTTAGTCATCAATTATAATAACGAAACTTGTTATGACCTCATTCCAAGTCAAAATATGATGCGACACCATAGAATAGATCATGACTTGATTCATATCACGATCTTAAAGAGTAAGGTCACAACTCAAATCATTATGACTTCCAATCATAATAATAGAAACTATGTTGCGACATCATTGATGTCATAATATCATAGAGTAGAATCACAACATTAATATATAATATCTATATCTTTAACATTACAAAATATGTTGAGGTTTCATGTCATGATATCATAGATCAAGTCGCAAAAATGAACCATTGTTCTAACTTTAGAAATATGAGCCAATATGTTAATATTCTCCCATTTCACAAATACTATTTTTCATCTTAGTTTCAGCTCTACACCATTAGACTTTTTTGGTACCCATAGCCTTTGTCAAGTAATAAGTAATATTTTTCTTTGTGTCAATTCTATCTATTGGACTACTTGCTCCCATACAAAATTTTACCAGATGTCAATGTACTTTTTCCTTGTATGAAATGCTAGATTTCTTACAAAATGAATAACACTCGAACTATCTCATCTAAGCCTCATGAGTTTCTGCTTGAAACCAAGTTTCACACAACTTTCATATCCAAATAGATTTCTTACTCGCATGAGTAAGAGCCATATATTCTACATTCATAGATGAAAGAGAAACTACAACTTACCTTTTGCTCATCCAACTCATAGGACTACCATACAAATTTAAAATATTTTTGTTTGTAGACCTTCAGATATCCACATCTCCACCATAACCAACATTAATATATCTTATTACCTCAAATATCTTCTGATTGCTCTTCTCACATAACTATAATACATAATCAAGAGTACCACAAAGAAACTTAAGTAATATTCTAATGATATTCCAATACTTCTTTCTTAGATTAGACACAAATCTACTCAACACTCTCATATAAAATGAGAGTGTCAATTTCTTACATTAAGCTCCCAACATATGAAATATCAGGTATAGTATATACTATGACATACATTAAGCTCCCAACAATACTAACATATAAAATGAGGACTATCTCCAATTAAGTAGAAAGAAACTACTCGACTATCAATTTCTTACAACTCACCATAAAATTCTCCACTAGCTTCCAATTGGACTAATTGACCTCTATAGTATATCTTCTACAAACCTCTACTACCCAAGACACAAAATATTATTCTCTTGATCTCTATGGATCTCCATGTCAAGTAAAATATTTGTTGCACCGAGATCAATCAAATCAAATTTCTCGGCAAGCAACCTATTCACCAACTTTAGATATTTTTTATCTTTGGAGCACAAAGTCATGAAAGTAAATGAAATTGTGATTGAAGTTTTTTTTATATTTGGAGCATGATACCACTTGGTTATAATACCTAATTTTTATGATTAGATGCATCCCAGTTGGGTGAGATTATTTCATGTAACATCATTCTATACATATACAAGTTATACAAGTAATAAAGTGAACCTTTAGTAGTTTCTTCAAAGTCATGGTGCTATAGTAAATTAGGGTGGAATCATTGCTTTTCTTTCCTCCTCTCCTCCCTCAACTCGACCTTCTCCCTCAACTTGAGCTTCACATCTTTCCATCTTCCAATTCCCAAAGCTAGCACTCCTCAAAGCTTACCCCATCACATTTAATTGAGCATCACGGAATATTGTTATTTCCCTGATAGATTAATAAATGGAAGAGACAAGAATCACATTGTGCACCTCAATAAATGCTCGGGTAAACCTGAAGACAGACTTCCCCATGAATTAGTTGATCATCAAGGATTTTCAAGGGACAAACTCTAATTTTCTCTCCTCAATCCATAAAGATGATTAATTATTTGCACATAATATGATTCAGATGCAACGAAGTTTGTAATCGAGGAAGGATGTAAGCAAAAAAAGCTTCTTTGGTAAACTCTAGACTGATTCTTTGAAATTTCCAATGAAGGAGAATGATGAAAAATCTATCAACATTTTAATGAGTATCAGTAATTTATCTAAACCTAGCCCCGATGATAACAACTCCCTACAAAATATTCTTCTGGTTGAAATTGAGAAAAGAAGAGAGGAAGCATAGTCCCTCCCTTTAAGCAATGTCAATACCCAAGCACCTCAAGCTCCAAAAATACTCAATCCACAACATCCTAAAACCTTTGGCAATGGTAAGGTACCCTGAAGCAGCCTAATTTATAGTAACAAGTCTCTAGCTAGAAAATACAACTAAACTTTTATATTTTTCTTCCGAAGTGCCTTTTAATGCATATTATGAAAATGATGATCTAGAACAAAGTCTAAATCACTAGAAACACTGCTTGGTTGGTTACTTCATAACAAGGCATCCAGGACAAGCCTTACTTAAAAAATCTATACTTGAACAATGGAAAACTAAAGTTCAATCCATCCAGCACCCTAGTGATGAATTTTCTTAAAGTTTAATAATTAGGTGGATATGATTGATGTTCTTAACTTTGGCTCTTAGTATATGAAAGACAGTTATATATGATGCCCCTTCCCATTGGCTTCCACTATGGTTCCCAAGAAATGGCAACAATTCCTATATGGATTAAGTTACCTTACTTCCTGATTTACTTGTGGAGCCCTAGAGGTTTGGGCAAAGCTACCAACTGAATAGGTAAGCCTCTGCATTTGGACAACCTTACATCCAACATTTCAAATATCTCCTATGCTAGAATCTTGAAGTCAACCTAGAAGAAGTCTTAGCCAATGATATCACTTTGAACTTCCCGGATGGTTCAAGTATAAAACAACTAATTCCTATATGATTTTTTGCCTCCATATTTTAGAATGTGCTCTAATTTTGGACATGTACAAAGTAACTACCCAAGGAGAAATAAGAGGATGGAAAATTATGACTCCTACTCTCCTATGAGCCTCAATGTATCGATCAAAAGCATACGAAATGAAGGCATAGAGAAAATCATGGAGGATGACAAATTCATTAAAAACTCATCCCTTGAAGAAGGGTAGCTACATGGAACAAGGGCAAAGAAATCAAATCCTTCAATATATCTTCACAAAAAGAAGATGATACACAAGGCTTGGATGGTGATTCAACCAGTTTTACTATAGTGAAAGTAGAGAAAAAAAAAAGAATTACTGCCACATAAGGAATGATCATATCTTAATCTGAGAAATAGGGGAAATGTCAAGAAGTATCAACAAAAAAGAATATCTTCCAATGGACCTTCATAGTCACAGTGTCTGCTTTCCCAAAAGCTCTTTGGTTTTATTTTCTTTAGCTTTCGGTGTGTGGTTCTTCTTTGGATTTTCTTTGTTATCTCTATTTTTGGGGTTGAACATGTGGAGTTTCAGAGGTTGGAATGAGGGGTGCCTAGTGGGGCATAGCTTTATAAATAATATAAGGGTTTTGTGGGAGGGGATGTGACTCTCCTTGGCATGGATGTGGTCATGTTATGGAATGATACAATATTAGAAGTAGAATGGGATGGGACTAATCTACATGGGCAGGTGACATTATCTAGAATAATGGTCAACTCTTCACCTACCTGCATGGCAACTCCTTGTAGGATATATAACTTGGCTATAACTTATATGGTAGGGTGGCATATTATTCTTTGAGGTTGGGTGGCATATTATAATGGATATTACTCCACTTTGTTAAGAAAGCTATAATTTACTGTGGCATAAAATGAAATATTCACGAGTGGTATAAGCTTAAGGGCACAACTAGAGAACATAGTACGAGGAAGGCCACATGTTTTAATGCATTGTGGTGTTCCCTACTATATTAGTGTGTTGTTAAAAATGTTCTGCCAATGTACATATATATGATGGTGATGTTACAAATATATTAGAGGATTTAATTGTCCTCTCAAATAAAGGGAAGTGTCTAGGCTTTTCAAGGTGCATAACATTGATATATTATCCACCCTTGAAACCAAGTTTAATTATGAAAAAATAGCTTTGATAATGAAAGCAAAATATAAATTCCCAAGCTATGTGGATAATTTTGAGTGCCGACATAATGGTTGAATCCTTATACTCTAGGATAGTTAGAGTTTTGAAGTAAATATGCTATTGGCTATCACTCAGCATGTTTACCTCATGGTATTGGACAAACTGAAGAATTTAAAATTTAGAATTTTGATGTATATGGTCTTCACTCAGTCATAACTAGAGGACCTTTATGGGCAGACCTAATGACAAAATGACTAGAATGAAACATATCCATGGGCAGTCATAGGTGATTTCAACTCAATCTTATATGGCATAGATAAATCTAGTGGTAGAGAAGTTACGAATTATGAGTCTTCTTACTTCATAAATTGTTGCCCAACTCTAAACCTAGAAGATTTCTCTTCCTCTAGTTCATATTTCACTTGGTCAAATGGAAATGTCTCAAGTAGATCAGATAGATTCCTAGTAAATAATGATTAAGAAAATTTGTGTCATGACAGTCATGTGCATTTCTTCCCACGAAAGTGTTTTCTAATCATTGTATGTCCATTATGTCCATTGCTTCAGAAGACCAGAAGCATAAAGTCTCCTTCAAGTTTTGAAAATTGTGGTTATCTCATAAAGATTTCACATCTATTTTACTAGATGTTTGGAAGACCAATATACCCGGTTCAGCATTGATCCAATTGGTCTCCAAGCATAAGCTTTTGAAGGACCCACTCAAGAAACTCAATGAAAAATATTTCGGCCATATAAGTGTTAGAGTAATTCAAATGAGAGACAAGCTGTATTCATTACAGAATGCTATTCTTTAGTCTTTGAAACCCTCAACCTTAAAAGAGGAGGAATTATCCATGTGATTAGCATTGATGAAACTAGAGGAAGCAGAGCTATCCTTCCCAAGGCAAAAAAAACAAAAATCTAAAGCAAAGTGATAGATGTACCAAACTTTTATATGCAGTAACAAATGCTCGATTACAGCAAAGTAAATTATATCAATAATGAGGAGGATGGCAGTCTTGCATGCTCCCAACATGATATAAATATTGAATTTATCAATTACTTCAACGAGTTATTAGGCTCGGTTAAAGACAAAACTTACATACTTGATGTCATTATGTCAGGCATAGTTCTACACTCAAATGAACACCATAAGCTTTCTCTAGAGTTCTCTATGGAGGACGACATCAAAAATTCCATGCTTATAATGGGAACCTCAAAGTCTCCAGGACTAGATGGCTTCATTACTAAATTTTTCAAGTAGTCCCAGAACCTTATTGGCAATGATGTAGTTAAGGCTGCCCAAGGATTTTTTCACAGTGGTAGAATGCTCAAGCAATTGAATCATGCTAGCATCCCCTGATCCTAAAATCTTCACATGTTACTTCTATTACTAATTATAGGCTAATCTCATGTTGTAATGTGATATATAAGTTAATATCTAAATTGATTGTATCAATATTTTAATTGGTGCTGAAGGATATTAATAGATTTGTCACAAACAACATATATTCAAGGAAGATTAATATTGGTTAACTTCTTCTTCCACAAAACTTGATTAGAAGATATGTAAGGAAAAGAATTTCTCAAAGATGTTTCTTCACAATTGACCTTCAAAAGGCCATATATATGGTCGATTGGTCATTTCGGTTGAAAATCTTAGATGCCCTAAACTTTCCCTCAAAATTTATAGGCATTGTGTATGAATGTATTTCCACTACAACTTACTCAATCTCTATCAATGGGTATCTCAAGAGAGGATTAAGACAAGGAGAGCCTCTATCTCCATATATATTTGCTATATGCATAGAATACTTATCTAGGCTTTTATCCAAGGTGACCCATTCTAACCTATTCACATTATCACCCTAGATGTGCACTACTAAAATCTCTCACTTAATGTACACGAATGATTTAACCATCTTCTTGGAAGGTAATGCGTCTTCTTGGAAGGTAATGCGTCTTCTATGAATTTGTAACTAATACATTAAAAGAATTTATTGTCACTTCTAGATTATTTATAAACTCCAAATCAAATATTTTCTTTAAAGTTCTTACAAAAATAAAAGATAGCATCAAATAGCTACCTTTTGTCTTCTTTTGTGTTCCATTATCTTCTACTAGATTAATTATCTCATAATTCTCAACTCTTTTGCTGGAAACCACCTTAGTCATTCACCTTTAGGTGGGTAAATTACTATTTCTTACTAGACGGCTGTAACTATTGTATATGATTATTTAAGATATTAAGGGATACTGGTTCTTAGAAATCTTATTACCAAATCATAAATGCAGGTAGAAGATCCACTTGGGGAGTCTTTAAAGTCGGTCGATATCACACTAAAGTAGCATAGAGCAAAGTCTACTCACCCATTTCCCATTGTGGGCTGGGCCTTCTCCAACTATTCATCTAGAATAAGGCTTTCTTAATCAAAATATAATGGCAACTTTGTAATAAGAAAGATTCTCTTTGGATAATATGGGTCTACTATTTTTATCTGAAAGCATCAAACATCCGGAATTATCTTGCAACTAAAGAGGATCCTTCTATCCTGAAGTCCTTAATCATAGTTAGGGATATATTGAAGCAATCAACCAAATGCTATAAACAGACAGAATATTTATTGACAAAATACAATTTTATAGTTGCCTCCTATTTTAAAAAGAAGGCAGAATGGGCAAAGGTTATCTAGCCCAAAAATTATATTCCAAGGAATGCTACATTCTTATGGATTTCCAAATGGGGTACGCTCACAACTAAAGACAAACTCTTCTCACCTCCTTAGAACACCAACTATGAATTCTATGATTGTTCAAAATCTTTTGAACATATTTTTTTTGATTGCAGGTTCTCAAAAGAAATTTGGAGGCAAAATCTATAGCCTAGGTAGATATCAAAGGAGTGGTGAATACTATCTCTAGAACTTTCAAAGTCACAAACAAAGAATATTCAAAAAACACTCCTCATAATGTCATCAAAAAAGTCATCTTTGCAGTTAATATATATTAATTACATATGGTAGGAAAGGATAGAAGAGGTTATGAAAACAAAAAGCTGAAAGCTGAAATTATTATTAGGAAGATAAAAATATAATTTTTTTTTGTATTTAGCAAAGAATGTAAAAGTGTTAGTTTTTGTTGATGTATAGATTTTGATAGTGAAATTTTATAACTTATCAAAAAAAATTAAATGAACCTTTAATATAGATATCAATTCCATATGAATTATATACAAAGTTGGATCAAACAATGATAATTAATAGATATTCTAGTATACATGATAAATATGATTGAAGTCGTAAATTATAGATTCTAGGAATGATAGATATTTTGATATGATGGAAATTGATCTTATTGTAGTTATGCTCAGTTATAAAATAAATGATGGATAACTATGAATGGCCTCTTTCCATAATAGCATACAAGATTGTTACCAACTATCGAGCCCTTCCTAATGATAGCCCCCTCAGTTGTTACCTTAGTATTTTAATACTATGATAATAAATTATTTTTGCTTAGAGATCTTTTACAAGTCCTCATTTTTAAGTAACTTATTAACTATCCTTAATAATTGCTTTGGAAAAACATTATTATTCTATGATCTCTAATTTCATTCTTAATGAAAATTGATATAGTAAAAAAAATATGTGTACTTTTGGATTTGTTAGCATATTACTCGCACAATTAACATATGATTTCTTTCATATTTTACTAGTGAAAACTAAATGCTTGAAACTAACTTGCATGACTATCACTATTATAAAAATCATTTTTGAATGTGCCTAGCACATGACTTACCTATCATCATCCATCATCATGGTAGGTTACTCCCACACTAAAGGTAAAATCCTAAAGAAACATTTTATTTATCACTCAACATCAATTGAGTGAGGTCCTCTAAGACATGCATAATAGATAAGCTTGTAAAAGTATTTATACTTTTGTCTTCATAACTACCATACCCATAATGATTAAACTTACTTCAATTTTAAGTTCTAATATATGAGTTTGTCTCATGTATTATAGTTGAAAGGGTTATCACTTCCTTCATTTCATATGTACGAGTGTGTTTTGTAGCTTACTTCTTACCATCTCCCACTCAAATCACGTATGAACATACCAATAGACAATACTCTAGACTAACTTTTATTTAACTACCAAACTATTCAAAACTAAATAAATTAACAGCAAAATATTATATTAAAATATTAAAATAAGCATCCGTCACACATAGATATGAAACCATCCCAATTCTTTTTAGCTTGAAATTAGGGAGAATAGCATATAATACAAGTATAAATTTATCTCGAATGAATCCATGTGTCCAATTTCAACCCTAAGAAAAATTTTGGTTTTAAAATTTAAATCCCTCAAAACTTACTTGATTTCACTTAGATTTGCTCCTAAGAGGGAGTTGGAATGTGCACCTACCTTTTATGGATTATGCTTGTACCCTGTATCACACTTGTTGTTCATGGATTTCTTTTGGTTTCTTAGGATTCTTCTCATATACTTGAGCATTTTATGTGAGTTTTTACTTGGAAGTTGTGACACTATATTGAAGTCATGACTTTGGTTATTTGATTCTATAACACAAAGTCATGATGGTGGGTATAAGTAATGGTTGTGGTCTTTTTCCTCTTCTTGAAGGCCATGATATTGAAAAAAGTCTTGGAAGCTCATTTATCCTTAATAATACAAAGTCACAATGCTGATATGTGACTATGACTGGTGCATTTAGTTTATGTAACACGATGTGATGACATTGAGTTTGACCATGACTTGTGTATTTTTTTTCTATAACTTAAAGTCACAACATTAAATAATGACCGTGATTTTGATTTTTCTCTTGAGACAAGAGTTATAGTTCTTGTTTTGGCTATGACTCAAAGAAATATATAGCCAAAAATTCTGACACTAGATCAACAACATAGCTTTGGCTTAAATATTTTGTGGTTTATTAAAAATTTTTAAGTAAATCTGGAGGCTTCTACAACTTTTAGCACCATTAAGATATTTGGTTGCTACAACATGAAATTAATATCATAGTCATAAAGTTGTTGTGAGTTAGTTTAGCTATAACTCCAAGAAATCTTAATAACTAAAAAAATATATTGTATAGTGAAAGGAATGTTTCAATAAGGTGATAGAGTCATTGCATACATGAAAATGTATATAGAGTTCAATTAAGAATAGATGACAAAACTAATCTATAAGTACCCAAATATATAATCAAGTCATAGCATGCCATATGCTATGACTTGTGTGACATTTTGCTCCCCTTCCAGTCACTAACTCCATCAAGCAATACATTTTACTCTAAAAATTTTTAATTTCATAACTATTAATCAAAATTCTTAAAATCTTTGTTTTTGGTGAAATAATTATAAATAAAACCCTACTTCAAGAAAACACAACATAAAAATTATACAAAATGGCAAGTATTATTTGGTATTTTACATGCTAAACAAACTCACACACTAAGGAGATGTTTGATAACGCAGTTAAAATTTTCAAACCATAGAATATTTTAATTTTCAATGTTTTGAAAATTTGAGTGCATTTGATAAAAAATGTTGGCAGCTGAAAATTTAAAATATTAAGTGAAAATTCATTGAAATTTTTAAGTAAGTAGAGACCAACTTAATATTGAAGGTTGAAAATTTTCAACAATTTTTTTAAAAAAAAATTACTATTTTGTCCTTTTTTTTCATTTCTTTTTCATTTTTGCATTCATGCTATTGTTCAGTTTGTAAATATGTCTTCTCCTCCTCCTTTCTCTATCACCAAAAACACTAACCATAACTCTCTTTCATGATTAAGTTAAGAGAGGAAATATCAAATCAACTAGTTATTAATTAATTTTTGTTTTTATATTAAAAATTTGGATAGTTTTAAATAGTTTAGATTTTATTGGTTATTTTTAAAATATTTTTATTTCTTTTTTGGATTTATGATTTATTTATAGATATATTTTATGGATTTTATTTTTTTTATAATTAATAATTGTAGTGAAAAAAAATCATTAGAAATTATTTTTATGTTGGATAATATGTAATACAATCATAATATGGGTAAATATGTAAAATACATCATTTTCAGCATTTAATATTTACAAGTATTTAATAATATATTTATATTCAGCATTCAATTAACCGTAATTTATCAAATAGTTTTTCAAAACAAATTCAACACTTATAAAATTCAGCCTTATTTTTTCAGAAATTATTTTTCAGCACTTATAAAATTATTACTCCTACTAGAGTAATTCAGCCTCCACTTACAAAAAATAGATCAATGTATAGACTTTCCTCTTTCTAAATAAGTATTTTATATGACTAATTTAGAGTATCATAGTTCATCAATATGATGATGCTACTTCTTTTTGTAGTTAGTTAAAGAATTGTGATGAAGTTTGAGCTCCATGATTAACTTTTAAGATTAATAAATAGTGAACTATATTTTTGTGTGACTACCTACATATCTTTATTATATCACATAATGCAGAAAATAATTTTTTTGGGTTGCCTCCTAAGCAATGCTATGTTTAACGCACATAGCTCAAGGAGTTTGTACCTTCATCATTGATCTCGGCTATTCAAGCTACTTTTTTTAGTATATTTCTTCATGTTTTCCTTTCTTTTTGGTTCTTTTTTCAAATTTGGATGATTCACATGACTTGCTTCTTTTGAACTTCATTCACTAAGTTTCAATTCTATAAATGCCATGACTTTTTTGAATACCATGGTAGTGTGCTAGGATACTATTTGAGCATTTGCATTTTATAACATAATTTTTGTGGAATTGGGTGGAGTTGTAGCTGCTGCCTATAAATTCTTGAACTCCAAAGTCATGGTGCTATTGGAAGCCATGACTTACATCACTAATTCAATATTTTTCTCTGATTCCTTAGGAATCTTTAGATTTTTTATCTTTACCATATCTTCATATTTTACTTTATCAGTCACTATTTGGGGGTTTTCCTCTACCTTCACTTCATCTCTATTTTCCTATTTTTCTTCTTTATTTTCATCATAATTATGCATTAAGAAAATGTGCACCCCACTTCCTTTTTTTTCATCTTAGGAGTTGTATTCTCTATAATTGTTTAAAATCATAACTTTGAAGAATTTCATGACTTAAAGATAGTCATCTTCATCACTTTTTGCTCATTCACTTTCATCTCTCTGTATTTCTTGAATTTTCTACATCATTTCTCTCATGTTCATTAGGGTAATAGTTTTTTATAAAGTCTTTCTAACAAAAGTTGACCTATTATGGCATTGCTATGTAGAGGACATTATCTATTCTTTAACATTTTTCATCATCATTCGGAATTTTTACCCCCTTATAAAGATTTAATTCGACATTTCTTCACTCACTCGAAGAATAGACTCTATCTTCTTCACATCAATTTGCCTATTTGGTGGCTAAAAATGATGATTCCAAAATCAATAGAGCACATTAATCTTTTTCCTTATCCAACATAACAAAATTTATGATAAAAATAAACATAGCAACCATGAACAATATATCTTCAAATATATTCATTGGACACCTAATCAATCAATTTGACATTTGGAGTGAAAAAGATGTAGGAGTGATTTCACTAAGTTTCAATCTTCATGCTATTGAAAAAGATATCAAATTGATGCTAGATCATAGATTGCAAAATACTTTTCGAAATGTGTTCTTCTCAATCATATATGATAAAATAAAACTTTCTGACTTCTTCAGTTTCCTCAAGAGGTTTCATTGAATGATTGCATGCTAGTTTTCCATCATATTTATGGTTTTGTATGTCTCTAACTTCTTCTTACTACTCATGACAATACTTCTTGAATTATACATAGTTAGGTATTCGAGATAATACATTGGAAAAATAATTCTTAACTTCTAACTTTAGGAAAATATTAAAGAAATCGTTCAGATCTTTATTCACTTTTCCCTTCCAAAATCTTTGTGGAAAATATAAATTAAGGGGAATAATACCTTTAGCATCATCCTCCATTACATTTTTTTTCAACTACTTAGAGTAGTCTCCATTCTCTCCTCCCACTTAACATTCTCTAACAATCATTGATGAGGATATGAGCTAACAATTATATCCAATGAATATTATAACATCAGAAAATACCACATCATTGGGCTCTAAAGCCTTTGAATCAGCATGTGTCAGAGTTGTGACTTTGGAAAAATCATGGCTCTATCAATATTAGCACCCTTTATTTTAGCTTGCTCCTTATGTTTCTTCTATAACTCTTTTCAGCTTCTAAGTACTATGGATAAGTATTTCATTGGGTTGGCCTTCGTATCACTAAGTTACTCATTCATGTTATTCCCTTTTAATGACATTGCTTGCTATCCAATCTGATTTTAGATACTCTGCACTGCTTCTTTGACATTTTCTAACTCAACCTCATGTATCTCCATTTGGTTATCATGAAACCTATTTCTTTACTTTTTCTTTGTTAGCAGTGCCATTAACGTTTCATCCATAGACACCTTCTCTTCTATTTGTTGTTAATGGAAATTTGATCATGAACCTTCTTGATTGTTAGACCATTGAATAATGCCCACAATTCTATGGGGCTTGGCCAATATTTTGGTGCCCACAACCATGGCTTCCACATGTAAAATTTTTATTATCTTTCATGTTTGGATGATATAGTGTGGGGATATTAGGGTTGAGTCAAAATATATATCTTTTAATTTGTAGCTCATTAGTTTTTTCCACTAGGTAAATTAGGTCAAAATTTTCAATTTCTTGTGATCACAAAATGGTTAGCTCATTCACACTTTTTTGTTTCTCCTCACATGCTTCAAACCTATTTATAAATGCCTCCATTTTAGTTTCCATTATGATGATGATGAGTCGGCCCAACTCTAAAACTCTAGCTTGTCTTCTCCCAAAGCCACATTCATTTAGAGTATAGTAGTTATTTTTTCCAAACTCTTCAATAAAAAGCAAGCTTCTTTGAGAGATTTATTCATAATTGAACCTCTCGAAACTATATCAATAGTGCACCTCATCAAATTGTTAAGTCTATTGTAGAAGATTTGAGTTTGGAACTACAATTAAAAACCATGTTAATGGCATCTTTTCAATAACTCAATAAAATAATCCCAAGCATCATACAAAGGCTCTAACTCTTCATGATAGAATATACTTATCTTGCTCTTTAATTATGCCGTGATTTTTGGTGGGGAAACTTTAGTGATAAAAGCCTACATAAGTTCATCCCAACTCTTAATGAAGCCTTGAAATAAGTACAAAAACCAACTCCATGTCTGGTCTTTCAAAGACAAAAGAACTAAATGTAAGCTGATTATGTCCAGGCTAACTCTTTTCATCTTAGATATGTTGCATAACTTCAAAAATATATTTATATGGTCATTCAGATCCTTTGATATCCTACCACTATACTAATTCTATTGAACCATCACCAGCTGACTATGCTTCAATTCAAAATAGTTTTTCTCTGCTAATTACATGAAAAATTTTGAAAAACTATCAATAATCATAGGCCTCCAATATTCATCCAAGATATGATAATGATTAGGCTCTTAGACACCCTACCCCACATAGCCTTGGGACTCACTAATACTTTTTGTTCCATCCTTTGTCTCTTTCTCTCTTATATTTTAAAATGGATTTCTTTGTTTTCTTGATTTCAAGGTCATAAGGTATTAGCTTAGTCGTATAGTTTCCGCTCATATAAAGGTGATGGTTGAAAATGAAGAAATGAAAAAAAAAATTAAGAAAAACTTCACAATGATTATAAGATAAATACAAGAAACACAATATAAATCTTAGTGAAATAAAATATTATAATATTATTGAAACTACTAGAAATAGAACTATCTCTTTTGAAGGAAAGTTACACCAATTAAAGTTGACCAACCAAACTAAAGATCAATTCCTTGTAGCGACACCAAAAAGTTGTTGAGTAGTGGAGGCTAATCTTTATAAAAAAAGTAATCCCTAACGTGATGTCAAAAACTTAGTGTGACTTTATTACAATACCTATAGATACATCCCAAAAGCTAGTTGAGTGAAAGTCTTTCTTTCAATATTATTCCACACATATATGGGTAGTACAAGTAAAAAATGAATATTTAGTCCAAATATCAATCCCACAAGAATTACACTCAGAGTTAAATCAATCAATGAAAAATAATTAGTATTCTAGTAGGCATGATAAATATGATCCAAGTTTTAAATACTAGATTCAAGGGATAATTGATATTTTTATACATGATAGAATTTTTATTAGCCTTGTTGTGGTTATGCTTAGTCAATGAACAAATTTTGAATAATTTTAAATGAGCTCTTGCTCAATCATTATACAATGCAGTTATTAACTTTTGAGTCCTTCACAATAATCGTCTCTTCAAAGTTGTCTATTTTGTATTTTAACACTGAGATAAAAAATCAACTCTACTTAGAGGCCTTTATTTGGTGGTTAATATATAGAACATTCTTATATATTTTTGTAATTTATGATGATGTGTAGGTATGTAAATGGAGTAATTATTGATTGATTTTACAACATTGGAGTTTCAGTGAGCTTGATGAATAATCATGAAATTAATAGATTTTTGAAGATATTTAGTTGAGAGTAAGAACTCTTGCATATTTTTGGTATCCATTCTTAGCCAAAACTCAACATAATTGATCATGATAATATTTGTACTTGTACATTATGATTCTATTAAACCAATAGCATAATAGTTCAATTCTACTATAAATTTTTGGTAGTTATGATATTATTATGGAGTCATAGCCATACTTATCTCATAAAATTTAAATGACTATCACATTAATTTTATACCACAACAACCAAGTAGCCTACTATTGCTAAAAGATGTTGTCATATCCTAATGTCGCATATTTGCCTCTGATATGGCTTAAGTTAGAGCTGTAGCCTTTTTATTAATGCTGTAAATTTTGAAATATAGATAATTACAGAGCCAAAACTACCCAGGCCAAAACCATAATAATTATTAAATATCATAACTTATAAGACATAAAATATTAATAAGGATATTACTCAAGTATGACTATTTCCAAATGTCATGACTCTTGTCTTCAAAGAAAAGAAAAATCATAACTTTTATGTACATGATAATTGCTAATACCATAGAATTTTTGTAGCATCATGACAACATAATACATGGGAGAAGTAAAGGCTATTAACATAATCACTCACATCATTTTGGACACTTATATATATAAAGGGTAACTTTTGTATCATGGCTATTTTTTAGTATCCTAATCACAGGATACACATGAAAGACCTTCTCAGTGCCATAATTATTTTATAATGTCATGATCATATAATGATTAAGAAAGATTAATGCTAATGCTACAGTTATTTCATGAGAGGCCAATGACAATGTCGCGGCCTTTCCTAGTATCATGACCCTTTATGAAAAATAAGAAGATAGATGCACAAAGTCATCACTACTTTATAGTGTCATTACTTTGTATTGTAGAAATATTAGACACAAGTCATGGTCATTTTTTAATATCAAGACTTTGTGTTATAGAAAGATTGATATGTATTCCAGAGTTTTAGCTATTTTCTAGATTCTTGATCTCAAACTTAAGAGATAAAGGACAAAGTTGTAACTTTCTTCTGAAAGTCACAACTTTTTATTTAAAGTAATGTAAAATCTTCTGAGTATAAAAGTGGAAAAAAAAGAAATTCTAGAAATCTCATTTTTCTTATTCTTCCTCCACACAAGTAAAGACATTATGTAGTTACCAAATCCTATGAGTGAATTTTGTACTCCCTAGGGGCATCATATGAAAGAAAGGGATGCACGACTAATCCCTATAGCTATGGGGCATTACTCTTAATCTCTCATCTCTTAGATATTGGGTTTTATTTTAAAAAATAAGTTTGATTTTTGTTATGTTATAGATATTGATGAATGAGTGATTAAATAGAACTTGAATTAGAGTTCTAACTATTGGTAAGTTTGTATGAGATTGTCTTGATAAATAGTGATAGGTAAACTATGATGCTTACACACACATGGTAGGTAGGGAGTTACACTCCTTTTGACTGTGATACACAAAATAAACTTATATTTTAAAATCTAAAATTTGGATATGTTACTCATTGTGAGTATGTTACTCCAAAGTTGAAAGTATCAATATTTCTATACACTAATCTATTGTATATATATATATTAGAAGAACTAGTTCTTGATTTGAATAAAAGTTATATAGAATGATCTTCCAAGGGTTTTACTTTTAGTGTGTGAGTTGCATCATTACCAAGGATGTGATGATATGAAATCCTCAGGATGTCTGTGATTTATTGTGACTCACGAGATGGTAACAACTATTGTGAGTTGCTTTCACATTTGGTTCTCATCAATAAACATTAAGAAAATATATATTAATTATGTGAGTATGATCCTTAAAAAGCCAAATATATAAATGCTTATAACCCATATCAATTCTTGGTCTTTATGATATTTGATACATGAGAATAAGCGTGTGCATATGGAGCAACCATCAAGGATAATTAATGAATTTTTCTAAAAGGTATGAGATTATGAATGATTCTCAAGGAGAGATAATTTATTGTCATGGTGGTGACATACTGTTGGGATTGCCATGAGAAAACTACTATTAGGATGAGCTTAATGATTATAATTATTTTATATGCTGTTAGGACAAAGAGTCATTGTATAATATTTCAAGCTTCATTTTGTGTTCAAACATAATATAATTTGAGCTAATTTGAACAAATGAAACCTAATTGAAACGAATAAGCTCATAGGTCTAAGATTGATCTCATAATCTGAATATCTATTTTAGTAGAATTGAGTTGTCTTACTATTAAATATAAAAATATAATCTGAGTAGGATCAATATAAAGACAAAATTCTTTTTTACTACTTGTATGACCTATGCACTTGCAAATCTCTATTGATGAGATGCTCTCATCAATGAGTTTTTGAAGTATTTTCTAACAAACTAATTAGGCAAGGTAACAAAGTCAAAATAGTCATGTATGAGTCTTCACCTTTTAGGCAACTTGTTAAATATGCTTAATGCTTATTTCAAATTTGCATTCTAATTCTCCAACCTATAGCATTTTTCTCGATGAGAATTAATGTTGTAATAAAAATATTTATACTATCAACTTTATTAGCTTTATAGTCGCTCAATTAACATATGCATTCTCTTGAGTTTCACTAGTATCAACCATATGCTCGAAAATAACTCATAGAGTTATCATCACCATATGAATTACCTTTGAATGTGCTTAGGATGTGGCTTACCTATCATTATCTCCCACTAGGGTTGGTGATTCCTACACCAAATATGAAACCCTAATACCCTATCAAAAGTGTTCTTTTTTCCACCCAACATTAATTTAGGGCTAATTTCTCTAAGACATGCATTATATATTAGCCTATAAAAATATTTCTATTTTTAGCTTCATAAGTTTGATACCCATAATTATTAAATATACCTCAATTTTGGAGTTTTGCATATATGTTTATCTTGTGTATCATAGTTGAAAAGGCTGTCAGTTCCCATCATCTATATACGTGAGTGTATTTCATAGCTTACTTGTCAATGTCCCTCACTCAATTCACATATGAACCCATCAATAGTTAAAACCATAGTATCAATTCTATTTAACTACCAAATCATCTTTAACCAAATAACTTCACAACAAAATATCATATTAAAATATTAAAATAAGTATCCATCATACATACTTATGTACATATATACATATATACATACATATATATATATATATATATATATATATATATATATATATATATATCAAACCATCCATAGATTTTTTTAGCCTGAAATTGGAAAGAATAACATATGATACAAGTATATATTCATCTCATATAAATTTGGGTGCCCAATTTCAACCTTAGAGAAAGTCTAGGTTTCAAAACTTAAATCCCACAAAATTTATCAATTTCACTTTGATTTGCCCCTCAGAGGGGGTTAGAATGTATGTATGCCTCCTTTAGTTTAAGCTTGTGTCTTGTATTACCCTTATTGATTGTGGATCACCATGAAAATAGATTTGTATAGATTTTGGATCATCTTCCTTGTGCCTCTCATAAATTTCTTTTGGTTTCTTTTGGTTTTCCTTATATAACAGAGCATCTGGTGAGAGTTTTTTACTCGGAAGTTGTGACAATAAATAAAAGTCATGGTTTTAATCATTTGGTTCTATAACACAAAGTCTTGGTACTGGGTATAAGCCACAACCTTGATTTCTTTCCTCTTCTTAATGGTCGCAATGCTAGGAAAACTCAAGACAACTCATTTAGTTTCTATAATACAAAGTTGTGGTACTGATTTGTGACCAATATATTTAGTCTCTAAATATAATGTTGTAATTCTATGTTTGACCATGACTTGTGTATCTCTCTTTTATAACCTAAAGTCGTGATGTTGAAGAATAACCATGAATTTGTTTTCTCTATTGAGACAAGAATCATGATGCTTGTTTTGGTCATGGCTTGAGTTTGACTCTTTGTGACATTCTTTAGCCAAAAATCATGATACCATATCAATGCCACTTCTTTGGCTTGAGTATTATATGGTTTAGTAAAGGAAATGTCATGATATCTAGAGGCTACAATGACTTTTAATACTAGTGTGGTACTTGGTTACTGCAATGTAAAATTAATATTATGGCCATGTAGTTGTTTATATATGGTTTGGATGTGATTCAAAGAAATCTTAACATCCAATAGAATATGTTGCAGAATGAGAAGAATATATTAACAAGGCGGCAGAGTCCTAACATGAAGATTTCCAATGATTATGTATATAGAGTTTCGATCAAGAATAGATTTTAAAACTAATCTATAAGTAACAAAAAATATTTAAAGTCGTAGCATGTCATATGATATGATATGTGTGACTTTTTGTTTCTCTCTGAGTCACTAACTCTACGAAACCATACATTTCATTCTAAACACTCCCGAATTCATAACTATTCATCAAAATTCTAAAAATCTGAATTTTTGTGAAATCCTTACAAATAAAGCCACATTTCATCCGAACACAACATAAAAAACACCAGGTGGCAAGTATTATTCAATATTTTACATACCAAACAAAGCACAAAATCATAGTAGCAAAGAATGTCACAACTCGAATAATTCATCTATTTAAAATTATCATGGTAGCAAAATTACCATGACTAAGGTAATCCATCTCAAGAACAAATAGTCATGGTATCAATGAATACCATGACTAAATTTTTTTTTCTCTGGAGCTCATAGTCATGGCATAAAAAATATCGCAATTAAGATAATTACTCTTTAAAACAAATAATTGTGGCAACAAAAAATGCTATGATAGAGGAAGTTCCTTTCTAGAGCACATAGTTATAGAGGAAAAAATATCCATGCTTGTGATAATTCCTCTCTTGAAGATACTTATGGTAAAAAAGATTGATGTGACTAAAAATCACTTAGTATTATATGATTTTGGTGGTGTAAAAAATATGTCATGGCGCTAGAAAACATCATGACTTCTAGTACCAATTTGGTACTTGATTGCCACGACATAGAAATAACATCATGATTGAATTTGTACTTTAGAACTAATGTGATTGTGACTCAGATAATATCATGGCTATGAATAATTCTTGCACAGTGAAAGATTATGATAACTAGGTGGTAGAGTCATAAAATACAAAGATTGTTAGGATTTATTTATAGAATCATTGCTAAGAAAGGCTGGTACTACTTCTCAACAGTATGTACTAGTACAAATACATCGTGACATTAGAAATATCATTTTTTTCTTTTTCTCTTATCCTCAATGCTAGTTTCCCACCAAGTTAATCATTTATACTCAAATTTTAAAAAATTGTACTATTATTTATCCAAATCCATAAATATCACAAGTAAATAAAATTTATGTATTTTAAGTCTCATTTTCAGTAAAATCACATCATGAAAAAATTAAAAGTAACCAAAAAAACTCAGTTCTTTGAGTGTCAAATAAACTTTCACACTAAATATTTGTTTATCCTACATCAAAGAATCTCCTTTTTTTTCTGAGACTCTATCTAGGATAGGAGTAGGAGGATTAAAGTAACAACAAAAATGCAAGAACATAATGCATCATGATGGAGAATCATAGCATAAATGTTGGTTGGTCCTTTATGTAACTTCATAAGTGGTAATTGTACTTTGGAAGACTCAAATCATAGCATAAATGTTGAGGGTCTTTCCTTATCTCTTTTTTTGCCCATTTCCCATTCCATTATTCTTGAAATCATGTTGTTTAATACATTCTATCTCCTCCATATTGAGTTGAGTGCATCTTCAAAATAACCTTATGCAAAATACGTATTTTTCTAGTTCTCAATGCACTTCTTTAAGTCATCAATCCACATTTTCTATATATATTTCATGTTCCCTTATATCTTTTGAATTGTGTCATTTATCATTTTTTTTCAATAATTTGTAATGGATTCATAGAGATTCCCAAGGCTTCAACACTTTCTATCACTATGATCTACACTCTTTTCATTATGTCTTTAAAGATCTTTATAATTTGCTCCTCAAACTTCTCTTGAGTAGATACAAATAAGCTCTCTTTTTTGTTAAGATGTATCTCCCACAATGCATCATGTTGTTCCACCTTGGTCTTGTCTTTCTCTTTAATTTTCTTCACATATACCTCCCCATTTAATATATATTTTTTTCCAATTCTACCTCTAAGTAACTATACATCATAATGAGCCATCCCTTCAATCAAATCTTCTTTTCATTAGCCTCCAATGTCATATTCTTCAAAAGGATGAAGATTTTTTCCAAGTCTTCTTCCCATCTATCCATTAGAAATTTGTTCGGTATTCAAATAACTGAACATTCTTGTATATTTTGGTAATTTTTGATTACATGTAAGCATGAGAATGAGATATTTATGAATTAATTTCATGATTTTGGAGTTTTGGTAGATTTTGATGAATAGTAATAAAATTGATAGATTTATGGATGTGTTTGACTGTGGTGTAGATTATAGAGTATCACATAATTTCGACATCCATTTTTGGCTAAAATTCTACCTAATTAGCCATATAAATCTTTATAAGTAATATATTATTTGTGGTTGTGATATTATCATGGAGTTACAATTATACTTATCTTATAAAATTTAAATGACCACAATTACCTCATAGTAACCAAGTACCTCACCACTGCCAAAATTCATAGCTAAGTCTTAATACCATGACTTTATCTTTAATATGGCTCAATAATCTCAAGTCAGAGCCACAACTATTTTATAGAGTCATAACTTTTGAGCTATATAAAGTTATATAGCAAAGATTATACATGGAAAATTCATGATAATTATCTAGAATTATGACTTTTAGACACGAAATATTATTAAGATAATATTCAAGTATGATTATTCCCAAAGGTCACAATTCTTGTCCTCAAGAGAAAAAAAAGCTATGATTTTTATATTCAAGCTACTTGTCGGTATCATTGCATCTTTGTAATGCCTTTGCAATATGATATATAAGAGAAGTAAAGGCTATCATTATGACCATTCCAAGTGTCATGGCCACTAGAGATACATAAAAGGTCATTCCTTGTGCTACGATCATTTCATAGTACTACGATCATATGATATACATGATACATTATTAATACTATGACTATTTTCCAGTGTCGTCCATATGATGATCAAGAGAGACCAACACCAACACCATGACCATTTCTTAGTTCCAAGAACATATTTTGATATAAGAGGTCATTCACATGTCATAGTCATTCCTAGCACTATGGCCTTATGATGAATAAGAAAGACCGATGCCAACTTTATGACTATTCCTAACACTATGACTTTGTATTACAGAGAGATTAAGCCCAAGTCACATACATTGCATATCATTGTAACTTTGTGTTATAAAAATATTTGGATATATTCTAGAGTCATGACCACTTTCAAGAGTCATAACCTCAAGATTAAGAGATGAAAGTTAAAATTATAAATTTTTCTAGAAAGTCATGACTTTCTACTTAAAATGATTCATAATCATTTGAGTAAAAAAGAGAAAGAGATATAAATCAAAAGGGGACGCCATCAAATTTCTTCTTCCATGTACCAAGCAAAAGCCAAGGAATAATTACCAAAATCTATGGGTGAATTTCACACTCCCATGCAGTTTCACAAGTAAGCAAAGAATGCAATACTTAAGCTAATTCCTAAAGTTAGGGGGCACAACTCTCAAACCTCCCCTTCTATATAGGGTAGATTTGAGAAGTTTATGTAAAAATAGTACATGGTCTAAGGTTTATGAACTTTATTTGTGTGATGTATAAATAATTTTATATTATTGAATGATGTTGTGATTTATATTATAGTATGGATGGATGAGTAATTAAATAGAATATGAATTAAAGTTTTGACTATTTGTGAGTTTGTGTGAGTTTATCATGATAGATAATGATAGGTAAACCATGAGGATCACTTTCATATAAGGTGGGAAGGAAGTGATAGCCCTTCAGACTATGATATTCAAGATAAACCTATATACAAAAATATGAAATTTGGCTATGTTAATTATTATAAGTATAATACTTATGAAGCCAAAAGCATGAATTCTTTTACACGCTAATCAATTGTACATGTCTTAGAAAAAATAATTCTCAAATGAGATGAATATTATATAAAACATTCTCATAAGGGTTTCACCCATAGTATGAAGTTCATATCATTACTAATGAAAATATTGATATGTAGTCTTTGGGATATGCATGAGTACATTATGATTCATAAGGTGGTGACAACCCATTTGAATTATTTTCACTCATATGGTTATTACTGGTGGAACTTGAGAAAAGCATATATTAATTGTGAGAGTATAATACTTATGAAGCAAAAAGTGCAAATTATTACAAAGTATGTTAATTCTTGGTCTTTATGATACATAATACTAGAGAATAAGAGTGTACATATGAGAAAACTATCAAGGGTAGTTGTTGAGTTGCATAAAACGTATGAAAGTTTGAATAACTTTCAAGCAAAGATAAATATTAGTATTGGTGGTATTATATCAACTATCGAGGGGATAACTATGAGGGAACTACCATATGGGATGAGTTTAATGATGATAACAACCTTGTATTCTATTATAGTAAAGAGTCATTACATAACAACCCACCTTTTATTCTATGTCCATAAATAATATAATTTGATCTATTTGAATATCTATCACATAAATTAAGTGAACAAATGCATGGATCTATGATTGATTCCATAACTTAAAATATTTATTTTACTAGAATTAAGTTGTCTCACTATTTATTGACCAAACTATCGATAATACTTATTAGATTGATATCTGGATAAAAGATCTCTTTACTATTTGTATGACCCATATACTTTATTGATGACCTATTCTCACAAATGAGCTTTAGGACACTACCTAACTAACAAAATTAGGAAGCATAAAATAGTCACAATATATTTTTTGGCATCATTGCTCAAAAATTATTTAGCCTGGTTAATCAATATAAGTTGATTTAATTATTCATGTGAAAGAATAATTTATCTGTAGTGGTTTAGATAGCATCAAGTTTGATAAATCTTCCCAAATCTAAAATTTAGTCTTGTTAACTTGTTGGAATATGAAAAGTTGTATTTTGTTGTTTTGCATGTCTCTTTTCCCTAGTTTTTTAGCACCCTTTTATGAGTCTAATATCTAGGACCAAGCTAACACATCTAGAATTAAAAATCAAAATAACCAAAAGGGCAATTGCAAAACAAAAATCTAATAAAAAACTTATGCATGGAACTGACAGTAACAAAGAGTCATAAGGTGGCAATGAGTAAGTTATCCAATAATCCATTCACCACAAAACTTTGAAAGATTATTAGAGGCCCATGATGATGAAAAATTATTTTTCTATTCAGTTAAAACTAGGGGAAGCAAACTACTTTGAGTTGAAGACTAATCTTATTGTTATTGTTCAATAACCCCAATATAGCAAAAGGTAAATGGAGGATCCTAATTGATATGTCATGATATTTTTGGAGCTATGTGACATGAAAAAAATAATTGGAGTTAGCTCTGATATAATGAGATTACATCTATTTTTGATTTCATTAAGGGATAAGGCACAAAGTGGTCTTTAGTATTTACCTTGTAGCTCAATTAAGCGTTAGGATGAATTAGTAAGGACATCACTCACTAAACATTTCCGACCTCAAATTACTTCATAATAATGAAGTGAGGTAAGAAAGTTTGGCAAGATGAGCATGAGACTCTATATGATACTCGAGACAATTTTAAAGAGTTATGAAATAGATTTTATCAACATAAGTTTGAGTTTTGGTTCCAAGCACAAACTATCTATAATGAACTGAACTATAAGATGAGATGCAGAGTTGATGTAATAATGTGAGGTTTGATTATGAATAAATTTATAAAGGAGGTAAATTATTCATTTGAGGAGCTTGTGAAAGATAACTACCAAATTTCTATGGATCATTCATTTGAAGAAGACAAGTTAGACTATTTGAGTTAGATTAGTTCACCACAATTGAGGTAAAAATAAAAGCTCTTCTAAGGAAGCTTGACATCCAAGAAGAAAAAAGAAAATGATTGAAAGAGATTTATATTTTACATCAACATGAATTGTTGGACTTGGATCCCATTTATCAAATGGAGAACGCCGATGAAATGTAAAGAAAAGGCTACTTGTTTCGAAACAACAATAATGTTCCATTGTATTACCATCTGAATGAGATAAATCACAAGAATTCTTTGTATGGAGATTATGAAAGTGGGCTATATAATATTTAGCAATTTTCAAGAAATTTTGGAAATAATATAGTGAGCTATAATAATAAAGGAAGCTCAATTTTGAATTGGCAACCATCATGAAGAGAAAAAAAAACAACCATGGAAGAAAGTATGAATGCCATCTTAGCATAATTGAAAAAGATAGATGGTATACAGGACAAATAGATGGGAAAACTTGAATCGAGAGTGGATCAACTGAATTTAATGATGAAGAATATTAAGAATCAAATTAGATAATTAGCATTATCAATGAAGGAAAATGAGTAAATGAATTGCCAAGTGATATAAAGGAAATCCAAAGAATTGCACACCTATGTTGCTTGAAGTAAAAAAGAGCTACAAGGGTGATGTATTGAACAAAAACATTTTGGAACATCTAAAGTTGATAGCATCGTGACTTTCCTAAAAGTTATAGTGCTAACTTAAATTTTTACAAGAAGCCACAATTCCTACTAATAAGAGTTTAAAAGATAAAAGATGTAATGTCATAATATTTAATAAAGATGCAACTCCAGAGGAAGGAAAAGCCCAAATCTCACACCAAGATGCACAGGAAGGAAATAAAGAAATACATGAGTGAATAGAGATTACATGAGTTAATGAAGATAAAGAAATAAATCATAATTTAGCTATGGGTAAGTTTTCAATTAATCTTTTATTCCCATAATGTTTTAGAAAGGAGAAATTGGTTGAATATTTTGAGGAAGTTCTCAATATATACTGGAAGCTAAAACTAAATATATTATTTTTTGAAGCTCTAGGCAAAATGCCCACAACTATGTAAAGTTTATAAAATATATAATGAGTAGTAAGAAAAAGTTGGAAATATTTGGGACCAAGAATATGAATGATATGTATAGTATAATTATTCAAAAAATACTTCCAAGGAAATTGAAGGAACTTGAAATATTTATGATACCATGCACCATTGGAGACTACACATTTTGAAAAACATTATGTGACTTGGGATTAAATGTCAACTTGATGCACTTATCGATTGCTTGAAGCTTGAATCTCAAAAAAAAAATTTTAATATATCTCTCACTTCAAATGGTTGATGAGACTATCAAACACCCATATGTGATTATTAAAGATGTATTTGGTAAGGTGAACATCTTTATTTTTCTAGTATAGTTTATTATATTAGATATGGAAAAGAATAGTTATGCACTGTTAATATTGGAATGATTTTTTTGGCCAAGGGACGAGTTCTTACTAATATCAAGAAAGGGTAATTTACTATCCATGTTGAAGGAAAGAAATTAAAGTTGAATTTTTACAAAGGCTTGTGGGGTCCAAATGATGATGAGATGGGTTGTTCGAGAGTAGACAATCTTTTTCATTCTATAATACACAAAAAATGGGCTTCTGATAGTATGATTTTGTAGAAAATGACTAGTTGGATGAAGATGAATGAGATAAAGTAGAATAGCATTGGAGCTGTGAAAGAGATGAAGATAAAGAATATGATGATAAAGAACTATTTTAGAGTTACAAAAATGATAAAAATGAGGAAGATGATCGCAATGATGTCATGACATTCTTCGAAGTCATTATCTCAGGAAAATCTTATGCTAGCAACTTCAGGGAAGCTAAGGGAATAATTGAGAAAAATAAGGTTGAGACTAAAACTATGAAGGATTCGATCAAAGACGAAGCCATAGCTGTGTACAACATCATGACTTAAGTATATCATAATGAAAATGACCATGGAAAGCTTGAAGACAAAACTATTTCTATGTATATTGCTATAACTTTGGTATTACAAAATGAAATAATCCATCAGAAGCTTAAAGATAAAGTCATGGCTGTACAAAACACCATTACCTTGGAGTTACATAATGAAAATGATATAGAAAAGCTCAAAAACGAAGTCATGGCTGTGCAAAAGACCTCAACCTTGGAGTTACATAATGAAAATGGTTGTACAAAATGTTATGACTTTAGAGTTACAAAAATGAAAAGGATAAAGAAAAAATAAAAGGAAAATACATGGTCATGCTCACATTGCTACTTTCAAGATCTATGAAGAAAATTACTAGACTAGCATAGAAGGAGAACCGTGACATTCACCAGAGCCATGACATCTAAAGAAGAAGAGGCCCAAGAAGAAAATGTAGCTGAAGTAAAACAAAAGGAAGAAACAAACAAAAATATGATAAAATAGAATATTAAGAAGTTAACTTGAAAAACAGAGATTTCTTATGGAGGTGATGATGTCTTGATAGTCTAGCTATGGATCTTAGATATATTACTGCTTGGGAGTCAACCCAAAAATTTTATTTTCTACATATGTGATGTGATAAATACCTATATTTAGCACATAATTGATTGTAGATGCCCAATAACAAATGAGTATAATCGTAGAACTCAAAATCAACTTTGACAATCAATATGTCCACCTGAAGTTGCTTCACTATTTTGAGAAATTATGATACTCAATCTTAGTCATAGAAAAAAAATATTTTTCTTTGAGTTGTTGGAATAATGTTTTACTTTAGAAGGAATATTTGGGATGAGCAATAATTTTAGTGTGTGAGTTTATTTAATATTTAAACTACCAAATATTCTTATATATTTTGGTAATTTTTGATGATGAGTAAGCAATAGAATGTAATATTTATAGATTGATTTTATGACTTTTGAGTTTTGAAAAATATTGATGAATAGTCATCAAATCAATCGGTTTTTGGAGGTGTTTGGCTGAGGGATATGTCATGGAGTATCACATGGCTTTGATATAAATCCTTAGCCAAAACTTTATCTATTTAGTCATGATAATCTTGATATGTAATGACTCTACCAACTCATTAACACAATCTTTTCACTATGTAACACATTCTTTTTGGCTACGATATTATTATAAAGTCACTTCCATATTTATCTTATACAATTTAAATGACTGCTACTTTAATTTCATATCACAACCAAGTACCCCACTAGGGTCAAAAGTCATAGCTAAGTCCTAGCATCATGATTTTTTCTTTAATATGATTTGGTTGTTTCAAGTTAGAGCCATGATTTTTTTACAAAGTCATGAATTTTGAGCTATACAAAGTTAAAGAGCCAAAATTACTCGGGCCAAAGTCATGACAATTATTCAGTGCTATGACTTCTACACAAAAAATTACCAAGAGCATTACTCGAGAATGATTATCCCCCAAGGCCATGAATTTTGTCCACAAGTGAAGGCAAAGTCTTGACTTTTATGAGCTAATTATAAATGTCATGATATCTTTCTAGTGTCTTAGCAAAATGACAATTGAGAGAAGTCAAAGCTAGTACTATGGCCATTCTCAGTGCTACAGCCACTAGAAACATATGAAAGGATATTGCTTGTGCTACCACCATTTATAGTTCTATGACCATATGATACACATAAGAGGCATTCTTAATATTATGGTCATTTTATAGTACCGTGGCCATATGAAGATCAAGAAAGACCAATGATAATATCATGACCATTTTTCAGTGCTGCTACCATAATATGATATAAGAGGCTATTTATAATATCATGACAATTTCTAGTACTATGGCCATATGATGAAGAAGAAATAAAAATGCTTAAGTCACTGTCATTCCTAGTGCCACAAATTTGTATTATAGAGACATTAGGCATAAGTCATGGATATTGCTTAGTATAGTGACTATGTGTTACAAACAGATTTGATATAATTCAAAGTCATATCCACTATCTAGAGTCATGACCTCAAACTTAAGAGATGAAAGCTAAAGTTACCGCTTTCTTCTGAAAGCCATAACTTTCTACTTAAAGTGATATAGAATTGTTTAGGTATAAAAGAGAAGAGAGAGAAATTGAGATGGGACTCCATCCTTCTTCTTCCATGCACCAAAAACAAGTCAAGGTGGAACTACCAAACCTTAGGAGTGGATTTTATAATCCCTAGGGATTCCACAAGAAAGTAAGAGACATAAGACATAATCCCTAGGGTTGGGAAACTTAAGACATATCAACTTCTAAGATATGTACACAACATAAATTTTGTAATTTATGTTGTGTTATGGATATTGATAGATGAGTGATAAAAAATAACTTGAATTATAGTTTTAATTATTGGTGTGTTTGTGTTAGATTGCCGTAGTGGATGGTGATAGGTAAATCATAAGGCTAACTTGTATGTATGATATGAAAGAAGTGATAGCCATTCTGATTGTGATGCTCAAGTTAAATCTACATGTTAATACTAGAAAATTGAGTAATTTAATTACTATGAGTATGAAACTTATGATGTCAAAAGCATAAACACATTTACATACTAATCTATTGTAGATCTCTTAAAAAAATTGTTCTCAATTAGGATACCTATTATATAATTATTTTTCCAGCTTCACCTTTAGTATGTGAGTTGCATCATCACTAAGGAGAATAGTGATAAGTAACCCTCAAGACATGCATGGGTACATTGTGATTGATAAGGTGATGATAACCCTTTTAAGTTGCTTTCACTCTTTTGATTCTCACCGATAAAACTTGATGGAAGCATATGTTAATTGTGCAAGTATGATGCTAAGAAAAATAAAAGTTCAAATACTAACAAATCATGACAATTCTTAGTCTTTGACTCATGAGATTGAAGAATAAAAGTATATATATGAAACAAACATCAAGGGCATTTGTTAGAAGCTTAAAAAGTATGATATAATGAATGATTTTCAAGTAGATATGAATTTGTGTATCAATGGTGATATATTGAAGGAACAACTATAAGGGAACTACCATTTAGGAGGACTCAATGGTGATAACTATCTTATTTTTCATTATGTTAAGCAATCATTACATAATAACCTAATCTTCATTATATGTACGGACATAATATAATTCAAACTATCTGAACATCCATCATATAAATTAAATGAATAAATCAATAGATCTAAGATTGATATCATAATAAACTTTAATAAAGTTGTTTCATTGTTAAGGAAAAAAGTTGTTTCATATAACCTAATATAAAATATCTATTTTACTTTAATAAAGTTGTTTTATTGTTGATTGACATAACTACCAATTTAATTTTTATTAGAATAATATCTAGATAAAGGACATCTTTACCACTTGTATGACACATATACTTGTGGATCTTTGTTGATGAGATAATCTCGCAAATGAGCTTTTGTTACACTACTTAACCAACACAAATATGTAGTATTATAAAGTCATAATAAAATTTATATTTTAATAGTAATTCTTCCTCAAGTTTTTCTCCTAATCTTTCCTTTTTTCTTTAATTCAGCTTCAAGGAAGGCTGATAGTTCTTCTTTCCTATCTTCTCCTTCAAGAACCAAATTTCATTTCCTATCTTTTTGAAGTCCTATCTTCAAACCCACCAATATTAGGGAGATATTCATTGACACTATTTATCTATGTCTTCAAATGTTAGGACTCATTCAAGACACCATATCATAATAATCAAGAATGTGTGAATTATATGACCTGAAAATTTCCTTTTTTGAAAGTTAAGAATCGACTTCTCTAATATCTTACCAAGATGGATTTTATACCTTATCACCAAAGAAAATAGTAAGATTGCACTATCTTGCATAATGTTAGGAGGTGGAGAGTTGGTTATAAAACAAAACACAAAAAATACAACCAAACATTGCTCTTTTCAATCAACTCTCTATTCACTAGGTATCAAAAGTGACTTTTTGATGACCCTCTCAAACTTCTCTTACCGTCCATCAAAGTCTTGGTGATTTTTATGTAATTTGGTTGCGTTTTAAAGTTTTGAAGGTTATGCCAACTATAACCCCTTACAATCCAAAAGTTTTAGTAATAAACTCAATTAAAATATAGTAAAACTCTTCATAAATAGCACCTCTTGTCTTGCATATCTTTAATATTTGAGTAAAACTCTTTCATGACTATCATATTACCCCTTTATATGTGTTGAGAAAATCTATCCTAATTTATCCTCCCAATCATTGGCTATAAATGTGAGATAAATTCTCCAAATCTCTTCTCACCCACAAAGATTTCTTTGCAATGGTGAACATTATTTATATCCTCCTCTTGTCTATCAACAATATGGGTTTATGCACCAAGACTTGGGAGCAAGTCATGGTGAGGGCTGGCTTATGTTTTTTCCTCTTTATCTTGTTACTTAGTTTAGCTTCCTATCTTTTCTTCCTACGCTTTGAAATTGGAGTTTCTTCAACCATTATAGTGTTGAATCACAAAAAAAAAATGGGTGTCATGGAGTTTTGGTTGACAATGGAAAAATAAAAGAAGAATTAAAGAAAAAATATTATTTGTGGAGTTTTATAGAGTAAGGGCATTAGTTGTAACTGATGAAAAAATAGTTAGGACTTTGCACAATGCCACTAAATTTTTTTAAAAAAATATGGTCGTAGCTGGGTTTGAGTGCTGCACTCAAAAATTGTCATGAAATAAAGTCATTGCTAGGTTTGAGTATCATAACTTATTGTGTCTTTAAAGAAAGTCGTGATTGGATTTTAGTGCCACAACTTAATTTTCTTGTATGTATAGATGTATGACTTCATGAAATATATATAAAAAAATGAAAATATAGCACAACCACATAAAAATAAACCTTAGATTACCTTCCAAGTAGTTCTATGTTTAATATCCTTAGCTAGACAAAATTTTCAATCTCCATTCTTAATTAGTAAAGTTTATAGTCCATGCTATTTCTCTATAAAATTTTTATTCTTATCATGTCTTTTAAATTTCTTATTCAACATCTAGTCATCTATCTGGTTCCTTTAGGATGTTCTTTAGCAGATGTCATGACTTTATTACTTTTCATTGCATCAACTTTTAATCTCTAGAGTATTTGTGCCATAAAAATGGAAAATATCATGGCCTCCTCTTATAGCCTATGTTTCGGTAAAGTCACAACTTTTTTTTTGTAGCAACTTCTAACTTCAGTGATCCCATTTGTGTAGGCACAACTTTTTCAAAAGTCATGACGTTTTTTTTAAATAGCGACTTCAACCTTTCTTTTTCTTTTTTGATCTTTATGAATAATGGTCTTTGCTTTGTCTTTCTTCACCAATACATCATTAATCAGTAGTAGACTTTCCTCTTATTGTAATTTTTTTATAGTCTCAAGAGTTCACTCAATGATTTCTCCATGTTCTTCACATGAGAATTTTGTGGTATCATCCACTTCTTCCTCAACATCATAGTAATTTCTATTTGATTATTCTTCTATTATGATTATAAAAAATATCATGACTTCAAAATAGTTTTCTTCATCAATCCCTCTTACACCTTTTTCTTTTTCTAGAATTATTTCTATTTCTTTGAATTCACTTTCTTCTTCTCCTCAACAATTATCTAGGAAATTCTTTTATATGAATTTCATGTTCGATCTTTTGGTTGTTCATATGAGACTATTTATTATATAATTGTTCTTTTTTCATTATAATCTGGAATTTACATGCTTTAATATAGGTTAAACTTTACATGTTCTTTTTTCCTACATGAAGTGTAAATTTCTCTTTCTTCACATCAATAAATATCTATCTAGCCATCAAAAAAGATCATCTCAAGATCAATGTGACATATGAGTCTTCCTCCATGTCCAACACTACAAATTCAGTAGAGAACATAAATTTTTCAATTTTGACTAACACATCTTCAATAATTCCTATTAGAAAGTTGATTAATCAGTCTACAATATGTTGCAAGAGAAAAGTTGGAATTATCTCATCAAGATTCAACCTATACACCATGGACAACATCATCAACTTGACACTTTAATTATCTTGATGACTAATATTCACATTGATCACATGCTAGTCCTTTGATAATTAATATTCATGATTAGTATGTATCTATAGTATGGTTCGACTCATTATCTGAATAATCTCTAATTCTGAAGCTAGTACTAGTGGTACCCTCAATATTCTCAATGTCCTATGAGATTATCCACAAACAACTCTTTCACTTTATCTTAAATACCCATTCATGAATCTTGTCTATCTTTTAAGCACGAAAGTTCTTTTATGATATATAGTTGTAGTCTTGATCTTCTATTTGAAATAATAATCACAACACATGACAGAGTCATAATCTCTGAATATGTGATAAGATCTCTATTATATTATTTCTAAGTACTGATTAGCTAAATTCTTATTATTATCATATGATAGGATGAAGTTATAATTGATATCTAAGTATCAAGATAGTTTTTATTTGTAAGACTATTCAATCATTTGTCCCTAGCAAACTAAATGATATCTCCAAATATTTGGAGATATCATAATATATAATTATCATACCTAGTATCATAATATATAAGCATATCTTCTACTTTTTTATAAATCCAACTATTTGGTTTTTTTTCTTAGTTCATGCAAGTGGATGTGTATTTTAATATGTTTTCTACCCCTTTCATCTTGAACATAGGATCTAGATAGGATGCCAAGCAATAAAGAGATGGACTAGATGATCAATATTTTAAATAATTGGTTTCTATCTCAATATCTATGATATTAAAATCAAGGTATCCTCTATATTTGCTAAACATGCTACTTTTATTGCATTTGTATCTAAGTGCAATACAAGTGATCAAAGTGTACAAAGATAAACACGTATTCATCATATCATTAAAAATCTTCTTGAATTTCAAAAATGGAATTCTCATTTTCTAATTTAAACCATCAATAATAAGTTTATCACTCTTACTATTAATATAGTTAGATATTATATATTAATAACTAACATTTGACACTAACATCATATAGGTATATTTCAATGATATCTGATATCCATTTAGAATTTTTCTTTTTTAGACTTGATAACAAAAATAGAGTGTAAAACTTTTGTTACTTGCCATGTGTTCTAAAGTATTTTATTGAATTTCTTATGTTTACTAATGCTAGGAAAATAACTTTCATTCTCACTTTAACTATTATGTTAATTACATCACACATATATCTAACATGAAAATTTTCATCTACTAACCCATCTCTAATAATTCTAAAAAAACTTTTTAATTATGATACTGATAACAAACATGCTTGTCAAATACTCATATATGGTAGCGCTATTATGAGACTGGTATATTTTAGAGAATCCTTAAATTTTGTATTTAGTTTTCACTTGGAATTGGCATACTAGGCAACGAGCCATATTGTAGTATTATTGTGACTAATCCAAATGTTAAATATCAAGGAGATCACTCCATTTTATTTCATAAGTTTATTAAGTACTAATTATTTTTTTAATTTAAAATATTATATTATATCATTCATACTGGTCAACCTAAGAATTATATAATAACTAGGCTAGAATTAGGGTTGCATAATATGGACTACTCTATGATCCTTTAAAAATCTAATCAAAAAAATTCATGTAAATAATCAATTTTGTCATGTATTTCTTCTCAAACTCATTGTTGTAAATGAAAAGGGTCAATAAACACGAAGTTAATCCAACTTAAATTATCCCACTACCAAGTTGGGTTTGACTAAGTTTCAATGTACCATTTTTTGTCGCATTGATCAACATGCATCTTAAGGTGACCATTGCCACCAGTAAATCATACATGCATATATTATTTTATAATATTTACACTATACTAAATCTTCTTTAATATCCTTAGTATTTTTTTAATTATGTTAAAGTGCATCTAAATTACTATAGTTTGACTATATTTATATTTTTTAGGCATTTGGGTGAAGATCATGGAGTGATCATTATTATTTATGTCTAGTATTTTTTTTTTAATTATGCTTAAGTGCATCAAAATTACTGTAGTTTGACTATATTTATATATTTTAGGAAGATGGATGAAGACCATGGAGTGATCATTATTATCTATGTCTAGTTCTAATTTATTTCTATTATATTCATGGTTTATCATTTTTTTAATGTATGAGACTCAGCTAGAAGTTGGAGAATATATAAGAGAAATATCTATATAAATAAATATTTGTATACCTATGTAACACTATATAAATAAATGTTTTTTTAATGTATAACTATATATAAATATTTGTATACCTATGTAACACTATATAAATAAATATAACTATATTTGTAACTATGTATACATATATGCATACATATATGTAAATCTATATAATTGTTTATAATTTTGTATACATTTATGCATAACTACATATAACCACTAGTATGAATATATCTATATTTTAACTATATATTTAACTATAACTTTATTTTTAACTATATATACTATAGGTATAAGAACATATAACTATAAATAATTGTTTTTGCCAAGATGTATAACTAAAAAAACATTATACATAACTATATATAAATATATAATTAGCAACATATATTTAATATACATTTTTATATATTAGAATATAAAAATGTATTTTACTATATTTATACCTATAGACAACAATATGTACACATTAATAAAATTAAATGAAAACATATTTATACCTACATGTATAAATATAAGTATAACTATATGTGTAACTATATGTATAACCACACGTAACTTTATTTATAATTACTATATAATAATATACAATATTATGTTTAACTATATGTGTATAACTATATATATATATATATATATATTTGTATAACTATATAAAACTCTATATAATTAAATATAACTATATTTGTAACTATGTATACATATATATAAATATATATATTTGTTTATAACTTTGTATACATTTATGTATAACTGCTTATAACTTATTGTATGAATATATCTATATATAACTATTTATTTAATTATATATAACTATATATATTATATGTATAATAATATATAACTATAAATAATTGTATCTTACTATATGTAGAACTATAAAAGCTTTATACATAACTATATTTAAATATATAATTTACAACTTATATTTATTATATATTTGTATATATTAGTAAATAAAAAAGTATTTTAGTATATTTATACCTATACATAACTATATGTATAAATATAAAAAATTATATGAATATATATATATACCTACATGTATAAATATAAGTTTAACTATATGTGTAACTATATGTATAACCACATGTAACTATATTTATAATTACATGTATAACAACATACAATATTATGTTTAACTATATGTGTATAACTATATATAAATAATTGTATGACTATATAAAAGTCAATATAATTAAATATAACTATATTTGGAACTATGTATACATATATGTGAATCTATATATTTGTTTATAACTTTTGTATACATTTATGTATAATTACTTATAAATATTTGTATGAATATATCTATATATAACTATATGTTTAACTATATATAATTATTTATAACTATATATACTATATGTATAATAACATATAACTATACATATATGTCACACTATAATGGGCCATTTCGGCACAACACGGCTCTTTTGACGCATCTATGTTTGGCATTACTCATCAATAACAGTTTCACTGGTTATTGAATCACAAGAATTACTTTTACAGATACTATTGCATGCTTGCTATTTATTTGTGTTTTGAATTATTTTCATCTTATTGATATTTTTGCTAAGTGGTTGGTGTCATGGGGTGTGATTGATTTTGAAGCCTCCTCCACCTGTTAATGATAACAACCCATACAATGTGTTCATGCCTCAAGAGAAAGCCCATCGATTCCATACAAGATAGGCATGTGGTCTAGTAGTCTTTTATGATGTAATTAAAAGTTTTACAAGCAAATTTCATAATCTTGTAAGCTGCTTCTCATGATGTGTTCAGATACAATGGAGTGAAAATAATTTGTAGTTGTTTGAAAAACTTCGTTTGTAAGTAAGAAATTTATCTTATTGATCAACTCTTTCTATTCAGGAGAGAAAAATGTCATATATGTATGTATGTATCCATATATGTATTTATGTATGTATTGAACTCCCAGCCTATAAAATCTAGTTGCAAAATTTATTGTGCATTGTGTTTCTAGATTTAACACAATTTTGAACAAATAAAGATGATTTTTACACCCCTGGTTAATGTGTTTCATCTTTTTTTATGCTTATGATAGAATATCTAGCTGTTTGATGTTCATGCTCCATTATGGATATTTATGCTCTATTTTATGTAAATACTTGTACATATATGCTAGTATATATGTATAAGTACATATATTCTACTATATATGTACATATACAGATATACTAGCATATATTTACAAGTATTTACTAGTATATGTGTACATGTACATATATACCAGTATATATGTATATGAACATAAATACTAGCATATATGTGCATTTACATGTAGTATATGTACATATTTATATTTAAATCTAAATACTCATTATATGTACATATATACACTGTAGTATATGTACATATACACTACAGTGTAAATGTACATGTATACACTGGTATATACGTACATATATACTGTAGTGTATATGTATACATTGGTATATATGTACGTATATACTATAGTGTATATGTACATACTACTGATATATATGTACAAGTATTTACTAGTATAAATGTATATACTTCTACATATTCACTATGGTGTATATGTGCATACTTGCACATATACACTACGGTGTATATGTGCATACTTGCACATATACACTACGGTGTATATGTGCATACTTGCACATATACACTACGGTGTATATGTGCATACTTGCACATATACACTACGGTGTATATGTGCATACTTGCACATATACACTACGGTGTATATGTGCATACTTGCACATATACACTACGGTGTATATGTGCATACTTGCACATTTACACTAAAGTGTATATGTACATATTTATATGTACATATAAATACTCAGTATATGTACATATATACACTAGTATATATGTACACATACACTGAGTATATATGTATGTATATACTAAGTATATACATAAGTGGGTGCATATATTTATTTGTAGACATGTATATATTGTCATACATATACACCCATTTACACATACACACACGTTTGAATATATAATTGCTTGGGCTGGTCTAGTCATCATCGTGCATTGCTTGCCAATGTAGGTCGTAAAAGCCATGGATATTATACATTCTCCAAAGCTTTGGCATTAAGATATTTCTGGTCCAAGCTAGCCAAACATACAGAGGCAGATAGAGGCTCTTAGTAATTGTGTAGATACATAATTATCACATGGTACAAAGCGTATGTATGAGGAAATAAGTTTTCTTGCTGTAAGTTCTGTAATGATTGGTTCTAATTGTACTAGGTTTTAAAATGAAGAAGAAGATGATGCTCATATAGTGTCGTGTAGTTTTATTAGATTTCACAAAATTATATTCAATCGGAAGGAAAAATGTAACATTACCCAATTTTTACCGGCCGCGAGTGCCAGAAGGAATATCGGGTCCTGTTTTGGGAGAAGGAAAAATGTAGTTGGCAGGGAAGTTCATCAGTCGGGCATCATTGCCCGCCCCATGATTATTATCAGCAGCTACTGCATTATTATATACATACGTATATACTCGGTATATACGTATGTATATACTCATTTCATTCTATTGTCTTTGATGATATGTGTATTTGCATGAAAGTACATGTATGTGTGTGTAATTTGAGGCTATGTGATTATATATACGTACATATAATACTGCATTATATACGTAGATATATACTACAATATATAAGTACGTATATACTTGGTATATATGTATGCATATACTTAGTATAAGTATGTATATACTCAGTATATACATACATATATACTATTGTATATAAATACGTATATACTAAGTATATACGAACATATATACTCGATATATACGTACATATATACTCGGTATATAATTACAAATACTACAATAATATATGTAACTAATGAAATGCTAGTATATAAGTACAAATACACTAGTATATATGTACATATATACTATAGAATTATATATTTATCAAAACATAATTTTATTTATTTATTTTGATTTTATTGACTAGTTTAAATTTCGTACATATATGGTGCCGCATTGTTTCCCATACGAAGCTTGTATAATTGAATGGATTTTTTACTAGATATGATGCACTATGACTTGGACGGCTTTGTCGCAACAGAAAGAATAGTGATTAGAGGAGCTAGGGGGAGATAAAGCAACAACAATGCACGGATAGATTAAACTTTATGCACTGTCGGTAGATACATTGATGAATAAGATATAATAAAATTGTGTTATATTTTTGTTTTAATTATGTAAAATATTATATTAAAATAATTTATTAAATGATTTTATTTTTTATTATTTATAAATTATCCTTTATAGATTCTCTTTTTATTTAATTTAATATAAAAATATTAAATTATTTAATTATTTTTTTTGAAAAAAAAAATAAAATTTTGAAAATAGTTTTGAAATAAAAATAGCTAGGGATTTTTTCCTTGCTAATTTAGCCAGGGAATTTTCCTTTGCTAATTTACCCAGGGAATTTTCACTTGCTAAATTAGCTAGGGAATCTTCCTTGCTAATTTAGCTAGGGAAATCATTATTTTAGCTAGGAAATTTTTCGTCGCTAAAATTTTTTTGCTGGGGACTATTTCCCTCATTAATTTTTAGCGACGCGCACTTTAGCTTGGGAAAGCTTTCGTCGCTAATCCATCATTATATCCCATTTAGTGACGGAAAACCCCTGTTTAGCTAGGGAATTTTTATTGTCGTGAGCAAAAATCAAATTATTTGTACTTTTTTTGTGGTGTTGATTATAAAGTTCTTTTCAATTTCATTAAAAAAATTTCCATACCACAAATGAAAAATACACTAATACTCCCTTATTTGTTATTTTCATTTACATTATTATTTGACTAATTACATTATTATTTGATTATTTTAATATATTCTCAAACTTTGATTTAGTTAGATATATTTTGAATGTATCATATATGCTTGATTGAATTAAACTACTTATTCAAGTTGATCTAATAAAGTTTAAATTATTCAAGTCAAACAACTATCCAACTCCATTCAAAAATTATTGGACTATTTGAATTTTTTCAAATGGGTGAAATCACATCATCTTTATGTTTGCTTTCTATTTTCTTTAAACATTAGTTTACATTTCATTTCACATTATGGATTAAATCTTTGTAAACCATCAAAATTTATTTCGCACACACACATGAATAAAATATAAATAAATAAATAAATAAATATATATATATATATATATATATATATATATATATATATATATATATATATATATATATTATGAATACTATAAACATATAATCAATGATCAATTTTATGAACTTTTAAGCTCATTTATAATCTTCAATTATTCACCTTTAGATGAACAATGAGAGTTTGTATGTTGAAGCCTATAAAATGCTCTCATATTTTGTGTTAGTATCATTTAAAGCAAATAAGAGTTTTTACTTTTTTTTTCTCTTTCTATATATCTATCTCTCATCTAACATTATTCTTTTTGTCATTATGTTATTCTTATTCTTGGTTTATTAATTATTATATAACTTACTTTTGGCAAGTTTTGTTTTTTGTATAACACATTATTAGTACAAATTGCTCTAAAGATAATAATGTTTACCTCAAGTTATTTATATAGAATAAAATTTATATATTGTGTTTGATTATGTTCAATTAAATTATGTTATTTAATGGCTTAAGAAGCTTACAAATTATTAAATTTTGATTATAATATAAAAGAATATTAATGGTGTATAGTTATTTCCTATAATATGATTTGTCATATATTTTAAGTTATATGATAGTGAAAAATCTCATAAAATTTAAATCTGTCATTTGATATATAGAGAAAAAGTTATCTATCTTAATTCCTCAATGCTAAAATATATGTTGGTGCACTTAAACATCTACCTATAATCAAAAATAAAAATTAAGCATTGATGAAAGAAAAAAAGGGACTAGCATACATATTAACATAAATTCATTATACTTTTTATTAATTATATAATATTATATATCATTATGTTTTATATTTCATTAATGTAATTATTACATTGTCATTTATATTATGCCATTTGTTTTCTAAAATTTAAAGTATGTGTTATTGGGTTAGAAGATAATGAAGATGATATATATTTTGTATACTTTGAGACAATATACACAATTATTCGAGATAAAAGGTACCTTTTTAAATTAACATTAATAAAAACTTTATGTGAGTACACAATCTGGTTTCAATCTATATAGGGAAAAATATAGTGCTATCAATTGAAGTTAAATTCCACATGAAAGATACATTGTATTCAAATAAATCTTAATAAAATTTTCTTAGTTTTAAAAATATTCACAAAAATAGATATTGTATTGAAACTGTCAAAGAAGATAATATAGAATATTAATATGTTACTTTTATTAATTCTGGACAAAAGCTCTTAAAGTATAAAAACTTGGTATTATCCTTTGGGTTGCATTACACAACTATAAAGTCTAATAAATTATATAATATATAATTAATTTCTATTATAACTAATCCTTTTCATATTGGCATTCTTTCATATTTTGTTGTTCAAAATCATTATCATTTGTTATGATGTTTAAGGCTACTTGAATAAAAAATATATTTTTAACCATAAAATTACTTTGATCTCATTTTTCTTTTATGTATATATAACTTATTCTTCAATATGTCTTTCTAAGAATCTTTAGCTTTTTTTGTCTCTTTAGGAGTCGTCTACCTTTTTTTTGCCTCTTCTTGACTGTCTACCTTTTTTTGTGTCTCTTGAGAAACTAAATTTATCAATTTTAGATTGATTGGTGATTTTGATGAGCTCTTTTGGAGTACTAAGTTTCTTGGATGTCATCCTTTTCAAGGTGGGAATAACTTTTGACTCATGATGTCTACCATGCCTTTGACACATTTTAGACCTTTTTAATTAGCTTGATTGTTTTAAATGGGTTGAATATGTATTTAAAGATATTGCTTTAACATATTTGTATTAATATATCGATGATAATATACTCATAAAATCTCTACAGATTTTGAATTTCCCATAGCAAATAAAACAAACTCTCATTGCATGTACTCAACCAAATTATAATGATCATTTTATAAATTAAAATAGTAAAATTTTCATCATATGTTCTCAATCAAGTTCCAGTAGTCATTATGTAAATTTACATAATTTAATTGCATGTGGTACAATCATCTTAGTTATTGCTCACTAAAAGAAGGATATGTCAATAACCCTATATATTGCATTTTTATGAAAAAGTTAGAAATCATATATGTAGTTATTGTGGGGCATGTTGATGACTTAAATATTTCTAGGACTTGTAAAGAGCTCACAAGAATACAAGATTATTTGAAAAAGAATTCAAAGATGAATAATCACATAAAATCTAAAATTTGAAGTGAAAATTTATCTAATATTTCTCTATTTTTTTTGTTGAAAAAAAAAGATACACTTTGTCCTTGGTGAACAATTATTTGTCTTGATGTGTAGTATCTCATTGATATTTGTATACTTACATATCTCACCAACTATACACTACCAAACATTCCCTTTTTTGGAAATTTATTAGCGAAGTACATGTACGTTCCAACTTGAAGATATTGTAGTGATATCAAACATGTATTGCGTTGTCATGAAGAACCATTGGTGTGTAATTATTTTACTAAATGTAATTAAAGCTATAATTACTTAGATATATAAATTCATTATGTTTTTTGGTTCCATAAAAAGTTTGGTCATAAATATAGTATGTGTTTTATTGTAGTGACAATTATTTCAAGAAAATTCATCTAATTAATAATGATGCATATCTCATCTAGTTATTAAGAAATACTTGTAATTTATGAAGTGGATCATAAATATATATAATTAAGATCTATGGCATGACATATTTGGGAATTATGCGAGCTATCGTCAATCAAAGACAATCATATAATATTATTTAAAGATAATGTTATATGCATTTCAAACATAAAAAGAGTCATATTGTAAGTAAACTTCTTTTATACACATAAACTTGAGAAGAGGAGAAAATAATATTCAAAATATCTTATCCAATGATAATTTAGAAGATTTATTCATAAAATCAATAATGACAAGGCATTTAATAATTAATGCATAAAATTAAAATGCCAATGTATTGACTAAAATACATCAATGAGAAGGGAAGAATATGGTAATAAAAAAATTTTAGAGTATTATATTTTTTTTTCCTTCATGCAACATCTATGTCACTAAATTATTTGCCAAATTATTAACAATATGATTTTAACAAACTAAGAGTTGCATAAAGAATTATAATACTTATTTTTTTTTCTTTTTATAAATTTTTATGATAAGATTTTTTATTGTATGCTGTATTGGGTTTGCCCGAGTTTGTTACTAAATTGTTGGGTCTGCTTGGGTTTTGGTAGGCTAAGTTTGTTTTTGATTTGGGTGTAATTTTGTTGTTTATTAATTTAATGATAATCATCTAGTGCTCTCATTAAGCATGTGTAAAATTAACAAAAACATTAATATTTTTTTAAAACATTAAATAAATTGTTAAAAAAAAAAAGAATATGGGCATGTACATCAAAACATCACTAGTTAATATTTTCATAAAAATCACAAGTGTAGCATGGCTCTTCTGAAAAAAAATACCAAAGTCTTGCAAGACTTTGTTAGGTGTGAGTGGTGCATGATAAAGAGAACAAACATAAAAAAAGGGATTTCTTTGTAATAATTGTGTATTTTGGTTTGGATGTATTTTGTAAAATTTCATAGAGGGAATGAAGAGTTTTAAGGAGTAATTTCTACTCATTTTTCTTCTAAATATGAAGATTTGTGGAGAATGCATCACTATTCATGTGACATTCATGCATGATTCATACAAATAATGTGCAATGTTCAGACAATGCTCATGAGAGAGAGAATGTTTGTGTTGTTCTCGTGTTGTGTTTATGGGTGCTCAAAAATATTTAAAAGAGTGTTAAATCCAAAAAAATAAACTTCAAAGTTTTATTAAGGTATATATATACATTATATTTTATATTTTGAAATATATTTATAAACATATTTCGTAAAGAAAAAAAATGTGACACCTAAAATATTATTTGGTATTCATTAATTGTTTTGGTAAACTTTTAAAATAGACAATTATAATGTTTAAATTATAATGCAAAATTAATTAACTTTGTTGAACCAATAATTTTATTTGAAACCATTTTTGATTTTTGAGCTTCATCTTGGTCAGCTCCAACAATAGTATTATATATTTTCTTCCTTCATCCAACATTTATGTCACTAAATTTTTTCCCTAACTCTCAACAATACAATCTTAACAAACAAAGAGTAGCAAAAAATATTATAAAAATATTTTTTTTTCTAAATTTTTATTAAAGATTTTTTGTAGTATAAAATTAAGAGTCATTTTTTTGTTTGGTAGTATTGAACAGTGTGTCATGAACACGCGATGAACAAGTACATTACTTCAACTCATCTATAACGCTCAATCAAAACCTATAAAAAACATTATGTATACAAAAATTACTTTCTAATATTTTCCTCTCTAATCCATTGTATTTTCTTTCTTATTCTTTTATTTCTTCTTTCATTTTCTCAATTATGATATATTTTTTTCACTAGTTTGATTTCCATTTTATAATGAAAAATTAAAAGTGATATGCTTCCTTAATTTTAATTACTGCTAAAAAAATAAATTGGCAAGAATATATTTCCAAAATGAATATTAATCGAAGAGTGCATTTAAAATGGATTGGTAAAACTTTACATTGTCCATATTAGAAATTCATTTGAGATTTTTGATTTTTCTTCTATGAAAATAGATTTTCTTTTTTTATAATATATTTTTATCCTAAATCCCTTTTAGTTTGTATTTTATTTATTATATTATTTATTTTATTGATGTGAGGTTGAATTTTATATTTCAAATTATTACTGTAAGTTATATTTTTATAATAGTGATATTAGAGGTAGGGTTTAAGATTGTAACTTTTGTGGTTAGTTAATACATGTTTAGGAAGGTTCAATCAAATGGGTAATAAGGGTCTCAATGTACATAGTTTTTAAGAAGGTATTGTACCCTTCCACTTACCTAGAGACTTTTTTGGCGTTTAAAAACAAATAGTTACTAATATTATCACATATTATTTACTATAAATGTGAAACAATTAGTAGTAAAATTTGAAGCTAAAAAATTTAATGGAAGTAAATTTTTATTATGAAAAATGAAAATTAGGTAATCTTAAGGAAGATGACAAAAAATATTTATGAGACTTTCACAAGATTATATGATGCAAAGATATACTTCAAAATAAGATCTTAGAAATTAGACTCTAAATTCATTGAATGATAGAATTCACAATGGTAACTAACTATATCAACTTGAATACTCTATTTTATCAACTTACTAAGTTGAGTTATAAAATAAAAGTCTACCTAATTAGTATGATTAATTTATCATCAATATGATGAACAATGTCCTTATAGACTATTTAGTCTTCAATGATATTGCAACTACTATCATATAAGAAGTAAAGCATACAAAAAAAAATAAAGAGGATAGAGATACAAGTTGACAACATGAAGAAGCTTTAATAGTGATATGAGAGAGATCAAAAGTAAATGTCACCAATTGGAATCATAATTATGGTAGACCAGAATCAAGAAGTAAAAAGAATATTAAGTGCTACAACTATGACAAGAATGAACACTTCAAAAGATATTGTCTGTTTAAGAAAAAGAGTGATGATGATGAATCATCAAATACTCAAGGGAATGTAGTAATTCTCAATGATTATGGAAATATCTTATATAGCAAGGTGACAATACCAGTTGATAGCTAAAAAAAGTTTGTTGATATCTGATTATTAGACTCAAGAGCATCATGGTACATTATGCCTCAAAGAGAATGGTTCTACAAATATAAATAAATTTCAAGAGATTTTATACACATGTGTGACGAGCATACTTTGAAGATTGTTAGTATTGTTACTATTAAAATCAAGATATTTGATGGGATGCTTTGCACCATTTAGGAAGTACCACACCTAGAGGTGTCAAATGAGATGGGCGGCTCGAGCATGACACAGTTTGGAATCATGCCGCGGGCCAGGCCGAGCTGACCCTTGGCATGGTTTGTCCGTGCCAGGTCAGCATGAGATGTTCCTCTTGTTGGGCCAGGCACGACATGTGTGCATGGTCCAACGGCATGGTAAACCAGCCCGTGGGTACAGCTAAATTTTTTTAATTTAACTGGAAAAACTAGGTACGACCCAGCCTAACCAGACAAGTCCAAACATGATTTTAGCCAAACCGAGTACGAGTTAGGCTAGTAGGTAAATCTCGAGTCATGCTATGCCAGGCACAGCACAATGGACTAACTGGGCTACCACCCAGCTCGACACATTTGACACATATAACCACACGTGAAGGACTTGAAGAAAAATCTAGTTTTAAAGACGAATATATAGTCTTAGATACAAGACTTATGTTAAGAAAGAGATGATAAAAATTATGAGAGGTACACTTATAGTTATTAAGAAAGAAAAGATCATAACAATTCTATCCATGCTTAAAGGAGAAATAATATATGAAGCTGATGCATGTGTTGCATCAATTAATAAATGAAAAGAAATAATGATGATACTACATCTTAAACGTATGTGATGTACAACACCTAAGAAAAAATAAAGTTGGATCCAAAATCTAGAAAATATATATTCTTAAAGTATGCTGAATGATTAAAGGGGTATCACATGTGGGATCCTACAATCGATGAGGACATTATCAAAAAAGATATATTCTTTGTAAAAAATCAACTACAAAGAATGAATCAAAATAATAGAACATCAAAATAAGTTTTAGAAACTATAACTATACAAGTGGAAAATAACCTGATATATGAAACTCTAGTATTAATGGAGGAAGCACCAGAGCACGTGGTACAAGAACAAGTCGAGTCAACTCATGATAGAAGTTTACCTACTTAGCACTCCGAGTAAGTAAAGAAGAGCAACATTGTATATTATCTTTTAATAGATGACAATTAATCATTAACATTTTATGAAGCTAGAAGTAGCTTTACTGCATTCTTATGGATGACACTAATGCAAGAAAAAAATTAAAGCTTTACACAAGGACAAGACTTGGAAACTAGTATTTTTATCACATACAAGAAAAACCATTAGTAGCAAATGAGTATACAAGATCAAGTGGGCTAACAATAATAAAGCATAATGATATCTTGCAAGATTGATGGTGAATAATTATGCTCAAAAAGAAGATATTGACTTTAATGATATTTTTTTCTCAGTGGTTCATCTTATAACAATTAGAGCAGTGATAACATTGTATACTATGATGTTTGATTTGTTTGAAGTAGTTTGATGTCAAAACTATATTTTTTCATAGAGAACTTGAAAAAGAAATCGATATGCTCTAACTAGAAGTTTTTGTTTAAATAGGAAAGGAGAATCGAGTTTATAGATTTAACAAATCTATTTATGATCTCAAATAAGAGCCGAGGTATTGGTATAAGAAATTTGATTTATTTATTATTGGACTTGAGTACAATAGACTCAGTTCAAATTATTATACATATTTCAAGAGATTTTGAGAATGAAAATAACTTCGATATTTTATTATTTAATGTAGATGACAAATTGAAAGCATGCCTTAATAAATATTGAATTCAAGAATCGAAGGCACATTTGGATAGAAAGTTTAATATGAAGGGCTTGAGATTAGCAAATAAGATCCTAGAGATACATATTTATCAAGACAGAAATAATAAGAAGATTTGACTCTCTCAATAGAACTATTTTAACAAGATCTTGTGATGCTTCCACATGTAAGGTAATAAGCCAATTTTTTCCCCACTTCCTTTTAATTTAATTTATCCTTGAGCATATGTCCTAGCATAGAAGAAGAGATGAGAAAAATGTCTCGAGTGTCATATGCAACAATGATAGGAAGTTTGATATTTGCTATGATTTGTACAATACTAGCAACTACATAAGTAGTGAGAGTAATTAGTCAATATATGACAAATCCTAGTAATTGGAGTACTATGAAGAGGGTTTTCAACCACATTAGAAAAACCTTAATACTATATTATATTATATTATAGAGGTTCAAATATTATTATCAAATGCTATATTGATTCAAACAACGTTGGAGATATTAACAATAACAAGTCAACCATGAACTATATTTTTGTTCTTATTTGAGGAAATATAAATTGAGTTTTAGGACAATAATCTATTATATATATTTCTATGATAGAAGTAGAGTATATTATAACTACACAAGTTATTAAAAATACAATAATAAAAAATTATTATTTTAGGTGCACTTAAAATATATTGTGGTACCCTGGGAAAATTATGTATTGTGGTACAAAAATAAAAAAAAATATATTTTTTTTTATTTTTTACTCTTGGTACAGCAAAACCAATAATAATTTATTTTAGGTGCACTTAAAAATATAATACCCACCATACCATATGTTTTAGAAGACATTAGACAATGTTTTCAAAAATGTTATATAAATATATCACACACACACACAAGCGCGCACACACACACTCACAAGCACACACACACGCACATGCACACACACACACACAGAATGTTTTCAAACACATATATATTTTAATAATTTTGAACATGCATATTTATAATGTTTTCGAACACATGCATCTGTATTTATCTACAATTATATGTAATATTTATATATGATATTATATATAACATTTTATATTCAAAATTGTATATATAACATTATGTGGGTTGAGTGTAAAATCTTAGATATAGTATATATAAATGCATTTAAATAAATATATATATATATATATTCTAAAACATATATATATATGTGTGTGTGTGTGTTATATACATATAAAATTAAATACTATATATAACAAACATTACACACACACATACTCACTCACTCACAAGCATACATATAATGTTTTATATAATATTTTAATTATATTCAAAATTGTATATATAACACTATGTGCGTGCGTGCGTGTGTGTTATATATGCATTTGAAAACATATATATATTAAATCAAACATAAAATAGCACACACACACACACACATGATGTTATATATAACATTATATATATAACATTATTTATAACATTATATGTACATGTTATTATAATTGGAAGATAATGATGAACTCCAAATAGATAATGGATAAAATGTAGATGCATGGGTACCAAGACCATACACTCACTATTTTTTTGGCTATACTCCGATAACTAGAAGGTAAATATGCACAACATCAATCTCTTCCACTTCTGTGGAAGGATTTATCAATTATGAAGCAATCGCAACCATATTTTCCATAGATTCCTATAATTATTAAAATATAACATAACTCATCAATTACTATATTAAAAGAAATTTTATACCAGCACAAGAAATTATCATCTCACTACTATAAAATATTTTAAAAACAAAGTTGGTAGTTATATTTAATGAGTTCATAAATAATAAATCATTAGTTATGGTAAATATATATATTTGAGCTTGTATTTTGTTTATATTTAATGGCAAATAATCAATTTTTAAAATTTTTTTCTTTTATTATTTGTAATTGTCAAATGAAACTACAAGTACTAAATGATAAACTCACATTTATTTCTTTTGAGCACTTGTCCACAAATGATCCATTATTCTTTTTATACATTCACTTGAATACCTCAACGTGGACGTCTCAACTCAGCTTATTGAAAATAAATATTAGTTGTTATTAAGGTACATCATTCATTATGACACAAATATTATCCTTTCGATTCTAAAAATTTAAATAATAATAAAAAATAAAAGATAATTATACAAGATCTACTAAATATTGGTAGGTCACATTTGAACCTTCAATATGTTTTGAAGGTCCTGGACCCTCACCTGCTTTTTCTAATCGTTGATTGTGTGAGGCTACTTGGGACATGGCCTTGAACTTCTTTACTATATTTTTTGTTTCATTTATCAAGTTTGTCATTGTATCTTATACTTGCCACATATTTCTATATATTCTTCATCGATACCACCAAAGCATTATTTTATTTGTATTTTTTCTATAAAAACCAAATAAAACAATAATATATTGTAATGTATTTATTTTAAGAGTAAATCATATGCTACCAAATTTAAAAACAAGTTAAGCATGAAAGATATACTTCAAATTTATCCCAATTAAATTTTTTCATACTTAGTAGCATTTTGCTCTACTTTATACCATTTGTAACTAGTTGATCCTTAAATACATATAAACAAAATACATATTTTTGATGCTATTAAGTTAAAATGTATTTCATTTATATTTATAATCCAAAACATTTAAACAAAAAATTTATTTTTATTTTAAATAATAATGTTTGATAAGTATCAATATTGTTATTATTGTAAAATACAAAATTAAAAAATTGCTATGTACTATTTATTGCTAATTGTAAGCCAAATGAAGATTTTCTTATAATTTGGCATGTAAATTAAGAATTATGAATATCCTTCTGATGCCGCTACTACATTACCAATGCATGAGCCTCCTAAGATAGGTAGAATAGAACTATCAGTATTTTCTGGTGAAAAAAGAGACAAAGATGGAATATTTGTAGCAATAAATCTATGTATGTCATAATGAGGTAATATCAAAGTTTCCTCCATATGTGTAGGAGAATATAGAAAGATATTTAAATTATCGTCTTCACTGAATACATGTAGATTTCCTCCTCCACAAACTTTTAGTTGATTTTTTCTACCCCTCATCACACATTTAGATCCTCGGCCACTTGGATGGTTGCTTCTCATTCTTAAATCAAGTTACATAATATCAAAATATATAGAGACTACAAATATTTTTTGAAAATATCATAATAACAAAATATAATGATAAACACATTGATATTAGAAAAAGTAATTATAATATTTTAATTTAAAATCTACTTTTTAACAATTACAAAATGAGAATGAAAAAATAATAAGGTAGTCAATGAATTTCTAGTCATCATATGAAATTTCTAAGAAATCATCTCTATCTACATATTCATCATTATCTGATTCTGTAATTAATTTCTCCTTATTATCTTCTTCAATATTTTCATCATCAATCTCCAAATAATTTCTACCTTCATCAAGCAAAGTTTGAAGGCCATCATCTACCCCATGAAAGATTGAATGAAGTTCCACATTTATCTTTTGAAATGCTAATACACATGATGGAGTGACCATAACATCCATTTCAACAACTTCAACAGTTAATCTAAGTTTTATTTTACATTTTACCCACCTAGTGACATGAATTTCTTCTTGTGGTTAGATAAGTGATATAACACACTTGTTCTACTTATACCACAAATTTAAATGGCTCGTACTTACTATAAAATTTATTATGGTGCACATCAAAAAGTTTGTTTTGATGATTAATTATAGTACTCATATTTAGAATATGATCAAACCATTCACACTTAAACATAATAGTCCTTTCAATTGGTAAGCATGATACTCCACGTGTAGAATATCAATTAGTCGATCGTGAAAATTAGTAGTATATGCAATATAGTTAGACCCCTTGATGCAAATACTATTGTTCATTGCAACTCTATTTGAATCATATTTTAAAGTGTGAAGTTTATATCTATTTACATAATGTATGAGATATGTCTGTAAACTTCGTAATAGTCCTTTTGCAAGATCAAGATATGCAATATAATGCTATGCATCTATCTTTTTATCTGTATATTTGTTTGTCTGTATATTTGTTTGTCTATCTGTTTATCTATATATCTCTCTATCTATCTTTTTATCTGTGTCTCTATCTGCATATTTATCTTTTTGTCTAACTATCTATCTATTTGTCTCGCCCATCTTTCTATCATTTTATATGACTATGTATCATTCTATGTATAAATCTATTTGTCTATCTATCAATCTGTATATCTGGCTATTTTCTATCTATCGATTTGTCTGATTATCTGTCTATCTGCATGTCTGTCAATTTGTCTTTTTTATTTATCCTTATATCTATCTTTCGATCTATCTATCAATTCAACTATTTATTTGTCTATCTGTTTATCTATTTATCTATCTGTCTATCTATTATTATCATTTTTTTTGATCTATCCTTCATATCATATACATTTTTTGGTGACAATTTATTATGCTGATTATATAATTGTGGCCGAAAGTAGTACATGAAAAATGTCAAAGCCTCTACAACCAAGTAGGCATTGCATATCAATCATCGACTTTGGCTTTATTTTAAATATTATTTTTTAATTTTCTAGGATATCTGAAATAGATATATATTAGAATAAAAAATATTCAACGAATACATTAAAATTTTTGGATTAAAAAATAAAAAATATATTACCTCTCAAATGGATATATCCATCTATATTACTTAAGGCATGCTATCATAGATTCATAAGGCAAGTGGACTCGGAGATGTTCCATGGAATCGAAGAAGCTAGGAAAAAAAAATATACTCAAGTTTGCATAAAATAATGGGAATGTCATTTTGTAATTGCTCCATTTCTTTCGTTCTTACAACATTACAAGTGAGATTCTTAAAAAAATACTTATTTTAGTCAATACTTTTCAAATATCTTGTGGAAGTAATTCATGGAATGCTATGGGTATTAGTCTCTACATAAATATATGACAGTCATGACTTTTTATTCTAAATAATTTATGCTTCTTCATATCAACAAATCTTCTCATGTTTGATGCATATCTATCAGAGAATTTATTTATTGATTTGTTTCTGTGTAACTCTAGACATGAACATAACTTTTTCAAATCCTTTCTCGATTTTGACATTATTTTTTGTTTTTCCTTCCAAATTCATTATAGTATTTAAAAATATTATCAAAAAAAATTATTCTCTATATGCATCACATCTAAGTTGTGTCAAATAAGATTTGGTTTCCAAAAAGGCAAATCCCAAAAGATACTTTTTTTCTTCCAACTACTATGATAATTCTTTGAAATTTGCACATTAATACAATCTGAATCAAAATCCATAAAATTTTTGAACCAATATCTTTCAATTACTTTTAATATTTCACAGCCTGACCTCAAAGGTGGTACACTTTTAATGACTTTATGGTCTTTCTTAAATGCATCAATATTCATCCAAAATGGATGTTCCACACGTAAGAATTTATGATGATTACCAAACCAAAAAGTATTACCTCTTTTGCTTGGATAAAATGCATCTAAGTCTTCTATGTAATAAGGAAAAACTAATTTCTTTATAGTACCCCATCCGAACAATATTGAATATGCATGAAAGTCACTTATTGTGTACATACATGCTGCTCATATTTTAAATTTCTACTTTCTATATATATCATATGTTTCAACACTATCATCCCACAAAATTTTGAGCTCTATTATAAGGAGCTACAAGAAAACACCTAATTTGTCTTTTGGATTTCTTAGGCCAGGCATGATAACACACAAAAACATATATTCATCTTTTTTGCACATCCATATTGGTAAATTATAAGTTGTAAAAATAATCGACCATGAAGAGTCTTGTTGCCTTGTTTGTCCAAATAGTCGAACTCTATCTATGCATGGCCCTGATCTAATATTTCAACTTTCATCTACAAAAGATGGATGACAATCATCAAATATTTCCAAGAAGAAGAATTTGAGCAATGATGCATTATGCTATCTTAAATAACATGCTCTTCATGCCACCTCATTTAATTAGCACTAGTATCAGATACAAATAATCTTTTTCAAATGAGGAGTCAATGAAAAATAATACATCTTCTTGTGAGGAATATTTATTTTTTGCCTTTTACATGTAGTATTTCTTTTGTACCGAGAATAGTTACAGAAACTATATGCAATTGCTTCACTGTCTATGACCCAATATATCATGCAGCCATTAATACAACAATGTATTTTTTCCACCGGCAAACCCAAACCTTGCATTAACTTCTTTGTGTCATAAAAACTATCTGTCATGACATTATTCTTTAGTAATAATTCAGATAATAACTGACATATTTCATCATAACACCTTTCTGAAAATGATGCATTGCCTTTAAATTCATTAATCTAGCTACCATAGATAACTTTGAATGGTCATACAGATTACCTTCACAAACCCCTTCTTTTGAAGCCTTTAGCATTTCATAAAATTGGTTTACTGATGAAATTGGGATATCATCAACGATATCTGGATTTAATGAAGGATCAATAATATTCTTCAAAATTGCTTGACATGCATCGTCGGGATTAGTAAATTTGAATACATTTAAATCAACATTCTTATATACATAATGTTTTGTTATTTTTGGCACAAATAATTCCCCATGTTAATACCAAACATAATAGTCGCTAACAAATCTATTTCTTGTAAGATAATATTGTATTGTGTCCACATCATGGAAACTCTTTTTGATATTACGAGCATTACATGAGCATCTTATTTTTGTTTCATCCATGAATTCAAGTTGTTTTTAATAAAGGTAATGAATTCTTCAATCCTATCTACAAATTCATTTAAAACCCCATCTTTCAATCTTATATTTATCCATTGACTATTAGGTCGTATAATATTTTTCATTCATATAACACATAACATTAACATTTTTTGAATTATAATAATATACATAGAGATCTATTTGTAATAAAGATATAACATTTTTGCAACATTGCATAAATTTAACAAATAAGTTATAGTAAAATAAATAATAGATACTTTTTAATTAAAATCAGATAAAGCAGGTTGTTCCAATGTCTTAAATATTTTTCAAAAGACATAAGTTGTATCTATGTCATTTACATAAAACTAAATATTTGATATTTATCTATAATAGATAAATTAGCATTAATAAAGAAAAAAAGAAAAATTTGCAATGTCATAATTATTAATTTCTAATAAAATTATGAGTACTAAATAATTAGACAAACATATTTTATTTAATAGAAATAATAAATAAATTATCAATATCAATACATTAAAATTTGTCAATGATAAAATATAAAAGATAATTCAACTATCGACAGAGAACATTAATAAATGAATGGAAAAATCTTCTAATCTATATGAAGTATATAGTATATATAGTCATATATTACATGTGACATGTAATATGATTTTTTTAAAATATTAAATAAAGACGAGTTTTATTTATTTTATTTCAATTTTAGTAAAATGCAGATTAAACAACTATATAAATTTTTAAATGACCTAATTTTTTTAGTGCTACAATTGTTCTTTATGTTTCATCATTCTAATTGCATACTATTGTTATTCTTTTTAAAATTATAGGTCAATAACAAAATACACAAAAAATTCATAACACAATTAGGCGACAAAAAAATTTTACAAATCGAAGTATGGAAAAAAATGTAAAATATATAATTTATCAATTATATTTTTAATCATTCAACAAAATAATAAGATAGAACCCAATATGAATGTTAAAAATGAAAATAAATTATATGTAACATCAAAATACACAAACATAACTATTCTCTAATATAATACATATAGGGTAAAATGAAATCATAATTTCATACCTCATTTATGGGTAAAATATGTGCCAATCAATATATGAAAGATAGGCAATCCACAAATGATTCGAACAAAATTAGAATCAAAACTAAAAATCCTCGAAACCCTATTTATGTTTGAAGTTTCGAAGTGCTCTTCACAAATTAATTATCGTATTTAAGCGATGAAAATTATTTCCATTACTATTTTAGCGATGGAAATTATTTCCATCGTTATTTTTGTGATGTAATGACTTTCTATCGCATAATTATTTTAAATTATATAGCAATGATATGTTTGGCATTTCTAATTTAGCAGCAAAATTAATATCCCTCGCAAAAAGTAGAAACAAATATGCATTCCATTTCTAATTATAAATGGAAACAAAAGTTTTCTTCGCTAAATTACATGCAAACATATCTGCATCCCACTTTTTGTTGTAATTAGCTAGGGATTAAAAAAACACAAATATTTTCGTTGTTAAATAATGATGAAATTTTTTTTTGTTTCAATTTTTTCTGGGTTTTGTAAATTGCATTTTTAATCCGTTTCAAATCTGTTCCTACTTTTAGAAACAGAATTAGGGGCTTCTAATTTTCATTTCTAAATTCGTCTTTTTTTGTAGTGTGTATACATATAATGTTATATATAACATTATATTAATTATGTTATATATTCTAAAAATTATATAATGTAACTGTCATATTATATATGATATACATGCATTTGAAAATGTTTAGATTCTAAATTGAATATAAAATATTACACACACACACAACATTATATATAACCACGTAGATATAATATTTATATATTCTAAATCATATATAATATTACATGTAATATTATTTATCATAAAGTATATATATAACATTATATGTATATATGTAACATTATATGTACATAAATAACATTGTATATAATTAATATATATGCATTTTAAAACATATATATTCTAAATCTAATATAAAATATTATATATACATAATGTTATATATGATATATATGCATTTGAAAATGTTTATATACTAAATTGAATATAAAACATTATATTTGTATTCACACATATCATGTTATATGTTACATTATATCTATACATATAACATTTTATATTCTAAATCATACAATGTTATATGTATTATATTAAATGTAACATTACATATGCATTTTAAATTGTTATATATAATGTTATATGTATACATATACCATTTTGCAATTTAGAATATATAAAATGCGATAATGTTATATGTATAATATTATATGTATGATTTCTAATATAAAATGCTATGATTTATAATTTTAAATGTGACATTTATGATATATAATATTATATATAACATTTGAAAATGTTATAGATACATGTTGAAAATATTATAACTAATATTATTAACAAAACATTATATTTATTATTTTTGTTATTTATAATATGTGATATATATTTTTGACATGACCCTGACACATCATATTCATAACTTTTGAGTAAAAATAATAGAAAAATATAAATATTTTTATATTGGTAAATATAAATAATTTTCCAATAACTATTACAATCATATTCATAACTTTAGTGGTGTGCATTGTTCACCAAAAAAATCATTTCCAGGCGTTCCCATTTCGGCCAACCGAAAAACTGTGCAGTAGTATGAGGGAGAATTATGTTTTGGGGTATTATCCTAGAAATTTTTAAGATTTAGAAACTAAAATTTTGATATTTTTTAAAAAGTTACAAAACTAAAAATAAATTAAAAATAAGTGTACTCAAATTCGTAAGTCCTAAACTACTTTCTCCCCTGCCCCTCGTTCACCCCTCGTCCTCGCCGACGCCCTCACCGACGCCCTCACCAACGCCCTCGCCGACGCCCTCTCCCCTTGCCCTCGTCCGTCTCCCCCACCCCCACCCGTCTCTACGAGCTCCATGATGAAGCTTGAGGAGCTCCAGTGAGCTCTTTCATAGAGTTCGATGAAGCTCGTCGAGCTCTAGTAAGCTCCATGTCGAGCTCGCTGGAGCTCCACAAAAGTGCTCGTCGATCTCCATGATCGAGCTCACTGGAGCTCCATCGTGGAGCTCGACGGATCTCCACTAGGGAGCTTATTAGAGCTCTATCGTGGAACTCCATTGAGCTCTAGCGACCTTGACGTGGAGCTCGAATGTGGAGCTCGATGAAATTCCACGAGCTCCATGAGGGAGCTCGTCGAACTCTTTCGTGTAATTCAATCGAGTTCCAGCGAGCTCGATGTGGAGTTCACTAGAGCTCAACGAGCTCCGTCAAGCTCCATCATGGAGCTCAATAGAACTTCACGATGGAGCTCGAGGAGCTCCAATGAGCTTCTTCGTGGAGCTCGATGGAGCTCCTTCGTGGAGCTCGTGGAGATGGGCAGGGGGGAGAGGGTTGGGGAGAGAGAGGGGAGAGGCAAGGGTAGACGGGCAAGAGGAGACGGGCGAGCACGTGTGTGAGGGCGAGGAGAGAGGGCCATAGGTGTGGGCGAGGGCGAGGGAGGGGAGAGGGCGAGGGAGAGGGAGGGGCGATGGCGAGGGAGGGGAGAGGGCGAGGGAGAGGGTGAGAGAGGGGCGAGAGAGGGGCGAGAGGCAGGGGAGAGGGTAATTTAGTATTTATGAATTTAGGCGCACTTATTTTAATTTATTTTTAGTTTTGTGAATTTTTAAAAATATCAAAAATTTAGTTCTAAATTTTAAAAATATATGGGAATAACCCCAAGACATAATTCCCCGTATGATGTCTTTGTTCCTGGTTACAATACGTTCAGATCCTTTACAAAAACATTAAATCAAGCGATGCCAACAAAGGTTCTAGAGCCGGTGAAGTACACTGCGACATCGTCTTCCTCGGAAGAGGATGACTCATCCACGTCAGAAGAAGAAGACACACAATCTTCTTCTGGTGAAGGGCAGGAATGGAGGAGGCCGCCTCAGTCGCCGAAGCCGCCGCTGTCATCACTACCACGGAAACAAGCCCAATTCCAAAAGCATACATCAAATACTCCTGCTTTTACCTCTCTTCATCCCGAAACCAATTCTGAAATCGAACCTCACTCCGAAACTGAATCCGATTCCGAAATCAAATACGGTTCTGAGGCTGAACCAACCCGAAAACCTGAATCCATGTCCGCTCCTCAGTCCATGCCGTGTCCTTCGAAGTCGAAAGCGAATAAGCTTATTTATACCCTTGCTAAGTCCATGGAGTACTCCCAAGCCGATACATTGAGCCCTAGGAGCAAATCAAAGGAGGCACAATTTGAGTCCCAGAAGACGATATCTAAGTACAATATGAAGTCTACTCCTGCTTCTGAGGAGAAAGAAGGACGAGAAAATGGTGGAACTGACGGGGACCTGAAAGACTTGAAGTTTACAGCAACAGCATCTGCCAAAAAATTGAAGGCGAAAAGAGTCCGTGAGAAGGATGGCGACTCCAAGAGCTCAAAGTCCCCAAACAGAATGGATTTGAAAATTGATCGTTCCTCTGACACGAATGGTCTCTTGCTAAAACAATTGTTGAGTGATGATCAAAAATTGGCATTTAATGATTTTGTTATGAAGTGGGGCTTGGAAGTTGTATCACCAAGCGAAAGAAAAGAAATTGTTGACGAGTGGAGGAAGTTGTATCTGGAAGAATTTGGTCTGGATAGCAGGCGATATCAGTTAATGAGGCGGCACGTGGTTAACATATTAGCATTCTTAGCAATTGCGAAGAGGAAGAAGTGATGCTCCGTGAAGGTGTGAGTTTGTGTTTTATGGTAGTCATTTTATTAACACCCTCGTACAAATTTTTTAGGGAAAATTATGTTTTGAGGACTCGTGTTTTGTACGGAAATAATATATTTTAAATAAAAAATTTAAAAGATAATGCGTGTTTCAAAAATATTACAAAAATAGTGCGTCTAAAAACATCGTGACAATGGCAGTCGTTGTGAACGACGGTCATTGCCACGCTATTGAATTTTAAAAATCAGAAACCGGTGTTGTGAATGCTTGCTATTAAATTTTAAAAATTAGGAGCCGACGTTGTGAATCCTAACTATTGAATTTTAAAAATAATCGGTAGTTCAGCACCGATCATTGTTCCCTACAACAAACTCCGGGGTTGATTAACACAGAAAAATACAGACTAGATAGTGCGTGCATTCCAAAACTATTTAAAAAACTCGCACGACACTTCCACTGGAATCCATGAGGCTTGGGAGCTTAGAGATTGTGACCCAGAGTGTTGACTCTTGCTGGTACTAGTTTATTTTAAACTGTTGCTTCTGAAAACGAAGCTGCACCAACTAGAAGTATTATGAATTCTTGCAGAGCCTAATTATTTTCCGCATGGCTCCCTCCATTGATGACATTGAAAGCTGACATTGGCATAACAAGCTCATTTGTTCCCGACAGCTCCTGGATGTGCTTGTACAATGGCACCCCTTTTGCACCTGGTTTAATCTTGAAACAGAAGCCATTCGTCTCTATCATTGCAATACCCAACAAGCCGCACTAAATGCTTATGGTTTAATCTTGATAAGAAAGAGATTTATGATTCAAATGCGTTCTTTTTTTCTTGTAATTTCTTCTTTCTGTGCTTGATTTCTCCTCGTTTAAATTCCAACTTCGTGGCCGTTCTGCAATCTTTCTCTGTAAACAAGGCCAAAGCTCTCCTCCGATCTTGTTATCTGATGAGAAATTGTCTGTGGAAGCTTTGAGCTCCAAGAATGTGAATTCGCCTGCTTTGTCTGTGCATTTGGATGAAGTTACACTCCTTTGCTGTCACATCGCTCGTGAACCCAGCCACTTCATCGTTGCTGTTCTTGATAGTCCATTACTGTTTGCTGCGCCTCTCTCACTAGAACTCGTTCGAGTGATTCTTGGTTGAATAGAGTCGTGTATTCTCTTGTGTCCCACCCAGATACCGGTCAAGAAACAGTAAATAAGAAAGCACAAGCTTGAAAAGATTCCTATCGATCCAACAATAGCGAACACTAAAACTCTGGTGTTTAAATTGCTAGAAGAAGAAGACGACTCTAGATGGGGAAAGAGGGTGATGAAATGTTTAATGGACAAGGCTTACAAATCATCCCTAATCCACAACATAATTGATTAGAATCTTGATAAATGTCACAACCACTGCAAGAAGAAGATAAAACACAAGGCCCAGGGAGAATCTTCGGCAATGGAATCCAGAGATTCTCATCGGAAATATACCAATCAGGTCCCTAACATATCACCGTGAAATTTGCCGATGTCAATCAACAAGTAAAGTTCGAACCAGTATGGTTAACCATCACCATTGAAATATTAGTTGGCCGGGGATTGCATTCCAAAAAGACTGTCCCATTTCTTCTACAATGTGGCGGTCCTCTTTTTGGGTGCTCCCAATGATCAAGAAGCCATGACACTCATGATTAGAATGTCTAGAAACAAGGTGAGTCCCATTTCAAGCAGATATCGTGAGTGAAATAGAGAAGAATGTGAATCAGATGTGGGTTAAACAGTTCAAGGAGAAGAACACAAGTAATGCATGTGTTGTCTACCAGGAGGTTGTAGTGAATGATAGCTTCCACTTGGTGGACATAATTAGGTCTCTAGACAATAGCTATGATCTGGTTATGGTAGGAAGGAGACATCAGAACGAGTGGATCGGGGAGGAAATGGTGGAGTGGGTGGAGCATCCAGAGCTGGGCATCATTTGAGACATGCTCGCATCATTGGGTGCTTGGGGCGTGGTGATGTCCATCGGGGAAGAAATGCGCGCACTATATGGTATGTGTTTTTCTGTGTTAATCAGTCCCGGTATTTGTTGTAGGGAACGATGATCGGCGCTGATCTGTTGATGATTTTTAAAATTCAATTTCCGACATTCACAACGCCAACCTTTGATTTTTAAAATTTAATAGCTGGTATTCACAATGCCTGTCTCTAATTTTTAAAATTCAATAGCATGACAATGACTATCGTTCAAAATGACGGCCATTGTCATGATGTTTCCAGATGTACTAGTTTTGTAATATTTTTGAAACATGCATTGTATTTTAGATTTTTTATTTAAAACGCATTATTTTTGTACAAAACTTTGAGAACTCAATATTTATGTTTTTTTAGTCTTTTTATAACTTTTAAAAAAATATATCCTAAAACATAAAATATTTTTGCTTTTGGCCAAAAAAAAAATTAAAAATCAAGTTTAAAAAAAATCTTAATGTTTTTTGAATTCAAATACAGCCTAGAAAAAATACAAAACTGATTTTAGATTTGAAAAATATTTTTGTTTTATTTTAATTAAAAATTATGTATGTGTGTGTGTGTGTATATATATATATATAATTAAATGTTATTTTTTATCAAAAACCACCTAGAAAATTTAAAACTATTTTTTGAAAACTAATTTTTTTTAATTAAAAGTTATATATATATATATATAATTTATTAAAATATTTGAATATAAATATATATATATATATACACTTATAAATATTTATTATTTAAATATTTGTATATATATATACACTCATAAATATAAATTTACATTTATATATATAGACCTATTAATATATATTATTTAAATATATATAAATAAATATATATATATATATACACACCTATAAATATCTGTATACACATATATATACATATATAGCATATATATATACACTTACCGGTTCTATATATAGATATATATATTTATAGGTTTATAAATATATATATATAATTTTTTTATATAAATCTATATTGCTTATACACACACACACACACACACACACACACACACACACACCTATAAATATAAATTTACACACACACGCACACATATAAACTTATAAATATATATTATATAAATATATAGAAATAAATAAGTGAATAATATATATATTTCAATACATATATATGTATATATTTTTGTATATATTTAAATAATATATATTTATAGGTATATATATATATATATATATATATGTAAATTTATATTTATAGGTACATAAACATATATATATATATATATATATATATATATATATATATATAAATAAACATATAAATAAATAAATAGATAGATATATATATATATATATATCTATAAAACTTTTAATTAAAAAAAATAAAACTAGTGTTTGAAAATTGGTTTCACAAATTATCGGTGGTTTTGAATTTCAAAATTGCCCACAAAAAATAATTTTAAAAACTTTTAATTAAATAAATTTATAAATAAATGAATAAATATATAATAAATAAATAAATAAAATATATATATATATATATATAATTTTAAAACTAAAACAACTTTTCAATATCTAAAAGTGGTTTCATATTTTGTTAGGGTGGTTTTCAAATTTGAAAACCACCTAAATTAAAAAAAAAACATTAATTTTGATTTTTGCCCAAAACATAAATATTTATGTCTTGGGATATATTTATTTAATTAAAAATTCATGATAGTTTCATTGCCAAGTTAATGTTTTTGCACTTTCTTGGAGGTGGAGTGTCCAATCGTTATGATATATCATCAATTGTTGGTATATGAAATTGTCTCTATTAGGTTGCAGATGGATTGCCCTAAGGTAAATTTGGCCTATGGATACCACCCGGCTAAAAACATGATCATAGTTAAAAAAATATGGATATAAGAATATTAAAAGCGGTTCTTTTTTTTATTATTATGGTTTATGCATTTTAACATGTCCTAAGTGTTAGGGGTTGCATAAAGAGTCTCATAGTCTGCGAATGGAGTGCAAACTCACTAAAATTGATGATTTTGGTTCCCAAATATATATACAAGTAACTTAAATAACTTAAAATAGGTATTTTCATGTTTAATTCTTATATAAATGTATTATTTAACAAAAATTTGAAATATTATTATATTTATATATTAACTTGATAGTATTATTGATCAAAGGTGAATAATTTTTGAGATAAATTCAATAAAAAAAGAGGTTAAAAATTCAATGGAATATATATATATATATATATATATATATATATTAATGGCATCATCGGTTTGATAGTGGTTTGATTGCCAGTCTTGTTGATGAGTTATACATCATGAATCAATAATTTTTTTAGTCTAGTCATCAATTTAGTTCTCTCTACATTTATCATTTCCCAGTCTATTCACAAGTATAATGCATAATGTGCACCACATTATCATAAAATAATTATATTATTAACACATTGCACACACCCACACATCGCTATAAAACACATGGATGCACTAACTATTTTTTAACAGAAACTTGAGCAATATCGATGCTCTACAATGAGTACATCATGAGCAGTGGTCGTGCTCAACACGAAGAACACCCGTGTAAAAAATATAAGTAACAAGGGTTGAGCAAGACAATTGGCGCTCTACACCGAGCACATCAGCACATCCATCATAACAAAAATCCATGCATTCTCATAATAATAGACACCCATGTACACCTCTACAATAGAAGTTCGTCTACACCCATAACAATAGAAACCCATGTAGAAACTTAGCCCCAAGGATACCCACACAATAACCAGACTCAAGAGTAATAAACTTATATAGACAAATCTTGCTCTACATCTTTGTTATGCTAGACATAAATTTGTTTTCGTTAGTATGCTTCTTGTTTTTGTATTTATGGTAAAATAAAAATAGGATGTGAGAAACAAGGGAGAGAAGAGAGAGAATATCTCTCCTAATTTCTCTCCCCTCTATTTTTTGCTTCATGCATCATAATATGCACCATCCTCTTGCTCCTTTTTTTGTGTTTCATGTTTTTTCTAGCTCTCATCTCTTTTTTGTTTGATTGTTTTTCTTTCTTTTTGTTTTTGTAAAAATATCTATAATATGTAAGTAAATATCCATTATCATCCATGATATGTAGTACAATCTAACTTACATCATAAAAACTAGAAAAATACAATCTATACATAACAAACATACCTATAGGGGTAGCCCATATGTTATTTATTCTTATCATTAAGTAAAAACTCTAACAAAAAAGGTAACTATATGGCCCATTGGCCATTCTAAAGTTGGAGCATAAATATTTTGAATACCAAGCTTGAGAAAAGAAAATTAAATTGAGAGAGCTTCAAGATTTTCATGAATATTTCAGATGTCTTAATCTTCTATAAGAATATAAACTGTAATAATAGTATTATCTTGGATTTTATTAATGAGAAAGAAATAATATGCTTTTATGTTTTTGTCTACTTGGGAAATACTAGACTGAAGTTATGTTTTATTACATAGTTGCCAGAAGAGAGTATTAAGAGAAGTGAGTAGGCACATGATCTCTTTAAGAATGTATCAAATTCAAATTATTTCGCAATTGATTATTGCTATTTGCTAAAATAATTACTATATTGAATATTGAGATCATCACCTATATACCGAGAGTTGCATCCACGTTATCATGTGGAGAATCTAATAAATGATTAAATTTGCTGATTGTGCAAGATCTATTTAATTTGATGATAATCAAATAATCATTCATATGAATTTTTTATATGTAGTCATATCAACCGAAATATTTATATTAGATAAGAAATTATTAATTATCTTAATAAGAGTATTTATTGGATGATAACTCAAAAGATTAATTAATATGAGATGTTAAATTGCATACATTTTTAATGACAACATAATCTATCTTTTATAGTAGATCTTAATATTCTAAAAAAGTACCTAATATTTTTAAAATTATTTGTCTAAAATTATGACTGAGATTATTTATCGAGTTAAGTAATTCTTAATGTATTATTTTATACAATAAGAATATTATCTATGTATATAATTATTAAGATAAATTTGTCATTTGAATTCATCTAAAAAAAAGAGTAATTTTTAACACACACATGTAAATCAAAAGAAAAGTAATAAGAATGTTATCCTCATTAGTGAAAATTTTATAAACTAAAGTTTTTGTGATTGTTTTAGGTTGAACAATAATATTTGTAATTTATAAATTAAATTTGACTGTTCTATTATTACTTAAATAAATTGTCTATTCTAAATAATATTGTGTCTATATTATTATATCTTGAGAATAGATCTTAAACAAAATAAGAGCTTTCCATGACTTTTGATTTCAATTGAATAATCTCAATACAGAATAAAATTCTAAAAAGGAAAATAGTGAGAGGATAAAAAAAATATTCAGTTAATGAGATGATTAATAATTTGCAATTATGATTATATATTCCTAAAAATATTTCAGAATATTTATACAAAAGAAGGGTATAGAGTCATCTCAACTAAATATTTATTCTTTTTTTTGTGTTTTTGTTATATGGGAGTGTGCTAGCACATGAAGTTGTTGTATGATTTTATGTTTAGTAAAGTAAATGAAGAAATAATTAAATATTTATTCTAATGTATTGTTATTTCTAATAATTTTTATGTTTATATTAAATTATTTATTTTTTATTTTATATCAAATGATTGAGAAATAGAAAAACATGTGATTTTAAATGAAAAAGAATTAACTAAGTGAAACATTACTTTATTAAGTCTCTATATGTTTGATTGTATAAAATTGAATAAATCATTATTTACACAAGTCTGTTGGGTTGGATATGAATCTTTCATTTATTTTTTTAACCATGGCACATATTTTAGTTTATGAATACCTATAATATTAGGATAACATTCTTAACTTGGACAAAGTTAGGTGACAACACAATGTTTCTCTTGAAGTAGATCTTTTTTATCCTAATAAAATATTTGAACCTCTCAAAGTATCTCATGTGGAACCGTGATTAAATATCATTTATGTACATAATGAGCAAGATCAATAAGCTATATATATTCTTCTGAAAAAATAAAAAAAATCAAAACATACTTGTGTGGGCCAATAGAGATAACTATTAATGAAATTTTCTTAAACTAAATTCTCAATGATTGTTTTAGGTTATACAATAATTTTTATAATTTTTAAACTAAATCTAATTTTATTGCTCAAAACTTATGTGACTACTATATACTCTTCAATGTTATTGTAAAGAAATATATTGTTGATATCTAGTTGATCTATTCTCAATCTTTGAGATTTTGCTAGTAATATAAGAATTCATATGTAAGTCATTTAGGCTCTTGAAGAGAAAATATTCTGATAATTCACATCAAACATATAAGTAAATTTTGTCGCAACAAGTTTGACCTTAAGGATGTTTATTTTCTCACATGGATTGATCTTCACATTAAACTAACAATAAACATTACCCAAGATTAAGATATTAATTTCTAAGTCCTATTAGTGTGAATGATATCTATCTTTTTTAACACGGTATCGTGTCATTATAGATAAAAATAATGTCTAAGAAAAAAATATGAATATCTTAGTATCTTAAGAAAAGTAATAAAAGAAACTAAAAAAAAAAAATTGAGCATGAATACACTTGTAAAATTGAGTGTTGAATATATACTTTTTATCTTAAGTAGTCAAGTCTCTCAATTTCTGACTCATCTTGGGTCAGAATTGAAGTAGAGCCATAAATTTTTGATTGCCTAGAATTGTTAGTGTTTTCTTATTCTAAGAAATATTATTCTACCTAGAGTTAACTTATTTTTTATTTGTTGGTATATATGATAATTTTATATGAGTATTATCATAATGTGACCCATTAAGTTTAGTTGTAGCAAGTGAGTGACTCTATGTATTAGCTGGAGGTCCAAATGAGAAGGTAGATGAGCAATGAAAAGTAATAAGTCAAAATATTTTTTTATAGTTTCTTATTTTTCCTAGGTTCATTAAAATTGAGTCCTCAAAAAAGTTAACATCAACATTTACTAATATCTTTTTAGATTCTGAGGAAAAAAATACTTATATATTTTTTAGGCACTAGAATAACCAAGAAAGATAGATTTCAAATACTTAGGTGTCATTTTATCTCGACATGGAGAAATATTCGACACAAATAAAGTATTCTTCAAAATTTTGAGATACGAACAAAATAATTTATTTTTTTTTTTTGATGTATGATCTGAAATCATACACAATAAAAAAAATTTAAGAAAATATTTGATTGATAAGATAGTTTGTAATTAATATTTTAATTCATTAAAAATGCATCAAATCACTCCTACTAAGGAGCTTTCGAGTTTTCTCAATAAAACATCTATTCTTCTTTATTATAATCTTATTATATGAATATGTGATATTACATGAAGTCTGATATACAATTTCATGATCAGTACAATATGTATGATATATGATCTCGTGATCATCACATGACTTCTTATTATATGGATATGTGACATCACATGTGATTAGAGGTGTCAATTGGGCCGGGCCGGCCCTGTTCGGCATGAGACATTGGCACGATTCGGCTATGCCCGACCACGGCACAATCATGTCATGCCATGCTAAGGCCAATTGGGCCTCGTGCCGTGCCTGGCTCGACACGGTACTGTGGCCCGTTGGCACGGTACTTCGGCATGAGCCGAGAAACTGAATTTTTTTTAAAAATTAGAGTTACGAGGGTGCCGAAGCTTTAATTTTTTTTAAAATTAGGATTTTGGGGGTGCCGAAACCCTAGTTTTTTTTTAAATTAGGGTTTCGGATGCACCAAAATTCAATTTTTTTTTTAAAATTAGGGGTTTGGCGCGATGGCGCATAGCCGAACCCCTAATTTTTTTTATATTAGAGGTTTGGCATGATCGGGCCGAACCTGGCGGATTCGTGCCGTGGGCTCGTGTCGGGCAGGCCTCCTCAGAACCGTGCCGGGCCAGGCATGGCACGGTACAGTAACCGTGCCTTGCCTGGCCCGTCACGAAAGCACGGCCAGGCTGGCTAAAAATGGGCTAGCCCGGCCCGGCACGTTCTGTTTGACACCTCTACATATGATCTCGTGACATCACATGAAGTTATCTGCATGTATTCTAATATATAGTCATTTTTAATTTTTTTAATATTGTTATTAAATTTATTTTATGAAATGATTGAAAAATTTAAAAATATGTCATCTAAAGTGAATAAAATCAAATAAGTAAAAGTGTGTGCAATCATCAATAAATATAATAAAATATTTAAAATTTTCTTGTATGTCACATTTATTAGGTTATCATATATTTGAGTTTATCAAATTAATGAGTTTTTGCTCACATAGGTCTGACTGTCACGGTATAAAGTTTTGGTATATTTTTCTAATTAATATATCTCACACTCAAGCATTTTAATATTTATAATATTAGATATTGGTTTTCTTATTTTAGTCAATTATTGATAACTAAGTCAAGAATGAGTTTTTGTTTTATCATTAAGATTCAAATATTTATTGAGGGTATCATACTTTAGAAATAAAAACATAAACATCACTATGTTCAATTTCAAAAAAATGTTTTTTTCGAAGACTTCTGATCTTAGAAACAAATATTTATTAAATACAAAATATTAGTGCTGAGTTGCTTTGGATAAACAAAAACTTTATTGAATGCATAAACAAAATACGTGAAGGTTGCAAGGAACCAAGTTAAATGTTATCACAACCAATAACTTTGGATAACATGCTATTGACTATATAACATTCAACGAACAATAAAAAGAAAATAATGAAAAAATAATAATTACCCACCCAATAATGTGACTATTAGCTCATGGAGTAATAATTGTTGTCTCATTGTTGAGGAATTTTATGTATTCCTCTTTAGCAAATGTCACAGAGAAATTTTGTGTACTCCCAAATGACTTTGATATGCTCATTGCTCCCTTTAATAGTTAATAGTATTCTTGGTCACCTCTTTGAAAATAATTACTAATATGATGTCTTTCATAGAATAAGCAATTTATATATTTAGAAAATATTTGAGTCTTCCAAGATATTTTATCTAGAATTATAGGAAATTCTCATATCATTTGGGCTCTTCCAAAAAAATAAATAAAAGTTTGTGATGCACATAATACAAATGAAATGATCACTTGTGAAAATCTTGCAAACCAAATTCTTTGTGATTGCCTTAGGTCATATAATACCTTTTGCAATCTATAATATGTGTCTAATTAAACTATTTTATATTTAAATTGATGCTCAATATATATCTTCTTCTTAAGATTATCTTGAGAAAATGTATTCTTAACTTCTAGTTGATGTTTCATCTATTTGTGAGATATTGCATGTGAAATATGGCACTCATGTAATATTGGTTACTGAAGAGAAAATATTATTATAATTCATATTAAATATTTGATTAAATTCACTCACAACAAATCTTGTTTTAAAATGATCTATCTTCTCATATGGATTTGTTTTCAAATGAACATACACTTACAATTAAAAATAGATCTTCTCAAATATCATGATACTAGCACTCAAGTTTCATTGAAGTGGAGGGTACCAATCTTTTTTATCATGATTTTATATCATTCTAAATAAGATAATATCTTAGAAGGAGATTTAAGTATTTTAGTGCCTTCAAAAAATTAATAAAGAAAATAAAAGAAAGAATAATGAGAAAGTATGATAGATTGAAAAATCTATTGATGAGTACAAATCTTCTGTCTTTAGGAGAGCATTTGGAAGGTCAAGATCAAATGTGTTGGTTGCAAGATCATTTAACTCTTTGATATACTCATATGTAATGGTAGGTATATTGACCTTATAAATCCTTGGTGGTCAAGTCTCATAATATAAACTTGAATGAGATTGTTTATCCTAGAAACTGACTCTTTTTATAATCAACTTGATTTGTACTTATTAGTAAATATGATGACTTAATGAGAGTGAGAATTACTATAAACCAAAAAGTTCATATATAATCAATAAGTGACTTACGACTAACTAGTGATCCATGCTGGACTATTAGTGAGAATGAAGTAGTGGTTCTAGATATAATTTTTGGAATCATACTCTTTATAGACCCATTAAAAAATGTGTTTTGCTCAAAAAAAGTAATAGCATCACTTACCAAAATTTTATTTGTATTTAATGAAAAATATTGATACCTTAGTTGGATGTGGAGTATCTAAGGAAGGTACATCTCAAGGTCTTAGGTGCTAATCTGTCTTATCCTAAAGAGAGATCGCTTACTAGACAAATACTTTCAAAAACTCTATGAGACTAATTAAATAATTTTTTTTTCATGATGTATGATATGAAAGTGCATACAATGTAAAAAGGTAGAAAAGGACATTTGATTGATAAAATATATTATAATTAAAATTACATCTCTTCAGAATATTTTTGAATACTTCTCTCAAGTAAAAGTATCTAAAATATAAATTATGCCCTTTTTGCAATTTTATTATGTAGGAATGTGCTGGTACATGAAGTTTGAAAATAGAAAATACTTGTAATCTATGATGATTGAGGATATTATATTTAATGAGTATTTACTCACATTAGATTGACATACTTGATAAGAAACTCTAATATATTTTTTTAGTTGACATGATATACTCTACTGTAAAAATATCTTTAAGATTAGATTCAAATATTTTCAATATGATCAGCGATGACCAAGGAAGTACGGATATGGTTCCCTACAACCGTGTCCACGTGTCTGACACGTGGACACGGTACGAACATAGCACGAATATGTGTCTAATACATCACTTAACGTATTGTTGATCAATCCATGTCTGATATGCCATGTGGCATATCAGACGAATGATTCGGATGCTGTATCCATGCCGACAACGCAAGTGGTCGAGGTCCAACGACATCGAGTGGCAGATGTCGCCCACGACGTCAAATGGACGATTCTGTGGTGCGGTGGGGGTGGGCAGGATTTTGTGGGGAGGCAGGGGGTGCGATTCTGTAGGCTGGGGGGGGGGGGGGGCATGAATCTATTGTCTGGGGGGGGGGGGGCGCAATTTTGATAAAATAAAATATTTTTATTTTATAATATATAATATAATAATAAAATATTATTTTATAACATAAGATAATTATAAATATTATCTTATAAAATAAAATAAAATATTTTTATTTTATAAAATAAAAAAATATATTTATTTTATAAAATAAAATATATTATTTTATTTTATTTTATAAAATACCTAATATTTATAAAGAAAATAATTTTATTTTTATTTTTTTTTATCATGTCGTATCCTAGTCGTATTCATATTTTAGCTTTTTAAAATTTGTCATGTTCCTGTATCCTTTCGTATCGTATCCCCGTGTTCGTATCCGTGTCCGTGCTTCTTAGGTGATGACTAATGAGTGATTGATGTGAGAATATACAAAGTAAAAAGTTCAACATATTCAAATATCTAGAATGAGATCTTATAATAAAAGAGAAGACATGCAATTCACTCCTATTAAATTCTAAATGGATTTTTTCTCAGAATCTTTCGATACAAATAAATATCAGTAAAAATACTAATAAAATTATAATTGAGTTGCTTAGAATTACAACTCATAAAAAATATATTAACTTGGCAATCAAAAATAAATATAACATAACAAAGAAACAAAAAATAATATTGAATACTATCATATTCAATGAATTTAGATGGTCTGTAAGTTATAATATTATTTTTAGAATAAAAAAGATAGCAAATAGGAAACTATTTTGATATTGCCTTAAAAGAAAAGTTTTGTATATATCTTTAGTAAGTATTATAATTGATAAATTCTGCAAAAACTTTTGACAAGCTATTTTTGTCAACTTGTTTCTTTTAATATTATATAATATATAGTATTCATGATTTTTTTTCTCTTGAAATAATATCAAACTCTATTTGGTGTGTCACTTCTTACTATAATATATATACTTTATGAAGAATCTCATGAGTCATGTGTTCATATACTAATACCATATCATAATTTCTCAAATAATTTAATAATTAAAATAGCAATCTACCAATTAAAATTAGAATTTTCTCTAATTTGAAATCTTAATTTGGATAAATAGTAATCTATTTTAAATAAATAGTAAATCTTAATTTTGGGTTTTCTTGAACACTAATCTGGGTAAAAATCCAAATTCTTAAAATAATGATACTATTGTGCTTAAAACCTAGGTTTTATTGCTTAACTCTGTTCATCCTCTTAGGGTGGACCACAATTGGGCACCACCGAGCATAATTGTGCCCCTGTTCTACCTTATGATGCTAACACAAAGGGTGTCGACTCCTCATCGTACATAGTGGATGTGCAATGACTCTAATCGTGGCACATAGTGACTCTGTGCCCCTCTTTTTTTTAATTCATAATGCATGTGTCTGTATTGTACTATTATAATATATATTTTTCTCTCTCTATTTGGTTTGTTATCATATGCATTTAGAGATTTTAAATGGGTTATGCCACGTCGGCATGACCCATTTCAGTGTGGCATGATCGTGCCACAATATCATGTTCGACATGGCATGGGAACTAGTCGGTCAGTTTGTTCCTATGTTGGGCCTAGAGTGGGCCATGCTTGTTTTGGCCATCACATAGTGCCTTTTTTTTGCCCATATCCTAAATTCTAATATATTTTTTGTAAATTTAATTTTATATATTTAAAAACATTTATGCCTAAATCAAATAAAAAAAATTATCAAAATTTTAATTCAGTAAAACTACAAAGTGCAATGAGCAATTAAATATTCAATATAATACATCTTACATTAGTCATTATTCACCAATAAAGAAATCAAAAATTATAAAAGTTCATAAATTAAAATAGAAAATAAAATGGCAAAAATAAAATAGCAATAGTAATATAGCACACTTTAAGAATGACATGAATAAAGAATAATCAAAATTAATCAATATTTGCGATGTGGTACTGAAGATAGAGTTGTAGATTGTCATTGGCATCATCATGAATGCGATTGAAGGTGACACATCCTTAATATCCTTAATTTCTATGTTTTATGAATCATTATCTCTTGCATCTTATCTTGAATACCCAATCTTAAATTATCATAGTCTGTTATGTATACAAGTGTCTCTATGATATTTGATCATAATTTTAATCTTCTATCTGAAATGATATTAGCCGTCACATAAAAATTAGACTCTGATGTTATGCTAGACATCAGAGAAATTCATAGATCATATGTCATCTTAGATAGCATAAGATATGTGGATTCGTATGATTTTTATTATAGTAAAATATCCAAGTTCTTATTGTCATCATATGATAAGATGAAGTAATAATTTATATCTAAATATCGAGATAACTTGCTCCTATTTGACGGATCACCCTTCATTAATTCTGATTAATTAAATGGAGAAGTCACTGTCTTCGAATATGACGTCAATGTCCATACTTGGAGCATGCTTTAATTATCGTACTTAGTGTCATAATATGAAAACTAGTTAGTTAATTTTTTATGAATAAATCCTTTATGTTGGTATATATTGATCATGTACGTAGATATGTATATCAAAATATATTTTACTTTTTTTATATTAATCATATGATTCATACAGATAGCCAAATAATATAAAGTTGGAATGGAAGACTAGTATTTTAAATACTTGGTATCTATCTCAACAGTCATGATACTAAATGCAGATATCTATACTTGCTAAATATGCTACTAATATTACATATATACCTAAGTAGTTAAGTACAATGCAAGTGGTAAGAATGTAAATAGATGAACACATGTTCATCATGTTATAGAAAATTATTAGGAATTTTATAAATAAAATTATTATTTCATAGTCAGAATCGTTAGTAATAAACTCATCATTTTTTTTATTGACATGGTCGACTATTACGTATTTATAGCCAACATATAATTTTCAACATTATATAGATATAATTCTAACGGTGTCTTACATCCATTTAGATTTTTTTTTTAAATTCATGTAGACAAACATGGGCTGTTAATAGTGGCCCGACCTAGTTTTAGATGACCCAACTGGACCATCGTGTCATGCCTGGCTTGGCACGGTTTCATCAGGCCAAGCCTGACATGGCCCATCGGCTCGCCGGGTGATGAAGCCATGTTGGGTCGGGCTCGTACGGGCCAGTATTTAATTTTTAATAAATTTAAATTTTTTATTCAAAATAGTTAATGTTAATATATTTTTAATACTTTAAAAATTTTTGTTATTATTTTTAGTAATTAGTTAATGATAATAGTTAATGGTAATTGTTAACTATAAATAATTTATTTAAATTAAAATTTTTATTTTATTAAATTTAATAAAAAATTAAGTTTATTTATTATAATAAACAACTTAAATTTTAAAACTAAATGTGTATGTGTCTCAATCAACACACACATTTAGTTTTAAAAATTAAATATGAATACAAATTAAAAATCAATACAAAATGAAAATTCACAAAAAATAATTATTAAAGTTTCAAGCATCAATCCACAAAGTCACAAACTCAAAGTAATATAATAAATAAAAAATAAACAAACATAAATACAATGTAAATGAGTAAATTAAAATCAAATATCAGACATCAGTGTCTCAATCAACAACCGTCAACGTCATCAATTGTCATATCATTCTCAATATCAATATCACACGGATCATCATCAGCAATCAACTCTTTTGCTTTTGTTGCAGTCCCAACATGATTCTGGATGCTTAAGCATGAATCCTCTCAATCTTTCAAGCATGCTAAAGTCTCAATAATATTTGAACTTAATTTTAATCTCCTATCCAAAATAATATTTACTACAATAGAAAAAATAGACTCCATTGCTATGTTTGACATTGGAGGAGTCAATAGATTTCGTGTCATCTTTGATGACACGAGAAATATAGACTCATATGATTTCTATCACTGTAATATATTAAAATTCCCAGTATAAGAATATGATAAGATCGAGAAGTAATTGGTATCTAAATACCGAAACAGCTCGCTCATATTCAATAGTCCACTCTGTTATTTTCTTTATCACTAACTGAATGAAAAAGTTATTATCTTCGAATATTATATTCATGTTTATACTCAAAGCCTTACTAGTACTACCACTATACTTAATATCGTAGTCAAAACATCTTATATCCCCTTCACCTTAATCCTAGAATCTACGCAGGCAGCCAGACAATAAAGAGATAAAATAGTGGACTAGTATTTTAAGTACTTGATTTTTATCTTTAGAATCATATCACTATTTCAGGTCATCTCGATACTTCCTAAACATCCTACCAATGTTACATGTGCACCTGAGTGTAATGTAAGTCATTTGAGTATGAACTGACGAATACATGTTTATCGTGTCATAAAAAATCTTAAGGAGTTTCATAAATAAAATTTTGTAGCCTAGTTAGTGTCGTCAATAATAAGTTCGTCACTTTTACTATTGACGTAGTCGGATATCAGGTATGTGTAATTTCAACAGTTTCTCATATTCGATTAGAATTTCTTCTTAAGATTCGTAGACAAATAGAGTCTACCAAACTCTTGTTGCTTGTGAGGTGTGCAAATATTTTAGTGAATTACGTATGTTTTTTAAAGTGAGGGGTACACACCTTTATCCTCACTTATACTATCAAGTTAATGACGTGACATATGCATTTAATATAAAAAATCTTTCTTAATGGTCTATCTCTAATATTTTTAACAAATATATTAATCGTTACTCTATTATTAAATGTATTATTGAATGTGATACTAATAATTTTATTTAGTATCGAACATCATGAATACCACAACACTATATTCCTTAAATTTATTTATTATAATATGTTTTTCTAATTTATAATATTTTAGTATGTCATTCCTAGATGTGAATTTTGAAATCCTATGATATGCATGCTGAAAATATGTCTGCATGATATTGATTATCATTTGATCCTCCGAAAATCTAATCGGAAGATTCATCGTGGTGATTAGTTTGGTCATGCCTTTCCTTCCTAGCTCTTTGAGACATATGAAGTGGGTAAACTTTGAGACTGAATTGGATCTAGCCTTAAAAATCTATCACTACCGCTGAGTTGGAGTTTTACTAGGATCTAATGCACCATATTTTTTAGTGTATAGTTCAGCATGTCTTTTTAGGTACCTAGTCTCAGATGAACTTTTACATGTTAATATTTTTTTTATTATTTGTATTGTATCAATTTTTTTTGATATCCCTAATATTATATTATTTTATTATATTAAAGTAAATTCAAACTACTAAAGTTCTTCTAATTTTTTATTTTTTAGATGTTTGGGTCGAGACGGCTGGAGAAATCAAAGTTTCGGCATTCTTGGACATTTTTGTAAGATTTTTGTTATCTAAATTATAATTTATTTTATTTTCGTTATTTAAATTATTATTTGTCATTTTTTTTATTTTTTAAACTAGAGAGAGAGACTAGACTAGAGAGAAGTAGAATTTTTAATTTGTAGGTTTAAATTTTAAAACTTTAAGACTAATAAATAAAAAAAATACATGTAAACTATAATGTGCAAATTTTAGTCTTTTTATATCCTCATTGCACGCGCACTCAATCCACACCAAAGCCGAGTACTGAAATGGAAAATGTTGAAATCCAGAAATCCCGAGAGCTAAGAGTGAAAAAATGAGAGAGAAATATTTATGTTTTTTAAACATAAATCTTAGAATGAGGGGTAGAATTTATAGAATAAGAAAAGTTTTTTTTAAGTATTATTTTTTATTTTTTTAACTTTTTAATAATTAAAAAACATGTAGAATCTTTAAGGCCATCGGATTCTGCCCCATAATCATTGGAGGTGAAATTCAATGGCTTAGATTGAATTATTTTAACCATTGGGTTGATTCTGCTGATGAACCGACCAGAACTCGGGTCAAAAAAGATCAAAGGTCGGGTTTGGGTCCTATGGAAATTTTGGATCCACTGGGCCTTGGGTAGTCAGGTTCGGGTCGGGGGCGTGAGGCTGGGTGGGTCGGGGCATATCTTGGCTCGTGCCGAAATACCATGCTCATGGGCCATGGTACTGGACCGTGCCTGGCCCTGCATGTGGCTCGGCTGGCCTAGGCACAACACGGACACGGGCACGGGTCATTTCCATGCTGTGTAGGGCCGACCCGGCCTATTTAACATCTCTAGCTATTAAATTCACAAAGATATTTTAGTTTATTTTTTAGTTTTTATAGTGCATTAGAAATAATTTTTATTCATGTATGTATTATTGGGTTTAACATATGACATATTCTCTAAAGGTTCATGTCTTAACAAACATACTAACAGCTTTAGAAAATTGTAATATTTTTTTTATTAAGTTTTTATTTAGGGTCTGTAGTGGGCAATAAGACATGCAAATGATACATAATCATGAATGATTTATATATCAGATGTCATAGACACAATTCAACTAAATTTCTTAAATTTATTTTTTTTAATTAATAAAATTATAAAATATTATTCTTATATATGAACCTAGGAATCCTACAAAAATTATGTTAGAAGTAGGTTTGCATAATACTGATTATATTATAATTCTCTGAAAATTTAATTAAAAGACTTATGATCGTAATTAGTTTGATCATATCTTCTTTCTCAATATTATTATGCCATATGAAAGATGTCAATGAAATTGAATTAAATATAGTTGGAAAGATCTCATTGTTAAGTTGAGTTTGTTATGATATAATGCAATATATTTTTTGATATATTGATCGGCATATTTCTTTAGGTACCTAGTTCAATATGCACTTATACATACATATCTTTTTATTTTATATATATATATATATATAATATCAATTCTTCATTGATATTCTTATAATTTTTAGTTTTTTATTATTTTAAAATATGTTTATATTATTAATGTTAGCCTAGATTTTTGTTTTTTATGTGACAGTGAGTTTGGCTCGAGACTATTAATAAAAACATAGTTTTTATCTCACACCTTTCAGTAGGGTTATCATTGTTATTAATGTCTTAGTCTACATCAATTTGATACTCATTTTCATTAAATTTAATATGTGATATTTTTAAATTATTTATATTATTTAAATAAAATATTAAATTAAACTAGTAAAAAAATTCAAAAGTATAACTGTAAAAAAGAAAAAAAATAAAAACTAGTACCATATCGTAGAGCACTTTGTTGTAAATTAACCTTCAGAGTTCATGCAATGTAACCAACTTGCAATGTTGCACAGGTTGACAAGCATACTTATATTACTGTGAATCTTTTATCTTGTATTTGTATGCACAAGTATTAAATATAAATATAAATATAAATAAAAAAAAGTATAGTATATCTTATATGTTAGTATAATCTTCACAAAAAAATCAGAAGACATAAATGTGGGAAACTATAATTGAGAGAGTCAAAGAGAGTCAGAGAGGAGAATAAATTAAAAATGAATATTTAAATTTTTTTTCTCTATTTTTAGAGAAAAAGAAAATTAAAATTTATTATTATTTTTTTGTAATTTAAATAGTCTAGAATCATGATAACTGTTGGATTCTGACCACAATAGCCATTTGAATTAATCCGATGATTATAGTAAATTCATAAATTATAATAATTTTTTTTTTTACTATGGATGAGCTAACATGGTCAGCTACAAGCATGGCCTATGGCCATCCCTGTTGGAAGCCCCTTACCTGGCTGGCTTACATGGCCGGCTTACATGGCCGGCCAATTGCAACCGGTTGGATTTCTTTTTAAATTCGCCCCATCAAGTGATCACCTACCAGGACTTGACTTGTGATCTATGACTCAATCGTAGCTGGTCTTGCATCCCCGGGATAGTAGACCGTGCCACTAGGTCAGACAGGTGGGTTGCGTCTGGTCTGACACGAGGCATGGCCCAACACAACATGAGCTGTGCCATGAGCCAACATGGTTCAGGACCAGACATGATTTCAGATCGTACCTTGTTGGGCTAGACACGACTGAATTGTGCCATGCTTCGAGCCATGCCCAGGCTGTTTGGCCTATTGGACACATCTACATGCATCGTAGAATTTGTTTTCTTTAGCATATTTGCTTTGATATCATAGAAATTCTATTTCAAACAACCTCACAAATTCAATAATACTCAATACAAATTCTTCTCTTTTATAATATATATATATATATAAATTAGAGCCGCTCATAAATTATGTATCTTATGAAAAACATAAACTAAACTTCACTAAAAAAAAGAAGAAACATACATAAAGCTGTAAACTGCAATAATTATTATGCACACATTTTATGCTTTTTGTTCTTTTTTTGTTACTTGCTTTAGTAGTGGCAATTAAATTTTTTATTGACTTGAAACTATGTATAATTTTGTTTCCATGAGATCAAAAGGCAATGCAATCTATTGTAACATTTCTTTGGTTTGTTTGTATTTTTTTTACAACTTGATTAATTGTTATTTTTTAAAAAATGATTAAATGATATTTTGCATTACTTTTAGTTGTGAATAGTACTAATTATTTGGAAAATCTGGCACAACCTTACTTGGCTGTGTGTCCATGATATTGTGACTCGGTCCTACTTGGAAAAGATTATAACTAGGATGGGTAAGACTAAATTCTAATAGAGATTGTGCTGGGTCTAAAGACTCAATAATGAATTCCTGCTGGTTGAGCTCGGGCTGCAACTACCCTGGCCTGGTCTGGCCGAACTAGTTCCAATCTAATGTACATTTTTTCATTTGTAGTTAAAAAAATAAATTCTATTTAGTAATACAATGAAACATGCATACAATTACAATGTTTGGAAAACATATATTACTTTTATACGATGTGAGCTATACTAAATATGTAAGATATAACGGATAGAAAATGATAAAAAAAATTAATTTAAAGGAAAGAAAGGTGCACACTTATTTTTCAAATAGAGTATGTATCATCAATTATACAATCTTAATTATTAGCTATAATGTCACTATAATATAATCTTAATTTTTTGTCACATACTATGTGATAGAGTTCTTATTAACTTGTTTGACAATAAAATCTTTCTAATTTAGTATTCCTTTCTAATATTGAATGTTGATTTTTGTGAAACAAATATTATTAGTATATCTTTTGCTAGGTAAAATAAATTTTCACTGAAAAATTTATATTGATAAAATTTATGTCAATACAATTTTAATAAAACTATGTTGATAATATTTGAATTTTCAAAGAAAATTTGAGATCAAATGAAAAAATTAAAGATTAGTACTTTTAAAAGTCCACATATTAGGAACTAGAATCAATATTAGAATAAGAATTTAATTTGGAAGTTTAGATAATTATCAAGTCTCTTTTTTTTTCTAAATTTTTTTTTCATTTTTTGGCTATGGATTATTATTACTATTTTTTTAATTATTTTTGAAAATAAAAATAATTTAAAAATTTGTTTTGTGATTTAATAATTTGACTATTATGTTTCACACTAATTAAATTTCATAGTAAATTTTAAAGTTTGATCAAATCCCTCCAATTTAATCTGTCAATCTAAAATAAATCAAAAATAGTGAAGTAGTGAAAAGTTAGCCTAGTAATTGGAAAATATTTTTCACATATATTAGATTATTATTTTTAGTATAATATTATAATATATAAGTCAAAATACAATGTAATTTCATATAATATTGTAATATAAAATTAGTAAGATAATATAGATCTAAGTAATCAAACTTTTTTTGTTAATTTATTATTATCTAAAATATTTATAGATTGTGTTCTAATATACTTTTTATTATCTTTTTAAAATTTTTGATATGAGCACCTAACATGTAGGTTGTATGCTATCTTAATTATTTTTTATTAATTATATAAACATATTTGATATATGAATTTTTCTAAGTATTATTGTATTGATGTTCTTATTAATATAATATTTCAACATGATATTAGAGCTGAGTTTGAATAAAAAAATAAAATTGTTATTTTTTTCTCGCAGTAGTGATGCATTGTGGTGCCAGAGCTGGTGTGCTTTTGTGGTAAAATGGTGCACGTGATGGTGGATGCAGACATCATGTAGTGGTGGCTGTGATGGTGCATGTGATGGTGGCTATATTGGCATGTGTGGTTGGTAGTAGTAGACACGCACAATAACATGCATGTGGCACACAATGGTGTTTTGGGTAGAATTTCTAGCTAGGGTTTTGACATATTATTTAAAAAAGCTTACAAAGTTTAGATATTGTGGCACTTACACTTGAGAGGAATATAAACAACTTATCTCTAAGATATATTAGATATTATTTTTCTTTTAGATATTGATGGTTGTTTTTCTTGTATAATCATTATAGCCTCATGAATTATTAACACCTAAGCTAATATTTATATTACTGATAATCATTTGTTATTCACTATATATATATATATTTGAAAGAATTATTATAGTCTATGATAAATATTCAAAAGATATTGGATATGATAATATTTAGTTTGATTTAGTTATTTTTTGTTTCTTGTTTATTCATGATTATTCTATTAGTTTATTCTGTGAATTATATTTTCGGAGAATTCAATTATAATTTTGTTTTTGTTTCTTTTTATGATTATTTGCAGGTTTTGAATACTTTGAGGAAGATTTCATTTGGGATTGAGAATAATGAATTTTATGTTCTCTACCCGATATTATAATATTCTTCTAAATATTTGAATGTGTTAAACTTGTTGCTTTTGATTTCTCAACTCATTTATTTATTATTAATCAAGTTAGGAATATTTTATTTATCTTTATGGAATTTCAATTTTATAGTGTAAGGTACATTAGTTAGAAAGTTTATGACAACTTATTTTATATGCTAGTCTAACTTGAGTAGTGCCTCGTTCGATTTTATCTACTCAAATGCATAAGGACTTAGTAGAGATGTGATCAAAGAATGATTCAAGTATCTGATCAATTTTGTAGATAATTATTTGAGATATATATGAATGTATGTTTTTTTGAGATAAATCCCAAGTTTTTTAAAATTTTTAGATTTTTCATAAATTGATACAAAATAAATTTGATAAAATTATAAAAATATTAAAAAGTGACAATACATTAAAATATTTTTATTTGGGAGGAATATTTTAAAATATTTTTATATATTATATGTTTCATGATATTATACATTAGATATAGTGTGTTAGTATATCATAACAAAATAGAGTTGCTTAAAGGAAGAATAAATATCTTATTGAAATAGCTCAGACATTTCTATTTGGGAGGAGTGTTTTGAAATTTTTTTTGGGAAGATGTAGTTTTAATCATAATTTATCTCATCAATCGAATTTTATTTTTTTGTAATTTTTCACCATATATCATTTTAGATCGTATATCATTGAGAGAGACTATTTAACTTATTTTCTATAATTTTTTGATGTACTTATTTTATTTTTGATCATTTTCCAGGATATTACAAATTGACATTTAGGGTCTTGACATGTGTTTTTCATTGGATGCTCGAGTATCCAAATTTAATACAAATATTTTTTACTAGAGATTTGTAGTAATTTAATTAGTATTAATGTTATTTTTTTATTAGGACTCATTTTTTAATGAGTCTAGGAAAAATGTGAACTTATATATTATATATGAATTTATTATTCTTTTTTTCTTACTTGTAGTCCTGTTGGAATCACTTATTAGTAGAGAAAGTCATGAATTAGTTATATATGAGAATATTGGTACTCAGTATGATGTTAATCATATGAGATCATCATATCTACTAATAAATTTAAATCATATTGATTATGAAGAGAGTGAAATTTTTCCTATAGGAAAATTTCTTTTAGACACATATAACCTTGTAGTCAATGAATCTTTATTAGTATAGATTCATATTAAGTTGAAAACTAGAAAACTTGACCATTCACGACTTTGAGACTATATTGAGGGAGAGAGAGGGAGGGAGGGAAGGAGGTACTATGTGGATGATTTTGTATTATGCATGTGTGTTACTTTTTTTACTTCTCTAGAGGAGCTTTGGTAGCAGAATGATTTTGTTGATTATTTGTGGATAATATTTTAATTATAAAAGATGATTTATGAATTATAAAATATAAGGAGTATCTTTAGGCATAATTTCAAATGAAAGATCTTGGGAGACAATTATTTTTCTCGGGTGCTCTCATTTATAAAACATAAAAAAGTAAAACAAAACTTAAATATAATATCTAAGAATGAGATATAAGTATTATAGTATTTTAACAAAAGTAATAAAAAAATAAAAAATAATAGAAAATGTGAGTATAATAAAATATGTGAAATATGATTTTAATTATAACTCATTTGTTTATTTTAGAGGGTGATCGGAACATCAAAATTAGAAAAGTTGGCTGTAGAATTATCTAACTTATTGGAAAATTTCCTTGATTTTGAACATATTGTGTTTGTCTTATTCTCATAGTATTCACTCTTAGTCCTGAGTAGTCAAGACTTTTAGTCTATAATTCATATTGTTAATTAGAATTCTGATTATAACTCATTTATTCATTTCAGAGAGCAATCGAAATATTAAGATTAGAAGAATTAGTTGTATTATCTTTTAATTTCTTGAGAGATTCTTTTTCACGTTAAATATGTTGTGTCTCTTTTTTTTAATATTTGTTCTATTTTAAGCTTTGAGTAGTCAAGTATATTTGTTTGTATGGGTGCACCTGACATATAGGGGATATTAAACTATATATATGTTGTAATTTTTGATTTTGAAGATAATGGAATATTTTTTTTTTCTTGTTATATTCTCCTCTCTTCTCGCTTTCCTTTTCATGATTGAAAACTTTAATTTAGCAAGATTCTAAATTAATGACTAAAATTTTATATCAACATGGTATCAGAGCAATTTAAGGGTTGGAGGGGTGCATTCTGTTGCAATGGTGGTGGCACAGCCTCCACCAGTGTCAATGATAGTGTGCGCCATTGTGTGGCATCAATTAATGTGATACTGACATTATGCAGAGGTAAATTGTGATTTTTTTGTATTGGTTGATAAATCATAACAATCAGATGTGTGATGATGACATTATGATGGTTCAATTGTCTCTGATGGTCTAGAATCAGATGATGCTTGGCATGATGGAGGTGGTATAAATTCTGGTACATTGTGTTTTTTTTTTTTAATGTTTGAATGCTGCGGGTCCTTGTTCTTTAAGTGTGGCATGAAATTGTGATGGTTTATGATTTTTATTTGTTTGGTGTTTTTGAAAATTTTTCTTTGTTGTTTCATGATGTTAATAAAGAGAAAATATAATTGAAATTAGTGTAAGATATTGAGAATAACATTGTAAAAATTGAAGGGAGATACATATTTTATAAAAAGAATAACATAGTAAAAATTGGGGTAGGATATTGAGAAAGGCAGATACATATTTTATAAGGTAGATACATATTCTTGGGCAAATATTACATGAGTTTCTTGTTGGAGAAACCATCATTTGTCATGATTGATAAGTGCATAGTGATTGATGTATAATTATTAGTGCATTTTTGGCAGTCCATTAACTCAAGTGTATTTAATATATTTATTTTTTATGATACGTGCAAAAAAGCTTGAGACATTGCTACATTGATAAATTCATTGGTGATGTTTCACATATATGACATAATTAGTCAGTTGTTGTCATATATATTGACTGATCATGATGAAAAGACTCATTATATAACTTGGACATAATTATAATAAAAAATTATTAGTGTGATATATTTGTTGACAGATCTGATTGTATTGAGGAGTTGGAACAATTAGATTTGTAGCATTTTGAACATGCATGTATTGGGGGAGTAAAATACTATTTTATCAACTCAAATCCTTAATGATAAGATGTTTTAATCCTTTTAAAAATTTATCAGGGATTGATTCAAGTGCTACAATGATACTTAGATTGTACAGAGTTGGTTTAATCACTCCGACGATTACAATGATAATTTGGCAGGGATAATTTGGAAGAGTTAGTATAATCACTCAGCATTGCTGCAGCTCAACATTGGACATTCTTTGAACCTCATTCTTCCTCCCTGCAGTGAGGTCCCTGGTCTCGTGGGTTGCTCGTGGTGAAATTTCATCCCTGCAACTGTTTTCCTGATGCCCTATATCACACAATCACTCAAAGAATGCGAAACGTTATAGAAGATTTCGAAGAAGTTCATATTTGTATGGAAGGAAGGAGATTATCTTAGATTATTCTAGAATCCTCGTGGATATATGTAATAGAATTCTCTAGACTTATAGGTAACCTTCAAAGGTTCTATACCCTTATATATGCATGTATTTAAGGAGGATGTGGTTTCATTTGTAAACCACTAAGTTGAGAGTTTCTTATAAGATTTTATTATCCAATAAAGTGTTTTCTTTATTTTCAAGTGTTCTCTCAAATTCTCTTTGCTTCTAAGTTGTGGATAGGCCAAACATAACAAGCAAAACGAAAATAAGGCTGACTTAATAACATCTAAGGATTAAGTTGTCTAAGTGCCCCATGGGAATTTAGCGAAAAGACTTAATCTGTGACAGTTGGTATAAGAGCAAGGTTGCAACGTGTGAGAGTAATTTGGTGGATATGATGTTGAGCTCTCATTTGGAGGAAATTGCCGAGCAAGTTCGGGGAAGTAACCTTGACCCTCTCGCTAAGTGAAGGGGAAAGAAGGACAAATCTCATCATCATCTCACAAGCTTGGACAGTCGAGTAACTCGGTTAGAGGTTGCCATGGTAGATACCAAGGAGGGGTTCGATCTCATAGAGCAAAGCATGATGAAGGTCATGAAAGATTTCAAGATGCAGACCTTAGACCTTCAAGAGGGGATGCAAGGCTTGTCGATCCTAGTGGTGTCACATAAGGAGTTTATGAAGGTCATGGACATGCTCACTAGCTTAGAATCAAGGGTGGAGGTCTTGACCAAGCATGAGGAGCTGAAACAAGAAATGATAATCTACAAGATGACATTGTTGGCTCGAGTTATGTCCACTCATGAGGCCCAAAGGGTGGATGTGCCAAAACCTCACACTTTCAAGGGAAAATAGGATGCTAAAGGGCTGGATAATTATTTGTGACACATGAAGAGATATTTTGAGGTAATATCACTAAGTGATGAGACAACAAATGTATGCACTGATACTCTCTATCTCACTAATAATGTAACTTTTTGGTGGCGTAGAAAATTTATGGAGATAAAAAGAGGGACATGCACCATAGATACATGGGTCGATTTTAAGAGAGAGATAAAAAAGTAATCTTAACCAGAAAATATGGGATACATAACTCGTAGAAAGATCATGCATCTCAAGCACACGGGATTTATTCGGGACTATGCCAAGGAGTTCTCTTCCTTGATGCTCAAGGCTCCTGATATGAATGAGAAATAACTCATTTTCAATTTTATAGAGAACTTGTAAGACTGGGCCGAACAAGAATTGAAGAGGCATAATGTCCAAGACTTAGCCATGATCATGGTAGTAGCAAAGTCATTTATGGATTTCCGAAGGGGATATTCTTTTCAAACCAAGCCATCTTTCAAGGGTAGCCATGACAAAGGTGAGGGAGTCAAGAGATACAAAAGTTATAACACAAAGGAAAGATCAATGACGACTTCTACTAACAAAGAAGGCAATGGTGGAGATAAGTTTAGTAATTTCAAGCCAAAAACTAATTGCTTAATGTGCGATGGACCACACTGGGCATGTGAATATCCTAAATGAAAGACCCTAAATGTCATGATTGAGAGGGAGATTGAACAAGAGGATGATGCCTTTCACATGGGGTCAATGGAGTTATTGAATGCCCTTAAGATCAAGCAATCTAAGGAGAAGTCTCAAAGTAGTGGACTCGTATACGTGAAGGCCAAAGTGAATGAGATGTCTACTAAAGTCATGATAAATACCGGTGCCACACATAATTTTGTCTTAAATGAGGAAGCAAGGAGGCTCAAGCTCCCAACATCTAATGAAGTAGGATGGTTCAAGGCAGTAAACTTTGCTGCCAAGCCATCACATGGAATTTCTTGTGGGGTGACCATGAGGATTGGGCCTTGGGAAGACAAGGTTAACTTAACGGTGGCACTCATGGATGATTTTCAAATAGTGATCGGGATGGATTTCCTTTACCAGGTAAAAGCTGTGCCTATACCTGTTCTACGTTTGATGACTATCTTAGAAGAGGGGGCTCCATGCATGATTTCCACAATTATTAAATGTAAAGCTAAAATGCTTATGCTGTCGACTATGCAATTGGAGAAGCGGTTGAAAAAAAAATGAGGTGATCTACTTGGCGACCTTTAAGGAAGATCCTAGTGATCCTATGGGAAATTTTATGCCCTTGAAAGTTATGAAGATGTTAGACGAATTCAAATATATAATACCTTGGAGCTGTCCAAAATGCTCCCACCCAGGAGGGAGGAAGATCACATGATCGAGTTGGAGCCAAGAGCAAAATCTCTTACCATAGGGCCCTACAGGATGACACCCCTAGAGTTGGAGGAATAAAGAAGACAACTAAAGGAATTGTTGGATACTGGATTTATCTAACTATTTAAGGCTCCATATGGTGTGCCGGTCTTATTCTAAAAGAAGCATGATGAGTCACTGCGAATGTTTCATCGATTACATGGCGCTCAACAAGGTAATGATAAAGAACAAGTATATCATTCATTTTATTGCTGATTTATTTGACCAATTTGGTAAAGCACGGTACTTCACTAAGTTAGACATTCGATTGAGGTATTACTAAGTAATGATAGCTGAATGAGATGAGGCAGAGATCACGTGTGTAACAAAATATGATTTTTATGAGTTCCTAGTAATGCATTTTGGTCGTACTAATGTACATGCTATATTTTGTACTTTGATGAACAAGATATTCTATCCTTCTTTGGATAAATTTGTGGTGGTATATATAAATAATATTGTTATATATAGCAACACATTGGAAGAGCATGTTAATCATCTAAGGAAGATGTTCCGGCTACTAAGGCAAAACGAGTTATACGTAAAGAAAGAGAAATATTTCTTTTTTCTTGAGGAGGTGGATTTCTTGGGACACCGCATCAAGGATGACAAGCTCATGATGGATGAAAGCAAGATCAATATCATTCAGAAATGGGATCCCCCTACTAAGGTGTCACAATTAAGATCTTTTTTGGGCCTAGTTAACTACTTTTGCAGTTCATCAAGGGATACTCAGCAAAAACAGCACTATTAACAGATATTCTCAAGAAGGGTAAAGCATGGACATGAGATGAAAAATGTCATCAATCTTTTGAAGACTTGAAAAATGCTATAATGGAGCCGGTATTGGCACCATTTAACCACATCAAGGTGTTCGAGGTACACACTAATGCTTTTGACTTTGCCATTGGAGAGGTTCTTATGCAGGAGAAATGTCTTATGACTTCTAAAAGCTGCAAGCTCAATGACACATAGAAGTGGTACACGGTTCAAGAGAAGGAGATGATGGTAATCATCCATTGCTTGCGGATGTGGAGATATTATTTGTTAGGATTACACTTCATAATGAAGACAAATAATATTGCTACTAATTATTTCCAGACCCAGAAGAAACTAAGTTCCAAGCAAACAAGATGGCAAGACTTTCTGACAGAGTTTAACTACATGCTGGAGTACAAGCTAGGCATATCCAATCACGTAGCTGATGCCTTGAGCTGCAAATCAGAGCTAGCATCCATGACTAGCCAGCCTCAGGGAGAGATGGTGGATCTTATAAAGGAGGGGTTGCAACATGATGCAATGGTCAAGAGTATCATCACATTGGCCCACGACGGAAAGACTATGTAGTTTTGGGTAGATGATAATTTGCTCTACACAAAAAGAAAGTGACTCTATATGCCAAAGTGGACACTTAGAGCAATCTTATCAATGAGTGTCATGACTCTAAATGAGTTGGACACCCAGAGCAACGATGTACAAGGGCATTACTAGAGTCTGTCTACTACTGGTCACAGATAAAGAATGATGTAGAGACTTATGTAAAGATTTATCTTGTATGTCAACAAGATAAAGTGGAGCAATATTTGTCCAAGGGACTGCTGGATCCACTACCTATAGTAGAGCAACATTGAAAAAATATCACTATGGACTTTATTATTAGCTTACCTAAGTCCGAGGGAAATATATCTATCATAGTGATAGTAGATCGTTTTTCAAAGTATGCTACTTTCATAGCAGCCCCTAAAGATTACACAGTAGAAGAGACGACCAAACTATTCCTCAAGAATGTGGTAAAATATTGGGGGCTACCGAATATTATCATTAGTGATCGTGACCCATACTTTACTGAAAAGTTTTGGACGGAGCTCTTTAAACTCATTGGCACGGAACTTTTCTTTTCTACTAGCTTTCATCCTCAAACTGATGGGCTGATAAAATGTGTGAATGCATTACTAGAGCTATACTTGAGGTACTTTGTGAGTGCCAATCAGACTGACTAAGCCAAATTACTAGATGTGGCTCAGTTCTTTTACAATCTACATAGAAGTGAGATAACTGAGAGGAGTTCATTCGAGATAGTCATGAGGCAACAACCAATGACTTCTACACCCTAGCCAGAGGATACACAGGAAGAAGTCCAATAGTTTACAAATTTGTTCAGGGATGGCACGAGCAAGCTGATATAGCATGCTCATTCTTAAGGAAGAATGCTAAGAAATTGAAGAAATGGGCTGGCAAGAAAAGAAGACATGTAGAATATCAAGTTGGAGACTTGATGCTTGTCAAGCTTCTACCGTAATAATTCAAGTCCCTTCGAAAGGTGCACAAGGGACTTGTGAGAAAGTATGAAGGTCACTTTTCTATACTTGGACAAGTTGGTAAGGAATCTTACAAAGTTGAGTTATCACAAAGGTTGAAGATTTATCACGTCTTCTATGTTAGCAATCTAAAGTCTTATCACAAAGATAAGGAAGATCCAGGCCGAGGAGTCTCTATGAAGCGCCCACAATAATAGTGACCTCTTATGATAATGAGGTGGACTACATCATGGCAGATCGGGACCTAAGGAAGATTAACTTTTGGTCCAACAAGGAATACTTAGTAAGGACTACCAGAAAGTGAAGCAAATTGAAAGTTAGCTAATAATTTATGGCAGTGTCAGGAACAGATCGAGTAGCTTCAGACAGAAAAATCGTTGATAACGTCTGCAGCATTAGTAGGGGAGAATATCACACTCTCACTCAAAAAATGCGGAACGTTCTAGAAGATTCCGAAGAAGTCCATATTTGTATGGAAGGAAGGAGATTATCCTAGATTATTCTAGAACCCTTTTAGATATATGTAATAGAATTTTTTAGACTTATATGGAACATTCAAAGGTTCTAGACCATTCCCTATGCATGTATTTAAGGAGGAGATGGTCTTATTTGTAAACCATCAAGTTGAGAGTTTCTTGTAAGATTTTATTATTAATAAAATATTTTTTTTATTTTTAAGTGTTTTCTCAAATTCTTTTTACTTCCAAGTTGTGGGTAGACCAAGCATAACAAGCAAGGCGAAAGCAAGGCTACATAATATCTAAGGATTAAGTTGTCTAAGTGACGCATGGGAACTTAGTGAAAAGACTAAGTCCGTGATACCTAGCCTTAAGTGAGTATGGGTTGTATCTGTCTTCAATCATTTGGGCTAGGTCCATGGCTTGGTCCAGCCCATTAGGTCTGAGTGACCTCAGCTCTCTATTGATCTTGGGCTTCAGCCCACTTAGGAACTTGCTGGTGAAGTATGCTTCAGAAATATCATTCAGGGACCAGGGGTGCTGCACGAGCGATGAACTTCCGGTAATACTTGGTGATGGTTTCCTTTTGTCTCAAATTCATCCACTGCTCATGTAGGTTCCCCTTTACTGTTGCCCTGAATTGTTTCAAGAGAAACCCACCCATTTCAACCCAAGAAAGCATCTCTCTCCGCTTGGTCTTCCACTGGTATCAGAGGAGAGCGCACTTTTCAAACGTGATCACCGTTGCTTCCATACGCTCAACCTCTGAGTATTTATGGAGGTTGAATAAGTGCTCCGCCTTCAGCAACCACCCGTCGGGATTCTCTCCCATGAAAATCAGCATATTCAGTTTATTATGGTTGTGGTCGGAACATGTGTAAGTGGGTGCCATACTCGACTCTGTTTGAGGCGAAGGTTGGGAAATTGGGCTGGTGGCCACTGTTCAAACCATTCCTTGTTGATTTTTCAACATCAGTTTCAACTAATCCTTGAGGTTTGTCATCTTCTCACCTCTTAATTTTCCAAGCTCGCCTTGTAGTGCACCAATAAACTCTTCCATGGGATTCCATTATTGTTACCACACTACCTTGACATTTTTCTTTGTCATCGTTAGTTGCTGTGATATCATATTTGTTATGAATTGATGCAATTGCTAAATTTCCTCGGAAGTTTCATAGAGAAATGTGAGGTTTTAGCTTTCAAGAGGCTAGTCTCTCCAAATATAAGGTTTAGTTCATCAATTTTCATTCCTTCCTCCTTGCACTTATCCATACAAATAACCAATTTTTCTCAACCAACAAAAGAATGAATCATCCAAATATTTCCTGGATCAAGAGAAAAATAATATTAGCTAGCAAAAAGAACTCTAGTCCTAGCTTACTATTCAAGTTGTCTTGTGCCTGACATATGTGAAATGGATTGGAGGCTTAATAGTCTGGTATGTAATGTTATGATTTATATAGTAAGTTTTAAATCAGTTTGATATATATTGTAATATATTATCATTTAATTTTTTAATAATTTTATCAGATTTATTTTTTATCAATTTATGAAAAATCTTTAAAAAAAATTTATGATTTATATCGAATGATGTATATATATATTAATTAGTCATAACAAACATGATCATATATCTATCTCTTATCATATCTTAACTAAGTTTTTATATGTCTGAGTTTATCTGATTGAAATAAGTTCTTATTAAAATTAGACTGGTGTGTAAAATAGTAAACTATGATAATTTTTACTAATTTTTTATGATTGAAATACTCTTAAGACTTAGATAAATTATCTTTAATTTGGTCAATAATGAGTAATAAAGTTTATAACACACAAATAAAGAGTCTGACATACTAAAATATTTAAAAGAAGATTATATTGTCGAAGAGAAAATATAATCTATCATGCCAAATTTTAAATGACATCAATAGAAGTATCCATATATTATCGATAATATTTTATTTATTATATTTTTTTATTCTAAATATATTATGATAATCAATGAAAAAATTCAAAATTCATTGGATTTTATAGTATCCACATTGAAACATTGTTATTTTTAAAGATCTTATTATTCTTGTTTATCATATTAATTTTTTTTTTTTTGTGAATTATCTTTTTAGTTAATTTAATCTTGATTTTATTTTTATTTATAGTGATATTTTTTGCAGGATCACAAAATTTTGAGTAGCGTATTATATATTTTTACTTCGTTGTGTGTCTGTTGCCACCATTGTATGCTTATTTTTTTAATATCACACATTATGCATGATTTGTTGGAAAATAATACTAAAAAACAAATCTAGGGTTAAATCTTTCATAGGTTGGCTCTGATGGTGATTGGGGCATAAAAATCATATATATATTGTACATATATAATGAACAAAGTATTTGAGCCAACCCATAGTTTGGGTACTCAAAAAAAGTACAAAAAAATATATAAGATGTGGAGAGTTAAGATCTCTTCATGCTAGTGTATAAATAAATACTATATCAAACTTGAAGGAACTAGAAAGTTAAGATCTTTTCAAGATATTTGTAATATTACAGCAAACTAATATACCTAGAAATGTTGGTCATGCCATGACTATGATTTTATCATTAACTCTCTCAGAAAGAAATAATTTTTCTAAATGTATTTCATTAACGTATGAAATAATTTTTCTAAATGTATTTCATTAATAGATAGTTAGTGAGAGAAATAATTAAAAATTAATTTTCTCAAGTAGGTGGCTATTGCAAATAATTTTAATAGATAGTGGTGGTCATTACTTGATATAATCTTTGTACTATATTTAGAGATCATTGTATATTTTTTATTTTTTTAGGAGATAAGATTGTTAAAAAAAATTATAGTAACATATAATCAATCTTTCTTTCATGTAAGTTGATGTTTAATTGAAATCTGAATACTCTACTAATAGAAGATATCTATGATCATTAAATGAAATGATCAGTCATGAATATTTTTTCACATATCCAATTATGTAAAGAGTTATGTTAAAATGAGTATATCGTGAAGAATTTAAGAAATAATTAAATTGATTATATAATTTACATTTGATCTAGTCATAATTAGATAATTTTTTATGTAATTCTTTTGTATGTAATCGAGTTGATTTACTCATAGTAGATAAATTGATAGTATTTGACTTAATAGGCATATTTGTTGAAGTGTAACCTAAAAAATTAATATCTGACACTATCTAAAACATTATCTTCTTTGATAATACAATAAATGTAGAGGTGTCAAATGGGCCAGGCACGGTTACTATACCACGCCGTTTATAAAAGCAATACGGCACGGTTTATAAAAGCCGTGCCGGGCTGGCCAGAAAATTTTTTTTTAAAATTTTATTGTTTTAATTTTTATTTTAATTATATAAATTATTAAATTATATATAAAATTATAGATAATATATAATATTATAAATTTATAATATGAATATTGTTAAAATTTTATTAAATTTATAAAGTGTACTTTTTTTATAATGTAAAATAAAATAAGTTTAAAATTTATTAGAATTATATAATAGAGTTATAAATTTTTAAATGAAAAATTAAAACAAAAAAAAATAAATCAATCAATAAATAATGTTAAATAATTAAAAATTAAAAAAAACATAAGCAAACCAAATGAAAAATGACCAATCAGTCATTAGATACAGAAGGTCTAAACCAAACAAATTAAAGTTTCAACGTGACGTATAAATAAATCGTATAATCAATAAAAAACAAAATATCGAAATCAAAAATAGTAGATCATCATCAATCGTCAATCGACATATCATGAACATCATCAGCCGCAACATCAAGATCAGTATCATACGGATCATCATCATCAGCAATCAACTCATCCGCTATCGCAGTGAATGCGGCTGCAGTTTCTATCCTTGTCTCAGCTCCAGCACGATCATAGATACTAAATCTCGAATCCTTCCAATCCTTCAAACAAGCCAATGCCTCAATAATATCTGGACGTAATCTCGATCTTCTATCCGAAATCACGTTCACTGGAACAGAAATTGTAGACTCTGATGCTATGCTCGATCCCGGAGGAGTCAGTAGATCCTGTGTCATCCTAGATAGCACGGGAAAGGTGGACTCATATGATTTTTACCACTGTAATATATCAAGATTCTTAATCTTAGTATCAGAATGTGATAGGATTGAATAGTAATTGATATCTAACTACATAGAAAGCTCGCTCCTATGTGATGGTCCACCCCTACGTTTCTTTCTCGCTAGTTGAATGAAAAAATTATCATCTCCGAACAAGGTACCTATATCCGTAATCACAGTCTCACTACTACCACCACTATACACAATATCGTAGTATGTGAACAGGTCAGTCAATTTCTCGTGAATGAACTCTTCAGGTGTCTCTTCCAGGTTCATGCACGAGGAAATATAAGTCAGGGTGTTTTCTACCACTTCCACCTTAACCCTAGGGTGTATGCATGCAACGAGACAATAAAGAGATGGAACGGTGAACCAGTACTTCAAGTACTTGGTTTCTATCTCTGCAATCATATGGCTGAGTGTCGGGTCAGCTTGATACTTCCTAAGCATGCTACTAATATTACATATGCACCGGAGTGCAATGTAAGTCGTCGGCGTATAAACCGACGAACACATATTCGTCCTATCATAAAAAATTTTCAGGAATTTCATAAATGAAATTTATGAAGCCCAGTCAGTGTGGTCAATAATATGTTCGTCACTCTTACTATTGACCTAGTCGGATATCATGTGTTCGAATCCAACACATGATTCTAATATCAGGTATATACAATTCCAACGATGTCTCACATCTGATTGGAATTTTTTCTTCTTAAGATTCACAGACAAACAGAGACTACCAAACTCTTGTTGTCTGTGATGAGTGCAAATATATTTTAGTGCATTACATATATTATCCAACGTGGGGGAACAGACCTTCATACCCGCTTGAACAATCAGGTTAATCACGTGACACATGCATCTGACATGGAAAATTTCTTATAATGGTGCATCTCTAATATTCCTAACAAACATGTTAATTGCTACTCTATTATTAGATGTGTTATCGAATATGGCATAAAATTTTATTTTGAATTTTATATTCCCTAAAGATTTTCATCATACACTCAAAAATGGCCGGGCCATCATGAGAATGAAGAATCTCAGAGAATTCTAAAATTTTTTTATTCATTGTTCAGTTAGAAACTACATAGTGGCTGGTGAGACATGCATAAGATGATTCATTGTGACTTGCCCAGATATCGGAAGTCTCGGACACCACTCTACTATATGTCATAAATTTATAAATTATTTTTTGTTTTTCTAATTTATATATCTTTAGTATGTCATTCCTAGATGTGGACATAGGAATTCTACGATAAGCAGGCTGAGAATATGTCTGCATGATGTGCACTACCCTTGGATCTTCCGAAATTTTGATCGGAAGACCCATCAATATGATAAGTCTGGCCATGCCTTCCCTACCCAACTCGCTGGAGTATATGAAGGGAGTAAACTTTGAGACTGAACTCGATAAAGTCTCAAAAAATGCAATACCAAGTTGAGTTTGCCTAGGATCTAATGGACCATGTTTTTTGGTGCATAATTCGGCATGCCTCTTAAGGTACTCAGTCCCAAACGAATTCTTACATGTTAAAAGTCTTATATAATATTTGCAATGTGTCATTTCTTCTTTCTTATCTTTAATATTTTTATGTTTTATTATTTTAAAATGAGTCTAAATTACTGAAGTCCTCCTAGTTTTTTGTTTTTTAGAAGTTTGAGTTGAGACGACTGGAGAAACCATAGTTTCAGCAGTCTCAGACCTCTGTGTAATATTTTTATTTTCTAAATTTAAATATGTTTCATTAGTATTTGTTATTTTTAGGATTTTTCTTAATCAGGACACTTATTTAGAGACTAGATGATAGATTTAAAATTTATCTATTTTAGGTCTAGAGAGAAAGACTAGAGAGAGAGAGAGAAAGTAAAAAAAAAACTTAAAATAAATTACCCGGTAAAGCAGTGAGGTTGATCACGTGCACGGTGCACCACAGTCTAGCTTAAAATTCAAAACCCAAGTTGAGATTCCCGAAAAGCCAAGCCAAATGACGAAATCCTGAGTCCCGAGAGAGAGGCGCAAGATTTTTCAGAGAGAAAATGTGAAATTTGATAAAAATGTTTATGAAAAACATAAATGCTATAGAGAGAGGATGAAATTTATAGATTATAGAAAATATTTTTTTTAAAAAAGTCATTTTTTTTAATTTTTTAGGGGGCATAATCATGAGGGCCGTTGGATTCTGCCCCCTAGCCGTTGGAGACGAGATCCAACGGTTACAATTTAATTTTTTTTTTTTCCCGTTGGGGGGGGGGGGGAATCGGGTCGGCTCGGGAGACCACAAGTCGGGTCTGATTCGACCCGATCTGTGGTCTTTTTTGCGGAAAGGGCGAAGGAGAAAATGCCGTGCGCCCATGTCGGTGTGCCGTGCCACGGGCCACTGAACCATGCTGGGTCAAGCACGGCACGAGGCCTGGTTGGCCTCGGTACGGGCCGCGCAGTGCCGGCCTGGCCCGGCCCGGTTGACACATTTAAATAGATGTCTACTATTATATGATATCTCAATCCCAAAAAAATATGAGTCTGTCTTGGTTATTAATCAAAAATTATTAATGAAGATATTTATTAAGTGATTCTTAACTTGTGTTATATGTCATAATTAGAATACTATTCACATATATAATCTAATATAAATAAATATATTATTTGAATTTTTTTGAAAAAATAATGAATAATTTGCAAAATGCTTGACTAGATTAAATGAAATATTGTGGTTGAAATTTTAGCAAATCTTGTTCTCATAGATTACTTTTGAGCTATATGAGGCTTCATGTAGTATGTAAATAAAATTTGAATACTTTCCCAAACTGAAAATCAATTGGTTACACCTTATGTATCCCATCTAAATTATAATGAAGAAAATTATTATTCATTTCCTAATAAATAACTCAAAAAATTTGAATAAATTCTCTCATAATAAATTTTACTTTCAAATGATTTATATTAATATCATTGTCAGGTTGAGTATAAATATCACATGTAATTAATAATAGATCTTTCTAAAGATTATGATATTAGTTTCTAAGTTTTATTATAGTTGAGGATATTTATATTTTTTATTATTGTTTGACATAATTCTAGATGAGGTAAATAATAAAATAAGTAAAAAAAAACACAAGTAATACAAAATATTTGTAATAGAATGAAAAAAAACCTTGAAGATAGTCTATAGAATCTTCTTACTTGTGCAAAACACAACTCTTTTTCCATTTAGAATGTAATTGAAAAATTAATAATTAATTTTTCAAAGAGATTTTTTTTTGAATTAGCTGTGTAACTTTTTTTCCTAGAATAACTCGAAAACTTAGACAATCATGTCTTTTAGCCCTGATTCATTTGTAATTGAGATTGGAATAAACACTCAAATTAATATTTCATATGGATTGTGAGTGGGATCCTTTTGAAGAAATCTTATTTTTTTAAAATTAATTTATTTTATATTTATTGATATATATATGATAACTTGAGAAGATAGCCATGATGATGATATCAAACAAGTTTAAAAGTAGATAATATGTGATACTCTCTTTTATTTGGAGGCCCAAAATAAGTTCTAGAGGCACAAAGAAAAATAAGATATTTAGATGTATCTAATGAATTTTTATATGGTGTAAACTATTTAAATAAAGTGTAATATTGAAAAATAAAACATTATTACTAATACAATTATATTAGTTTTAGGTGAATTACATATATATATTTTGGTTTTAGAGTAATAAAGAAACATATATTTAATCACATCTTGAAGATAGAGCATAAACTAAGAAGAAGGTACTACAAATTTTGTGAGATAAATTGAATAATCTTATTAGAATATAGGATCTTAAAAATGCACTTGATGGAAAATGACTAAAATATATATTTGATTGATTAAGTTGTTTGTGATTGAGTATATCACCCTAAAAATTACTTACAATATTTCTACCAAGAGAAGTATTTTATAGTCTATTGGATGATTTCATGATTAATACAGTAAGTATGAAATATATTAGATATATACTTTAATATATTATCTTTACTTATAATTTATATATTTTTTTTAAATTAATTTTTTAGTTATTTAATGAAATAAGTAAAAAAATAGAAAAAATATCTCAGATATTGGAATCCAAAGTTTTCAATTTGGCTAGTTATTGATAAAATTGAGAATGAATAACTAAAATATTATTATTACTTTAATATCTAGTAGATTTTTTAATAATAGAAAAGAACTCATACAAATCATTATGCTTAGCCTCGAATAAAGTCATGCTTCAAGTTTTTTGGTCTGGTAAAATGATAGAGAAAATGACTAGAATAAAAAATTGAAATTTAGAATTGGGTTATTTATTAAAATAATTTATAAAAGTAAATTATCAAATTGAACGTTATTATAATTAAAAATTTTAGATATTGTACTATTAACTATAATACTAAGAGAGCGAGTATAAAAAAATACTAAATGATGAGTGATTATTTGAGATGTGATTATCAAGTTTAATGTTATTATAATCAAGAATATTAGATATTTTTCTAGGAGTTGGGAATGAAAAGACGTATAGTAAGAAATGTAATACCAAAAAAAATGTATCTTACTATTTTACTAGTCATAAAATATACATAGTCATCTTATATGAGAATCATAATGGGGGATCTCAGTGTAGATCCTCAAATGAATCTACTTGTTGGCCATTACTCATATGATTTTGGTTTTTTTTTTTTTTCTAGAAATAATTTTCAACATACTTGCTCTCATGACCACTTTTACTATTGAGAATATATTGTATTGAGGATCTCATATATTTGTTTCTATTATGATTGATATTTTTTTTTTGTAAAGGAAAGCAGTATGAGATGTCTTTCTACTGAGTCTATTTTTTTCAGGCATGTATTGTTCTCAAGTGATAAATCTCTGATTTGAGAAAAAATCATCAGGTGTCTTACTACCGAGTCTCTTTCTGGTAGGCAAGCAATATGTGATGTCTTACTACTGAGTCTGTCTATCTTTTTTTTTTTAAAGGCTAAGCAATATGAGATGTCTTATTACTCATTAATAAATCTCTGATCATTTAGGATCTGGCTCTACAGTTTTACAAAATTATCAGAAAAGAAATGAAATAGTATCATGCAAATGAGTTGATTTTTCTGTTTCATTCTGATAGGTAAGTTTAACTTTATTGGGAATATATTCAAAAACTAAGTAAACTTTGTCATTTGAATATGGTGAGTAGTAATATATTCTTACTTTTTAGCTTCTATTTTCAATTCCTTCAACTGGGATACCATATCATATATCTGAGTAAAATTGTATGAATGTAAAAATACTATAAACTCATAATAACTTTTAGGTAGTGCTTGAAATAAAAATTGTGGATAATCATGTTTTAATGAATTGTTATAATATATTTAATAATCAAAAATCAATCAAAAACTCGATATTATTTGTCTTGTACTCTAAGATTCTTCTTGAGATTGTCAAGCTTCTCTTAACTAAATAATCACATGTGAACTCAGAAGTTTAATTTGTATACTTTTTGAGTCTCAGCTTTTACGTAGTAATTGTTAGAGATTTAGCTTTTTATTTGTTTATTTTTCTTTATTTTTTTTTTTACTTTTACTTTATCTTTTGATGTGAGCATTCAGCTTATGGATGGCTCAGTTAATTTTTTCTGTGTGTATGTCTATGTCTATGTGTATGAGGATTTCATGTAATATATTGTCATTCTAAGAAATTTAAGTTTTGTTATTTTTTGCTGTCCTTTTTTTTTATTTATGATATTGAATTTGTACGGTAATAATTGAGATTTTTATTTTCTCCCACTAGCAGCGTAAATAATAACACACCACTTCGCAAATGCTCCACACCACATCCCCAATTCTCTCACATTCACATAGTCCACAGTACATTTTCTGTGCACACACTTGCGAACTTAATAAGCCATGACACACTGCATCACAGAGCACTGTTGCATGTCACGCTAAATACAATTGTGTGCCACATCAACGTCAACCTCCATCATATACATCTGCCATCCAAACATCATCATTCATGCATTTAATTTTTGTTGTGTTCACACCATATCTTGCGCGCACACACACACACACACACACACACAGCATTATGTCATGCTCGTGCACAACACACCTACACATACACTGTTGTGGTGCCTAATATCTCTCTTGGGTCTGTAAGCACTAGCTTTGATACCCATAAAGTAAAATGAACTATAAAAACTCATTTTGAAAACTCAAAAAATACAAAAATGTTTTGAAAATTATATAAATAAATAAATATTAGGTCATCCCATATGTCGTGTTTTCGTATCATAAAAGTAAAGTAAAAAAAAAAAAACATAAACTTAAGAAACTCGATGAATTATGATGGGAATACCTGTTAATTTGGGTAGTCTTGCTGCTAGCCCAACAAGGTGGGAAACTTGTAAAAAGTAGTTGAGGAAATACACATCCTAGTTATGTAACTGAGCTTGCTAAATCAGCCTGGGCTTTACAAGTACAAGGAGGGACACTGCCTGACTTAAGTGAATTTGAGATGTAATGAAAATTTTGAGCATAATTACTTTAATTTAGCGAATTAAATGCTTAGTTATATATTTGTTAATCAGTAGCAACTGAAATAGATGTTTGGAGCATCAATATATTGGTGCTTTGATATTTAATTCCAATTAAATCTGAGTAAATATTAAGAGCACAATGAAGCCTTTCTAATCTTACTGTTGATCAAAAAAAAAAAATTAAAACACTGTAATAATTGAAATGAGTGAAATATAACCATTGAAATAATATATATATATATATATATATATATATTATTGGTGGTCCTTTGGTTGATTTAGATGATGAAGATAATGGGGGATGAACGTGAATTGTGTTCGTGGAGGAGGGAAGCTTAATATTATTATTGATAAAAGATTTATTATATAGTTTGATGCCCAAATGCAACTATGGTTGAAATTCAAGTCAACAAGTTGTCATGAATTTTTTTTTAAAACACAGATTGCCTGATTTTTTTATGATTTCATTTGTCTTTTTTGTCTGAAAATGATCATATCTATTATTGTCAGATATGCGATAAATGTGGACCTTGAGCTTGAGTAGATAAACATGAAGATTACTTTCAATAATGCTGGGAAGTTTCTTAAAATTGAGGAATGGGCACTTACTGAGCAATAAACAATCTCAGAAAATTAGAGTTCAAAGAAGACCAGTAGAATATGCTTGCTTCCTTGTTGTAGATCCTAAAATGAGTTGGATATTTTAGATTAAAATTTTCAAGCAAGTGCTAAATTTAAGCTCATTGAATAATCCCAGCTATTAGGACTAGCCAATGTTTTCTAGCTTATATTATTTTGATTAGCCCATGGGCATAATTTGGTCAAGCTCATATCTGGATGTGTATGTGTTAATTTATATTCTTTTACATCTTTTTGTCCATTGTTTGGTTTTGATGACAACTCAGCATGTAGAGCTATCAAACGAGCCATTTTTGCTATGCATGGCCGAGTGCTGGGCCATGCCGGACTTTTCTTGTAGAAATCATTGCGTGAAAATTTAATGGATGGCTGACTTATATGACTGACCAATTGCAATCAAGCAAGATCTGGCTTAAGTGACCAGATTTTTTAAAAATATAATCTGCCATATTGGATACCCAAAGAGCATAACCAACCACACTCAATAAAATAATTAATTAAAATATATTTAAATATTCAATCCAGTATTTTAGCTAGCAACACTTTAAATTTTACTCTAAACTCAGCAAAATACTAGAGGTGTGCAAAGTTGGATTTTTGTTGTTGTAGGTGTAGCTGGAATCAGCGGACATTAAAGATGACAAGAATTTTTAAAGAGAAAATATGAATTACTGAGTGATAAATGCTCACTATATTTGTTGAGCGAGAAGCCGAGGGGGCAAAAACATGAATGGTATAGTGAGCACGTTAGAACCCTAATTTTCTGACCACGCTCAACAAAATATCGTACATGTTGTTTTTAGTGAGCCTGTTGGAGATGCTCTTAAGATGGAGTTTTAAAAAAATAATAACCCCTCCACATCTCTCACCCATCCCTCGTCCCCACACTAATGAGTGTGTTTGTGTGGGAAAGAGGGAGCCAGGGAGAGAGGACAGGAGGAGCCAGGGAGAGAGGACAGGAGGAGCCAGGGAGAGAGGACAGGAGGAGCCAGGGAGAGAGGACAGGAGGAGCCAGGGAGAACAAACAAGGGGAAATGGGGAGAGAGGAGAGGGGAAGGGGGAGAGAGATGAAAAAAAAAATTAAACAGGATATTTATGTTTCTCATTAATAACATAATTTTTAAGATTTCATTATGTTTCTCACTAATTCTAAATGATTTAACATACTTGAGCAAATAACATTGTGTGTGGCAGTGCAGTAAGGCTACAAAGGCATTCATTGGTGGAAACCAAAATGACCCACATGTTTCTGGTGCTTGAATCCACTTTCCCACGGGAGTGTAATGAAAGTTGGGTCTAATTACAAAGCAAATTTTCACAGTTCATATATAAAATAATGGGTGATTGCAAAAAAGCTAGAAGATGCATGCATAAGCAACGTTGAAGACAGCTAGTTTTTAGCATCTATCTAAGCATTTCTATGTTAGAAAGAATCAACTGGCTTTATTTTCTGCTTTGGCACCGATCTCGAGCATTTCTACGTTTGGATGAGCTATTATCAGGCACAGTAGGGCACTTGCTGGATGAGCTATTACCCCATTCTCTGTCAGAATGAGACCTTGACGAGTCAGGAGTGGCTCCTAAAGGGCTAGTGCGCCAGGCACCAGAGCCATAATTTGAACTCCAAGAAGGGTAGATGGCAGAAGGGGCAATGTCTGGGTCAAATCTGGGCGAATGATCCAGACTGATCATTCGATCATAGGGATGCCATCTGCTAGCTGGCTTGGAGGAGCAGATTGGTTTCTGGTGCGAGGAACCATTGGTGAACTTGGTGAGACCTGAATGCTCATCACTCATCCAACCCCTTTCATTGGCATTTTCAGGGATAGGCGCATTTATTCCAGGAAATTGAACACTCATTTTTGCTGGTGGTTTTGCTACCAGTTGCATGCTAATCTCTCCTTCTTCAGTCTCCTCATTAGCATATATAGCGATGCCCGATGGCACATCCTGATCATCTGAGACTGAACAAGGGGTAAAGAAGCAAACCTCAATAAAAAAGCAACCACTGGCATATAAATCTAAACCAATATAAAAAACTACACACCTAGATATCCAGGTGGGTAACCAAGCTCACGCATTCTGTGAAGCCAAGGTGGTGGATCAAGTGCCTGCAATACAAATACCAAAAAAAATATTTAATCTTATTTAAATATAAAAGATATATGTGTGTGTGTGTGTGTGCGCGCGCCTGTTTAAATGAATGTTGAATTTTTTTTAAAAAAAATATCATGCAAGGCAACACCAAGCAAAAGAGATGATAAATAACTTCAATTTTAAAAATAATTAAATTAGTAAGTCTACCCTCCAAGCCAACTTTTGAAAATGAGTTCTATCCTAGCCACTGATTCACTCATAGATGTCCATTCTTGCAATACCTCATGCTCCAGATATCTAACACTAGGCACGTGTTACAATGCACCCACATCAGAAAATTTATGTTCTTATATAGTTAGTTTTTTGGGTTTCTTCTTCTTAACAAATTAAATCTATGATATAATTTATTTGAAAATCATATTCTTTGAAAAATTAAAAAAAAAATTATAAGAATAAAATTAAAATAAATATATATTTTACATTATTGAGTAAGTGAATAATTAAATTAGCAACGTAAATGAAGATATATAATAAATAGTAGACTACTGAAAACTTACATAAATATAATAAAAAATCACATCGACTACAAAAAAATAAAATTCATATATGAAATACCAATTATATATCAAAAATGCATTTGTGTTGTGGGGGGGGGGGGGGGGGGGGGGACCCTCCCAAACCCTCCCCCCTCCTCAAATCCAACACCCATACTACACCTTAGCCTACATATGAGCCTCGGGGCCTCAAGGATAGAGGAGGTAAGGCCCATGTCCCAACCACATGATTGATGATCTAGCAAGCACATTGAAGAAGTGTATCTGACATCCCTAGGGATCAAACTTATGTCCACAAAATTAGAGCATCTATTCTCTTTTGCCGATTGGTTTACCAAGCAGTTGGTAGAGAAAGAGATTTAATTATTAGGAAAAGAGCATACCCCAATACCCAAAAGCTTACGGGTTTCAGCACCAAGTTCACCCGGCTTCAATCCACCAAACTTCCCAGTGGGTTTTTCCTCATAGTATCTAGTAGGATTACAGAACATTGCATTAGGATTCCGCTTAGATTTGTACTGCTTACGGGCATTATTAATGGCATCACTGTCACGAGGTTGAGGGCAATCCCTGAGGGAGTGATTGTATGCACCACAGTTGAAGCAGCGAGAGGCATCTTCCAAGGCATCAAAAACTCTACGCAAGAGAAACACAAATATCACAACAAATGATGTTTTAGGTAGGAAATCAAATTCTGTTTCAAACTCCAATAATTAGGATGGTATTGCTTGTTGAGTTTCATGTTTCAATGTCATGCTCTGTGAACAATTTATAAGGCTTGAAAAATTTGTCACCTTGCACGTAAATTTACATTATAAGAATTGGAAACATCACCAACCCATCTATTGAAGTTAATCCAAGAGCATATCCACGGTCATAACGAGGCGCAAATTTACATTCCAAAGGAATAAGGCTTGCTGTCTGTTGTTCCATCACTTCATCTTCTATCCAGAAAGACTGCAGCACATTAAATAACTTCCCTTACAAATAACAGGCAAAAAAAAAAAAAAAAAAGAAAACCAAAGTACTTACTACTGCAACATCAGTGATTTCTTCACGAGTCTCATCATAACACAAGCAAATACAGTGGAGGTGTACTGCTGTACATTTATACATACAGCAGTATACATGCATTAGCATGTATATACATATAGCTATATGTATGCATTTACATGTATGTACATAAAACATTCTATAAGTGCATTAACACACACACACACACAACAGAATATAAGTGTGTCTTTATGAACTACAACGTAAGCATATGTGTGCATGCATATATACTGTTGTATATGTACATGTACATACATGTAAACTGCTGTATTTATAAATGTACAGCAGAACGTCCACTGCAGTAGCATTCATTAACATGTATAAACATACAACTATATACAGCATTTACATGTATGTATATAAATCATTCTATAAGCGAATTCACATATATATATACAACAGAATACAAGTGTATTCATATATATATACAACATAATATAGGTGTTGTACGTAAAAACTAAAGCCTAAACATATGTGTTTGCATATATACTTCTGTATATTTATATGATCATAAGTGTGTATATATATATATTGTGTATAATCCACAATATATATAATCCACATGATTAATATATCTTATTATTTAATTACAATATAGACTTTTAACTTTTTTTTTTGTATTCTTTCACTTCGAGATGATGGATCCATGGCAAAGATACTACATTTTAATGATGCATATTATCATATTTATCAGACTAATTGTACCTATAATTATTGCTGCAAACGAAGAATTCTACCATCAATTGCTGGTATTAATTCTACACAATATTAAGATGCATGTGTCATTGCATGTACACAAAGTCACTCTAATATTTTTATTGACTATTATGATTTTTCATCTAGATATGTTGAAGCACATAGTTCCGTACTCAAAATATCTTGATATGAAAATATTATTATGAGATCAAACCAAATATTTTTGAGTGCAATATTATTTACCGGGACAAATAAATAAATTAGCCACAAAAAATTGACTAATTATATTGACTATTAATTATGATTGTTAAGTAAATTTAAGAAAAATTTACTAATAAATACTATTAATTATCCTCGAAAAATTATTTATCATGCAATTGAAAATTATAATATTCAAGTGCATACTTTTAATAATATTTATAATTATTCTTTAAAAAATGTTGATGTATATATATATTATGCATGTTATTCAATGTAGTAGATTAGTTAATTTTCATTGACAATGCTATCAAACATGTCATGTTGATGAGAAGGCAATAAAACATATATTTGGACTTTCTTGTAATTATTATAAATTATTATATTGGATGTATTAATGTATTATCGACACAAGCCTGAAAAGAATTATCTAATTTACTCATTCAAAAGATTGGTATTTTAAGAAAAATTTTGTTGCATATTATATATCTATTTCAAGATTTTGTTTTGGGTTGTTGACTTATTATTATTATTGACTCATTTCATATAAGTGAGTCATATGATGAAGCTTTTTTCTTAGCAACAACATATGACAACACGAATGGTTATATGTTTCTTTTAACTTATTGGGTGGTGAGTTTGAAGAACTATAATAATTAATTTTGATTTTTATAAAATCTTAAAAATAATTTTTGGTAATAAAAATGTTATATCGAATGAGACATCAAACTTTTTTGCATGCAATTCCATAATTATGAGATACAAAAAATCATGCTTATTATTATCATCATTTAAAAAAGAGTTTTAATAACTTGGATAATCATAATACTATTAAAAGGAAAGAAAATAAAAATGATCTAAACTAACTTGATAGTATAGCACATGCTATGTTGGATCATGATTAGAAATATATACTTGATAAAACTTAAAAAGTATAATATAGAATTATTAATTTGAGTCAAATCAAATGAACCATATTATTAAACAATGTCTAAATTCTCAAATAAAAAAATAAAATAAAATAACAACAAATCTTACAACATATTTTAATTTTTAGATTCTTGTTGACCAACATAATTCAATAATTAATTTTATTAATAGAACATATAATAAAGTTAGATGTAATGTTAATTAAACATAAAGCATAAATAATTGGCTAGAACGAAATCATTTGTTCTAAAATTGAAAACCAAGTAATATCCAATATTGTCAAAGGCCAATCATTATCAATTTCTCAATTTATAAATAGTATTTTTGAAATTTACATTGAGCTTGCTCGAGTTAATATTGATATTATTAACATAAAAACTTGTGAAGGTTGATAAATATTGAATATTTCATGTGAGTATGCATGTATAATAGAATTATCAATTGGACATTCCGTAATTAATTTTATTAATTATTACTATAAATATACAAAATAAGAATTAATACATGTGGACTCATTTTCCAGAATAAAGACACATGACATATTATCATATTGTGTTGATGTGATTGTATGTGATATTTTTGATATAATTAACTTTTTTTATATCCTCCCAAGTCCAAACATCTGCCTAGAAGATGAAGATGACGAAAGAATATTTGAAAACTCAATTAATGAACAAATAGATTGTGTATTATTCCAAATGCAACAAGGTTTGACAATAGAAAATACTTCACAATTTCTTTGATTTGATTTATTGTAATTTTTTTATAGTTGTGTTAGTATTTATTTGGTGTAACTTGTTTTCATATGGTTGTGTTTGATTTATTATTTTTTGTTGATAATAATTTCTATCATTATCATTTATATATGTTTATGGATGTTTGTGTTTCTGAAACTGTTTATATATATATATATATTGCTTATATATCTGTATATAAATCTGTATATATATATATATACACACTTACAATGGACAAGTAACTTTTCAATATGTATATATATATACACACACACACACTTATATTCTGCTGTCTATTATACAAATATCTATGTATGTTTAAATGAAAATATAAGAATATATGTATATGTATATATACTGCATATATAAATGTACATACATGATTGTACACAAACAGAGTAAATATGTAGCTCCTTTTCATATATACACCAACTACATACATGCATATACTATCATTTATAGGTATATTTACACGTGTGTGTGGTATACAATGAAATCATGTGTTTATTCATACACACATGCATATATACATGTATAGACAGATGAGTATATATATATATATCAATATATCCAGAATAAAAGGTATATCAAAAAGTATATATATGGTAATATTTTTCCTATGGGTAACAATGTATATGAACATGACAATGTATATATGCCCAAATGCATATATACATGTTCCCCATTTAAAAACAAGGTTATTTTTGTAACGGCTAACTTCTGACAAAACAACACACATCAATGTCAAGTTGGTTAAGCAATAAAATAATAAAGAAGAAATAATTAAAGAAAATTAATAAATCAGTCATAAGATTTATTTTCAACGAATATAGGTAGAAATCTAACAATTACTGAATTTCTTCCCAAATAAAATTAATAAAAACAAATTTTTTTTGTTATATTACTATTTACTATAATTTACTCTCTCTTAATTTCCATGCTATCTGCTCTCGTCTCTGAATTTTCAAAGTTGTGATTGCAATATTATATTACTATTTACTAAATATCTTTTTATAATACTTATCTTAATCTTATATAATATATAATAATATAAATTAATATTAACAAGTTAGAGTTGTGGGTATGAACTTGTAGTTTCTTAATTTGATGTTCTGATTCAGATTTAAATTTTTGTGAGGTACAAATTATTTTAGTTGTTTTTTTACCCAATTTTAAAATTAAAAAAAATATTTTTTTCTCAAAAACTCTCAAAATTTAAAAAATAAAATTTATGTTAAATTATGAAAATTTAATAGATGGTTGATTTAGATAATGACAACTTTATCAAAAAAATCTAAAACTAAGTTATATCCCAATAATAGGTATGTCTCAGAGTTGGCACCTAAAAAATATAAGAATAATCTAACATGTTTACAATCAACCTATTCCAAGATTAGTAAAAACAAAAATTCTAGATACATCAAAAAAAATTCAATAAAATATATATATTATAAAAAAAAATATATTTGTTAGAATATAATAGAACTAGAATAAATACATTCAAAAGACAATTCAAATAATATACTAAAAAATATGATATATTAAATCTCATACAAATCCAGCTAAACATAAAATTTTTTAAACTTACAAGTTTAATGACTTCTTTTATCTATAATCAAGAATTTGCAAAGAAAGGCATAGTGAGGTTCATTGGTAACATTAATTTTCCATTTAGATTTTTAGAAAATTCTAAGTTAATTCATTAATATAGAAATATATCCTAACTCACATTTCATAAGATTCTTAGGACTTGTAAGAAAGATTTAATAAAAAATTATAAAATATAAAAAAATTATTATTTATTGTATTTCTTTTAGAAATATTTATTTTATCAATTTTCATAGCCAAATATTTCAAGTTAAACACCAAACATAGTCTAAAAACTAATGAAAAAAGAAGAGACATAAATCATGTTCCTTATGTTTCTACTATCATCAATCTTATGTATCCTTTGATTTACACTAAACTAGATATACTTGACACTGTCAACATTATTAGTCATTTTTTTTTAAACTTAAATAAATATCACTAGAAAATAGTGAAATTATCTTGAGGTACTTATAAGAGACTTCTCAACTATTTTTATGCTTGAATATATTAAAACCTATCTTATATAAAATATAATCATATAAATTAATACTAGTAGGTTAGCCTTATGGTTATAGACATGCAAGTTCAAATTTCATGTCCAAAGTCAAGTCTAAATTTTTATGAGATACACAAGGTTTTTTTAGTTTTTTTTTTTGCTAGACAATATTAGAATAAAAATAATAAATTTACCTTTCTCAAAAACTCTCTAAAAATTAAAAATTTAAAAATATTAATTAATATTATGAAAATAAGATAAATACAAATATTAATTTAAATAATAACAACTTAAACAAAATATCCAAGACTGGATTATATTTCAATAATAGGTAGGTCTTGGCCCTAACACCTAAAAAACATAAGAATAGACAAATATCTTTATCATAAATCCATTTTAAGATTAATAAAAATAAAAATTCTAAAAATATTAATAAAGATTCCAAACAATACACCAAACAACATAGTGAATTGGATCTTAAAAAAAGCTCGACTAGATGAAGAAGCCCTTTGGTTTGGATAAACTTCATATTCAGATGCCTCCTTTAATTATCATCAAAAGTTTGCAAGGAAAATCATGATTAGATTCATTACTAACATTAGTCTTCCATGTAATTTTTAAAAGATTTAGGCAAGTTCATTTAAAACATAAATACTATAGTCTTCAGTTGGTAGAATCCCTAAGATGACCTATAAAAATGACATAATAAAAAATTATAATATATAAAAATAATTATTTATTAATAAACTTAGAATACATAGTAAAGTGATTTCAATGATATATGACATTTGAACTAGTCATGAAAAAAAAGCATTCGTAAGCACCATTATCTACTTTGTAAATTCTAATTAAAAATTAACTAAAAAAAATATTATGGTTTATGAGATCATTCATCATAATATTGAATTCTATATATTTATTACCAATAAGTAATATTCAACTACATAAATAATAAAATTAAAAATCATAAGTAATAAATCAAGCTATAACATAGAATTTCCATTTTTAAAATTTATAAAAATCTATTATGATATGACAAACATATATTCGTCACTAAAGACTCTCATAATATGCATTTCACTTAGGTGTATATATAATATGAGTAGTACTTTAATTAATATATATAATAAACATATTTTAGTGACATAATTATTGAGAGGAAAAAAATATTAAAACTATTATTATTTCATTTCATCTATTTATTGTTTAATTGTATGTATGAATTCTAAAGAGTATAATAGAAAATACAAAAAATATTATCAAATACATAACAACTTATATGAATTAATCACAAAAATTAAAAGATATAATTTATAAACAAATAAATAATATACGTAAATATTATTAAATTCAATTTAATAATTGTAGCAAAGAATGAAAATCAATATTAAATTTAAAGATAATGATTTTTTCATATAATTAGTTAAAAGCAAATGATAAAGAGGTCCATCATATACGCTACCAATGTACTTAGATACCATTACCAAATACTACTTTATTTTATCTCAAAAAAATATAAAAAATATTTCACATATTGAGGAGCCAAATGAGTCATGCCGTGCAGGTACTGCCCATTTGAGTGTGGCAGGCCGTGCCATAGTACAGTTCCGAACACGGCATGACACGAGAGCTAGTTGGCCAGCCTGGCACAACATAATCACCCTGCATTGTGCAGGGTCATGCTGAACCATGCTAAGACTAGAACGGGCTGTACCGAACCTTATGCGGGCTGTGCTAGTTTGGGCTAGTTCGGACAACACAAAATGACCTTTTTTACCCTTATCCTAAATCCTAAGATCGAAGACTGCCTATGAGTAAGACCTATAATAATTTTTATAAATTTTATTTTATTTAACTAAAAATATATATGCATAAATAAAATATCATAATTTAAATTGAAAAAAACTATAAAGTATAATCTAATATCCAAATCCAAAACAACTTACATCACTCATTAATAGAGAAATCAAAAATCACAAAATGACTAATCAAAATAGACAATAAAACAATAAAAATAAAAAAATAATAACAATATAGCAATAGTACAATATAAGAATGAAATGAATCAAAATAATCAGAATCAATAAGAATCTATGATATGATACTGCGGATGAAGATATGAATCATCAACAGCATCATCATGAATATGTCTAAAAATATCTCTTGTACCCTCAATATTCTCAATCTTCATATCTCATTAATTATTATTCGTCATCATCTTTTGCATCTAGCTCAACTTTGAATTCTCCTAGTCATTCATACATGCAGGTATCTATATAATTTGATCATAATCTCAATCTCCTATCTGAAATAACATTAATTATCATAAAAAAAAATACTGATACTATACTAAATACTAAAAAAATCAATAAATCACATATCATCTTAGATCGTACAAGATAAATAAATTTATATAATTTTTACCATGACAAAATATTCAAAATCTTATTATTATTATGTGATATAATAAAGTAGTAATCGATATTTAAGTATTGAAACAGCTCACTCCTATTCAACGGATCATCTCATTGTTTACTCCTAGCTAATTAAATAGAGTAGTCACCATTTCTAAATATAATATTCATATACAATATTCAAAGCATAACTACAACTATTATACAAAAAGTAGTATAATATGAAAATAAATCAATTAATTTTTTATAAATGAGTTCTTCAGATTGATGTACCTAATTCATGCAAGTAGATATGAATGTCAAAATATTCTCTCTTCTACCATAATCCTAGGATTTATATAGATTATCAAACAATATAAAATTGAAATAAAAGATCAATATATCAAATATTTAGTTTTTATCTTAATAGTCATAGCTCTAAATGCAGAATGACCCTTATACTTGCTAAGCATTCTATTAATATTACATATGTACCTAAGTACAATGTAAGTAATAAGCACGCATACAAATAAATACATATTGATCATATTATAAAAATTCTTCAAAAGTTTCATTAAACAAGTTTTTATATACTGATTAAATTATCAATAATAAGCTCATCATTCTTAATATTGACATATTTTGAATATTATGTATTGATAGCTAACACATGACTCCAATATCAAATAGGTTTAATTCCAATGATATCTCATATTTATTTGAACTATTATGTTTCTAAAGATTCATATCATACACTCATATATGATATAGTCAACATGAAGATGAAAAATCTCAAATCCTAATATATTTTTATTAAGTTTTTATTTAAAATCTACATGATAGATAATGAGACATATAAATAATGCATGATCGCAACTAATTTTTGTATATGACATCTTATATACCACTCCATCAAACTTCCTAGATTAAGTAATTATTAATTATTTTTTTTATTATATAATTTTATTATATCATTCGTATATGTGTATCTAGGAATCATATGAAAAATAGATTAAAAATAAATTTACATAATATTGACTAACCAAGAATCTTCCAAAAATCTATTCAAAAGACTTATAATGATAATCAATTTGATCATATATTCTCTCCCAATATCATTACGATATATGAAAGTTAATAAAGTTGAACTAGTTTAGTTTGAAAGACTTTACTACTAAGTTAAATTTACCTTAAATCTAATACATCATATTTTTTGATATATTGATTGACATACTTCTTTAGGTGCCAAGTCTCACAAACACTCCTACTTGCATATAATCTATACAGTATGCCAATATTTCATTGACACCCCAAAAATTTTTAGTTTTTTTTTATTTTAAAATATGTTCAAACTACTAATGTTCATCTAATTTTTTTATTTTTTAGATGACATATGAGTTCGCTTCGAGATTGTTGGAGAAAACATAATTTTCCCCTCTAACTTTTTAGTAAGATTATCATTGTTATTTAGGTCTACATCTATATCAATTTGATACTCATTTTTATTAAATTCACAATGTGAATATATTTATTTATTTATATTATTTAAATAAATTATGAAAGTTGTAAAAAAAATCTAAAGTTCTAAAATAGCACTATAACAAAGAAATTTTAAAATTAGTATCATACAACAGACCATTTTTTTGTAAATTCTAGCCTCCACAATCCAAAGTCCACACAACCAACTTGTAGTGTTGCACAAGCTGACAAGCACAACCATACTACCATGAACTATTTATCTCATTCCCATATGCACAAGTGTTGAACGTAAATAAAATGTAAGAAATATATATAGTATACTATATACATATATCTAAATATTGATATTATAAAATGATATATTACAATTTAAAGAGAGACTACTAACTACACTACACAAAAAATCAAAAGACAAAAAAAACTATAACTAAGAGCATCAGAGTCAGAGACAATAGAAAAGAAGAAATTAAGAATTAGTATCTAAATTTCATCTTCTCTATGTATAGAGAAAGAGAATTTAAATTTATTAAAAAAATATTTTTATTTTATTTTTATTTTATATTTTTAATAAGTTTGAATCACAACAATCTAATTATGGTCATAGTAGCCGTTTGAATCAATACAATAGCTATAGTAATTTCGCAAGCCCATTGCGTAAAAAAATAATGGGTGGTCAGCTCACATGGCTAGCAAATTGCAATTGGCCACATAGCCAAATTAAAAAAAATATCCTATCAAGTGATCACCCAATAAGATTTGACTCATCACACATAACCCTGCCATAAGTAAACATGGATCCCCAAGCTGGTAGACCATGCCACTGGACTAGGCATGATAGTACAAAGCACGGCTCACTCCAGCCCAACATGACATGAGTCGTGCCACAAGGTTGCATAGTCTAGGACCAAGCACGATGCTGGCCCATGCCATGTCAGGCCACGCACGACTGAACCATGCAATGCCACAAGCTGTGCCCATGCCATCCCACCTATTTGACACCTTTATTCACATATAAAATTGATAGAAAATATATGAATTCGCACTTTCTGTTCTATCTAAAATGAAATATGATCTAATAACCCCTCCAATGTTTAGCACTGTATCAAAATATATATTTTTTGTAATCATGAATATAATTCCAAATAGAAATAACATACTACATTTAGATATTATTGAAACTCTATCATAATTATAAATTAGAAGAATACATGAATAAGTCGTCAAAATAAAATTTAAAAGCTACAAATAAATAAAATACACAAAAAAAAATGATATCGAGACTTGGTGAAATGAGTGTGATAATTCAAACTAAATAGACCAATTGACATTATGCTATAAACTTGTCATCAAAGTAGTTTTTTTACAAGTGGCTATATAGAATATTTTTCAAGGCCTTATATGCATAAGAAAATGATGAATAAGTCAAGCTCATAAGACCTACTTTAGGCCATATAGAATATTTCACAAACTACACAAACTAAATTTGAATACTTTATCATGACCCAAAAATCAAGTGGCTATTTTCATATGCATAACCTTCTCAAGATCATCATAATAAAAAATATGTTTCATAACTAATTAACATATTATTCATTTGTGAAAAAATATAAATGATTAGTATTCATATAGAGGTCAGACTGTCCACATAAAAAAATATTTTGATAATCAACTCTAGAAACATTTGAAAAATAATACTAAAAATATAAGTACAAAGTACTTTAATGAAATCCATATATTTAAAGTATTTATATATAATAGGCAAAAATCATTAGGAACCTATAGTTTGGATACTCTAATCAAAAGTCTAGCTGATGTGCATAAGTAAACGATACTAAACTTGGAAAAAAAATGTTAAGATCTCTCAGATCTTTATAAATATTTTGTAGTATCAATGCATATTGTATTAATGCTTTCTTCATGAAACTTATTCCTAGGAAAAAATAATTCACCATTATGTTTTTTATTCACTCATAAAATATCAAATTGAATGTTATATGACTTAATATTTAGCTATCACGAAAAAATAATAATAAAAGAAGAAAATACAGATTTATTCTCTTCAAGCAGATAATACATTCAAAATATCTTACATATCATCGATCTGAACTTTGCATCTATCTTGATATTATTGTCTACCTCTCACTTTTCTAAAAGATGAGATTATCGTTAATTAAAAAGAAAATCATATCATAGAATTCTTCTCGCCACATGCTGATATCTAACACAGAATCAAATATTCAGGCGACTGCACATGCTCACAAGATCAAAAATTCTAAAAAGTTACTTATATACCTCAGTAAACTAAAATTTATATCAAGGTAAATATGTCAAAAAAATTTAAAAATAACTATCACAGTACAACTCAAAAGACTTATCTCTACAAGAATATTATATACATATCTTCTCTATATCAAAATGATATCTCTCATAAAAAAAATTATATTTATATTAAAGAAATATCTGAATCTCTTATGATACTTAGTCTAAAACTATGCTTGAATATACTCATTGAGTTGATAAATCCCCAACTCGTCATTTTTTGTAATCAAAATATTATCCACATAAAATAATGCTAATAAAATATTTATTTCTCCTAAAATTTACCAAAAACCATGCCTAAAAATATTTCTTAGTTGAATGATCCCCAACTCATAATTTTTTATAATCAAATGATCATTCATGTAGACAATAAATAAAATCTTTTTGCCATCGTTCAAAAAAAAAATTAATAACATGCATGTAACTCAAATGAGATGATTGCCAATAAAAATCTTACAAATTAAATTCTTAATAACTACTTCAAATCTTACAATTACTTCCTCAATCTACAAATTATATTTAATTGTAATATTCAACTTAGATAGTTGCCATATACACCCCCTCTATAACATCATTGTAAAGAAAAGAATTCATGTCTAGTTGGTATATCCTCCAACTATGAGATACATTAAAAAATAAAAATTTATACTAATATCATCTTAGACACTAGAGAATAAATATCCTACTAATTCATTCCACATATTTAAGTAAACCACTTCATTATAAATCCCACCTTAAGAAAAATTACTTTTTCATCTAAACATATATTTACAATGAAGACCTATTAACTAATAGCAAACTTTTTTGAAAAACATTATAATATTTCCCATTTCCCATTAAAATTGGAAGGATGCATCAAGGTCTAGTACATTCTAGATGAGATAATATCTCAAAATTAAACTTAGAAATCTTAGAATTACCAAAAAAAATAAAAAAAACAAAAAAAGAAATAAAATGAGTATTAATAAAACTTATAAAATTAGGTGCTCAATACGGATCATCTGTCTTCAGAAGTATTAAAAAGCTTATCTATCAAATCATCTAGCTCCTTTACAGGCCTAACTCTAATTTGAGCAAGTTGTGTAAATTCGCTCTCATCAGATTCAAAATGATCTAATATCCATAACCAAAAAACTTTACTCTCATCAGATTCAAAATGGTCTAAATTTTTTGATAAATATAATAATAATTTCATACTCAAATATAACTAACAGATGATGTACTTTATTATTTAGTGATCCAAGAAAGACTATAGATAAGAAATAATAAATTCAAGTGCAATATCTAGATTCATATATTTTTTAAACTCATTAAAATTGAGTCATTGTCAAAGAAGACAAAATCTTCACTCACTAAAATATTACTAATCTCTAAAAAAAATATTTATATTTTATTTGAGAACTGAAATATACAAGGTAAACATATCTCAAAAACTTTGATATCAATTTATCTCATAATGAAAAAAAATTAAAAATAAAAAAAATACATCCAAAAACTTTGACAAGCAAGCTAAATAATCTCGTTTTATAATATAAAATATGAAAAAATATAGACTAAAAAAAGAGCTAAAGATAATATTCAATTGATTACATAAATCACAACTAAACCCATATTTCCACAAAAACTTTTTGAAATACTCTTTCAAAGTAAAAAAGTCTAAATTATCTTAATCAAATATCTATTTTTTTTAACAAGCTTATTCTATTGAGATGTATCAATACATGAAGTCTTGTATAGAATTTTATTATTTATATAATAAATAATAAATCAATCTGACATATATTTTAATACAATATTACTTCTTACTTTTTTAATACATTTATCAAATTAATTTTTATATATTTTATGAATAATTTAAAAAAGAGAAAATATTATCTTTCCCAAAAAAAATATACTCATATATATCTCGAGCAATTATTAATAAAAATAATCATATACTTAAATCCCTCTCTAACTGTATTTTTTTTAGGTCCAAATATATTTGAGTATATCAAATCAAATGAATTCCTATTTAAATCAAACTAATGTGTAAGATATAAAATTATGATAATCTTTTCTTGATTGACATATCTCATACTCTAAAATCTAAATATTATTTTGACTAAAATAAAAATATTCTTAATTTGATTGATGATGAGTAATCAGTTTGAAAATGAACCAGTAAAAAATCTAACATACTCAAAATATTTAAAAAAAAATCATACCGGTGAAAAAAAATTCATCATGTTTAATCCCAAATTGAGTCTTCTTAGAGTTTTCTAATTCAACAAACAAGCATCAATAAAAATAAAAACAAAGACAGAATTAACTTATGCAAAAAAAATAAATCACATACAATAAACTAACAAACTAATTAAAAATAAACAAAATACAAAATAGCAACAAATACTTGATATTATTATATTTAACGACTTTTATATATTTGTTATTGACAATAATATTATTTTTAAAATAAATATATTATAATAAATAGAATACGATTTCAATTAATATGAGAATTAGCTCATGTATCAATAATCCATGAGTTGAAAATAAATATATGAGTTAAATAATTAATAATACTTAAAAAAATATCATTATCTTAGATGAGTTGTTTATACACTTCTCTAACAATTATAAGTGTCGTGATAAAAAAACTATGTTAGGACTCATGGTTAACTCTTATAATCAATTTGTATCTCTCAATACTATAAAAAACTCTCAATATTCTCTCTAAATATAATATTCATTTATAGTGATATAAAATTATTCAACAATTATCTTTGATAGTTCTCATACTCTTGTAGTGAATATAGTGATATAAAATTATCTTTCATTTATCTATGTTATGATAGTATCTCTTTATATTATGTCACAAAATTATGATTTCTCAAAATAAAAAATAAAAATATATCAAATTGGATTCTTTTAAATTCCTATTTTTTGTTTTTTAATGAATTATATTAAAACCCTAATTAGGATCTCTGCCCAAATGACCACAATGAGCCACTCCAATGTGTACCACCACTATAAGCAATTAGGATCTATGTCGCACGGATACGCCTAGGAACTGCCGTGTCGCCGTGTCCGACCCGTGTCGCCGTGTCCGACCCGTGTCGCCGTGTCGGATACGCGTCAGAGACATATCCGACGCATTGTTCGGAAATAGTTGTCGTTAACAATAGACGCGTCGTTTACCTACAGACGCGTCGTTTACCAATTGACGCATTTTTACGATTCTAACGCGTCGGAAATACACTATATATTAACTATTACTCCTACATCTCCAACAAATTGAGGAGCACACCGCCGACAATGAGTTGCCGACAAGCCGATTGCGAGAAATAGTTGTCAATTGTCATTGCGTCAAACGAGAAGGGGAGGAGCACACCGCCGAGGCGTCGACAATACCTAAGGTAACCTAATTCTATAAAGGGAAGGGGGATTTTTGAAATCTGTATCGGGAGGGGGGAGAGTTCGAAAATCAAAACTGTAAAAGGAGGGTGGTGGTGGAGGGGGGGGGGGGGGGGGGGGGGGAGGGGTGTTAGAGGGTTTAAATTTTTTTTACATTATTTTAAAATACAGAATTTTAAATTATTTTAAAATACAGAATTTTAAATTATTTTAAAATACAGAATTTTAAATTATTTTAAAATACATAATATTTATAATTAATAATTTTTATTTTTAATTTTATTTTTTTTATCATGACGTATCCTAATCGTATCCGTATCCTAGTTTTTTAGAATTTGCCGTGTTCCTGTATCCTGTCGTGTCGTATCTCCGTGTCCGTGCAACATAGATTAAGATTATTGACCAAAAGCCCACCACACACCTCCTCATGTCATTGCATGCCAACGCCATACACCTATCACTATTACTCTATTGCAAGTACCTGCTACCACTAAAGAAACATGCCCCTACTATGGCTCATGTCTTTGATGAAACTACCATGGCAACTATTGTCACTACCATGACAAGATCCAACAAATTCAACAAAATCAAAATCAACTTATTTTGTAGTTGTTCATATATATGATAACTTTAGATAAGAATCAAGATAACGAGATCCAACAAATTCAAAAATAGTTTATATGTGACTCTTTTTGTTGGAAGCCTAAAAAAAACTCTAAATGAACACAAAAAAATATAAGATTAGTATTTTATTGTTAACATTCTCTCTTATTAATATATAATAACATTATTTTTTTTAATAATATTCATAAATTATAATTTAAATATTAATCAAATTTTTAAAAAATTAACAAGCTTGTTAACAAATTTAGATTATAATTTTTATATAAAAACTAAAAAAAAAATGAACTTTGATCTTTTGAAGGTATTGTTAGTACCATCCTCATGTCGCTTTATGTATCAATTTTATGTTCATCTAATTTTGGTATCAAGATATATAATAGACAGCATAATGCTATGCATCACAATAACAAATTGTCAACAATAGTCAATAATTAAAAAAACATTTATGATTTAATATTGACAGAACATGCTATGCTTCAGAAGGATCTGGAATTCCAAGCATAACAAAACAATGCATGCCATTAATTTTGAAAAAAAAAATTTATTTAATATAGAAACATAGACTTAACTGTTCTCTGCACCAACAATTCACCATGCCAATTAAACAAAACAAAAAAAAATGGATGGGAATAATTACCACTGAAGACTGGTTCTCTGTACCAACAGATAAAGCAGGAAAGTAAGTCTCATCCCCAGATTCTAATATTTTATCTGAGTCCTGGAGTGGAAAACAAAAAAAAAACATTTTTTCCTCACCATTACAAGGTAGAAGAACGACATTATAATAGGTATTGTCTGTACCGGCAGACTAAAAGCAAGTATAATTCATTAAAAAGTTACCATTAGCAGAAATCAGGCATACAATAGGTATTGTCATGTGTGTGCTAATGTAGGTTTCACAGACATTACCTTGTAATATTCAATTAAAAGCCTTCATTATTTTTTAACATATTTATGTGCATTTGTTTTCTGTGGGATAAGCTGAATGACTCACTGATTCACCTGCCTATTGACTACTAAGGTGAGTAAGTTCACATTTGATTAGCATTTCCAACCATTATCCAGTTTGCTTTCCAACCAGCTCATGTGCTGGTCTAGTCCAATCCTCCCCCCTTCCCAGCAATTGAGCCTGGTCCCTTTCTCTTTCTAAGACCAGACCATGCCAATACTCAATATTTTCACCATAAAATGTTAAAAAATACACCTCATTCCCCAAAGAAGCTCAAGCCTAGGATCTAAAGTTCTATAAATCAGATAAGTGCCACCAAATTAACTTGAATTTATTGTTTGATATAGCAAAATAATGAACTATGTTAATAACAAAAATTATAATATTAAATAAATAAAAAATTCATGACATCGTCAGCTTTAAAACAACCCAAAAATTATAATATTAAACATGTTATTTGAAAACTAGTCTAACCAATAAATCATGAATTAGTAATTTATTTGATTTAATGACCAATCTAATTTTAAAAACATTGCTAAGAACCAGGCACCCAAGCATATGTTCCTTCATTAGCAAGTGACATGCATTTAGAGGTGTCAAACGGGCCGGCCCGGTACGGCCCGGCCCGTTTTTTTAGGGCACGAACGTGCTACCATGCCCGGCCCGGCACGGTTTAAAAACATCCGGGCACGACACGGCATGTAGGCACGGCAGGCCGTGCCGAGTCGGGAGTCGGGACCGCGGGTCGGGATCCAATCAGACCCAACCCGCGGTCTTTTTTTCGGGAGGGGCCGGGTCACGCCCACGCGTGCCCGCGTGAAACCGGCATGGGAAGAACCCGTGCCACCGTGCCGAGCCAGGCACGGCACGGCACGGCTCGTGCCTAACCCGGGCACGGCACAGGCCCGGGCACGGTCTAAAAACGTGCCGAGCCGGCCCAGGCACGGCCGAACCGTGCCGTGCCTCGTGTCGGGCCGGCCCGGCCCAGTTGACACCTCTACATGCATTGCATTCATACTAATAAGAATCATCCTCATCCATTACCTTTTCACCATTTACAACTAATTTAGCTTCTTCCAAATTCTCACTCTTCCAATATGATAAAAAAAAGATCATGTCCAACACATAAAACTCATCACATAAAGTCTATGAGAAAAATTTTGACAAACCTTAACCTCAATAAACCAAAAAGATAATATCTAAAAGATCTCAAATCTAAGACCTACCACCCTCAATGAAAGAAATTTACCATCACACCAAATCACGATATTTATGATGTAACACAAGTACTTCCTAAGTGATCAATCACCTATTACTCTACCATTATGATAGTTTCTTTTATTACATCATCTATGTTCAAAGAAATTGTGCACTCATTTATAGTTGGTATCAATAACAAAAAAAATTCATGGTTCTTTTTTGTCACAAAAATTATATAATACAAACTGCATTTTTACAAAAAAAAAATTAATTATGTTCATTCAAATGCATGTGCCAACTCAATAGTGAGAACAATTGCAAGAACAATCAAATAGAATACATAGAGAATGAATTCATGGTCCCCAACCTCAAACAATTTTAGAACACTAAATGAGTAGAAAACGAAAAAGTGTACACAAACACTAGTAAGGTAGAATTTATCTCGAGGGGCATGTGAAAAGTTGCTACAGCTATATTGCAGAAATTGTCAAACTCTCAAACCTTAGAGTTCTATTCAATAGCAACAAAATGAACACAACAATATTATGTTTGTCTTGCAAATATTTGGTAGACAATCTAATTCTAAAGTTCTAATCAGTAGCAATAAAAATGAACACAATAATAGTTTACTTATATATGATATAATAATCATTTATCACACATTTTCCTAAATCTATCATCTTTAGCAAATGCAAGGATCAATGGCTAACAAAACTTCAATGGCTAATAGATTAAACTTACAAATTCCAACATAAATTACAATTTAAAATGTAATCTAGAATCTACCTTGAAAATGGCTCAACATTTTTTAACAGATAGATACATAAAGAGAGAGAGAGAGAGAGAGAGTAGAAACTACAATTTCATATAGCAAAGAAAGTGAAGAATTGAATGTTTACTAGGGAAGGAACATGTTTGCCATGCCACTCCGACCATTTTACTAACAGCTCTTCAAGCTTCTTTTTGCTACCTCTGTATAAAAAGACAATGACAAGAAAATCAACCAATGAAAATCACAGCTGATTCTAGTATGACACATCTAACTCATTTCCCCACAGCAGAAGCCAATGGTCTGCCTCCCAATTGGAGTTTTCACTGTCCTATAAAAAAATGTTTTTGTCCTGACCTTGTTAAAGACTTATAGGAGACATGAACCATTGGTGTCTGGTCATTAAGTGTCATCCTTGCACCCTTAGCAGTTAGCACCTGGAAATGGTTATTATATACAGAATTATCAAAGCAGAATATTGCATTGAAGTATGAGTCTGCCTTCAGCTTGAAATCCCAGAAAAAAACTGATTTCTACAAGGGGAAATTTATGGTTATTTCAGCTCAGATTATTGCATTTGAACATCATTTACATAGTCACGTTTGATAGGGAACAAGTTGGGCCTGATGAAGAAATGTATATGACTCCATCTGGTAACATTGAGGTGATGAAAAGATACGTAACCAGAACTCAAGCTTGATTGATAAGATCAAGCTTGTGGTATAGAAGAAAGAAGCCCTACCATAGGAGTGGGTTACCAACACTAACAACCATTTACATTATTATGGAAGAAACACTTTCTATTTACTTGAAGATACTGACTCTCAAGAATATCAAGAAACGATTGTTATATGGGTCATTCATAGCCAAAACACCAACATCTACTTCAGTGATATATTGTTCGCCAGGAAAACTCACCAAATTCACATCATCTTCTGTGTTAGATGAAGCATGAATATCAATAATTCCGACATCAACCCAATCACTTGTCAATTGGTCTTGATGTATAACAATAGCTACATAACAGCAAGAAAAGACATTTCTATCACCAGCGTCAGATAACAACACTTAAAAAGATACGCAGATTACTAATTCGTAGAAACCATGAAAAGCGGAAAATAAAACATGACAATAGAACATATGAGTAAAACAGCAACGTCAATTTTACAAGCTATTCAAAAAGGTGACATTAATTATTCCTTGATAATATTGCAGCACCTATCGGGGCGGAAATTCGAAACTTGGAAGGGGAGGAACTGGTAAAAAACGGCAGCCGTCGGGGATAACAGAAATACATAGAAGATATTTATTCAATATTTAATTAAACTTTAAAACAAAATAACAGCTTCAAACTATTAAGTAATTAACCGTAGGGGATACCAGAGATCCATTAAAAAAAAATTTGAAAAAAATAAATCTAACTTTTAATATTCAAAAAATAGTACACCAAACTATTAAATAATTAATTTATGTTGTCCTTAATTATATTAATACAAAATTACCTTTACTTTTAAACAAAATAACTAAGTTCAACATTCATAAAACTCCAATCTCAAGTCATTTTTTTCCTCACATCTTCTTCTTGCCATCCAACATGTATAAAAACTACTAATTCATAGTGATATGCTAAGAGTGATTCCACATAACCATGAGCTTTGGAGCTCATAATGAGCTCGCTGAGTTATAAGAGATCGCTCAACTTGTCATGAGCTCCGTGAAGTCATAGTGCACATTAAGAGATACCAAGAGCTCATCACGAGCTAAACAAAATTGTCGGAGCTCATACAAAGCTTCCAAGAGATTGTGGAGCTCTCAACAAATTCATAGGAGCTCCTGACATCTCTCAATGAGCTTGTTACGAGCTAAATAAATTCTTTAAGAGCTTGGTACGAGCTAAATGGTCACTTTACAAAGTTGATGAGATCCATCAAGCTCGTGTAGAGCTTCTAAGAGCTTGTTACGAGCTAAACAACCTTACGAACATGACAAGCTCCAGTGAGTTCGATGAGCTCCGGGAGCTCATACATAGCTTTTAGGAGCTCGTTAGGAGCTAAATGATCTCCATATGAACTTGATGAGCTATAGTAGCTCCTGAATCTCTACGAGCATCAAAAAACTCGTGCAGAGCTTCTAGAAGCTATTTGCGAGCTAAAGGACATCCTTATGAGCTTAATGAGAATGAGTTCTAAGGGCTTGTGGTTACTTGGAGTTCCAACAACTCGATGAGCTCATGAAGTCATTTTAGGCATAGCACATCGGAAGTTAGGCTATTTTATTTAAAATTAAGGGTACTTTTATATTAATATAAATCAGTGCACCAAAAATTAATTACTTAATAGTTTGGTGTAATATTTTTTAAATATTAAAATTTAAGTTCTTTTTTTTTTCAATTTTTTATGAATGGTGCACAAAAATAAAATTCTTTCTATTATTAAAATCAAGTTCCAAAATTAATTATGAAATGTTGTTTTAGAAGCAAGTGTTGCTACCCATTCTTAAAAGATTCTAACATATTCTAAAATAACACAAGAATGTCTCATGAATAAGTTCAATCGATGTTATATAGATTTCTAGTATTTTATTTTAATTATGTAATATAAGATTATGACACTTAGTATGGTATTGATCCCTAATGTAGAGAACTATCTTTGTATAATGAGAGTCCCTGATGGTTATATTTATCAAATATATAAGAATTATTTGTTAGATGTGGCAACTAGGCCATGAGGCTTGGAAATGACACAAGATATGGCATAAGACATGGCAAGAGACATGACATGATTCAATCATACTCGGTACTAGACAAATTAGCTTAAAGTCATGCATAGACGTGCCGCGGGATGGTCGGTGGCATAACTTGGGCAGTCAATCTCGGGTCATGTTGAACCAAATTTTCTAGCACAAGAGGTATTGTATGAAACTACTTGACATGATCCATGCATGCTAGTTTCGGTCAAGTAGGCCATGATCCAGAACCATGCATGGACTTGGTTCGTGATGGCCCGAGGCATGGTTCATGCTAGGCCAGAGGCTCATGTGCCTCATGTTGGACCAGACACGACCCTCATGAGTCATGTTTGGCCAAATGACATGGTTCACCAGCACAATGAAAGTGACTCATGACCAGGTCACGTGTCACTGCTTACTATGACCTAGGACCATGCCTAAACCATGTCTCATTAAAAAAAAACTTAAGTATTTTTTTAAATCAACCCAAACATGATCCACTACATTGACAAGACAAATTGGGGCATTAGGATTTAAGCCCTAAATGGGTGTTGGGTGTGTTGGATGCATTCGTAGCATCCACCGAATGTGCACACCTACCTAGTAGAAATTTGAAGACTATCTGATTTCTACCTCTATATTTATTATAAACAATTGATTTTTTTTAAATATATCAACTTAATAAAAAAAATTATAAATATGATTATAGAGTTTTTCATTCTCAGTTTTAAAGTTGTCTCCTCTTCGCTATTTTGTGCTCTCTTCTGATTTGTTGTTCCTCTCTTAGCCTCTTACATTCTTAGTTTTATTATTTTAATATTTTAAAGTATGAAACCTGAACAAAATGGTACCTAACCTCCAATCGTGGTTATGTTAATGCCTAATGGTAGTAGAATCTTGATTTTTTTTTGTTATTTATAAATATTAGACTTAATTATTTTTAAATATAAGTAAAAAAATAACAAATTGCTAATACTAATAGCAAATATAATGATAATGACATTAATATTAATGTAGATATGAATAATGATGATAACCTTATTGAAAGGTTTGAGGGCGAAATAATATTTTTTTCCATGGCCTTAATCCAAACTCAAATGCCTAAAAAACCCAAAACTATAAGATTCTCAGTTACCTAGACTCACTTGAAGATAATAAAAAATAAACATTCTAGGAATATCAAAGAAGAATTGGTGCAATGTATATATTATAAAAATATATTACATGTAGGAGTATAAATAACACGGACCACCTAAAGAGGTATAGCAATCAATACACCAAAAGTTAATGTCATGTAGAGCTACTTTCAATTTGCTTATAATAGAATTTTAGGTCCACATATAAGTATAATATAATTAAATATTATAAGTTAAAATCATAATTAATAATTAATAAATTTAGGAAATATAATGGAGTAATATTCACGTCGCCGATATCTAGACTAGTCATGACAATGCATCATTTTTATGTAGATTTTATATTGAAACTTAATAAAAAGGTTTTATGAGTTTATGAGATTCTCCATCCTCATTAAGGCATACTATATATGAGTGTATGATGAGGATATTTAGAAAATATGATAGTCACAATAAGATAATTAGTCATATTTAAGAATGCATCTAATGAAGGAGTCACTATTAGTATATTTGTTAGGACCATTAGAGATGAATTATTATGTGAGATTATTTATATAAGGTATATGTGTAACATTATTAACCAGATAGTACAAGTGGGGATAAATGTTGTTTCCCCATATTAGAAAAAATAAGAAACTTACTAAAATATCTTCGGACGCCTAGCAAATAACAGGAGTTTTGTAATCTTTATTTGTTTGATGGTATAAAGAAGATGAAATTCCCAAGCAATGTGAGACACAATTGGAATTACACTTACTTGATGTTGGAGTCACATGTTGGATATACAAACATGATATATAACTATGTCAATAGTAAGATTGATGAATTTATTATTGATGACTCTAACTAGGATACAAAAATTTCTTTTAAATAAATTCCTAAAGATTTTTTATGACATAATGAATATGTATACTCCCACTAATTGCATTGTGCTCAAGTACATATGCAAAAATAGTTGCATGTTTAGCAAATTTATAGGTTGCTCAACATTTAGTATCATTGCCATTAAGATGGAAAATAAATATTGATCCACCACCCTATCTCTTTATTATTTGATTGCCTGCATGGCTCATAGGTTTAAGGTAGAAAGGGGTATAGCATATTTTGACATATATATCAACATGCATAAACTAGGGTCACCAGCCTAAATGATTGATTCACAAAAAATTGATCGACTCATTTACATTCTACGACATTAGTTATAGTTAGGCTATGAATATGGACATGAACACCATATTTAAAGATAATGTTTTATCCATTCAATTAGCAAGGGGGAATGACATGGTGGTCCTTCAAATATGAGTGAGCTATCTCAATACTTATATACCGATTACTACTTAATCATATCACATAATAATAATAAGATCTTTGATATTTTACTATGATAAAAATTATATGTATCTACCTATCCTATATTATCTAAGATGAGATGGTATCTACTAAACTCTCTAGTATCTTGCATAGCATTGGAGTCTACTTAATCTATTGCAGTCAATATCATTTTAGATAGGATATCAAGACTATGACTAGATATCGATGAGGTACTTGCATATAAGAAGGACTGGTAAGATTAAAGGTTAGTCATTCAAGATAGAGTGGGACTAATAGCACAAGAATTACTGGCAGATGATAACTCGTGGGACTTATATGATATTAAGGCCACCACTTGCGATACAAACAAATGCTTGTATGATGATGATGATTTGCATACAGACATTGATTGACAATGGGATTGATAATTGATAATTTGGTATGATTTATGATTATATTTTTTTTTACTATTATTATTAATTGTTGTTTATTATTTCTTTTAATATTTAACTTTTGAACCATGGTTAGAAATATAATTTATATTAGTTTTCATACTACACTTACAATATAACAGTTATAATTTATATATACATTTGTAGTCTTTTGATTATACTCATGATTCATTAATAGTATGTTTGATGTGTGTTGATTAATATTGTTGTACATGTAATTACTTTTTTTCTTTGTTTTATTTATTTTAAAATTTAGTTTTATGGTTCTATGGTGTGGTCTTCAATGTCTGGTAGAGGTGGAGATGGCTAGTGGATGATGCATGTGGTGGCACAGCCACAAAACTTGTATGATCCAGCATGACCCAGCATGAGTCTGCCTAGAATTGTGCCAAGCCAATCAAACAGCTAGGCACAGCATGACTCTCATGGAGGGTCATGTCTGGCATGACATGGTGGCCCAACTGGGCCTCCCAAACAAAGGTCATTTGACACCTCTAAGTATGACCCAACATGACCCAAGAAAAAAAACATGCTAATGGGATGTGTTGGGCTAACCTTTTTTAAAGTTGTGGTGAGCCTAAAAAAATGGATCATATCGACACGACATGACTCATTTGACATTTCACATGTCATAATGTTGTTGTTATAACATCATTTTTATAAATTAATAATATTTCTCATGATATTCCTGATGCAAAGTAAAAAAGAAAAAAACTAATTTAAAGAATATCATGTCCTCCTTTAAATCATACTTAATGGTACTTAAGTAATGAGAGATGGAAGAATTAATAAAAAACATTTTCAACTTCCAAGTAATAAACATTATTCTAGAAGCAATTAATGCTAGAAATATCTTTAAGTATTTTGTGGATATAGCACTTCTTGGGGTGACATCGAAGATAATGATGACTTGAATTATTGAGGTACTCTTTTTAATACTTTGGAATAGTTTATGATGGGGGTGGGGTCCAATCAATAATTTTATCTAGAATATGTAAATTATGAGATGAGATCTAGGTTACAAATGTTATGTAATATAAAGAAGTATGTGAATATATGTGAGAATTCTTAGAACACATGCTTCGTATATCGAGATTAGGACAATGTTTTTCTCTTTTATGAATAGTCTTAAACACTTAGCAAAATAAAAACTACACAAAAGGTGTAAAAATATCATTTGAGTGGTATGAATAGCATAATTCTTATTGGAACTTACGAAGCAAGATTGGTCCATATCTTCTATAAATAAAGATAATAAAAGAAGGGATTCAAAGTTCAAGGGTTTTAATGAGTCATTTGTTTCACACAAATAAAGATTTTGTCTGAGATGGGGAAATAAAAAAAAGTCTTTAATGTGTTTCATGTGCAGCTGTATAATTGAGATTGACCATACGAAAGGTGTGACTGCCCATTAAGTCAAAAAAAAAAAACTTTTATCAAATTTCATGAAGTTTGAGGACATAAAGAATGAATCCACTAGAATTGGCTCAATTATGTTGAGTTATATGAACACCAAAAAATATTGATAAAGAAAAGGGGATGGATGTTCATGTGTTTGTTGTTGTCGGCTAAAAGTTTCTCTTTTATTGACACATGTACACCAAATATTTTTATTACCAAAGATACTATAAAGAAACTAAAATTAATTATAAACATATAAAATGGATAAATCAAGATTGTCCAACTCCAAAGAAGTCCAATCTATTGAAGAAATATATGGTGAACTATAATTCAGAATATTAAAGGGGAAAGAAACTATTGCGAAATCATCACGAAACTCTTAATGATTATGAAAATGTTTTGGCCTAAATTTTCTTGATCAAATCCATGTACAACTTGAACTATATGCTGATTATTTATGCATCATCGATCTTTAATGTTAATTATTATAGTGATATTATAATAAGATTAGAAAACTCACCAATACACTTTCACCAATTTAATTATCAAAAAGAATAAAAATGAATATTTTATGTTACTTGTCATTTTTAAAGTGCCATGAGACTCGAGAACATGCAAATGAGATTCAAAGTGAAATTTTAAAACATTCATTACAAGGAAAAAGATAAATGTTTAAATTAAAACAAGATGTCATAGTTATATGGCATCATAACAATACAATGTGACATAAAATATATCACTTTTGAAATTTAGCATTATATCATTTTAAATAATTATGGAATTACTTTTGACCAATTAATCAATGATGTAGACTTATGAGTTATACTAAACCAAAACCTAGTTGAGGAGGCAGCTCCTAGGATACCAATTACTTGAGGAAATGAAAAAAAGATCAAGCAATGTCTTTATTAGGCTTATCCAGCAAGCATGAGTTGGTAATTACACGAAAGGATCTTAATCATTAAATCATATAGACCTGATCAATATCATTAAGGCCATAAAAGATTTTAGAAGTTCTAAAAGTGAAGGAGTGAGTTCACCAATTGAGTTTTGAGTGATTTAATAAAAGAATGAGATATATTCATTATATTTTTTACTTTTGTGTTTCTATTTTGCTTATTTTATTATATAATTGTAATTATTGGAAATTATAATTATTGCCTACTTTGAAGGGATGTATCAAAAACTATATATATATAATTTATAGAATGAAATAAGCAGATACTTTTCTTGTGAGAGTAAACTCATTGGTTTTTTGAAAATGTTTAGAAATTCTTAGGATTTCATATGGCATTCATCTAATCTATGACTTATCAATCAATCCTTCATAATTGATTGTGACATCATCACTATGTCAAAATTCTTGCTTCTTTTTAAGCAACAAGTTGGGGTATTTTCATTTAGATTTGATTGTAGAATGATCATGGTCACTAAATCCGATCATATGTCTTATGAATTTTAACAAGGTTCATATCATTTGATATCAAATCATATATCTAGTCTCAGATATACTTTTACTTTCTTTTTATCTTTAAAATATTTTTATTTCTTCTTCTAAAACATTTATTCAAATTTAGTTCTAATGTGATTAAATGCTCTATCTAGAAGTTTCTTTTCTATAAAAAAGAAAGAAAAAGAAAGAAAAAGAAAAAAAAAAGAAAAATAAATAAAAAAAAATAAAAAAAAATAAAAAAAAATAAAAAAAAATAAAAAAAAATAAAAAAAAATAAAAAAAAAAAAAAAAAAGAAAACAAAAATAAAACAAAAGAAAGAAGTCAAGAAAGATAGTACAAAAAAAAACCCAAAATTGATTGAATATATTATACAAATTATTATGAGTCATTCTGAATAATATTTTCTTTTACTTTAAATTTATGTTGTTACTATTAAATTTACCTTAAGGATTCTAATAATTCGATAAGTTCTTAGAAACTAATACTCAAATCTCAACTCTTGTTCATTTAAGTTTGCTGGAGCTTAAAGAGCTTTAATGAGGATTAAGTGATGGAATCATACTTATTTTTAAAAGAATGTGTAACCATACTATTAAAATGTATCCCAAAGTTATTGATCCAAAGTAATATATGGAAGCTATGATGAGTGAAATGAAATAAATGATCAGGTAGAAATTAGGACATATCCATGAACAATTGGATCAAATAAAGAATAATCATTTAGAGCAGTCATGAAATTCTCCAAGGAGGAGGAAGAAAATTCAGTTCATAAAATATACAAATAATTACTATGTAAGCTTCATCTAACTTTGTTATGCTGCATAATTTTGTTAGTTAGATAGTGTTCCAAAAGCTCATTGGAAAGGGTATGTCATTAATAAAGATCTATTGGTATATAGGTAATACAAGTAATAAAAAGGATTTTTGTCCAGATATCAATCACATAAAAATTATATCAATAGTTCGGTCGATAAACAGTGAGATAATATAATTCTAGTAAATGAAATATTTAGGGTTTTGGTATGCTTTTTATATTCTAAGGGTTTATCCACTTTATTTATGTGATGTATATTCAAATAATTCAATTTATATTCTATGAGTTATTCACTTTATTCATGTGATGCATATTCAAATAATTCAAATTATATTGGGTTTGAATATGGAATTAAGATTAGGTTGTTGTGTAATGACTTTTTGCCCTATGGGATATAATGTAGTTATCATCATTAAGTACATCCAAATGATAGTTCTATCATAGCTGTCACTTCAATACTTCACCACCAAGATAACAAATTATATCTACTCAAGAGTTATTCACAACCACATACCTTTTAGGCAAGATGTGAAGTACTTTTAATAGTTATTTTATATGTATATTCTTATTCTATAGACTTAGGTATTATAAAGACTAAGAACGAATGTGATTTATAAATACCTACACTTTCAACTTCATAAGCACAATATTTACATAATTAACATATGTTTCCTTAGAATTTTACTAATGGAAACCATACATGTAAAAGCAACTCAAAGGATTATCACTACTTTGTGAGTCACAATACACTCGTGCATGTCTCATGGATCACACATCATCATCTTTCATGGTGACAATATGACTCTCATACTAAAGGTGAAACCCTTAGAAGAATATTCTATAAAATATTTACTTCAATTGAAAATTAGTTCTTATAAGTCATGTATAATGGATTGACATGCAAAATTAATTCATGCTTTCAGCTTCGAGAGTTCCATACTCATAATAATTAACGTATCTAAATTTCGAGTTTAAAAGTATTTGTTTGTGATGTGGTTTGTTATTCTACATAATTTAATCTATCAGGTGATGTTCCAAAAGCTTTATAATGAGGGTATCTCATCAAATAAGATCTACTAGTATATGAGTCATATAAGTAGTATAATGGGCTTTTATCCAGATTTCGATCATACAAAGATTGTATTGGTAGTTTGGCTATTCAATAAAATACAACTCATTTGTTAAACAATCTTAAGTTCATGGATATGTCCTAATTTCTACCTCATTATATATAGAATAAAGGTTAAGGTATTGTGTAATGATCACTTGCCCTATTGGTATACAAGGTAGTTGTCATCAGTGAGCTCTTCCAAATGGTAGTCTTCTCATATTTATGCTTTCAATACACCATTACTGAGACAACAATTCATCCCTACACAAGGCTCATTCACAATCCAATACTTATTGGGTAACTTCATCAATAGCCCATGATAGTTACTTCATATATACATTATTATTCTCTGATAGTGTGCAATGATTTCTTATATTTTTAGCTTCGTAAGTATCATACTTATATAATTAATGTATATTTCTATAAAGTTTTACCGATGAGAATCATATAAGTAAAAGAAGCTTATAAAGGTTGTTGCTACCTCACAAGTCATAACATACTAATGCATGTCACAAGAATTACATGTCACCATCCTCCCTGACAACGATACAACTCTCATACTAAAAGTGAATATTTTAGGAGAACATTCTATATATTATTCATCTCAACTAAGAACTAGTCCCTCTAAGATATATATAATGGATTAGTATGTAAAAGTATTCATTCTTTCAACTTCATAAGTACAATACTTGTGAAAGTAACACTCTCAAATTTGGAGGTTTGATGTATAAGTTTATCTCATGTATCATAATTGGAAGGATTGGCAACACCCTCCTATCATATGCACAAGTAAGCCTAGTGGTTTATCTGTTATCATCCACCATGACAACCTTGCACAAACTCACCATTAATCAAAACCTTAATTGAAGTTCTATTTAATTACTAATCATCGATTCATAATATAAAATAAATCAAATAATTTATTCATTCATAATCCGAACCAATTACATCATATAATTCAAATTACATAAATCCTAGACCACACTATCTTCATACAAATTATGGAATCTATCCTTAGAGGAGAGGGGTTTGATCCATGCCCCCTACTCTAGGGATTGACATAAGTCATGCATCCATTGCTTGCATCTTGAACTCATAGTGAGTGTGAAATTTACCTCTAAATTTTATAGTCATTGTGGCTTTGCTCATTGTTTATGGGACAAGAAGAAAAAATGTAAAGATCTCTCAAAATTTCTCTAACTTTTATTTTTGTACTTGGGTAAGTTTACATTACTCTAAATAGGAAATCATAACTTTCAAGAGAAAGTTATAACTTTGGCCTTCATCTCTTTAGCTTGAGATTATGACTCTAAAAAATAGCTATGACCCTATTCAATATTTTGATCTTTTTATAATATAAAGTCACGACACTAGCAACAACTATGACTTGATCTCAATCTCTCTATAACACAAAGTTGTAATATTATGAAATGACATTGACTTCATTCCTTCATTTATAGTCCATTTTCATAGGTGTCCATGGCACTATGAAAGGCCCTAACACTAGCTTTTTATTTTCTCATATAATATACTGTGGCATTATTAGTATGTAATGACATTTACACTTAGCTTTTGCATACAAGTCATGGTAATGCCTTCATTTGAGGACAAGAGTCATAGCCTTGGAAATGACTATATTCAAATAATATTTTCTATAATATTTAATAATCCAAAAGTCATGAATTTTAATAATTATCGTAACTTTAGTAGAAGTACTTTTGTGACTATAATTTTCTATAGCTAAAAAGTCATAACTTTATAAAATAATTGTGACTCTGATTTGAGACTATCAAGTCATATAAAGATAAAATTATGACTCTATGAAAGTAGCCAAGACCTTACAAACTAGTGGGGTACTTGGTTATAGTGATTAGAAATAAATCTCATCACCATTAAAGTTTTATGAGCTAAGCATGACTATAACTCCATAATAATATCGCAATTATTGAGATGAGTTTTGGCCAAGAATGAATGCTAAACCTTTGCGAGACTTACTGATCTACCTTCTCTATTAAATACATCTAGAACTAATTGACTTCATAACTATTTATCTAAGTTCTTTAAAATACCAAAAAGCATAAAACGATTATATATTAATCCTATTTCTATGTCCATACTACATCTCATTATCAACCACCAAAATACATAAAAATATTTGGTAAATTGAATGCCAAAAAAACTCACACACTAAATAATTACTCGTTTCTAATTAACTTCACTCTCCAAAAAGATATAAAATGAAACACAACTAATATTTCAATTCAATTATACATAGTTGGTACACCATCATAATATGGGAATAAACAAATTAAGTTCATGTGTCAAATAGGCCGAGCCAGCCCGTCCCTTTTTTTTAGCCCCATTCGGACTCATGTGTCGTGCCAAGCACGACACGCTACAGCATCGTGCAGTGCTTGGCAAGGCACTGTTAATTGGAGGGTAGGCCTAGCATAGCCTGTGACTCAAAATAAACCCAAGTTAGGGCATGATCAGGTCAGAATAATTTTAGGTTAAGTTAAAATTTAAAAAGTAGGGTTTGAGACCTACACTGCCATGCCACCATCCCCGTCGGGCATGCCGAGCCGTTGCCCATCGGGCATCATTTTTTCGGTTGTTGGGCGTGTCGCCCATGCCATGCTCACGTGCTAAGCACCCGAGTCGTGCCTGGCATGGCACGCGGGTCGAAGACCCTCGACCCGACATGGGCACGACACGAGTCTACACCATGCCATGCTGGGCTAGGCATGACCGAGTTAGGTCGTGCCTTAGGCAAAGCCCAGGCCGCCCAACCAATTTGACACCTCTAAATGAAAATATAAATCATGATAGTGATGAAAATGATCAATATGATATTTTTTCATATCATACTTCTAGAAAGGAAAGTCTATTAATGAGTGCTCAAAGGGTGGCAAAAAAAATGTTTCTTTTGAATCACTCCTCTATGTAGATAACAAATCCAATACATCACATAATAAAAATATTTTTTTTAATACTACATTTTCCTATTCATCCATCCTTTGGTATTCCCTAAATATCATTTCCTTTTCATTCATTATGTCACTTTCATCCATTATTCTTTTTTAATATGTCATAGCCATTTTATATAGAATTCCAAAGAATTAAGTGCTTCCCATCAATTCAACTTCAACACATTTTATTCATTCCTCCAAGAGTTTGAAGATTTGCTCTTACACCTTTCCAACCCCTTCCAATATTTTTATGCATAGGGAATCAAATTCTTTTTTAAGCTTTTCCTTGTTTTGCTCTATATTTCATTGCACATTTTCCAAAATATGCAAAATATTCACATCATACTTCTAGAAAGGAAAGTCTATTAATGAGTGCTCAAAGGGTGGCAAAGGAAAAAATGTCTCTTTTGAATCACTCCTCTATGTAGATAACAAATCCAATACATCACATAATAAAAATATTTTTTTTAATACTACATTTTCCTATTCATCCATCCTTTGGTATTCCCTAACTATCATTTCCTTTTCATTCATTATGTCACTTTCATCCATTATTCTTTTTTAATATGTCATAGCCATTTTATATAGAATTCCAAAGAATTAAGTGTTTCCCATCAATTCAACTTCAACACATTTTATTCATTCCTCCAAGAGTTTGAAGATTTGCTCTTACACCTTTCCAACCCCTTCCAATATTTTTATGCATAGGGAATCAAATTCTTTTTTTAGCTTTTCCTTGTTTTGCTCTATATTTCATTGCACATTTTCCAAAATATGCAAAATATTCACATCATACTTCTAGAAAGGAAAGTCTATTAATGAGTGCTCAAAGGGTGGCAAAGGAAAAAATGTCTCTTTTGAATCACTCCTCTATGTAGATAACAAATCCAATACATCACATAATAAAAATATTTGTTTTAATACTACATTTTCCTATTCATCCATCTTTTGGTATTCCCTAACTATCATTTCCTTTTCATTCATTATGTCACTTTCATCCATTATTCTTTTTTAATATGTCATAGCCATTTTATATAGAATTCCAAAGAATTAAGTGCTTCCCATCAATTCAACTTCAACACATTTTATTCATTCCTCCAAGAGTTTGAAGATTTGCTCTTACACCTTTCCAACCCCTTCCAATATTTTTATGCATAGGGAATCAAATTCTTTTTTTAGCTTTTCCTTGTTTTGCTCTATATTTCATTGCACATTTTCCAAAATATGCAAAATATTCACATCATACTTCTAGAAAGGAAAGTCTATTAATGAGTGCTCAAAGGGTGGCAAAGGAAAAAATGTCTCTTTTGAATCACTCCTCTATGTAGATAACAAATCCAATACATCACATAATAAAAATATTTGTTTTAATACTACATTTTCCTATTCATCCATCTTTTGGTATTCCCTAACTATCATTTCCTTTTCATTCATTATGTCACTTTCATCCATTATTCTTTTTTAATATGTCATAGCCATTTTATATAGAATTCCAAAGAATTAAGTGCTTCCCATCAATTCAACTTCAACACATTTTATTCATTCCTCCAAGAGTTTGAAGATTTGCTCTTACACCTTTCCAACCCCTTCTAATATTTTTATGCATAGGGAATCAAATTCTTTTTTTAGCTTTTCCTTGTTTTGCTCTATATTTCATTGCACATTTTCCAAAATATGCAAAATATTCACATCATACTTCTAGAAAGGAAAGTCTATTAATGAGTGCTCAAAGGGTGGCAAAGAAAAAAATGTCTCTTTTGAATAACTCCTCTATGTAGATAACAAATCCAATACATCACATAATAAAAATATTTTTTTTAATACTATATTTTCCTATTCATCCATCCTTTGGTATTCCCTAACTATCATTTCCTTTTCATTCATTATGTCACTTTCATCCATTATTCTTTTTTAATATGTCATAGCCATTTTATATAGAATTCCAAAGAATTAAGTGCTTCCCATCAATTCAACTTCAACACATTTTATTCATTCCTCCAAGAGTTTGAAGATTTGCTCTTACACCTTTCCAACCCCTTCCAATATTTTTATGCATAGGGAATCAAATTCTTTTTTTAGCTTTTCCTTGTTTTGCTCTATATTTCATTGCACATTTTCCAAAATATGCAAAATATTCAAGTACATACCACCATGTATAGCTAAGGAATGCTCAATGTAGGCTAGCTCATCTTTTCATTCCACTCATTCTTTGTCTCCTGTGTGTCACCCACGGTGAAGGATGAGCCTTCTTCCCAAATTTCAGTCAGTACTTCCCCATTAAGTATTACTTTCTTCCATTTTTTGTCTCATTTAAATTCTTTCTTTATGTTTGACAATGTCAAATGAGACACTATTAGACACATTGCTTTGACATGTTCATCCATAGGAACTCCCTCAGCTAAGCACAATAAAGTAAAAATGTAAGGGTGAATTAGTTGATCAGAAACTTCATGCTCAAGAAATCTAAGAATTGATTTCTCCAATATCTTTCTCATATCAAAGTGATACTCAATGAGAATAATGTATAACAATATCACACTTTTCGAAATAATCATATAAATATGGAGAGTGGGTAATAAAAATGAGCAAATAAAATACAATAAAACATTACTCATCTATGTGAGTCTCCCCTCATCAAATATTCATACACACTCTTTGATGTCACTTATATGTGTCTTTACTATTGGTCAATCAATAAGATAGTGTCTATCTATCTATATGTCTGTCTGTCTGTCTATCTTGTTTTCTCTCTATCTTTTTAACCTATATGTCTATTTATCTAATTATATATCTATCTATCTGTCTATTTATCAATTTATCATTTTGTTTTCAATCTATCTGTCTATCTATATATTTTTATATATGTCTATATGTTTATCTGCCTATCTATCTATCTACCTACCTACCTACCTACCTGTCTGTTTGTCTGTCTATCTATCTATCTGTCTATCTGTCTATCTGTCTATTTGTATATCTATCTATCTCTCTAACAATCTATTAATCTACCTACCTACATGCCTGCCTGCCTATCTATCTATCTATATATCTATGTACTTTCCCATGCAGGTCAAACTATTATAGTATGTTTGATCTTGGAACCATAATTTAAATCCATGTTATGTTGTACCTCCTTAGTATTTATTTGAATTAGGCTTAAGTATTGGGTGATTGATTCGTTCTATAAAATTCTACGAGTATATTGGGCATACAAGTAATAAATTTAGACTTAGGTCAAAATATCATTCTTATAAGGATTGTGCAAGTAGTTTGACTAACCAATACTTAACTAACTATTACTAGATTTTAGTAGATAGAATTTTGTTTTGAAAAAAATCTTAGACACTAAGTTTGTCTCACTTCCTTGTGTATCATAAGATTTCTTTAGTATTTTGGTAATATTATGTTCGATAATCAGATGAATGATAGATTGGTGTGGGAATTCCCTAGTGCTTTCTGGGCATTCAATATAACTATCATTCTCAGACTATACTATGCAAGATGATCCTCTCATAATTGTGTCTTTGGTATTTTACTATTAAAACCATATATTATTTTATTCTATTTTTTAACCTCTAATATCATAAAAATGTGAAATAAACACCATAATAATTATGTTTGTGCTCTTGGCTTCATAAGCACTAAGCTCATATCAATTAATACACATCTTCACATGAATCTTACATATGAAAATCATACAAGAGAAAATGATTAATAGGGCTATCACCATCTAATGAATCACATCCACCTGCATGTGTCACATGACATACCTATTACCATCCACCATAGTTAATACACGACTCAGCAATATGGTGAAACCTCTAGGTTAGACATTCTACATAACTTTCATATCATTTGAAGACTAGTACTTTATAATATGCAAAATATATTAGTTATAAATATATCTATACTATTGGCTTCATCAACACCATGCTCATAATAATTTAATTTATCTCTATCTGAAGTTTTTACATAGGATTATCTCATGCATTAATATTAGTAGAGTTGTTACTTCTTTCTAATTGTAGCTCATGAGTGTGTCTCATGACTTACCCATCACCATCTTTCATGATCAACATGCATAAACTTATGTTAGAGTAAAAATACTAAATTTTAGTTCTAAATAGCTTAATGTTGAAATTATTTATGTTATATCAAATATTCAATGTGCTTGTTATATTTATATAGTTCCAAATAAGGATCTTGAGGTTTTCCTTTCATTATTTTCTAGATATATATTTGAAAAACAATCAAATTTGGATTGATCTACTAGATCAAAAAAATTTATGTTCACTTTTCCATATGAGACTTTTTCATTTCAAAGATTTCATTTGGTCTATGTAATGCTCTTGCTAATTTTCAGAGAAATATAAATATCAACTTTGCCAATCACAATGAAGAAATTATGGTGTTATGGATGATTTTATAGTTTATAAAGATTCTTTTGAAGAGTGTTTGCAAAATATGGAAGTGGTGTTGAATGATATAAGGAGATGAATTTCATTCTTAAATAGGAAAAATGTCATGTCATATTGAAAGTGGAGATTGTGTTGGGATATTAAATGTATGCTCATGGACTAGAGGTGTAAAACATGAAAGTTTCAATAATTAAAACTCTGCCTCACCTTATAACCATCAAGTGGCTATATAATTTTCTTGGACACATTGGATTCTATTAAAGATTTATCAATAATTTTTCAAAGATGATAAAATCATTGTATGAATTATTATAAAAAGAAGTAGTCTTCAACTTTGGTGAAGATTATATGAAAGCCTTTGAACAACTAAATAAAATGTTGATAGTGTCCAATTTTAACAATGATACAATGGGGGAGCCAATTATAATTATGTGTGATACAAGTGCATATGTGCTTGGAGCTATACTAGGATAAAAGCAAGACAATATTTTAGGGTCATTTCATATGCTAGTTGAACTTTTATTGAAGCCCATTGGTCATTTCATATGCTAGTTGAACTTTGATTGAAGCCCATGTAAATTATATAAATATTGAAAATAAAATATTGGCCATGAAGTTTTCTTGTGATAAATTCCAACCATACATTCTCAGAGTAAGGTGGTAATTTACATTAATCATTCAAGCATGTGGTACTTAATGGGAAGAAAAGAAGCTGGACTGAGATTAATAATAAAGATTTTATTGATCCAATAAATTGATATAAAGTTAAAAGACAATAAAAATGAGAATGCGATTGCTAACCATTTGTTCGGCTTGGGAATCATATGGGAATCTTGGAGGCGAAGTTGAAAATTTAGACAACTTCTTAGATGAGGAGCCGTTGTCATTGAAAAATCATTTTTCCTAGTATGTGGTTTTGTCAATTATTTGGTATGTGGATTTTGTCAATTATTTGGTATGTGATGCCATTCTACCATTTTCCACATTCATAAAAAAAGAGTTTTAGGTTGACATAAAAAATTACTTATGGGATAACCCACTTCTATTCAAAAAATGTTTAGATCATGTAATAAGGAGATGTATATCAAAAATTAACTTGCATAGGTTATTCTTAAATTCCACTCTTCTCTTTATGAGGCATTTTGGTGGCACTAAAACTACCTAAAAAATTTGTAATCTAGATTTTTGTACCATCATTATTCAGGGATTACTAAAACATGGTGCAAATATGTAATATATGCCAAATATTGAGTAATTTATCTAGACAAAATGAAATGCCACTAAACAACATCCTTAAAGTAGAAATTTTCTATGAATGGAAGATATACTCCATGCAATTTGTCCATTACTACTTTGGAAAAGATTACATGTTATCATTAGTAGACTGTGTCTAAATGGGTTTAAGTAGTAGCCACAAAAAATTGATAACAAAATAGTAGTGTTTCTTATGTAGTAATATTTTTACATATTTTGACACCTCCTAATGTATCATAAGTGACAAAGAAAGTTATTTTTGTTACAAGTTACTTGGTGCTTACTTGACTAAGCAGGACACAAAACATAAAAGGGGACTTCCAAATCATCCACGGATAAATAGATAGATAAAAATTTCAAGTAGGGAGATCAAAAATATATTGGAAAATATAATCAACTTGTCAAGAAAATATTAGTGGGCATGGTGAGTAATAAAAATACCATATGAGGATGTCTCCCTATAGGCTTGTTTCCTGGAAAAGTTATCGTTTACTAGTCGAACTTAAATATTAGGCATGGTGAGTAATAAAAAAAATGAATCATAATGTGAAGGATGTGAAGGAAATGCAAGTTCTTTAGATGAGTGAACTAGAAGAATTTAGGAATGATACATATAATAATGCTCGAATCTATAAAGATAAAATAAAAAAAATATCATGACAAGAATCTACAAAGGAAGGAGTTCAACATCAGAGAAAAGGTCTGGGTTGTCGACTCACATTTCACATTATTTATAGGAAATTTGAAGTCTAGATGGTATGGGCCATTTATAGTCATTATAGTGATGCCTTATGGAACAATTTGAGTTAAATCAGATAAATGTATAGAATTTAAAGTGAATGGGCAGCGATCAAAGTATTATAAAGGAGAATAACAACCTGAATTTGAGTTGGTGGATCTTTCAAAATCATGGCCATCTATTATCATGATATAGTCATAAGAATCCAACAATGATTGAGTAGAAGTCAAAAATTTCATTTAGCTAAAGACATTAAATGTAGTACTTTGTAGGAGAAAACCTTGGTTATGTTCAACTTTTGGTGAACAAAATAAACTCATTGTATCAAATTGATTATCTGCAAAAATCCACATATTTGAGAACCCTTATCCAATAAAAGATGCCATGACACTTAAACCTAGTTGGGGTATTACCTTCGTTTTTATTGTTGTTTCATTCTTCCTACTCCTAGTCTAAACATAGCCTTAGAGAAAGAAAAATAGAGAAAGAGATTCTTTCCTAGAAAATAAGCAAATATTTTAATATGAGAGTTTATTTAGTACTCAAAGTATTGAGCTTTTGTGGTTGTTTTCATTTGTATTTATGATGTGATTATATTGAAAATAAGTCTTACATGCAAGAATTCCATGGAATTATGATGTTAATACAATTTGATGAATAGTAGTAAAATATGATATAAATTGGGTATGAATGGTTGACTTGGTGGAAAGTTGAAATGGAAGATACAATAGCAAAGAAAGGTCATGACATTTCTAGTGTCATGATTTGTTTATAACTAGCGGATGCTTGTTGAGCAGTGGTAGCATCTTTTCTTCATTAGGACTCTACAAATAAGTTCTGGTAATCTTTTCATATATGACTCTATCACCTGGTTGTCACAATTTTTTACTATACAATATAATCTTTGTGACTGTGATATTAGCTTGGAGTCACGACCATATTAGTTCTTAAATACAAATTTGACCATAACATATTTTTATATAATGAAAACTAAGTGGAAAAATGGTACTCAAAGTTGTGACATTGTTGTAGCTATGATTATAGGTGTCAAATGAATTGTGCCATGCCAACATGACCTAATTTTTTGTGGCCTAGTTGGGCCACCATGTTGTGCCTAACACGACATGAGATGGATTGTCATGTCATGTCATGCCAGCATAACTTCATTAATGGTTAACCCAATATGACCCAATTAGCCCTCTATTTGGCACTTCCATATTGGGTCATATCAGGTCATACTAGTTATCGGTGGCTGAAAGGCCCAATTATAAGATTTTGAAATATTTGATTTATTTTTTTTAGAATAATTAAAATATCAAAATAATAAAAATTATTTTGATATCACATGAAAACAAATATTTAATATTTGATTTAAATGAATTAGATGAATAATCAAAACAAATATTTAATATTTGGTTCGAGATATCACATGAAAAAAAAATACAATTACACTATAAAATTTTGAATGAAAAACTTAAAAAAAAACTCAAAAATATAAATAACAAGAAATTATTCATGAACAAAAAATGATAAATATATTACATAAGCAAGAGTAGAAATAAAAAAATATGTATTGTATTTTGCATGAAAGTCTTCTAATAGTCATGATTAGTTTGTATCTATATTACTAGTATGATGGTGTAGATGTAGATCATGATCATCATGTATGATTCTGAAGCTAGTTATATTAATGGCCTCGATATTTTTGATGTCCTATGAGTTATCATCCACCAGTAACTCTTTTACTTTATCTTAAATTCTCAACCTTAAATCTTACTAATCATTCAAGCATGTAAATATTTCTATGGTATCTAGTCATAATCTAGATCTCTAATTTGAAATAATATTTGCAATCACAAAAAAGTAGACTCTAATGTTATGCTAGACACTAAAGGTATTAATAGATCACATGTCATCTTATATACCATGGGATATGTGGATTTGTATGATTTCTACTTAATCAAAATATTAAAATTCTTATTATCATCATATTATAGGATATAATAGTAATTAGTATCTTAGTACCAATGTAGCTCACTCCTATTTTTCGAGACCTCCTTGTAATTTTCCCCTAGCTAATTGAATGTAAAAGTTATCATCTCCAAATATGGTATTCATGTTCATATTCAGAAATTCTCTACAACTACTACTATACCTTGTGTCGTAATATATAAATATATTATTCAATTGTTTTATAAATCCAACCATTATATTCTCATTCATCTATTTGGTTTTGTATGTGGATGATATGTATGTTAAAATATTTTTTACCCCTTCCATCTTAACCCTGAGATCCATACATGCAACCAAGTAATAAAGAATTGAAATAAATGACTAGTATTTTAAATACTTAGTTTCCAATTCAATAGTCATGACACTAAATACAAGATATCCTTTATACTTTCTAAACATGTCACAATATTGCATATGCACCTAAATGCAATGTAAGTAGTGAGAGTATACACAAATAAAAACATATTCAACTTATCATAATAAATCTTTAAAATCATATGTTGATAGTCAACACATGACTTTAACATCGGGCATGTATAATTACAATGATATCTTAAATCTATTTAGAATTATTTCTTTTTGAGACTCATTGACAAGCATAGAGAATTAAACTCTTGTTGCCTATTAGGAATCCTAAGATATTTCACTAAATTTTTTATTTTTTTAATGCAGAGGAAATAACTTGCATTTCTTCTTGCACTATTAAATTATTTATGTGACACATATGCCTAATATGAAAAATTTCACCTAATGACCCATTTTAATGGTTTTGACAAATATATTAATGGTGATACCATTATTGAATATATTACCAAATATAATACTAAAAATTTTATTTTAAATGTCATATTTCATAGAGATCCTCATCATACACTCATATGATAGGACCATCATGAGGATGGAGGATATTAGGAAATCCTACTCAGATCTAAACAAATCCTTGTCATTTTAAAGTGTGTTTCATTATATGGATATTAATTTTACATTCTTCTAAAATTTATCCTCGTCATTTTCATCGTTTCATGAATTTAAATCCATATTAAGTTCTATATAATATATACCTAATAAGATATTTGAATGAACAAATATTTTTAGGTATATTTCATCACCTTCTTAGAATTTTAATTATTTCATGTTACTGTAAAATTATCACCTTCTTAGAATTTTAAAATTATCACATAAATTTGTTGGAAAAATTAAAATTATCACATGGGTGGTTGGCCAACATTTAATACATGTTGCAATTAAAAAATAATTTAAAACTTTTGAAAGGATTATTATGAATAAGAAGAAATATATTTTATAAAAAAAATCACTATCACACACACACACACACACGTCTATGTATCTATTTATGTTTCATTATATACATATTAATTTTCCATTCCGTTGAATTTTATCCTTGTCATTTTCATCATTTCATATATTTAAATTCATATTAATTTTTATATAACCAAAACATGATAGGGTCACGAGGTGTCTTGAAACCTTATGGGCTTAAATGTTTTCATTTTAGGGATTCACATGATGATTTTTAGTGTAAATGATCTATTTTTGGTATGTTTTTAAAAACTAAATTCAAATACTTTTGTTTTTGTAGAATATGGTTACTTGTGTTAAAATTGAAAAATAATCATTGAATTTGAACTACTTTGTACTATTAATTTGATTTAAAAAATTCACTTTTATATATGTTTGACTTATAATGAAATAAGTTGAATGTTTTTCACATAATCAAACCTATGAAGTTTACAACACAAAAAAAAAATCAATCTTGTCCTTTCATGATCTCTAACTTCTGCTAAGTGACTTCTTCTAGTTATTAATTTCACCTGAGGACCATTATTGATAGAATTTTGTTATTCCCTAGCTTCTTTTCTTTGTAAGAAAATAGTATGATAGGCTTCTATTTGTGACTTAAATTTTCATGCATTTATATATTCACTTTATTAAATGAAAGGTTTGTCACATATTTCTTCTCGAAAAGTAGGATCATCAGCTACAAAGATCCAATCATTATATCTTAATAATTCACCATCAAAGATATGCAAATATGAAGATTTTTATTTCCTCCAACTCCTTTCTGATAACGACTTTATTTGTAGTTTTTCTAATTATTTCTGCTTAATTATTTCTAATAATGAAGATTGAATATTAAGGACTAAAAGTTTCATTATTTCATTTTAGGAACTACTTTTAATTACAAAATTTAAAAGACCACTAATATTTATTCTTGGCACATATAAATGCTTTCTTATGACTTTCAAATCAAAACACACAAAATTACATTAGATTTTCATGAATGATAGTTTATTACACATTCATAAACTTGTTACAAACTTTAACTATATTCATTGTCTCATATTTAACCCTTTTATTGATTGATGAAAAGTTTATATTTTTCCACATAGTGGTAGTACCTCAATATTGTCAAAGCATAAATTATAATTACTAACTAGAGATCTTGAGCGAAATAATTTTTTTAATATTTTTTACCTGTAGAGAAATTTGAGTAATTACATCCATTTCCCTTTATTCACTTTCCCTTCAATTATTTTATCCATCAAATAGCCAGCAACACATAATAGCATTTAACCAATGATCTTGTAATCTTTATTCAATAAAATATGGACAAATGGTCATTCATCCATAGGTGCTTTAAACATAATTTTACTCCTCCTTTGAGTTAGAAAATCATATATATATATATATATATATATATATCATAGTTAATGGTTACATTATGCAAAGTTAACATGTTCATTTTGAACATAATGTCAAATGCATGAATATCTAGTATAATAAGATTGGTCATCAATCTCTTGTTGTCACTAATTAAATTATAATATCTCTTCTACAAGAAAAAAACATAAAAAATATATCTTATGATTCAATAGGGTTAAACTCATTCTTTTAAATAACTCATGAAAGAATAAAAAATATAGAAGTTGGCACTAGAATAAAATAGGGACATAAGACCCTTCTTCCATTGGCCATTGAAATAGAAATATGCTCACTTAATGTATCATAAAATCACATTTTTTATACAATAATCAATGGTTACATTTGACAATGTTAAAAGGTCAATTCCCAGAATATTTTTGATTTTATGAATACTGATCATAATAAGATATTTCCTCATTCTCTCAATATCAACTAGTTATAGTATATTATATTTCCAATAGAAAAGAAAATATGAAAAAACTTTTGACTTGGGTTAGATTTATTCTTCTAAATAATACATGTGAAATAAATGAATGTGTGACACAAGAATAAAAAATGATAAACTTTGGGTTATTGACATGGGATTGGGTTAGAATAAAATCATATTCTATTTTATTTACATGGGCATTTAGAAATAGAGTGAATAAATAAAGAAATGCAACTAAACTGAAATTTAAATTCAATTGAAATGTCATTAAACATTAAAACATAGGTCTCATTGTAATTCTTATGCTAGCAATGGCCCCATACAAATTTACAATTATTAGTTCTATGTTCTTTGAATAGTACTGCAACATCACTCAAATTAAACCTTACTTCATTTCCTACTAATTATAATTACCTTTCTTCTAGCTTTCGTTCATCCACTTTTCTTTTCTTTTTGTTCATGAACTAAAATCTTGCTTGGTATTAGAGCCATGCATCCAAAATTTCCTTTTCATCTTCCACTAAAACCCTAGTTTAGATGATGATTGGATGATCATATTATTTAGTCAAGATTCTGCCCATATCATTTCTTACACGAACAGCTACAAGTTATTGATCTAGATTATTCAACTTGTAAAAGTTTTTAGTTGATTCAATCTAAGTAGTATCTATGAAACACTAATAGAAAACCAAGCTTCATTACATGAAAAAATTATGTCCCCCAACCATGAAATACATTCTAAAATTAAAAAGCACATGTAACAACTTTGCTGCCATAGGGGAATCAATAATGCATAGAAACTATTTGATTTATCTCTTTGGTGATTTGTATCGAGAATACAACCCCTTTATCATCTCTATTACTAGTTGACCTAATAGCCCAAGTCTCAAAGATATGTAAACTTTTTGCTCAATTTTGAGTTTTGATTAGAGAAACAAAGTTCCAATGCTCAATTGAATTCCCTTCAAGCAAAAATGGCTCATTTAAACCTTTAAAAAAATCATTCAAACCAAAAGTCCAATATCCCTTTCAACCTAGATTATCTTCTCCACATAATCTATCTCTACCACACCCAAAAATCTTGAAAATCCTCAAATCAACCATTTTTAACATCACTTATTTTTATCCAAACAAATCATGGTCACATTGTCAAACGTGTGGCAAAATAAGGTATAGTACCAATATTTACTATCACATGACAAATCTGAACGTCCATCTAATCCAACTCCAACATCCTCTGACGAACTTCAATATTTTTTATTTTCCCATAATTAGAACAATGAATCCTTCATTGCTCAAGATGATGTCTTACAATATTACAACTACAAATTTTGTGGATGTTGATGGTTAGTACCTGGAATTGGGAGAAACTTTTCATTTCACATTGGATTACTTCAAAAATGCAAACTATGATTATGTTATGATTGGTGATGGTAAAAAAAAATCAATTTCACATGTTGTATTTGATGCGTTACCTAGTTCTTTACATTCTTTTCTATTTAATCATGTCTATCACACACATACCCTTTGAAATAATCTTATAACGTGTCCAAAATATGTAGAGAAAACAAAGCAATTATTGAATTTACATTGATTATTTAATTGTGAATGAATGGGAAACACAAAATATCTTCTTACAGGTACTCATTGATCTTGGCCTTTAAAGAGTTGTTCGCCATTATCTTCCTTCATCCATTCCAAGTCATTTTCTAGCTCCAAAGCCCTCATCATTAAAACCAAGCCCTCATCATTCACATGGGTGTTTGGATCATCCAAGCTTATCTACAGTTCACCTAACATTTTGATATTTTTAATATTAAAAAGGAAAGAGCTGCTAGTTTCAATTTTTGTAATTCACGTCAATTTGCAAAGTATCATAGACTCCCTTTCATATTTCACAATTTTGGGTTGTAATACCTTTTTACACATATTTAGGGTGCTTCACTTGGTCCTTTCATTATTGATGTTAAATATTGATTATTATTCGTTGATGATCATACCAAGTTTACTTGGATTTACCTAGTTAACAAAAAGATGAGGCTCCTTGCATTTTTCTCAAATTCTAAGTCCTAGTCTAATCCCATTTAAATGATTTAATCCAATCTATTTATTCTAATTGGGATGATAAATATAGGCCTCTCTCCAAATTGTTTGAGTCTTAGGGTATTCCATATAATTTTAGTTCATTATATTCACCAACAAAATGGTCATGTAGGAAGAAAAAATTACCATGTTATTTAAATGAGATTCTCTTTTCACTTGTGCTCAGATGTTCCTTAGTTATCTCTCCTTTGCATTTCAAATGGCTCGTTACCTTATCAATAGGCTTCCTACTCTAATTTTATATTACTGATTTATGTACTATTTTTTAATCATACCCTGAATCTTGTTTTCACCATATATTTTTTAGTTGTATTTTTTTTTTATTTTTTGTAGCTATTCAACCGTAACAAGCTACATTTATGTTCTCATGAATGTGCCTTCTTTAGTTATAGTTCGCAACATAAAGGCTACCTATATCTTGATCCTACCTTGGGCAGAATTTATATTTCTAGGAATGTAGTATTAATTGAACACCTATTTCACTTCTCTAATATTCAATCTTCTTTCCCTTCTACAACTTGTCTTTCTTATCCAATCATTTTTCTCATTTTCCCTTCATCTACCACTTATGTTTCATATTCCCCTTACCCATAGTTCATCCACCAATACACCCTTCTACATTTTCTACTACCTTAGTTGTAGGCTTTCATATCCTTCAAAAGAAATACATACCACCAACTCACAATGATCACCCATGGTGATGTGATTAAAATTTAAAATTAACAAGCCTCAACTATATTTCAATCAACTTGAAGATCTTGACCATCAACTTTTCACTAGACCATTCAAAATGCTTCAAGGCAATAGGCTATGCAAGCTAGATAGGTTATCTTGATTAATAATAAAACTAGGCACTTGCTCACAAATCAAATGATACTTTGATCAGGAAGAGAGGATGATACCCCAACCATGGGGACACGAGTTTAATCCTCAGGAATGCTGAATATGTTTTTCCATAGTTCTTACTATATCACCTATCATGCAATTGGGATTAAGGCTTTATCTACTCCAACCTCTAAGCCTCGAGGCTCATATATGGGCCAAGAAATATTATAGGTTGGGGTATAGGTTTTAAATGGATCAGGCGGCCTAGGCCCAGCCTGAAACCCGGAATGATTCAACAGTGACTGGCCCAGCACGACACGCCATAGTGCCTTGCCTGGGCCCATGTCGGGGACCCTCGGTAGAAACCATGTCGTGCCATACCGAGGGTTTTTGGCCCGCATGCTGTGTCAGGCACAACATGGATGTCTGACACGTGGGCACGACATGAAATCTTGCACCAAATGATGCCCAACGAGAAGGAGGATGCACGACGCTCGACGGGCAATGAAACGGCATGCCCTATGGGTGAGGGCGGCAAGACAAAGCACTACCCAAAACCCTATTTTTTTAAAAATACCTGACTTGAACTACTCTGCCCGACCTTGCCTGAACCCGGACAAATTCCGGGCCATGGGCCGTGTAGGGCATGCCTTCCAAAAAATCATGTCGGGCCTATATTCCAAAAAACCGTGTCGTGCCTACCATAGTGTGTTGTGTATGACATGGCATGCCAGCACAGTTGTGCTCGAAAAAAATGGGCTGGGCCACCCTGCCCGGCCCGTTTGACACATCTAGTTTGGGCATACAAACTCATACTAAAAGTTGATAGTAGTGTTGATAGATACAATGCTTGTTTGGTAGTTATGCGACATCATTAAATAGTTGGTTTTGATTTTTTTGAAAGATTCAGAGCAATCTTCAAGTTTATCACAATTCAAGTGAATCTTATGTTTTTCATCACTCATAATTGGTCAATCCAATAGTTGGATATTCATAATACTTTTCTATATTGTGGATTTTGAGAAGAGATTTTTATGGTGCATCTGTCATGTTAAATCAATCCCAAATTTTCCAATCATGTATGTCAATTTGAGAAAGCAACATGTAGTTGTGAAAGGTGTCCCCATTCTTGGTTCATCAAACTTAGACAAGCACTTTCTCAATGGGGTTTTACTTGTTCTTTTGATGATTTCTCCATGTTCATTTGAGTCATGTTTCATTTTTCTTATGGTTCTTATCCATGTTCATGATAACACTGTCATGGATACTCATTTAAATTCAATTTCTCAACTCATTCTTTCACTTAGTCATCATTTTGCAATTAAAGATCTAAGACCTCTAAACCATTTCTTATGCATTTTGGTGCATCATTTTGTGTTTTGATTACATATCAATATGTACAAGTCTTTTTGTCTGAACCTCCATGATTAATTCCAAGTCTTTTCATTCCCCATTGGCTTCTAGCTATGCTCATTTTATTCATCATAGTGATGAGTTTATATGGATGTAAACTATAGTATCACCACAACAACAAAAACTATCATGAACCCTTCAAGGGATTCATGAATTTTAATTAACCAGTTATATGATAAAAAATTTATTTGATTTTCTGAAAAATATTTTCTTATTGTTTTTAAATATTGTTCATATGTTAATATACTATAAATCCATATTAGTGGATATGTTCACCAATATATTGGAAAACAACATGATGTGTGTTAGCATCTCATAATTGTCTCAAAAAGTCTTAATCCTTTTTGTTGATTTTGTTTCACAAAACTCTCTATTCTTTTCAAAAGAAAGCAACATTTCCATATTTTTCCCAAAAACACATTGATTAGCGAAAATACATTGTTATGTTCACTAACACAACTTAAATTCTCTCAAAAGTTTAATCATTTTCTATTTATCTTCTCTTTATGTTTTATGTGAATATCTAATACATATTGTGGTTATATTTTTAAAAAAGGCACACATAAACACATTTCTTTTCTTAAAACGCATTTAATTTAAACACTTAAATAATTACATGTTTTTAAGAAAAAAATCATCTTACATGTTTTTGTCAAACATGTACCACTTACATATTATAAAAACATATCATACATGTTTTGTAAAAGATGAAAAATAACATTTTACATTTTTTTTAATTACTAAAAACATGTTTTATGTATTGTACTTAAAATCACATGTTACATGTTTTTTCTCAAAAATAAATCTCACATGTTCTAAAGAATGTTTTATGATTTTATAAAAAAAAATAATATACATTCTATCTAGTATTAAAATATCATTATAATATTAGAGATACATTGAATTTAAATATTATTATTAGATTCAATTAATTTTGATATTATAAATTAAATGTTTGGTTTTCAATTCTTTCTTCATATGCAACACTATAAGTTTATGTGAATATAAACATGACTAACTTCTAGCAAGATATCATGACTATCTAATAATCTTTTCTTTAATTAATGTTATGTGCCTTTATTTACATGATATCTTGATTGAAAATATGAATGCATTAATTTGTCATCATATAATTCAATAATGTTTCTCGACCTAAAACTAAATATAGAAAATAAATAATATTAATAACCATTATTAATTTATTTGAGTAGAAGTATGCATTTTTAGTTTCATTCTCACTCGATCATATCCCTTTGTATGATTTATTTTATATCCAACCACAATATATATTATCACATTGTTATAGATGATATTGGATTAAGTCAATACATAATATTCTTCATGTAAGTAGATGTAGCGACTTTAGGTATGAAGACTAAAGATGTCACAATAATGGGATTTACTTATGACATTTAAACTATGTAGTATACTCATAGTGGGTTCGTATAATATATTATTCTGCAATATATACAAGTGAGTTAACTTAATATAACATATTCATGATTAGTGAAATATAATCATTAGATTTTATACTAATTTTAATTTATTATTGTTCTACAAATAATAAATAATTTGAAATAATTTAGAATAGTCATATATTTAGCTTTAGAATTTTACTATTAACTCACACACTTGATGACCATAAGTAAAGTAATGCTTTCAAAAAATTAATTATTAAATTAAATGATAAAATAATAATAATGTCTCAAATTTAATAAAGTTTAAAATGATAATACACCAATGACCTAGGGCACATTATTGAAAATATGTCACTTTTACTAAGTTCGATTAAACATGTATCTAATACTCATTTATATAAAGTATGACTCTGATATTTTAGTTCTAGGAGTCACTTAATTAGTAGATCGACATTATTATCATATACATCTCTTTTTTCAATGTTTCTTGAATGAGATGATAATGTCTGAAGATGTGATTAGATCTTTGATGTTATCTTGATTCCTTAGCCTAAGTTATAGCCCACTTATAGTCATAATATTAATCCACTAGAATTGTAATACAAAGAACTATTCCAAGTCAAAATGGATGTTGACACATGTTAATCATTTATAACTAGCTCATTTTTGTTCCCTTCATATAATAAGAATGTATACTTAGTTTGTAAATATTTAAGGAAATTCTTAACTATAGTCTGATAAATTTCACTAGGATTAGATTAGTATTTTCTTTTCATGCTTATGGCATATGAGATATCTGGTCAAGTACACAATATACATACTTGATAGATCAAATAGTAGAAACATTTGAAATGTTACCTACATGATCTAACTCAACTAGTGTCAGTGAACACTAATTATTTAGACTTATACTATGAGACATTTATCAAAATCCTCATTTAGAATTTTTACATATTTAACCTTTTTTATATCGTGTATATATACATGTTCTAACTTATGATAATTAGTGTTTTAGATCTATGTTTATATATTTTTATACCTAAAATATAGGTAGTCTCGCCTAAGATTCTCATTAAGAAATAATTTTTTATCTTTTTAGTGATATCAATTTTTTCCCATAATGTCAGGTTCTCATCATTAAGAAATAATTGTTGGATCTATGTCTATCCAACAATATGTTAGTAGTTTTTTAACCCAATGTTATTATAGATGGTACACCATGGTGAGAGAAGGGCTATCTTCATCACTACACTCAAATGAATAACCAATGAAGATAGAATTTGTGATCCCAAGGAACACGACTTCAACATCCCACCAGTTGGACTACTCATGTTGTGGAGACCTATTCTACAATATGTTAGTAGTAATACCTAAAATATACAAAATGATAGGCATATGTATCAACACCATTTTTTTATAAGTATCATCATCAATATTATGAAATCATATCTTAATAATGTTGGAGTCAGTTATGTGCATTTTAGTTTTTCAAATAAAAATTTATTCTAAACTCTCAAATAAATTCAACTCACACATCTTCCAACCTACATATTTTTTAATTAAAGTCATGTTTTTCACTTAATTGGACTTAAACATGAACGTTGTCTCTCTTTGAATTTCATCTTTGATAGGTGGAATGCCTAGTTTTTTCTATAACATTCTTCTCAATAGATATAATTTATACTATTACCATCTTATGAGTAAGTATAATAATGATAGCTTAACATTCTAAACTATACAATATGATTGGTAAACTTTTTAATTTAAAGTATTTTTTTATATTATGAGATTTTCTTGCATAAAAAAATCTTGATATTATTTACAATTTAATTCATCATACTTAATCATTTGATCAATATTTCTTTTAATTTTATCATTCTTTGTTATTATAGATCCTAAATATGGAACACACACACACACACACACACACAGACCTTGATATTTTTTTAATCTCAATTTAATTGTATAGATATTTTACTTTTGATCAAAAAGATTTCAACTTAGATACTTAGTAGTTTTTTTTATGATTAGGATAATATCATATATAAATATTATATACCAAATTTCATCTTTCCAAAAATCTAAAAACTACGAAATTTTGTTTGCAACTCTAAAGCTTTGACCATAATGGATTCTCTCAAACTAAGTTATATACTTACCTTCATGATCATTTAAGATGTGTGTGTGTGTGTGTGTGTTTGTTTGTTTGTATATATGTATACATCAGTATGAATGTATGTGTGTAGATGTATATTAGCTACATGAATTTATTTTGTTATGACAATATGATTATACTATAAATCCATCTTTTTATGATTTAGGGACTATAGTAATGGGGTGTTGTAGTTATAACTTTTGTCAAGCACTTATTAAAATTGTATGTAAATTTTTTTAAGTCTATGACCAATGATAACACAGAAACACAGACACACACATACACAGGTGTCAAACGGGACATGATGGGCTAGTCCAGCCCATTTTTAGCCAGTGCGACCGTGCTTCCGTGCCAGGCCAGGTACGAAATGATATAGTAATCGTGCCGTGGAGGTCAGCCCAGCACGAGCCCGCGACACGAATCTACCCTAATTTTTTAAAAAATTAGGGTTTGGTGGCATGCCGCCACTCCACCACGCCGCTCTCCCGCTGCGATGCTTCTTCATTATCGAAGGTTGGCGAGTTTCGCCCATCGGGCTCAGCTTATGCCGCTGAGGAGGTTTATCAGCTCATACCGAGATACTGTGCCAATGGGCTACGGTACCATGTTGGGCCAGACACGGCACGGACACGGGCATGGGAAATTCCTGTGCCGAGATGGCCAAGGCATGGCCTAATCGTGCCGTGCCTCGTGCCGGACTGGGCCATCCTAGCCCGGTTGACACACACACACACACATAAACACACACACACACACACACACACACACACACACACACACACACATGTGATAAGTAAAAATAAGAATTAGAAAATTTCATGATAAAAATGGATTTTGTAAAAGATGACTAATACGGTAACTATTACACTTTAAAAACTCATCATTAAAAAATGAAAAATTATTGAATACTTTAGAAGATGATAGACATGTGATTAAAGAATATAATACAAAATTAATATTTATTGTTAAATGTAATTAATAATGTAAAAATAATTGTAAAATAAAACTTATTTAATTTTTCAAATATTTCAATGAACATAAGAAAAAAAATCATTCACAACCAAATCAATATGACTTAAAAAAACCAATGATAATTTTTTTATAAGAGGATTTGAAATAAAAATTCAAAATTTATTTATAGAAACCAATCTATTTGGGCAAGGTCGCATTAAATTCTTTAAAATACTAGTCTTTAACAAAGAAAGTAAGATACTATAAAACTCACAAAAATATTAAATTTGAATTTTTTTCACTTGGTCAAAATCTTAAAAAAATTATGGGAACCAGTTATTGATTCTCATATAATCTCTTTCTCTAGAAATAACTAAAATTTACTTTAAATGAATTATATTAAGCTAACAAGTAAACAGATTTATCACCAAATTTTACCATGTTCAAGCTCGAAATTTTTGTTCAATAATTTCAATAACCATAAAAGATATTAGAGGGTTCCAAGAGTACCATCAAATTTTGTGAATTTCATGATGTTCAATTAAATAAGATGAAAATTGTATATATTTTAGTGACTAATTTGATTGATATTTGAAAAATGTTTCACAACATACATTGATTATACATACTAATTCGTTTCTATGTAAACTAAATTTTTCATGAAACATATTGCTTGTTTGATGGTTTTAAATGACTTTCAACATAGTTTGATAATTCAGAAAATTTTTTAATCAGCATAATTTCATTGAAACATTTTGCATATTTTTAATTTTGATTGAATTTTTTTGATAACATATATTTGACAATATTGTTGATATGTTTGTCGGTGAGCAATGATTTGTTTAATAATGTTTGATAAATTCCAAATAATTTTTGGTGAAGATTTATACCAATCATACATATATGATCATTAATGACATTAGTATCATTAACACATTTTTATAGATTCCAACAATATTGATAATATTTGATATGTGTTATATGATAATAATTTGATAGTACTCCACAAAATATTTATTAATAGGTATCTATATGTCTTGTGTAAAACATGATTGTAGTTTGATGATTTTTGATGAAGTTTGAGAAATTTCAATGAATTTTTATCCTTTTTTTTTGTATTTTCAAAAATTTTCCAATTTATTTTTTCAAATATGATAGATTTAATTCTAATTTTTATAATGTTCAACTCTTTATGAATATTTCTAAATTACACTTTAGTTTCATGGCAATTTAATATTTTTAGACATGTTTGATATACAATTGAAATAATTCAAATAGTAATGTGCTTAGAATCTTAGCGAGGAATATGGAGAATGAACATGCATCTCTAATGATATTACTTATTTATAAATATTAAATTAATTATTTTACAAAATTGTAAATGAAAAAAGTTACTTTCAGTTTGATTCAAATGATATGTATCAATACGATGGAGTAATTCCTCCCATCATAAATACAAATATTTTCATTGATTTTATATTGAATGTTGTTGACAATTAAAATATTTTTTGGTGTTCAAAATTTTCGAGGGTAATATTAAGGTGTTGTTGTGGCTTAGTCACACCCAATAGAAGTTGGTTATGTCATGTCCTTTGAAATTGATAATGATAAACCCATTGTAAATGAGGTGCTAGAGACATCTATGAAGTAAAGATTTGTGCTTGTTTTATAATATATTAATGTTACATCCAATGAATCAAATTATTAAGGACAAGATAATTTCTAATGATAATTTTTTGCCATGCTTTTCGTGCCAAAATTAGTAAAAATTAAAAGTAGATTGTTATAAAATAGGTATGCACATAAAGTAAGATTTGTAAAAAATGATGGCACATGAAGGTCTATAAATTTTTTTGTTTGAAAAAGTTTAATATATCACAAATTAACTATGTGGATGTGCATCAGCTATTGGTTAAAAATAGTTTTGAGGGATAGATGATAATAATAATAATAAGCACAAAAAAGTTGAGAATAAAAAGAAACATCTTTATGTAATGCAAAAAATATTTTAAATTTATTGTTATGAAGGTTAGTATAAATGTTTGAAAAAAAATTTAACATCACATAAATCATCTTGTTATTTGTAAAATTATTGAAACTAACAATTTTGAGACTACATATTAGACGAATCTTAAAATTTCAAACTGAATTGATCATTCAACTATGAATTTCTATCAATAATTTTTGAATTTTGATAAACCATATTGTCAAGTTTATTTGCTTCCTACAAAAATATGTGCATTGGCTAGGCAAGTTAGTCATGTTCTATAATATTTTAAGTTTGTAAATAATTAAGCAGTTAAATATAATTTCCACTAAGTACAAACATAACTTTTTTGCACACTTTACTTCTTCATGGAGAGTACTTTTTATAAGTATAGATTCTTCATAAACATACTTTTTTGGCAAGATTGATAGGTCACCGATATAAAGTAATTTAATCTTTATATTTAGTAACTTCATCTTCCTATGAATTATGGTTCTTATATTTCATAAGTATTATATATTTAGTAATTTAGTTTACTCAAAAATACCATGATGATAATGTCTAATCATAAAGGTTATTCCAATTGTTATTATGTGAAGTCGCCTATGTGGGGCCTTTATTAAGGAGTATCTCTTAGCTATATAAGATCAATTAAACATATCAGGAGTCTCTTAGTCAATATTTGAGACATGGTTCTTTTTGGCTCATCACACAAATTACTAGAAGTTTATCACATGGATACCTAAAAAATGATAACCTAATTTATGAGACATGTTATTAAAAAATTACTTACAAATCATTCCATTACTATTAACTTTTATGCTCGATGATTGAGGGTATTTATGTGTGTCTTCATCACTTTTGAAGTACTATTCAATAATATTAAGTTCCATTCCTAGAAATTTTTTGTCTTCATGACATTTTCTTACATATAATGTTTAGGATCATGTTATGCCCCATCACATTTAAGACAAATAAATCATTTGTTTCTATTTACAGTTTCTATAGTTAATGGAAATATAATGGTAATAATGTGTATTTATGCATAATTTAAAATAAATAATATTACATTATGAAAGATTTAATATTTTCATCTGGTAGACAAGTGAGTTTTACTCATGTCTTAAATGTTATGTTTCTTAAAACATATCTTCTTAGTGTTGGGTTTTCATGAGGGTGACTGAACATATAATTTAAAATAACAACATAATTCGCCTTTTAACTTGGCCTATAATTTATGTGATCAAATCAGATGATTCAGTGATAGAAGAATACCTTATCCACACTAAAAAAATTCTTGTCACATAACCTCATGCATGTGTCTAAGCCTCCTTGCTAAACTAGAAGGCACATTATGGTTACTCCACCCTCTATAACTATGCAGACAAACAAGCCCTTCGAGAAATCGAGAGAGAAATTAGTGTGCTAGCATAGGGCTGAGACTCATGGAAACTCAAGATATATTTCTATCTTTCAAATGAATGATCTCCTCAGGTCTTAATACTAATTTTAAGGCCAATAATTTGTTTTCGGCTCAAAATCCATTTGAGCACATGAATCATAAGTGACCTCTACCAAGATGTTATGACCACCCAAATTATATGGATGTCAATAGTCCAACATAACCTACTCCAATAAATTTGATAATCCCTTTATCTCACATTATCCTAATTGAATGCAAGGAATAGACTATGTCACCCTTATTAAGATAAATAATGTAATTTCTTGATCTCCAAATGAACTAATAATAGAAATAACATTAATACCCTTATTAATTATTTTTAGCATGACCATGCGTTTCTAGTATCACATGTCGAGTGGCTGATGCATATCTATCTAAAAAGAGGGATAAATCCCTTCCATCAACTCATGTCCCTCTACATGATTTATTATGTGTCCATCTATATCTTGTATTACCACCCTAGTATAGATGATGTTGAACTATATCAAAACATAAATCTCCTCATATAAGGACCTATGGTGGTGCTAGGTCAAAGGATAGAAGAAGACATCACTATGATGAGAAATATTTATAACTTATAATCCATGTAGTATTCTTAAAGTGGGATAGTCCAATACAATGTTTACTAATATTTGCTTAGAGTTGACTTAATACCACATAATCATGCTCAGAAAAACATGATCATTAGTCATATTTGATATTAGTCTTTATTCAATATTTCCCCATCAATAATGAATAATCATAGATAATTTAGAATAATATTTTTGTCAAGTCTAGAGTTCTATTATCAAGTCACAAACTTCATGACCATGAATGGAATCAATTATCATTGAGTAAATTACCAAATTAGAAATATAAGATTATACAAACAATATTTCTTTATTAAAATATGAAAGTAATAACAATTACACCATTTTTTAGGGCATATCACTAATAATCTTTCACTTGCACTAAGGCAAATGTGACATGTATCTAAAAACATTTGGCCTAATATGAGTCTCATGCTTTGCTTGTGGGAGGGACTTTATTAAAGATATGCAATGTTATCATTAGTAGATACTTTCTATATCTTGACATCTCCTTTCTCAACAATCTCTCAGATGAGATAAAAATATTTATGCATGGGTTTGCATCTTGGATGTGGTTTAGGTTCCTTGTAAAGTGCTATGGCCTCATTATTATCACAAATAAGGCCATAGGGTTGGAGATACTAAGAACCACTCCAAGTTCATTGATAAACTTCTTGATCCAAACAACATTATAAGATGCTTCAAATGTAGCTATATACTCGTCTATGTAGTAGAATCAAATACTATATCTTGCATTGAACTTTTCTACTAAAAGTACATTCTTTCAACAAAATACAAAACTTGATTGTGATCTATTATATGCTTTTTCATACTAGAAGCTAGCATCAGTATAACCATTTATAACTAGTTCAATTCCTTGTCCTCTATAAAATAAGAATATATCATTGAATTTTATGAAGTATCTAAGGACATTCTTAAATATTGTCCAATGAGTTTCACAGAGATTTGACTAGTATCTACTAATCACACTTATGGCATATGACACATCTGATAGAGTACATAGCATATCATACATGATTGATCTAATAGTGGAAGCACATAGAATCTTACTCATATGGTCTTTTCAACTTGTGTCATTGGATGTTAGACTAATGTCAAGATACTTAGGGAAAAATCATCTCTTTGAATTTTTCATATTGAACCTATTCAATACTTTGTCTATATATGTATTCTAACTTAGACCAATTATCTTTTTAGATGTGTCTCTATATATCTTTTATGTCTAGAATGTAAATGGCCTAACCTAAAATTTTTCATTGAGAAACAACTACCTAGCCAAGACTTCTTGACATTCTACAAAGCTAGGATGTCATTTATAATGAGAAGGATGTTATCATCGTAAAGGACTAGAAAAATTAGCATGCTCCCACTAACCATCTTGTAAACACAAGATTCATCCTAATTTTTTAAAAAAACATATGCTTTAATTACTTCATCACAATGAAGATTTTGAACTTCAAGATGCTTGCTTCAATCCATAAATAAATCTTTTAAAACTTTCTTATCTTCTTAGTATTCTCAGCATTGGAAAAACCCTCTGGTTGTGTCATGTACATATTATCGAGAAATTTTCCATTAAGGAATACTTCTCTGAATCAATTTGACATATTTCTTAATTATAGTACACATCTATGACTAAAATGTTCTAACTAGTGAAAAAGTTTCATCATAGTCAAGACCATGTGTTTGCTTGAAACCTTTCACAATCAATCATGCCTTAAATTTATACACATTACTATCCATTCTAGTCTTATTTTGAAGATCTACTTGTACCCTTTAGTCTTTTGACTATTAGGGAGATCAATCAAGGTCCAAACTTGATTATCATATATGGATTACATCTCAAATATCATGGCTTTTAGTCATCTATCCAAATTTGGATGATATGGTCTCCTTATAGGATGTGGGATCATCATGATCCATGGGCATGACATCATGACTTTCACTTACAAGAATTCATATATCTTAGGATTTTGACATATCTTACCTACATTCTTAGATCATGTGTTACTTTGATAGGTTCAATAATATCTTGTGAAACCTAATGAGTTTTTATAATCACTTCAATAATTATTTTTTGGTGCTTTAATTTTTTTAGCTAAATTTTACTTTCACTAATTCTTTTGAATATGTACTCTCTTTCCAAGAAGATAGTATTTCAAGCAAAAAACACTCAAATCTCGAAACTATTGTAGAGGTAGTACCCATTTATTTATTTGAGATACCTGATAAAAAAGCATTTATAGACTTTGGGTGCTAATTTTTCTTAGATCTCTTCTTTGCATAAGCTTCACATCCTCAAATTTTATGAAGATACAAACTGGGAGTTTTTCTTGTCCATATTTCATTTGGTATATTTTGAACCAATTTACATGGAACGTAGTAAGTACGAATATAATAGTTTCTAAAGAATACCTACAAATAGATATTGAAAGATATTATTGACTCATCATTACTCAAACCATATCCAATAATTTTTTTTTATTTTGAAATCTCATTCTATTGAGGAGTTCTTGGTGGAGTTAATTTTGAAAATATTACACAATCAATAAGATAATCATCAAATTTTTGGTTTAGATACTAACCACCCCGATCAATTCAAAGTGTTTTGGTTCTTTTACTAAATTGTTTTTGTACATCATTCTTGAATATTTTGAACATTTTAAAAGACTCATTATGTTTCATTAGATAAAGATAACCATATCTACTATACTACTTTCTAAACGTAATGAAGTACTAGTAGCCTTCTCTGGACGTAGAACTTATTGGCCCACATACATCACTATGTATATGGTCTAATAAGCCATTAACCCTTTCACTGTTACATATAAAAAAAGCATTGGTCATTTTGTCTTACAAACAAGATCCATATACCTCATAAGATTTAAAATCAAAGGAATATAAAAGCTCATATTGATGGAGCTTAGAAGTATGTTTCTTGTTTATATGGCCAAAATGATAGTGCCAAAGATAGATTTTAATAACATCATTAGATATAAACCTTTTGGTATTAATATTATGGGACTTTGCATTTGGATTTTCATAGCTTAGAATATAAAGACCATTTGATAATTGAGAATCCTCATAAAAGGTATCACCATAATAAATGGAGCAAGAATTATTCTTAATGAGAATTCAACTATGTCCAAATAATAAATAGAAATAATATTCTTACTCATAACAGAAACATAATAAAAACTATTTAATTCCAAAAATAGTCCTGAATGCAAAGATAAATAATAAGTTTCTATATCAAAATCATCGCCTTTTTCTTAATTGCCTACTTAGAGATCCATTTCACCTTTATCCAACAACCTACTATTTCTAAGGCATTGAACATTCCCATGGTATGAGATATACTACTAATTTCCAATATCCATGAAAAAGAAGTAGATCAATTGACTTGTATAACATAAATACTTGAAGATGTAGTCTCACTACCATTCTTTTTCTTTAAGATTTTCCAAGTAGAACTTACAATTTCTTTTCCAATGACCTGTCTCATTCTAGAAAAAGCATTGGGTCTCATTTGGTTCCTTTGCTTTTTGAGTTTCTGGCCTTTTACCCTTAGTGTCAGAATTGGGATTGGGCTTGAGTTTCTTCTTATTCTTGTTTTTTCCCTTTGTTACCCATTTCCCCTTAGCATCCTTATCTTTACCCTCTTAAACCATCAGAACATTATTATAAGTCTTAATGTTCTAATTAGTAATCTTAAGCCTCCTATATAGCTCAAAAATCATTTTTCCATATTATGCATATTGTAGTTCATGACTTAATCATCATACACATCAAGTGAAAATTGAAGAATAATATTGATAGCCAAGTCTTTGTTCGCCATTAGCCAAGCTTCTTAAGATGATCTAAGTAGTCCTTCAATTTTAGGACATGAGGGATAATTAAGTTACCTGCAACCATTTTGTAGGAAAGTAATGCCTTGATAGTGGGAAACATCTTGATGTGAACCTACACTTGGAACATTTTCCTGAGATTGCCCATCATGTAAAATACCTACATATCATTCATCTATTTTTAAAGATCACATTCCATGGTGGCAAGCATTAAGCATGTAACATCGACTGAATTATTTTGATGATTACTATAAGTATTCTTTTGAGCCTAGGTCCATTTATTGTAGGTTCTATAAAGATAAATTCATCTAGGACATGCGATTTTCTTTCTTACATGATAATGATTCTCAAGTTTATGTGCCAATCAAAAAAGTTACTCTCATTTAGTTTGTCCTTCTAAAAGACTCATTGTAGTGACAAAAATGATATATTATTTGTTGCCATTATCGATAAGTATAAGTTAAATTTAAAATATTTAATATTTGAATAATTAAATAAAAGAAGGATAAATAATTCTCACTTAATATTACTAATTAGTTACAATCTTATATTAATTAAGTAATCTCAATACTTGACACTTTATTGGGCTAAGACTCATATTTCACCAAACTCCAAATAAGCTTTGGCTTATCACCCAAAGTCTCATTATGTAGGTAGTTAACCATTTACCAATTGTATTATGACCTTACTTGAACATGATCAGTTCTATATGTTGTACTACATCGTTGTATGTAAAAAAAGCTATTTACCAATTGTATCTTATGCAATTCTTGAAATCACATGAAACTTGATAATCATATGTCTTATGAAAAATCCCATTAGTACCTTAGGTCCAAAACCATTTTGCTAACCTTGTTAAGTTCACCAAACTTATTCATATGAATATCACCATTATCCATAATGTTTTACTATGATAGATTATATACCATGCTTTAGAATGATCGATGTAGTCAATCAAAGTCTTGACAACTATGGAATAATGGTAGGTATTTTATAACTTAATTTCTAGTGAGAGATTTAATTTATATTTTATTCCTACCACCATTACATAAATAACTTTACCTATTCATCCATCATACTATACATATCATCACATGCATATATATATATATATATATATATATATATATATATATATATATATATATATAATGGCATAAAATAAATGTGTCATATCATGGCCCAAAATAAGATTGATCTTCATAAGCCAATATAAAGTTCAAAGGCCAATCTTAGGTAGAAATCTTCATCGCTATGGATTTTCCTGGAATGTGCCGAATGCTCTCCACCGACAAGTATGAGTATGAGAATAATTTATGTTTTGCTGCATCTTGTAATTTAGCTTGATCTACATCCATGAATGTTTATTTTTATTTATAACTTGTATTTATACTATACAACTTATTAATAAATTACAAGAAATAAAATTACATGAAAATTGTATTTAAATTACATACCACATATTGTTTAAAAAAATAAATAAAAATGACAAGTAGAATTGAGTGGTTTTGCCCCTTTGCATATTAAGTTGATGATCAAACTTATTATCGAGTATATCCGACATCCATGGGATCAAAATCATATCCCTAGGGTTAAGCGGTCTTGTCTCTTTGCTAATAGAACTACCATACTATTGATTTTTGTGAGATATTATTTGAATGTAAGCAACTTGTAAATTTAAGCATCTAATATCCATCTTGCCTTATGTGATAATAACACTATTTTTTTATGTTATAAAATTATACCAACTTTATAAGAATCTTATAATTATCTTGTTTTTTTATAATAATGATAATAATAAATAATTTTATATGATGTTAATCAAATGTAAAATTCTTTGATTTATTTGTATATTGATTGCTATTTGTCTAATATTTTTTTTTTTTGAAGTGTCAATTTGTATATGCAATTTTCATAAGAGCTTCATCATGATTCATTAACATTATAAATTTTCGATAATGTTTACTATTTAGAGACTTTCTTTGATTTATTGTATAATATTCATTAAATTATTATATTGAAAGTAATGCTTTCTTGCAAATTTTCTTACTTAGATACGATCTTTTGTTTTTATGAACTATTTTATTGAAATGTTATTTTGATGGTGATGGTTATTATTTTATCTTTTAATTTTGAGTTTAAAGTATTTATTAAATTATCACTATACTTAATTTCAATTAAAAACTATACTGATTATTCATCATTAAAAAGCCTTTGGTTTGGATATGATTCATTAAATTATTTTAGTAATCATCAAAATTAATAAAATCATATATTGTAATTAAAAACTTCAATGAACATTGGAAAAAGCTAATCATTAACATTTATGATTATCAAATATATATTGTTAAATAATATTCAATTAATATCAAATATAATTCAAAAAGTATCAAGTTTTATTTGACATCAAGGCTTTGAATACTTGGTAAGATCATTGAACTCCAATAAAATTTATCAAATAGTATTGAATGGATATTCAATTTTGACTACCAAAATTTAATGAGTATCATGAATAAAATGGTTATTACACACAATAATTTATAAATTTATATTATCTAACATAATTAAATGTCATCCAAATTAATTAATAGCTATAAAACTATACCAAAGATGTGTTTTGGTGATGATTTAATACTAGATGATTTTCGAAAATATTTGATATTAATTTAACAGCTATAAGATGAATGTAGTTTAGCATAGTTTTATAGCTTTAAATTTATTAGACGACAATTAATTAAATTTATTAATTAAAACCAGAAGAGATCAACAAGCTTAGGATTCTTTCATTTAATTAGTAGTAAAGACCAGAAGAGAGGGAGGCATATCATCACAAGGGATTCGACGAAATTAAGAGATCAAAAGCCAGAAGAATGATAGGGAATGATCATTCAAACAAGAGAAGTGGATGAGTTTTAGCAAAGCTTTTAGAAGAAGGTGTTACGACCTCATTGACTACAAGATTTGACTGGTTAATAGAGATCAACAAACTCTTGCATTAGCTTTGGGGTGATGATCAAGGAGGCTGGATTTACCTTTATGAACCTAATTGTGAAGTGGTAAAGTTCACTCCTTCGAATGCCTTAACCCAATGGAAAGATGCTCAATTTCATTTTAAAGGAAATCTTTCTTCCTTCATTTCTATTGTGCAAGTGCTAAGACTAAGAAAAAAATTAAATGAATTAGATTCCTTGACCAACCTGAGCTTTTGAGCCTCTAATTCTTGTTATTTTCTATCATCATTTGATGGCATGTTGATCCAAGGAAGACGTACCTCATACTTTTATGTCATCAGAAGTAGGTTCTAGATTATAGAATATGGAATATTTCCTTCTACTCTTTCAACTATTGTTCCTAATTTGAAGCTTTTTGGTCATAGGTTGCTTTTTTTGTAGCTTATTTTTCTAGGTCAATTATAAAAAGATGAAATATAACTTATTGAGATGAAAAGTGGGACGATTCCATTGCTTTTAAAGAACCCGCATTGGCAAATAAGGTGGAATCATACATAAATCAAGTCTAAGAAGATTGGGCAAAGAAGACTAGGAGAAAATTAGAGGTTAAAAATGAACCTTGGTGGGCAGGCACGAACATCTTTAAAGGCCCAATCATGCCATTGTTCTAGGTCTGCACAACTCTAAAAAATGGCAATATTGGATGGCTAATTGGCTAGTAGGATACCCAAGTCATGCTGAGTCATGATAGGTAGAATTGAGTTGGACCAAACTATTGTGATTTTACAAGGGTGCCAAATCTTATTATGGACATGATCAGAAAACCTCATTGGGTAATTTTCTCTCATCCTATGTAGTCCTATAAATATATGAGTTATACAAACAATAAATTAGATGTAAGTCTAGATATTGATCTCATAGAGATTAAGTTGATAGTTTGAGTAATTAATAGTGAATTAAATACTACTCATATTGAGTCATAAAAATTAGGGTTTGACAAGATATTCAGACTCTAGAATTAACTCATTTTATTGTGTATAAAATTTTTTTTTCTAGTATTTGATCAATAATGTGTTTGAAAGGTAGATTAGTATGAAAATACTCAAATACACTCTTGGCATATAAGGTGACTATCATTCTTATACTATTACTACCAAGTATGATTCCATCATATTTATTCCCTTGATACTTCACTATCAAAACAATATGTTATTCTATTCATGGGTCATTCGTATATTTATTCCTTTTAGACAAATCATTAATTACTCTTAACTATCACTTCGAATATGTATTCTTATTCTCCAACCTCTAATACCTAACTTACATGAGATAATAAGGTAATAAATATATATATGTTTTCTTCATAAGCATCATATATACAAAAATTACATACCTCTTACTATGAATCTTTCCTATGGATATCATACAAGAGATTTTGAGTCATAGGGTTGCCACCACCATATAGGTCGCCTCTTCTTTATGTGCATCATTACTTACTTGTTACCATCTGCCATGGCCAACACATAACTACCATACTATGCTAAAACTTCTAAGTTAGACTATCTACTAGTCCAACATTACTCAAGATCAATTTTTCTAGAATAGGTACAATGAATTGGTCATAATTTTTTTCATTCTTTTAGATACATGAGATTCATACTTTTAATAATTAAACTTACCTCAATTTTGGTTTTTTGCACATAGATTTATCTCTCATTAAGATTACAAAGGTTGTCACTTTTTTATTAGCATACCACATGAGTGACTCTTATGGCATACCTATCACTATCTATCATGGCCAACACACATAAAACTATGATATAATTAAAATTTTAATTTTTATGTTATAACACATACATATCCATTAATATTCCACAACACAACATTAACAAAAACATTAATAATATAAAAGTATCATATCCATCATACACAAGTTCATAATCCAACCATAGATGTTAATTTAGACTAATATTAGTGATAATTTCACAACGATAAATTAAAAGACATCTCATGCAAATCATGAGTTCTCAATGCAACCTCAAACATGAATCTAATTATCAAACCCTAAACTCAATCAAGCATTTCTTGTGTTCACCTTGAATTTGCTTCTAATTGGGAGTTGGAGTCATGTCACCTAGGATTCATAAGTTCTCTGGGCTCAAAATCTAATTCCTCCTTTCTTTTATTTTAGTTTTTTTCTAAGTGTTGGTTTAATATTTCGGGACATCCATGTGACCCTTTCAATTAGAAGTTATGATGCTAGCTTGAGGTCATGACTATTATGTCTTTCAGATCTTCTCTAGAGTATCAAAGTTGTGGTGGCAATGAATATTATGATTCAAGTAACTCTTCTCTAAAACATAATATAGTGGTGCTAGGAAGGGCCATGAATAATATAATTTATCTTTATAACAAAATGTAATAGTGTTGGGAAAGATTACAACTGATACATTTACTATATCTAACCCAATGTTATGATGCTAGGAAAGTTCATGGCTTTGGTGATTTCTCACTAGAGCACAAGATCAATAAGGTGGAAAAGGCCACAACTAGAATAAATGATCTTGATCAAGTATTGTATGTGTTCACCTTGAATTTGCTTCTAATTGGGAGTTGGAGTCATGTCACCTAGGATTTGTAAGTTCTATTGGCTCAAAATCTAATTCCCTCTTTCTTTTCTTTTTTCTTTTCTTCTAAGTGTTGCTTATATACTTTAGGACATCAATGTTACCCTTTCAATTGGAAGTTGTGATGCTAGCTTGAGATCATGATTATCATGAATTCTCGAATCTTCTCTAGACTATCAAAGTTGTGGAGGCAATGAATATTACGACTCAAATAACTTCTCTTTAAAACATAATATAGTGGTGCTAGGCAAGGATAAAAATTTCCGATATATCTACCGATATATCTCCGAAATATTCATAAATTCTAAGTATCGATATATCCATCAAGACCGATATATCTATCATTTATTGATGCTCATATACAAAAACATACCGATATATCTTCAATATATCCAACATATCTATAAAATCCAAGTACTGATATATCCGTAGAAACTGATATTTTAATCCTTGGTGCTAGGAAGGGTCATGATTGAGATAATTTCTCTTTATAAAAAATGTCGTAATGTTGGGAATGATTGCAACTGATACATTTACTCTATCTTCCAAAGTTATGATGCTGGAATGGTCATGGCTTTGGTAATTTCTCACTAGAGCACAATATTAATGTGTTGGAAAAGACCACAACTAGAATAAATGATTTTAATCAAGTATTGCTTGTGTTCACCTTGAATTTTTTTACAAGTTAAAGTCATGTTGCATATGATTTGTAAGTTTACTTGGCTCAAAAATCTAATTCCCTCTTTCTTTTCTTTTGGTTTTCTTCTAAATGTTGCTTAAATACTCTGGGACATCCATGAGACCCTTAATTGGAAGTTATGATGTTATCTTGTGGTCATGACTATCATGAGTTCTTTAATCTTCTCTAGACTATCAAAGTTGTGGTGGTAATGAATATTATAACTCAAGTAACTTCTTTCTAAAACATAATATTTTGGTGTTAGGAAGGGCCATGACTGAGATAATTTCTTTTTATAACACAATGTCATAATATTGGGAAAGATTGAAACTGATATATTTACTTTATCTTTCAAAGTTATGATGTTGGGAATGGTCATGACTTTGGTAATTTCTCACTAGAGCACAAGATCAATGTGTTGGAAAAGACCACAACTAGAATAATGATCTAAAACAGGTATTGCTTGTGTTTACCTTGAATTTGTTTCTAATTGGGAGTTAAAGTCATGTCGCATAGGATTTGTAAGTTTTCTTTGCTCAAAATCTAATTTCCTCATTCTTTTCTTTTGGTTTTCTTTTAAGTGTTGCTTAAATACTTAGGGACATTCATGCAACCCTTTCAATTGGAAGTTATGATGCTAGAGTGAGGTCGTGACTATCATATCTTCTTGGATCTTCTCTAGCTATTAAAGTTGTGCTAGCAATGAATATTACAACTCAAGTAACTCCTCTCTAAAACATAATATAATAGTGCTAGGAAGGGAAATGACTGAAACAATTTCTCTCTATCACAAAATGTCATCGTGTTGAGAATGATTACAACTGATATATTTACTTTATTTAACTCAAAGTTATGATGTTGGGAATGGTCATGGCTTTAGTGATTTCTTACTAGAGCACAAGATTACAGTGTTGGAAAAGGTCACAACTAGAATAAATTATCTCTAGAATGAAATATACTAATAGAAAAAAATATTACACCTCAAAATACTTAGTATTTTGGCTTTGTGATGAATAAGCCACAATACAAGAATTTACTACGACTAATTATACCAGTGAGAAAATTGACTTGTGTAACACAAAAATAATGTTGTAGCCATTAAATATTTTAGTAATAGTGCATTCATACTTCTGGGATAATGTTACGATCATGAAGATTATGTTGCACACTAAAAGATTAGGTCAACTCAGTGAAAGAGTCATTACATACAAAGATTGTCATTAATAGTTTTGTAGAGATACCCTAGAAAGGATATAATAAATACTCAAACACTACTAAATACATATCGACCCACACAAAAATATTGATATGTAGGGTGTCAAACAAACTCATATACTAAAAGTATTGCTCATTTTTTGAACAATGAATCTCCCTCCATTTTTCAATATAAAATAAACATCATTAATATAACAGGGTGAATCATAGTACAACATCATCAAAAAAAATAATATACAACATCTCAATAAGGAGAAGAAAAATGGATGACATGCTCACCCACATTGATCAACTATTCCTTCTCAAAATTTTGCTTCTAGTTCTCACTATATCATCTCAAATTTTTAATCAACTATTTTACTCTATAATGCACTCTTTCCTAAACAATCTTATCTTTTTCTACCATAGTTTTTTTTCCATCCATTTATGATGGACTAATAAAGCTTTATAAATGATTTGGTACTTCTCATTACTCTAATCTCAACATGTTTCATTATCTCTTTCAAAATCTTCATAACTCAATCTTTAAAGTTCACTTGGTCGATAACAAATAACATTTCTTTTTTATATTTCTCACAATAAATTATATATCTCTATATTAGCTTTATCTTTCTCCCTTTTTTGTTTCACATACTTTTCCAACTAGGTATTATTTCTCTCCACCTCATCATGACACCCAGGCACTCCAATTGGGAGTTGTGACATATTTGATTTGATTAGTTAAATTTAATAGGATTTAAAATATTTTAAAATCCCATGTGAGAGATTTTGAGTTTTATTTTATCACCTTTGTATATTTAGTAAATTACTCATAACCTTGAAAATTTAGTGGAAGGATAAACGAAAATAAGTAAAGATCCCTCACATCTAGCCATTTAAAGTAGATTGAATTCTAGAGAACATTATGAATAAGCATAAATCATCAAGTTAAAATATTCACATATAAAAGAAAAGTCATTTATATAAAATAACCCTTATGGCTAAATATATAAAAAAGTTTCAAAAAAACTCAACTAAGTACTCCACTAAAACCCTTGCATAGATTTGTAAGTTTTAGAATCAAGTTTAGCCATCAAAATTTTCTTCACTTGGGAAAATAAGGGTGAGCAACTAATGGCCAGTAAAAAAATCTCAATAAAATATTTAAAAAAACATGTTTTACCTTCATATATAGCCACATATATTTTCCAATATATAGTTTAATAGTCTAAGAATAAGTTATGTAATATCCAAATATATATGTATACATATACATGCCTATAAAAATTCATAAAACCATAATGTGTATGTATGAAAGTTCTTAAAATATTTATTTTTTAATCCTCATCGTATTTTTACAAACATACATAATTTATACATATCAAGGTTCCACCAGGCAATAATGAGATATGTAGAGAGAAAAACTAACCGGCTAACTCAAGCCTAGCTCCCACTCTCACTAGGGAACACATACACCAACTCCCATGAACTAAAGACTTGAAAGAGATTTATCAGTTTCTAGCCCAGCAACCACTACCTCCACATTGTGGAACTCCACCAAAAATTACACAAGGAATTTTAGGGTTATTCTATCAAAGGCATATATAAACCATGCCTCTATGGATATTCTTATAGTTTTAGCCCTCCATGTCCTTGCTAGGACTAATATTTCCTCAAACCCCCATATCCAAAATATACATTTTTTCAAAATTATTCATATTTCATTAAAAATATAATATAGCTCATATAACATCAAATTATTTCTTATAGAATTTTAAACATATTAATCAACATAATCTCATTTCAAAATTAGTCAAGCGATCCATTAAAAATGATTTTTGGTACCATTTACACATAATCAAATAATATTTTCTCATTTTTATAAAAATTACTTTCTCTAAACAAACACATGGGTAAATAAGTTTCTAAATTTATTAAAAAGTTATATTTTTATATCAAATATATGAGTTTCTATCAATTATTTATTTATCTTATTTAAATGATTTAAATTTTATGAAAATTATTTCAAATAATACAAAACAGAAGGTTTATAATCATATATATATATAGCAACACATCAAAAAACATATATATGTAAGTAACAATATAAAATAGGAAATTTCACATGAGTTTATAAAGATTTCCTAGCTTTAGCAAGATTTTCTAAGACTTGAGACTCAAAATCTAGCTTAAATATTTAAATTCGAGGTATATAACTATAACTTAAACTCAAACAAAAATAAAAAAGAAAATAAGATTAAGAATTTATACAATTTCAAGCCTAACTTATAACAAGCAAGAAAAATGAAAATATATTAACTAACATCAACCCTAACCTTTCTTTATGAGATTATAATTATAATATGAATGTTTTTAACTGAAACATAGGGTTTGTTGAGCTTAATCACTTTATAGAATGAACTTAAACTAAAAAAATAAATTTAATATTTTATTTCAATGATTTTAGTGAACAATTGAAGAAGAACTGAAGAAATATGAAGAAGAAGAATAATAATAATAATAATAATGAAAGAGATATCATGAAATTGAGAGAAAAAAAAACAAAAAATGAAAATGTGATCTTTCATTTAATAGTAAAATGATCAAATTACCTATGTGGGTTCAAACTGACTTAACTTTCTCTCTCAAACTTCAAATCTAGAAAATTTACAATCATTCTTCTCCATTTCCATTCCTAAATCATTTTTAAATATTAAATAAATCTTTAATAACTTTATCTCTCTCTATTTAACAAACTCTACCAATTTAGAATAATTACTAAAATAAAGAAACTTATTTTTTTATCCTCTTTCTGGGTCTCACATCCCACAATACATTAAATTTCTTTATTTTAGCATTATCTTTCTCTTATTTCTTTTTCACATACTCTTACCAGTGGGTATTTATTCTTTCAACTTCATTCAATAAGATAGTATGAATGATATTTAATTTTTCCATCAAACAAGTTTCATTATATTTGGCCTCCAATTTCATTGTTTGCAAGATATTGATGCCTTTTCCCAAGTCATCCACTTTCCTAGACAAATAATAATAGAATATTGGTGGTGATTCTTCTTCACATTTCTTGTCACCTAATTTAATTGCTTCTACATTAGCTCTAGGGAAAGGTGACATTTTTTCCCAACTTTGATAAATGCTTCCTCTTCAAGGATATCTTTCTTCTTTTTGTCTCATTCCAACACTTTCTTCATAACCACCAATATCAGGGGAATATCCATGAGCATAATTCAACTGTTTTCTCATTCTTTGAGACTTATTTGGCTTGACATAGTAAATTAATCAAAGTGGAGTGAATTATTTGGCCAAAAAATTTAATCTTTCGAAAGTTGAGAATGAACTTCTCAAGAATCATTCCCACATAGATCTTGTTGCCTGTCACTAGGGGAAAAACACTATCACACCCTATTTTTATGATAGTAGAGTATTGAAAAGTGTATAACAAATATAACATAAGAAATACAACCAAATATTTGTTTTCTTCGTACGTTCTTCCTAAACTAAGTATCCATATGCATATTATTACTGTGAGGATGTCAAAACTATCATTAATTGATATGATCTTACAATCTATTTTGGCATATGCACTATTAATGAGACTAGAAAAACAAGTCTAAATTTTTTTATTTGACATGTGTGGATTACAAGTCAAGGAAAATGATGTAGAGGTGGTGGTAGTAAAAACAACCAAATCCCACCACCTTTAATGATCAAGCCTTCATGGAGGCTATTGGTGTAGTGACTACATTCATTGTAGATGCGAGTGTTTTAGCTACTATCATTGAAAAGGCTAGTGCAATGGTAGGCCAAGAGGGGTCAAGTAATTTTTAAAGATTTAAGGCACATATTTCCTCCAAATTCATGGGAGGAGGGGACCTAAAGGTAGTTGATCATTAGTTCTAATAAGTTGAAAAAATTTTAGAGGCTATAAAAATATTATATGATATCATGAAGATAAAGCTAGTTTCATTACTGCTAAAGGGTGAATCCTCGGTGTTGTGAGATTAGCTCAAAGCCTTGAGAGAATTGGAGGCAATGACATGGGACGATTTTTATGAGTTCTTCATGGACACGTATATTCTAGCATATGCTCAGCATACAAAAGCTCGAGAGTTTTTAGAAATAAAACAATGGATTATGATAGTGTTTTAATATGTGGCTAAGTTCACTGAGTTAGCCCATTTTTCTAATAATTATGTGGCCACAAATATGGCCATGGTGAGAAAGTTTGTGGATAGTTTGAAATTATCCATCCATGGTAAAATTATGAGAATCCTCCTATAGAACATAAACTTGAAGTTTAAAATATACATGGCCATGGAGAGAGAAATGGATGATGCATGGAGCATCAAGGATGCAAGTGTGAAAGATAGCAGGAGGGAGAACAAACATTCTTCTTTTAACTCTAAAAAGAAGTTTTGTGACTTTGTTATATTATCTAATTTTATTAGTTAGGTAGTATCCCAAAAGGTCATTGGTGAGAGTATCTTATCAATAAAGTTCCAAAAGTATATGAGTTATACAAGTAGTAAAGTGAACATTCATCTAGATATTATTTCATTAGAGATATGTCAAATGGGCTGGGCAACCTAGGCATAGCATGAGGCATGACTTGACTATGTTGTGCCTGGCCCGGCACGACATGGCCCATAACCATGCATGTGCCCATGTTGTGCCAGCTTGAGGCACGGCTTGTGCCATGCCAGGCTAGGGGGTGCCTGGCATATCGTGCCAAGCATGACCTAGTTGCCTAGCTCAAAGGCATGGACTAGCTAGCATGGTCATGTATCATGTTCTCGACTCGGGCTAGGTTTTGGGTGTGATGCCATTGGATTAAGCCAGAGCCCTGACTTGTGACTCCCGAGCTAGTGCTAGCCTCGAGCCTCAATGGCCGGCTCGACCCTAAGGCTAGAACCTTCTAGAACCTTCGAGGTCAAATCGATCCAACCCCAATGGTCCAAAAAATATAAATAAATAAATGAAACCGAGATGCATCTAGCCGTTGGATGCACCCCCTATTACTAGGGTAGGAATCCGATGGCTATCGGGTTTCTGTCTCAAAAAACTAATAAAAAAATATAAAAAGATTCAAAAAATGATTAAAAAAAACTTTTTATTAAATATATATATGTATATATATAATATCCTCATTTCAATCAATATCACTTCTAAAATATATATCTACCTCACTCTCCTCTCTTTCTCTATCCTAATTCTTATTCTCTCTCTCTCTCTCTCCCTCTGACTATCTCTCCTCTTGGAGTTCGGTTCGCTTCAGCTTTCGACTTTTATCTTGGTCTCGGGATTAGGGGAAGACTACGAACAATCATATATCACCTTTTGGTATTCTATAAATGGTGAAAAGAGTATTATCTATAAATTTTATTTATTTTTTAATTTTAATGTTTATTAATAATTTAATATCGATAATATTTATTTTAAAAATAGAATTTAGAATATTCTTATAAATTACTAAACTAATAAAATATAAAATGACAAATAGTAAACTTAATGATAAAAATGAGATTAATATTAACCCTAGGCCTACGGAGATGTCTGAAATCGAAACCATGATTTCTCCCATAGCCTCGACCCAAATAACTAAAAAATAAAAATTAGAAGAAAATTTATAGTTTGGACTCACTTTAACATAATACAAATTAAAAATCTTAGGGATATCAATGAAGAATTAGTACAATGGAAATATTGTAAGAAAATATAAATCTATAGGGGTGCATGTGGGATTAGGCACCTAAAAATGTATGCCAAATAATACACCAAAAAACATGGTGCATTAGATCCTAGTCAAACCCAACTGAGTAGTGAGGTATGTGAAGTTGTATCTAGTTTAGCTTATATGTTGACCCCTGTTGGGTAATTGCGCTTCCACGGGTAGTGAGATTAAAAATAGAAAACAACAGAAACACAGTAAATAAGCAATATATATCCCAATCCAAGCAAGCATCCACGATAGAATCAAAAACGAGAAACCAACACAGGAAATAACGTGGTTCGCTAGTCGCTCAGTACGACTAACTACCTCCACCAGAAAATGCTTATGCGTTACTGATTAAAACCAATAAACAGAACGTCTTACAGTATGCAACATGCAGCAGTCGCGAAATCCTGCAGTGAGAGGAGAGGGATGATGAACAGTTCAAACGAGTCAAAAAACTTCCGCCCGAAAAATAAATTACAAATCGTTTTATATGAAAAATAAACATCTAGTTCATTTAACCGAAGTGGGTCGGATCATGGAACGGGTCATGCTCTGCTCCAAAAATTTCAGCTTGCTGACCGGTCAGCGGGACCTCCGTTATTGTGCTACTGCTGCATCCCCGGGCTTTTAATATTTCCTTTCCTGCACTTACATGAAAATATAAAAATAGAAAAGACATTTGGTTATACAAACAGATTATTAAGTAAAAAACAAATTACATATACAGCAATCTCTACCTTAATTTGTTTTGCATACATATAGAGAGACACTCTCTATAAACAGTTAGTCCAAAAAGACTATATCTGATTTGATATGTTCAGTAAGTCAAGACAGTGTCTTAACATATTCAGAGTAACATGTTTGGTAAACATGTCAGCTGGATTATCAGAAGTTGCAATCTTCTTTACTTGTACCCTCTTCTCAGATCGAAGGAAATGATATCGCACATCAATGTGCTTTGTCCTCTCATGGTGCACTTGGTCTTTTGCTAAACAAATGGCACTAAGGTTGTCACAGAAGACTGTTGCAACCTCTTCATAAAGACCAAAGTCCTTGAGAAAACCTTTCAGCCATATTCCTTCCTTCGCAGCTTCAGTCAGAGCCATATACTCTGCTTCAGTCGAAGATAAAGTAACAGAAAATTATAGTGTGGCTTTCCAGCTAACTACAGAACCACATACAGTGAAGACATAACCAGTCATAGACCGTCTACTGTCAACATCTCCTGCATAGTCAGAACCAGAATATTCTGCCAGCAAGAGTTCAGATTCATTACCAAATATCAGACCAACATCAGATTTTCCCCTTGAGGTACCTAAGTATCTTCTTAACAGCTTTCCATTGCTCTTGACCAAGGTTTATCATAAACCTACTCACTGCACTTACTGCATGAGCAATATCAGGTCGGGTACACACCATAAGATACATGAGGCTCCCAACAGTACTAGAATAAGGAACCTTAGACATTTGTTCCTTGTCAAATTCAGATTGAGGACAACATTCTAATGTCAGATGGAGGTTAGAAGTAAATGGTGTGGACAGAGGCTTACAAGAAGCCATTCCAAATCTAGATAGAAGTTTCTGAATATATTATTTCTGTGAAAGAAACAATTTTTTTTTAATTCTATCTCTGAATATTTCCATACCTAAAATTTGTTTTGCTCCTCCAAAGTCTTTCATATCAAATTCAGAACTGAGGATATCTTTCAGTTCCTGAATATCAGATTTATTTCTGGCAACAATAAGCATATCATCTACATACAATAGCAAGTAGATATATGACTCATCCTTGTGCCTTTTGAAATAAACACAGTAGTCATGGTCACACCTACTGTATTCATGACTAGTCATGAAACAATCAAATCTCTTGTACCACTGATGGGGAGATGCTTAAGTCCATAAAGGGACTTCAGAAGCTTGCATACATGGGTTTCCTTGCCTAATACCTCAAAACCCTCATGCTTGCTCATGAAGATCTCTTCATCGAGATCTCCATGAAAAAAAGCAGTTTTGACATCTAGTTGCTCAAGTTCAAGATTTTGATGTGCTATTAATGCTAGAAGCACTCTTATTGAGGTATGTCTAACTACAGAAGAGAATATCTCGTTGTAGTCAACACACTCTTTCTGACTGAACCCTCTTATAACTAGACGTGCCTTAAACTTTAAACCACCAGCAATTGAGGCATCTTCTTTCTTCTTGAAAATCCATTTGCAAGACACTATTTTTCTTCCCTTTGGTTTAGGTACAATGATCCAGGTACCATTCTTATGAAGAAATTCAATTTCTTCATTCATGGCACCCAACCATGACTTAGACTCAGGACAATTAACAGCATTCCTGAAGGAGGATGGTTCAGGAATGTCAATTTCTTCGGCAACTTGTAGGGCAAATCCTACAAACTCATCAAAGCCGAATCTCAAAGGAGGACGTGCGTTCACCCTCCTTTGTCTATCCCTTGCAATATAGTAGGGAATAGACTCTTCAGGTACAGTTTCAGGATCAGGTTCAATAACAGATTTAGCATCATTTTTCATGATTAGCTATCGTTTGTCTAGAAACAACATGCATCCTTCCTGGAGCTACAGATTCATATTTTAGCTCCACCTTAAGTTCAGCTTGATGAACATCAGGTAACTGAATAGGACTAGGTACTTATTTCAGGATGACACTCTCGTTGAAGGTAACACTCCTAGAGAGTATAACTCTCTTTTCAGATGGTGACCAGATACGGAATCCTTTGACTCCATCACCATAACCAACAAATATTCCCTTGCGTGCTCGAGGTTCAAGCTTACCATCATTTATATGATAGTAGGCAATACACCCGAATACCTTCAGATTGGAATAATCTGTAGGTTTACCAGTCCACACTTCAAATGGAATTTTAAAGTTGATTCCACTATGTGGCGATCTGTTTATCAGATGGCATGTTGTATTAACAGCTTCAGCCCAAAACTCTTTGCCTAAGCCTGATTGAGAGAGCATACATCTAGTTCTCTCCAGAAGAGTTTGGTTTATTCTTTCAGCAATGCCATTCTGCTGAGGAGTGTCCCTAACAGTTTTGTGTCTCGCAATACCTTTGTCCTTACAGAATTCCTCAAATTCAGATGAATAGAATTCTAGACCATTATATGTTCGTAACAGTTTAACCTTCTTTTGTGTTTGATTTTCTACTAAGCTAACCCACTGCTTAAACTTTATAAAAGTCTCAGATTTATGTTTCATCATGAATACCCAGGACATCCTGGAGTAATCATCAACTAAACATAAATAAAAACGAGCACCCCCAAGAGATGTTACTCTAGAAGGGCCCCAACAGTCAACATGGATATAATCCAAAATACTATTTGTGTAGTGTATGGCTTTACCAAACTTAGTTCTATGTTTCTTACCAAAAACACAATGATCACAAGAATTTAATTTACTGACTCTATGACCAACAAGAAGATTAAGATCAGAGAGAATTTTCATACATTTCTCTCCCATATGTGTGAACCGCATATGCCATAGTCTGGTAAGTTCAGCTTTGTCTTTAGATGCTGGCTCTCCGGATGTGACAAAAATAGCCCATGTCACTGTGGAACCTATCAGTGTGTATAGCGTTCCAGTTTTCTGCCCCTTCAGTACAACATCATCTCCTCGGTGAACATTCAGTGTTCCCTCTCTACCACTGAATGAATATCCCTGATCATCCAGAACACCAAGAGAAATGAGATTCATTGTCATCTCAGGGACATATCTCACATTTGAAAGTGAGACAATTTGGCCATCCCAAGTTCTCAGTTTGACTGTGCCGATTCCAACCACCTTACATGGTTGGCTATTCCCCACCACAACATGACCAGCTTCCTTCTTGTCATATTTGCTAAACCACTCTAAGTGAGTGCTTATATGGAAGGAAGCACCAGTATCCAGGATCCAAGAATCTGATCTTGCGATCGTTGTGGAGATTACCAACACAAGGTCTTCTCCATCATCCAGATCATCAAAAGTCACAGCAGCAGCAGGTGGGGGGTTAGGTTGACCTTGCTGTTCCAGCCTTGCTCTCTTCTTCGGGCACTCAGTTTTCCAATGTTCTTTCTGTTTGAAGTAGTGACAAATGTCACCCTCCTTTGACCTCTTCTGTATCTTATTTCCCTTCTTCTTGAATGGAACAGGTTGTGGCTTCCTGTTTGTCACCACCAGTCCAGCAGGATGTTGTTCAAGTCTTTCAACCACTGCCTTCTGCCTCATTTCTCTGGAGTGTAGGGCAGCCCGAACATCCTCTAGTGTGATCTCCTTTCCCACAATGAGAGATTCAACAAAATTTTCTTAGGAAGGAGGAAGAGAAACTAATAGTAGAAGTGTAGCATCCTCATCATCCACCTTAGCATCCACACGTTTAAGGTCCATGAGAATGCTGTTAAAGTCATCCAGATGCTTCTTCAAAGAGGTTCCCTCTTGCATCCTCAGTGTGAACAGCCTTCTCTTCAATAGAAGCTTGTTCGTCAATGATTTAGTCATGTACAGAGACTCAAGCTTGAGCCACAGTCCTACAGTAGATTCCTCATCTGCTACCTCAGCAATGACTTCATCCGACAAGCTCAATAGAATGGTGGAGTGTGCTTTCTCTTCACGTCTCCAAGCCTCAGCCTCGGTTATTCCAAGAGCAGCAGCAGTGTGTGGACCGAAGCCTTGAACTAGAGGACTCCAAATATTGAAGTTTTTTAAATGCGCTCGCATTTTAATCTGCCACATACTAAACCCATTTCTGCCGTTGAATTTCTCAATCATGGTGTTTAGGGTTCCAGCCATTTCAACAGAATATTGCTTGTACAGAAATATCTCAAACCCTAAATACACAATTGCTCGAAAAATCTCAAACCAAGCTCTGATACCAATTGTTGGGTAATTACGCTTCCATGGGTAGTGAGATTAAAAACAAAAAACAACAGAAACACAGAAAACAAGCAATATATATCCCAATCCAAGCTAGCATCCACGATAGAATCAAAAACGAGAAATCAACATAGGAAATAACGTGGTTCGCTAGTTGCTCAGTACGACTGGCTACCTCCACCAGAAAACGCTTATGCGTTACAGATTAAAACCAAGAAATATAACGTCTTACAGTATGCAGCATGCAGTAGTCGCGAAATCGTCCAGAGAGAGAAGAGGGATGATGAACAGTTCAAACGGGTCAAAAAACAGCCGCCCGAAAAATAAATTACAAATCGTTTTATATGAAAAATAAACATCCGGTTCATTTAACCGAAGCGGGTCGGATCATGGAACGGGTCATGCTCTGCTCCAAAAATTTCGGCCTGCTGACCGGTCAGTGGGACCTCCGTTATTGTGCTACTGCTGCATCCCCGGGCTTTTAATATTTCCTTTCCTACACTTACATGAAAATATTAAAATAGAAAAGACATTTGGTTATACAAACAGATTATTAAGTAAAAAACAAATTACATATACAACAACCCCCTTCATATAATGCAGTGAGTTAGGGAGGGATGGCGATGACCAAATTGATTACCATGATGTGTTTTTTGATTAGATTTTTGAAGGATCCGAGGATAGTTAGTATCATACAGACCTATTTGCAGCCTGCATATCATATGATTCTTAGGTTCGCATCTAGAAATGATACACTAAAATATTATAAATTAGAAAAATACATAATAACTAATGAATTTAGGGAATATAGCAGCATGGTATCCATGACAACCGATATCTAAACTAGTCCTGACAATGCATCTTATGCATTTCTCACCACTAACTATATAGATTCTAAATATACACTAAATAAAAAAATTTTAAGATTCTTAGAGATTGTCCATCCTCATGATGTCTCGGGCATATATTAGTGCATGATAAGAATCTTTAGAAAATATAATAGTTAAAATAAAATATATTGTATTATATTCGATAATGTTTCTAATAATGGAGTAACCATTAACATATTTGTTATGACCAATAGAGATGAGACATTAAAAAAGATTTTCAACATTAATTGTATTTTTCATGTCATTAACCTCATAGTACAAGTAAGGATGAATGGTGTTTCCCCCACTTTAGAAAAAATACATAATTCACTAAAGTATCTTCAGACACCTAGCATATAATAAGAGTTTGGTAGTCTCTATTTGGTTGCGAGACTAAAGAAGAAGAGATTCCAAATGAATGTGAGACACCATTGGAATTATACATATATGATGTTGGAGTCAAGTGTTGGATACGAACACGTGATATCTGACTATTTCAATAGTAAGAGTGATGAACTTATTATTGATGACACTGACTAGGATATAAAAATTTTATGCATGAAATTCTTGAAGATTTTTTATTACATGATGAATATGTGTTCGTCAGTTTATACTCTCACGACTTATTTTGCACTCAGGTACATATGCAACATTAGTAGCATATTTTGAAAGTTTAAAGATGACATAATATTTAGTGACATGGTAGTTGAGATAGAAACCAAGTACTTAAAGTACTGGTCGACTATTCCATCTCTTTATTTTCTAGCTACCTGCATGGACCCTAGGGTTATGGTAGAAGTGATAGAGAACATTTAGGCATACATATCATCCTGCATGAACCAAGATCATCATCCTACAGCATTCATTTATGAGAAGTTGACTAAGTTTTTTACATGCTAGGACACTAGGTTAGGTAGTAGTTGTAGCCAGACTCCGAGTATGAACATGGATACCTTATTCGGAGGCAATCACTTCTCAATTCAGTTAGCGAGGGGGAAATGATTGTGTGGACCATCGAATAGGAGTGAGTTGTCTTGGTACTTAGATACTTAATACTATCACATTTTGATAACAATAACCATGATATTTTAAATTGGTAGAAATTATATGTGCCCACTTATCCTATGTTATCTAAGATGAGATGGAATCTACTAATTTATCTGGTATTGAGCATAGTATCAAAGTCTACTTTTTATATTGTAATCAATGCGATTTTGGATAGGAGATCAAGACTGTACCCATATATCATTGAGGTACTAGCATGCATGAAGGATTGAGAGGTTTCATGGTTGGGTATTAATGATGATACTAGAACAATAGTAGAGGAGTGCTGGTAGATGATGACTCATGGGACTTTGAAAAGGCTGAGCCAATAGCTAGTGATACCATCATATGCTTACATGATGGCGTGAAGATGATGATCAATTGCATACTTTTATCTGTTGGCATTGAGATTGAGGAAGTTGAACTTACTGCTTGCATTATTATTATTATTATTATTATTTATGATTGAGATGAATGATATTTATTTTATGTGGTTATGATTTGTGAGTTATGACATTGTGTTGTTTTATTTATTTTTGCATTGAATGAAGAATGAAAAATTGATGCATTTTTTGATATTTTTTGTGATTTATCATTTATGATATTATGTGGAATAAATAAATAATGTAATGTAATATAATGTTGTACTCACAACACATAAATATTAACTAAAATATGAATTTGTAAAAAAATTGTAAAATAATTTATCCACATTCCACTTCCACAATTCTGAGACTAGAGGTGTCAAACGGGCCGGGCCGGGCCAGCCATTTTTTTAGGGCATGATCGTGCTTCCGTGCCCGGCCCGACACGGTTTAAAAAAGCTGAGCCCGGCACGGCCTGAAGGCACGGCAGGCCGGGCCGGGCCCGAGAGGCAGAAAATTTATTTTTTTTATATATTTAAAATTTTAGATATTGTATAGTATATATATTTATATTTTTAAAAATGTTAAAATTAATTTTTAAAATTAAAAATTAATTAAAAAAACAAAGTTTAAATTTTTTTTAATATCAAATTAGTTTAAATTTTATTATAATTATTAATTATATAATAAAGTTATTAATTTTTAAAAGAAAATTTTAATCATAAAAAAAAATAAATCAATACATTATGTTAGTAAAAATAAAAATTAAAAAAAACATAAACAACACAAATGAAAAATTATCAATCATCCATTTGAAACCGAAGGTCAGAACAAAACAAATATCAGTTTCAACACAACGTACAAACAAAGAGTACAATCAATAAAAACATCGAAAGCAAAAAATAGTAGATCATCATCAATCGTCAATTGGCATATCATGAGAATCATCAGCCACAACATCAAGATCAGTATCATATGGATCATCATCATCGGCAATCAACTCATCTGCCATTGTAGTGGATGTGGATGCGACTGTAATGGATGTCCCTGTCCCAGCTCCAGCACAATCATGGATGCTAAACCTCGATTCCTCCCAATCATTCAAACAAACCAAGGCCTCAACCATATCTGGACGTAATCTCTATCTCCTATCCGAAATCACGTTCACTGCAACAGAAAAAGCAAACTCCGATGCTATGCTCGACACCGGAAAAGTCAGTAGATCCCGTGCCATCCTAGACAGCACGGGAAAGGTGGACTCATATGATTTCTACCACTGTAATAAATCAAGATTCTTAGTATCAGAATGTGATAGGATTGAGCAGTAATCGGTATCTAAGTACCGAGACAGCTCGCTCCTATGTGATGGTCCACCCCTACGTTTCCCCCTCGCTAGCTGAATGAAAAAATCATCATCTCTGAAAAAGGTATCAATGTCCGTAATCACAGTCTCACTACTACCACCACCATACCTAGTATCGTAGTATGTGAACAAGTCAGTCAACTTCTCGTGAATGAACCCTTCAGGTGTCTCTTCCAGGTTCATGCACGAGGAAATGAAAGTCAGGGTGTTTTCTACCCCTTCCACCTTAACCCTAGGGTCCATGCATGCAGCGAGGCAATAAAGAGATGGAACGGTGGACCAGTATTTCAAGTAATTGGTCTCCATCTCTACAACCATATGGCTAAGCGTCGGATCAGCTCGATACTTCCTAAACATGCTACTAATGTTGCATATGCAACGGAGTGCAATGCAAGTGGTGGGCGTATAAACCGACGAACACATGTTCGTCGTGTCATAAAATATCTTCAGGAATTTCATAAATGAAATTCTTGAAGCCCAGTCAGTATCGTCAATAATAAGTTCGTCACTCTTACTATTGACGTAATCGGATATCACGTGTCCATATCCAACACATGATTCTAACATCAGGTACGTGTAATTCCAACGATGTCTCACATCCGATTGGAATTTCTTCTTCTTAAGATTCGTAGAAAACAGAGACTATCAAACTCTTGTTGTCTGCAAGGAGTGCGAATATATTTTAGTGTATTGCGTATATTATCCAACGCGGGGGAACACACCTTCATACCTGCTTGAAAAATCAGGTTAATCACGTGACACATGCATCTGACATGAAAGATCTCTCCTAATGCTGCATCTCTAATATTCCTAACAAACATATTGATCACTACTCCATTATTAGAAGCGTTATCAAATGTGATACTAAAAATTTTATTTTGAATTTTATATTCCCCAAAGATTTTCATCATACACTCAAAAATGGTCGGGCCATCATGAGGATGAAGAATCTCAGAGAATCCTAAAATTTTTTTATTGATTGTCCAGTTAGAATCTACATAGTGGCTCGTGAGACATGCATAAGAAGAATCATCGTGACTTGTCCATATATCGAACGTCACGGACACCACTCCACTATATGCCATAAATTCCTTGATTATTTTTTGTTTTTTTAACTTATATATCTTTAGTATGTCATTCCTAGATGTGGACCTAGGAATCCTACGATAGGCAGGCTGAAAATATGTCTGCATGATGCACACTACCCTTGGATCTTCCGAAAATCTGATCGGAAGACCCATCAATGTGATGAGTCTGGCCATGCCGTCCCTGCCCAACTCGCTGGAGTATATGAAAGGAGTAAACTTTGAGACTGAACTCGATCCAGTCTCAAAAAATGCAGTGCCAAGTTGGGTTTGCCTAGGATCTAATGGTCCATGTTTTTTTGTGCATAATTCGGCATGCCTTTTTAGGTGCCCAGTCCTAAATGAACTCTTACATGTTAAAAGTCCCATACAATATTTGTACTGTGTCATTTCTTGTTCCTCACCCCTAACATTTTTTTGTGTTATGATTTTAAAATGAGTCCAAACTACAGAAGTCCTAGTTTTTTGTTTTTTAGAACTTTGGGTTGAGACGACTGGAGAAACCAAAGTTTCAGTAGCCTCACACCTATGTGTAATATTTTCATTTTCTAAATTTAAATACGTGTCATGTGTATTTGTCATTTTTTTGATTTTTTATTTTTCCTAAGTTTGATCTAGAGAGAGAAACTATAGAGAGAGAAAGTAAAAAAACCATAAAATAAATTACCCGGTAAAAGTAGTGAGGTCGGTCACATGCACGGTGCACCGCAGTCAAGCTCTAATATTCAAAACTCAAGTCGAGTTTCACGAAAATCCAAGCCGAAAGCAAAATCCCGAGGCCCGAGAGAGAGAAGCACTATTTTTGTGAGAGAAAGAGAAAGATTTGAGAGAATATATATTATTGAAAAACATAAATGTTAAAGGGAGGGGGGGTAGAATTTATAGATTAAAGATATTAATTTTTTATAAAAAAAGATATTTTTTTTATATTTTTTTGAATTTTTAATAATTATTTAGGGGGCAGAATCATAAGGACCGTTGGATTCTGCCCCCTAGCCGTTGGAGGCGAATCCAATGGCTGAAAATTAATATTATTAATCTTTTTTAATTTTTTTTCCGTTGGGTTGGGGACTTGGGTCGGTTCGGGATCGGGAATCGGGGTAGAGGCCAGAGGGCCTCGTGGAACTGGAAGTGGAAGGAAGTGCCAAGTGGGTGTGGACGTGGGTTGGGACTTGGGAGTTGGCCAGTTGGGACCGAGGGTCGGGTCCTATCAGACCCAACCCGCGGTCTTTTTTTCGGGAGGGGCCGGGCACCGTGTGGCCGCGTGAAACCGGCATGGGAAGAACCCGTGCCGGTGTGCAGTGCCACGGGCCGAACCGTGCTGGGTTAGGCACAACACGACACGGCACGACTCATGCCTAACCCGGGCACGGCACAGGCCCGGGCACAGTTTTTTATCGTGCCAGGCAGGCCCAGGCACGGCAGAACCGTGCCGTGCCTCGTGTCGGGCCGGGCCGGCCCGGCCTGGTTGACACCTCTATCTGAGACCGAGATGGTGAGTCGAGTCATGAGGGTGACTATGCGAGTCGGTCTCAGACTTGAACTCAAAGTCCGAGTATCTAGGCACCTTGTTATGCCAAGGCTAAGCTAAGCTAGAAAACTAGGCTGACTAAATTATAGATGTGTCATGCCTAGCACCGTAGAGTGGCCCAATTGGGCCACCAAAAACTAGGCATGCTAGCACGACATGACCCATTAAACACCTCTATATCCCATAAGATTGTATTGGTCAACCAACAATAAGACAACACAATTTTACTAGAAAATATATTTTAGGATATTGGTATGACGCTTTGATCCTAGGGTTTGTATATTTGATTCGAATGATACATATTCAAATAATTTAATTTATGTAGGGTTTGGATATAAAATGAAGGTTTAATTGTTATAGAATGCCCATTTTTTATAACAACATGCAATTTTGTTATCACCATTGAGCTCATCCTAATAATGATTTCAATGTATAAGTCTTTTTAATACTTTACCACCAAGACAAAAAATCATCTCTACTTGAGAGTTATTTATAAGATCATATCTTTTAAATAACTCATCATCTATCATTAATAGTTGCTTTATATGTACATTATTATTCTCCATTCTCATTGGTTATTAAGACTAATAACTGATGTGATTTATAAGTAATTTCACTTTTAGCATTTTAAGTGTCATACTCATATAATTAATATATGATTTTCTCAGATCTCACTAGTGAGAACCATATGACTAAATGCAACTCAAAGAGTTCTCACTACCTTGTGAGACACAACCACTTGTGCATTTCATATATATTACCTATTTTCTATCATGAGGATGTGACCCCTACTGAGGATGTGACCCCCACACTAAAGTGAACATCTACTTTAGCATGATATTAGGGAGAGATTCAATGAGCTACAAGAGAAGAAATCTCGTGAATCTTAGGTTCCCAATGATGGCCCTCACGAGAATCTAAGATACAAACTCCAATCACATATTATTTTGGTTAATTTTCTAAATCGACACTAGAGAAGGGGGGTGGTTGAAAGTTAGGCCCCAACTCTATGGTTTAGTTTGTCTTACATCCCTTGCTTGATTATGGATCTCTTGGTGAGTGCCAAAATTTTTCTTTATGGTTATTGTTATGCTTTGACTTTTGTATTGGTGCATGGGGTAGAAGAAGAATAATGATATTTTTCTAAATTTATCTTCTTTCCTCTTTTATGCCTTAGAATTTATCACACCTCTAAGTATAAAATGATAGCTTTTGAAAGATAATACAATTTTGGCTTTGGTATGTTAAGTTTGAGGTCATGACTTTAGAAAGTGGTAATGATTTTGTAATGCATCATAATCTTTCTATGATACAAATTCATGGTACTAGGAAGTTTCTATGACTTGTACCTTTTGTCTTTGTAATACAAAATTATGGTGTTGGGAATGACCATGGCTTTAGTATTAGTCTCTCTTTTGCAACATATAGTTTTGGTGCAAGGAATGGCCATGGTATTGGTCTTGACATTTTTCATGTATTAAATCATCAAGGCATTGGCCATGACCTTTATCATGTATCAAATGATCATAGTACTAAAAATGGCCACAACTTTGTGATTGACTTTCTCATGTATCAAATGGTTGTAGTACTAGGAATGGTTGTGATTCCAAGAATAACCATGACTTCAACCTTGACCTTTCTCATGTATCAAATGGCAGCAGTGCTAGGAATGACCATAACTTTGAAAATTAGCCCATACATCTAAGTTGTGGCATTTTTTTCTCTTGAGGGAAAGAGCTATGGCCTTGGAAAAGTGCCTATGCTTGAGTAATACCCACTATAACATAATGTATCCAAAAGTCATGATGCTGAATAATTGTTGTAGGTTTGGCCTTAGATGTTTTGGCTTTATAATTTTTTATTGCTCAAAAGTCAGCTTCAAAAAAATATCATGACTCTAACTTGAGAATACACAACCTTGGTAAAAATAAATTCACAATGCTAGGAAGTGACCATGAATTTTAGTACCATTAGGGTACTTGATTACTATGATATGAAATTAATATTGCAATCATTAAATTTGTATGAGATAAATATGCCTACAACTTCAGATAATATTATAACCAAAAACAATATATTATATAGTTGAAGAATTATACTAATAAGGTGGTAGAGTTATGGTGTATAATATTGTCACAACTAAATAAGTAAAGTTTTATTCAAGAATAGATATCAAAACTACCCGATGAGCTACACATCACCAAGTCATCAAACACCTCTAAAAATATATTAATTTCATAGTTATTCATTAAAATCCACCAAAACTTCCATGTCATAAAATTGATCTAATTATGACTCATTTTCATCCATAAATACTATCAAATATCATCAAAAAAGATACAAAAATATTCAGTAGTTTACATAGTGAATAAACTAACACATTAAAATTTTTGCTCATCTTCGAGCAATGACTTCTCCATTAGTAAAAATATTTTGCTTCGTCATCTCAAACAAAAACAAAATTCTCTACAACTAAGTTTGAGTATTGTAGTGTCTCAAGATAGTAGAAAATCTTTTCGTAAATATATAAATAGTCATGGAAGGATTTGAGTTTTGAGACTATACCTATGGGAAACTTGAGTGTGTATAATAATTCATGTAATGAGTATATGGTTTATTATATCATACATCCAAAAAAAAAAAATCTTAAGTTGTATCCTAAGTAATGTTGTTTTTAATATTCATAGCTACACTATCAATAGTTTTTCACCTCAATTAGTGATTTTTATCATCCAAGCTAGCTTTTTAGTATATAACTTTTTTTTACCATCAATCTTACATCAGTTGCACTTCCTTTTTTGGCCCTTCATTCTTTGGATGTTGTGGCTATCAGGAATGTCATGGCTTCTTCTTTGGTTCTAACATAACCTATTTCTTTTTGTGCCCTTATGGATGTGGCACTGAGCTTGGCTATGGCTTAGTATTTAAGCTTCTCTTATCCCATTTCTTTATTTAATACCAAAGTCTCGATGATGAGCATGGTTGTGGCTTTATCTTTAAGCTTTTGTTGGCATTTTCCTTTCTATAACCTCGAGGTATTGACATTAAGCACAAATATGACTTTTCATTATATTAGTAATGTCTTCCTCACTTGTTCTATTAGCTTCTTTTAAGTTGTCTATTTAGATTCCTCTAAATTCAAGGCTTTTAAGTATGTTGCGACCTCATAGTAGTCATATTCTTAATCTTCATCACATCCACAACTCTAAAATAGTTATTCCATGTCATATTTCTATCTTTATTTTGAGTTATTTTATTCTTTACATAGCCCTGGGGTAATCTTCATTCTATCATTTGTTTCTTTTCTTCTTTCATTCACAACTAGAGATAAGAGTTAGGCTTGTAATTCTACTAGAGCAGTAACTTTGTAAGATGTTGTGGTGTTGCAATTTCCATATATGGAAATATTTGTAGTGAAAGCCATGACTTTTGAAAAATTCTCTCTTTAAGCTCTAATTTTTGGGAAAGCTACAATTCTATCCGTTTTAAAAATTTTAGTATTATTTTGCACTATTTGTTGCCAATTTAGCTCTTTTCCACTTTTAAATAATATTAATAAGCACTTCTTCGAGTTTTATTTAATATTACTTGGTAGTTCATTAAAACATTTTTCCTTCATCGATAATGTTAATTGACCAATTAAATTTTCTATATTTCTCATTGTCAAAATCATGTGACCCAATCTTATTTCAAGCTCTCTATTTGAGTATTTTGATGATCATTTCTCTTTCTCAACTCGATCAATATAACATTCATACTATCATCCATAGTTGATTTTTCTTCTATTCTTGGAGGTTGATAATTTGAGCTTCATCTTCATTGATTATTATATCTCATCAAATTTTTTTTCAAAGTTCCTTAGAGCCTTCCAATATTCTATAGCCCACTTTAATAGCTTACATATGAAATTTTTTTGATTTCTCATGTTTGGATGATGATACATCAAATCATTATTATTGAGTTGAAGTACATATCATTTGCTTTTCAATCCATTAACCTCTTCCATGTGATAAATATGATCTACATCCATTATCCTCCATTAACCTCTTCTCCTCTCCTCTTGGGTTTCAACTTTTGATAGGAAATCTTTCATTTTTGCTTCAATTATGGTTGACTAATTTAAATCCAATACAACAGTTTATTTTCTCTCATAGAAATGATTAAATGGAGTTTGATAGTTGGTCATTGTTAGCTCCTTAAATAAGTAATGTGCCTCCCATAGTAATTTAATTATAATTTAACTATTCATGGCAACATCAAACATACACCTCATCATATAAATTAGCTTATTATAAAATATTTGGGCTAGGAATCACAAATCAAATCCATGTTGAGGAACATCCATAACAACTCCTTAACATGATCCCAAGTATCATATAGAGTTTCCTACCGATCCTGTCTGAACTAGCTTCAATACTAAAATACACGAAATTACCGACCAAATTTTTGGTCGCTAATTCTGTGTTTTTTGGTCGGTAAACCAAATAGCGACCATTTACCGACCATAATCATTGGTCCTATTTGTGCTCGTCGCTAAATTTTTTACGGAGGAAAAATTAGTCGATCGGTAAATTACCGACCATTTACCTATCCTCTACCAACGATCATTTATCGACCTTATTCTGATAATTTTTAGACCAAATTAATTAGGTTCGTACATGGTCTCTAAATGATCGGTAATTAATGACTATTTACAGACTATTCACCGACAAATAATTACCGACTAAATTCTAACCATTTTCTGACCAAAAGTACTTGGTCATTTTATGGACTCAAAATAGTCGGTAATTACCGATCATTTTGAGGCCAATTACCGACAACTAATATCCGACAATATTCTGATCATTTTCCGACCAAAAATATTAGGTTGGTAAATGATCTCCAAATGGTCGGTAATTACCGACAATTTACAAACCATTTACCGACAAATAATTTCCGACTATATTCCAACCATCGGTAAATGGTCACAAAATGGTCGTAATAACAAAAAAAAGCACGACAAAAAATTGACCAAACTCTTTTAAAATCATTGGTTGGTAATTGATCTCCAAAAGTATTACTGACCATTTGGTGACCTTTTACCGACCATTTGGTGACCTTTTACCGACAATTTGGTGACCTTTTACCGACCATTGATATTAAAAAATTTTGGTCGGTAATTACCGATCAAATTTTTTTTTTGTAGTTTTTCTGCAATTGCTACAGAAACTGGAACTGATAACACAAAAAAAACCCTCCAATCAACTTTCAGTTTTGATGCAGTTGCTGCAGAAACATATACAGATAACACAAAAAAAATCTAATTACCTCCAGCAAACAACTATATATACTACACATATATATTAAAAACATCGAGCGAAAATGAAATCCAAGATCAAAGTTTAAGGCATTGAAAAAAAAATGTATAATACACTCAATCATCAAACCTAGTTTCATAATCATTATATTGTGACGTTTCTAGTCCACACGATGAGATGTCAGGTATTGGGGTAAGCTGTCTAATGCTACTAGTCCTGATGCGGTTGCTACAGGTGCTGCTGTAGGTGATGGAGTAGATGCTGTAGATAGAGCATTATGCCAAACAATCTGAGATAGATCATTAGGGTTGAACTACAATCCTTCCTGAAACTTCTTTATAAGCTTGTCAAAATGCATACGCAACTCATCCCTATCATCCTCATAGTTGATCATGCATCGCTCGGTATCGACCAACTGAAACTGTATCAAATTTTGCATCGCGTCCTAAAATTCCTCCATCTTTGAGAATGAATTCGAAACTGGTCCTGAAAATTCAGCTTCATTATCTGGTCATCTATGTGATTAGAATGATGATGTCGACGAATCTATGCCATAGACGAGCATTTTCTCCTTGCCATCAACAACCACATAGCCTAATCATATCAGAGATAACTATAATCATCTTTATCATGTATCATAACTCCATAAACAAACTAACATAGCCATTCAGATTCTTCGATATCATATAATTGTACTAGTGTTGTTGAACCATCACTATTAGATTTAACTTTAACTATACATAATTTACTTTCACTAGTTATATTCAAATAATCAAATAATATTTCATTATCACTGGTAGCCAATAATCTCTTAATGTATGGTGGTGGATGTGCTATTAGATAGCTTTCCCATGAAAGTGTTAGGGCTCTCTATTACTACTAGTTACCTCTATGAGCTAATTTTCAGTTCTCTATTTTGAAATAGTACTCTTGATTCTCTCAATTTTTATGTTAAGAAAGGTTAGCTTATCCATAAAACGTTCACTCTTAAAATATGGACATAAAAGAAAAAAAATAGACAAGGAAAGTACAAAACAAAATAATTCCATAATTCAAATAGGTTAACAAGAGTAGTTATTAAATTTGGAAAAAGTTATCAAACTAGCATTATCTAAACTACTAAAAAAGAATTATTTTATCTCAATGATAATTTTGTCAATTCATATTTACTAATCAAACTAAATAATCCCCAGTAATAATATCAAAAACTTATTGTAACTTTATTATACTACCAAATTTTATTAGTTAGATAGTATCTTAAAAGCTCATTATTTAGTATATCTCATCAACAAAGATCAGCAAGTATATAGTTAATACAAATAGTTAAGAGGATTTTTATCTAGAGATCAATCCTACATGGATTGTATCAGTAGTTCAGTCAACCAAAAGTGAGACAACAAAATTTTAGTAAAAGAGATATTTTAGGATCTTTGTATGACCCTTAGATCCTAGAATCTATCCATTTGATTCATATGATGCATATACAAATAATTTGATTTATGTAAGATATGGATAAAGTAAAAAGGATGGATTATTGTATAATGTTATTTTCCAAACATCATATAATATTGTTATCATTATTGATGCCATCCTTATGATATTTATCTTATAGTTATCTGCTCAATATTTTCTCACTAAGATAACAAATCATTTATAATCTAAAGTCATTTATAAGTTAATAGCTTTTAGGTAACTCATCAACTATATTTGATGGTTGTTTCATATATATATATATATATATATATATATATATATATTTATTTATTATTATTATTATTATTATTATTATTCTTAGATCTCAAGTATCATAAAGACCAAGAACTAATGTGGTTTATATGAATTTATGTTTTTGGCTTTGTAAGTATCATTCTCACACACTTAACATATACTTTCCTCAAAAATCATTAGTGGAAACCATATGAGTGAAAGAAACTCAAAGGGTCATCACCACTTTTTGAGTCACAACTACTAATGCATATTATGTGCATTATCTATCACCATCCACGGTGACAATGCAACTCCCACATAGAAGTTGAAAACCCTTAGAAAAATATTCTATTAAATATCCATATCAACTAAGAACCAATTCTTCTAAAACATGTATAATGGATTGCCATGTAAAATTAGTCATACTTTCAACTTCATAAGAACTATACTCAACAAATAACATATCTCAATTTTGAGTTTTAACATATAGGTTTTTCTCAAGCATCATGATCGAAAGGGTTGTCCATTTCTTTTTACCATATATACAAATAAGACTTATGGTTTACCTATCATCATCTACCATGAAAACATGACCAATAAATCAATAATCAAATCCCTAATTCAAGTTATATTTAATTATCATACTCATCAATTTTCATTCCACAATATAAATCAAACACATTATTTATTCATAAAGTCATTCATATATAATTTAAATCATGATTATACAAACCCTAGACCTCAATTTAGCCTGACATTAGGGAAATATTTAATAAGGTATAAGAGAAGAAGTCTCATGAATATTGGTTCATGATGATAGCCCTATCTAGGACATAACCCCTAATCTTTCAATATTTTGGTTGATTTTTGAAATCCACCCTAGTGAGAAGAGTTTGAAAGTCATTCTCCTAACTATAGAGTTTAGCTTATATCTTCTATCCTTGGCTTGCTCATCTATCTCCCTATTAAGTATGAAAATTGACCCTAGAGTTTTTGTTTCACTTTCACTTTCATCTTGCGGTGTGGAGAAGAAGAAAAAGAATAATGTTTCTTTTTTTGCAAATATGACTATTTTCTCATTTATACTCTAGAATTGGCATTTCTTTAAGTAGAAAATTATAGTTTTTGAAAGATTCTATGACTTTGGCATTGGTCTCTTAAGCTAAAGATTATGACTTTGGAAAGTGGTCATGACTTTGGAATGCATCATAATCTTTCTATAACACAAGTCATGGCCCTAGGAAGTCTCCATCACTTGTGTCTTTTGTCTCTATAACACAAGTTATGGTGTTGGGAATTGTCATAGTTTTGACATTATCTTTCTTTTGTATCAAATGAACATGACATTGGAAATGACCAAGATGTTTTTTTTGACCTTTCTCATGTATCAAATATCCATGGTGCAGAGAATGAACATGGATTTGGCCTTGACCTTTATCATTTATCAAATGATTATGGTACTAGAAATGGCCATGGTTTCATCCTTGATCTTTCTCATATATTAAATAGCTGTGGTACAAGGAATAGCCATGGCTTTGGCCTTTACCTCTCTCATGTACTAATGGTTGTGGTGCTAGGAATGGCTACATCATTAGTAATTAGCCCATACATCCAAGTTATAGTTTCTCCCTCTCTTGAGGGCAAGAGTCATAACCTTGAAAAATGGACATGCTCGAGTAATAACCTATATAACATAATGTGTCAAAAAAAGTAGCAGCAGATAATTGTCATGACTTTGGCCAATGCAATTTTAGTTGTATAATTTTTTATAGCTCAAAAATTATAACTTTGTGAAAAATGTCACAACTTTGACTTAAAAATACAAAATCTTGGTAAAGATAAAGTTGTCACTAGGAAGTTGTCATAACTTTTAGTACCAATGGGTTCATTACTATGACATGATATTAATATCATAGCTATTTAATTTTTATGAGATAAATATAGTTGTGACTCTATGATAATATCATAGTCAAAAATATGTATTACATAGTTGAAGAATTATATTAATGAAGTTGTAGAGTCATGATATAAAAATTTTCATAACCAAATAAGTAGAGTTTTGGCCAAGAAAGAATATTGAAACTACTCAATGAAAAGTATATCACCAAGTCATCAAATACCTCTAAAAATATAATTATTTCATAACTATTCATTAAAATCCACCAAAAGTCCAAAGTTATATAATCGATCCAATTATAGTTAATTTTCATCCTTATACATCATCTGATATCACAAAAAATATAAAAAAAAAATATTTGGTAGTTTATATACCAAACAAGAAGTAAAGAACTTCTACTATACAAGGATTCTAGTGAGAAGAATGAGGTTATCATGATCAAGGTGGGGTCAACCTTCCCAAGGTGGGAGCGACTTTGTGACTCCTTGCCCACCACAATAAAAGATTTGTTACTATTGTAGTTAGTAATGTCCCAACAAATAGCTTTATTATTTTATTATTTTTTCTTATAACATTTATGCTATTATTTATTTTTTTTATTATTATTATTTTATTTGTTATGTTATTGGTTTTAGTGATAAAAATATTGATTAATAAAGTTTCCAAAGGAAAAAAATGATAAATCCAAAATTATCCTTGCATCAATATTAGACTTTTCATTTAGCAATGTTGATAAGACTTACACATAAAATCATTAATATTTGGATAAGATCAAATTTATCTAGGGAATGATCATTTAGGCATTCACAATTTTTTTAAAACATTAGAAGCTTGGACTTGGGAGAAGAACAAGATTTTGGTTTAGCTTCTTCTCATTTCTTATTTCTATGTCATTAAGTATAAGGAAGAGAGAATCTAACGAGAGCTAAGTTAAAAAAAACTAACCATAATGCACTTTTTATGATTTTGGATTTTGGAAAAAACTCTAACCATGTATAAAAAAGATTTTTTATGGTTCTAGTTCATATTGAAGTTGTTTTGGATTATGTTTCAAAGTACTTTTGGGTTAGGATTGAGCTGGAGAAGTTTTTGTATAGAAAACATGATAAATTATAAAGGAGATGTTAATAACAAACTTTCGAGAAAAAATAAAAAATACTTGTCTTATCCTGAACATATGGTGGATTATGATCATACAAATTGAGTGATTCTAATTGGTAAATAATCATAAGAGATATCCCTACAATTATGTAGAAGGCACCAGGCACAAACTATAGCTCTATGGCTCCTGAATAATGGTTTAAAGGTGAGTTTTAGGTAAGTGTATGCAATGTTTTGGATGTAGTTGTAGAAACTTGGCCATAAGTTGAGTTTAACACATCCAAATTGAATGATTCAAAATTATGGACAAACTATACTTATAGGATAATACTTTACTTGTAGTAATTATATGCAATTCATAACCCGACAATTCCTAGAAAATTTTCAAACAGGAAATTATGTGCAAAAAAAAATTGATTCTATTGGCGAATAAAAATAGTCTTGATGTTTTGTATCATAACTTGGGTTTTAGTAATTTAAATTTAATGATTCAAATAGGAGAAGAAACCTTATAACCATAGCTTCAAAATATTTGAATTAACCTTTGTAAATTTATGTATTTAAGTCCTTTTACATAGAGTATAATAGTAGGCAACCGAGTGAGTTGGACTTGCAGACATGTTTGGCATTAAATTACCATAACTTGAGTTTGGATGATCCAAATAAAATGATTTTAATTCATACTAAAATTAAATTTATTGTGATACTACTTTTGGTTGTTTTTTAAATATGAAATAGTTCTGATGGATTATGTATTTGTGACGAAGAAGCTTGACCCAAGAATGGGGTTTCGAAGATATAAATCAAAGAAAAAAATTTGTTTTTGGTTTATTCTTCATTAATCTCTACTTGTTTCAAATTTTATGTTTGATCTCCACACTTATTTCCATTTTTAGTTCTGTGTTTGTTTATAAAATTACATTTAAAAGGTGTTACAAGGATATACATATATTCTCCATTTGAACCATAAATGAATTGGTTGTTCTTCATTCTTCTATTCTAATTTTAAGTTTTATGATTATTGTTCTACTATTTAAATAATTTATAATTTAACTACATATTATTTGTTTTTATGTGATTTTAGAAAATTAATGGTAAATGGATTATCATGAAAATTACATGAGCATTAGAATATACTATTTGAGTATAAATATATATACAATATTATAAATTACTATAAATGAGTTTTAATGGCCTTAATACAATGCTATCCATCATATTTGAGCCAATGATAGATTAATATACCAATTAATGGTTAAACTAGCAATACTGAGAATGAATATAATATAGTAGCACACTATTTTATGGCATAGTGGGATCGTACTATGTTATAAATATTTTTATACTAGCTTATAGCCCAATGGGATCATTCCGGTGATTCCTTTATCACTAATACCAAAAGAATTGGCTAAACTTATTTTAGAATAAAATGATAAGTATATATGTGAATTGTATGATTTGAGTTTTGAATGAAATATTAGCATATAAAATTTCATTTTTAAAGTGATTAAATAAATGAAAATATGTGAAAGTGTGTGTGTGTGTGTGTGTGTGTGTGTGTGTGTGTCAATTTCTGAATTCACAAAAGAAAACTACACATATTTCAAAAAGAAACATATTTTTGTATTTAATCAAAATCAAAATAGAATTGCATAAAGCTACTAAGCATGAAAACGCTTAGTGCAATGTTTTTTTTGCATAGATACTAAGTGATTAGAGATGAAATAATAGACCACACAAGTATAGAGTAATTTTCAAGTATATACTCTATCCCATGCATCAATTCATTGTTTTAAAATTAGATTATTTAGTAATGAAATAAAAAATATATAACTTTTCATAAAATATACTTGAAAGAGGTGAACTCTTACTATAATTTTGGAAATATTTTGTTAAAGGGAATGGATTGTTATTTCATGTAAATGTTTTAAAGAAAGTCTATGGGACCTCTTGAAAAGATTTAATGTACACTTTTTTTCCTCATGAATGTTAACAAATATTCATATAAAAATGATTATATGAAACGTGATTTGATAAATAGTTTCCAAACAAAAAAATGGATTTGCATCCTCAAATCTACTCTGACCTTTTGAATTTAGCTCAAGTTTGGGAGAATGACAATTTAGTGGTATATCAGAGGTAAGGTTTAGGAAATTCTATAAAATTACTTTGGAATTGTGACATGCATTGCATTTGCATATAAAAAGATGACATTACTTTAATGCAATCTTGTTGCTCTTAAATGGGTAAGCATAAAAAGTTCATGCCCCAATATAACTAGAAGTGACTCTAGGAGTCGCCCATATAGTCCCTCTATTATGGATGGAGAACAAACATTCCATGTTTCATTGATACATGAGCAAAGTCAAGCCATAGAAGGTAGTATGGAAAAGCCCAAGTATTGCAAAGAGCATCACAACCAGCTTTAGTTGTCTCTTAGTGGACATCCATAGAAAGAATGGAAAGATATCAACCCATAGACTTTCTTGGAAAGTAAGATAATAAGCCTTCTATGGTAGAATGTTTCATAGAAGAATGTTTCAAAAAATTCATTGCATAGCAGAAAAAAAAATTTAAAGAGTGCATCATCTTTGTAATAGGCAAATGATGCTTATTAGTGGTGGATGTATGTGACTATAACTACACCACTAAAAAGTGTTACATTGGAGTTTTTCATAGAATAATTCAATAGGAAATATGTTGGTCATATTTAAGTGAGCAATATTAAAAGAGAATTTCATAATTTTAAGTAGAGAATGATGAGTGTGATGAAGAATTTAAGAGGATTTACTCGATTTAGCAACTATGCTTCAGAGATACTAGTTGCTGAGAAGGAGAAGTGTCATAAGTTTGAGAATAACCTCAATGACTATATTCGAGCCCATGTCATAGGTTTCGGTCATGATGAATACTCTATTGATTATGACATTTGCATTAGTAATAGGACTAATTAAAGAATCACATTATTCTAGTCGGCCAATAGCACAAGGATGAGCTCAGAATACTAGTAGCAGGACTATTCTTGTAGCACCATTAGTAGTTAGTACACCAAAAGATTATTTGAGACTGATTGCATCTCCTTCTTTCACATATTGTGGGAGGAAACATAAATGAGAGTGTTGGAGATTGATAGGTGTTTGTTTGGTTTGTGGATCCAATGAGCACAAAGTAAAAGATTATTCTAGAGCTCATTCATTCATAGCACCGTGGAATGAGGTTACAATTATTAAATTACAAAAGAGTATTGCATCACCAAGTGTGTCGAGACAAGTGACATAGACCATAGGAAGATAGGATGCCCATGCTCTAGCCAAGACATATGCAATGAAGTCAATGAAAGATAAAGATGTCTCGAATGTGATAGTTGGTAATTTTCATATCTTTGAAACTATTGTACATGAATTAACAGATCCAGGATTAACTCATTCCTATATTTTTATTTTCCATTCTATGTTTAGGTAGTTTACTGAATAATGAAACTGAGTATGATATTTTGGTTTCAAATATGTTAGGGTATAGTGTAATTATGAATAGAGTTCATAGAATTGTCTCATTAGAATACGAGAGTATGAGTTCATATGAGACTTAATTGAGTTATCCTTTAGATAGTTCAATGTGATATTAAGGATGGATTGGGTTTTCCATCACCAAGTGGTTGCTGATTGTAGAATGAAGTGGGTGACCTTGAGGCCACTGAGTGGCAAGAAACTAACTTTCATAAATGAGAGGCTAAACAATCTCTCTAATGTGATATATGCTGGCACTACTAGAATAATGATTCAAAATGTGTGTGAAGCCTACTCGGCATATTTAATTGCTATGAAAAAGATGGAGCCAAGCTTATTAGACACCCCTATAGTTTGTGATTTTTTGGATTTGTTATCAGAGGAATTGGTAAGATTGCCTCCATAGAGAAAAATTAAGTTTGTAATTGATGTTATTCTGAGTGCCACTCTGGCATCCATTAAATCATATAGAATTATTCTAGTGAGTTAAAAAATTGAATCTTTAGTAACAAGAGTTATTAGAGAAATAATTTATTTGTTCAAGTGTATCACCATGGAAAATGCTAGTACTCTTTGTTTAAGATGAAAGATGGCACATTTTAGTTGTGTGTTGATTATAGGCAACTAAATAAGATGGCTATAAAGAACAATTAATCATTACTGAAGATCGATGACTTGGTTGACTAATTGAAAGGTACTGATATATTTTCAAAGATAGACGTTTAATCTATGTATCATCAATTAAGAATTAAGGACACTTATGTACATAAGATTGAATTTAGGACATGGTATTGACATTATGAGTTCCTTTTAATGTCATTTGGATTGGCAAATGCACAAGTTAATTGCAATGACTTATAATTATATTTTTTTACCATATGTAGATCAGTTTTTCATGGTATTTATAGATGATATCCTTGTGCATTAAAAGGATCAGAAAGATAATGATATACACCTTCAGGAAGTGCTAGAAACCATGAGAAATATCATGGAAGTGCATAGTTATATACAAAATACAATAAATATGAATTTTGGATGAGAGAAATATCCTTTCTTAGACACATCTTATTGGAAGAAGGAATTAGAGTGGATCCAAAGAAGATATAGGTGATTTTTGAATGGAAATCAGCTAGAAATATCATGGAAGTGCATAGTTTACTAGGATTGGTAGGTTACTATAAAAGATTTGTTAAATAGTTTTTCATGACAATGGGCCTAATGACAAGATTGTTCAAAAAAAATATAAAATTTGAGTGGAGTGAAATGTGTAAATTAATTTTAAAATGTTGAAATAATTCTCAACCAAGGCATCAATTCTTACTCAGCCAACCTATGGTAAAAAATACTTGATTTTTAGTGGTTCTTCATTAAATGTGCTTGGATGTCTCCTTATGCAAGGGGATAAATTAGTAGCTTATGTTCTGAGATAATTGAGGCTGCATGAAAAAAAATTATGCTACGCATGATTTAGAGTTGACATTGCATTGTGTTTGCATTTAAAATATAGAGATACTATTTTTATGAATAAAAGTGTATCATCTACACTTATCACATATGCCTTAAATATTTTCCATCATAATGAGAGCTTAACTTGAGACAACTTAGATGAATGGAATTGATCAAGAATTATGATTATATCATTGATATTCACCCTGGGAAATCTAATGGGTAGTTGTAGACACTATGAGTAGAAAGATAGTACAAGCACTACAAGAATTGATTGCTCATTTTTCATTATTAGATGATGGAGCAATAGCAACAAAATTTATAGCAAAACTAGATTTTTTGAATCGAGTGCTAGAGGTGCAAAAGCGTGATGACAAGATTTCTACAATTTAAGTCAAAAAAGAAAGGGTAAAGAAACAAAGTTTTTAGTGAAATAGAATGGATTCTTGTAATATAGAGATTGAGTTTGTATCTTCAATACTGATGAATTAAAAAATCCATACTTGAAAAGGCACGTAGTGGACACTTTGCTATATATCTAGGTAGCAGAAAAATGTATCAAAATTTCAAAACTTCATACTAGTGGTCCAAAATGAAGAGAGTTAATTTGGAATTTGTGATCAAGTGTATGATGTATCAAAGAGTGAAGTCATATCATCAAGTTCCTTCGAGAATATTTTAGCCTATTAAAATAATAGAGTGGGATTTATGACTGAATGACAATAGATTTTTGGTTGGATTACTAGCAATAGGAAGAAAACATGATTTACTTTGGGGCATGGAAGACCAACTAACTAAGTTACCTCACTTCCTACCAACGAGAACAAAATATTCACTTGATAAGATAGCAGAGCTTTACATAAAGGAAATAGTTTTGTTACATGGGATTCGAATGACAATTATTTCAGATATAGATTTAAGGTCCACCTCAAGATTTTAGGGAAGGCTACAAGATGCTTTAGACAATAGATTGAATTTTAGCAAAATATTTCACCCATGGATGGACGAGCAATCATAAAGAGTAATCTAGGTGTTAGAAGATATGTTAATAAGTTGTATGATTCACTATGATGGTAGTTGGGAAAGATACACTCCTCAAGTTACATTTGTATATAATAATAGCTTCTAGTTGAGTATTGGAATGAAGCCTTATGAAGTTCTATATGGAAGAAAGTGTAGAACACCAATGTATTGGATATAGTTAAGCGACATGAAAATAATTGGCCCCAATTTGATTCAAGAGACCAAAGAAAAGATAAAAATGATTAGAGAAAAACTAAAATATATATATGGATAGATAAAAGTCTTATGCTGACTTGAAGAAAAAGGTCATACATTATGAGATCATCAAAAAAATTATTTTTGAAAGCTTCTCTTGGAAAAAAGTTATGAGATTCAGAAAAAAAAAGAGTAAGTTGAGCTCTAGGTTCTTTGGGTCATATGAGGTGATTGAGAAAGTAAGTCCAATGGAATATAGATTAGGCATATTGCCAAAATTGGAAATGATCGATAATGTTTTCCATGTTTCAATGTTAAGGAGGTATAAGTCAGACCCATCATATGTGGTCTCTTTCGAAATTATTGAGCTTTGACTAGACTTGACAAGTTGACATACAAAGAGGAGCCTATTGAAATCTTAGTTGGAGAAAGTCAAATAATTACAAAACAAGCAAATCCCAATAGTCAAAGTATTATGGAGAAACCACAAGAACCAAGAAGCCACATGGGAAAGTGAAGATACTATGCATCAATAATATCCACAATTGTTCACTGAAGTTAATTTCAAAGACAAATCTCCTAAGAGGGAGGGGTTGTAATGTCCCAAAAAAATGCTTTATTTGTTTTATTATTTTATTTTATATCATTTTATGCTATTATTTATTTATTATTAGTATTATTATGTTATTTGGTATGTTATTGGTTTAAGGTAATAAAAAAATTAATTAATAAAGTGTACAAAGAAAAAAAATGATAAACTTGAAATTTAGCCAAGCATCAAGGGTAGGCTTTTCATTTACCAATGTTAATAAGACCTTACACAAAAATCATTAACATTTGGTTAAGATCAAAGTTATCTTGGTAATGATCATTTACACATTCATAATTATTTTATAAATTAAGAGAGAATGAGCTTGGGCTTGGGAGAAGAATAAGATTTTGATTTAACATCTTCTCAATTCTTGTTTCCATGTCATCAAGTTGAAGGAATAGAGGATTTGAAGTGAGCTATATAAAACTAACCATAAATCAATCTTTGATGATTTTGGATTTGGGAAAATTCTAACCTTGTGTAAAAAATATTTTTATTGTTCTAGTTCATATTGAAGTTTTTTGGGATATGTTTCAAAGTTCTTTTAGGTTAGGATTGGTTTGGGAAAGTTTTTGTATAGAGGAAATGAAAAAGTTTAAAGGAGATGTTAAAAATAAACTTTCAAAAAAAAAAAAACATTTATTTTGTTTTGATCATAAATTGAATTTGTTTCATACGACAATGCAGTACAACCTATAGAACTAATCCTATTCAAGTAAGGTAATGATCATAAATTGAGTTATGATCATTCAAATTGAGTTATTCTAATTGGTAAATAATCATAAGAAGTATCCCTAAAATTATGTAAAAGACACCAAGCATATATTATAGCTCTGGGGCTTAGAAATAGAGGAATAAAGGTTAGTTTCGGGTAATTTATGAGTATATTATGTTTTGGGTATAGTTGTGGTATTTTGGCTATAAGTTGAGTTTCATTCATCCAAATAATGTGATTCAAAATTATGGGTAAACTAAACTTATATGAAAATAACTTATTTAAAGGAATTATATGCAATTTGTAATCCCAAAGTGCCTATAAATCTATCAAATTGGAAATTGTGCAATAAAAATCTGATTTTGTTTGCAAATTAAAATAGTCTAGATATTTTATGTTATAACTTGAGTTTTAGTGACCCAAATATTATGATTCTAAATACCGACAAGTATAACCATAGATAATCAAGTGTGTTGGACATGCTGAATAGTTTGGCATTAAAATTCTATAACTTGAGTTTGGATGATCCAAATGAGACGATTCTAATTTCTACTAAAATTTGATTTATAATACTATTATTTTTGGTTGTTCTTTAAATATGATATATTTGTGATGGATTAGGGATTAGTGTCGAGCAAGTCTGTCCCAAGAACATTATTTTAAAGATAGGAAACAATAAGCCCAAATTATTCTTGGTTTGTTCTTACTTTTTCTCTTCTTATTATGAGTTTTATGTTTGTTATTCATATTTATTTCCTTGTTTGGTTTTGTGTTTGTTTATCAAATTAAATATAAAAGGTTTTATATGGATATGCATGTGTGCTCCATTTGAACCATAATTGAATTTTTTTGTTCTTCATTCTTCTCTCTTATTTTAGTTTTATGATTATTATTCAACTATTGAAATAATTTAAAATATAATTTTATATTCTTTGTTTTAAATGATTTTAGAAAATTAATGGTAAATGGATTACCATGAAAATTGCATGAGTAATGGGATGTACTATTTGAATGTAAATGTATATACAATATTGTAAATTTCTATGGATGAGGTTTAATGCCCTTAATAGAATGTTATCAATCATTTTTGAGTTAGCGATAGATTGGTATACCTATAAGGGTCAAACTAGTAGTATTGTGAAAGAATATGATATAGTGGCATACCGATCCATAGCCTAGTGAGAGAGTATCGGTAGTGTTCAAAAATGATTTTAAAATAACTAGTCAATGGCCTAATAAGAATGAGCTATGTTATAAATATTTTTATACTAGCCTGCAACCCAATGGTACCATGATAGTGATTCGATCATTCTTAGTACTAAAGCATTGGCTAAATTTGTTTCAAAGCAAAATGATAAGTATATGTGTGAATTGTATGATTTGAGTTTTTAATAAAATATTAGCATATGAAATTACATATTTAAAGTGATTAAATAAATTTAAAAGTAATATATTTATAGCATATGAAATATATATATATATATATATATATATATATATATATATATATATATATATATATATATATATATATAATTGTATCTGCACCACACTTTGCATCAGAATTAGTGACAAAATTAATAAACATATAACAATCCATCGCTAATTAGTGACAAAACTAATGAACATATAACAATCCATCACTAATTAGTGACAATTTTTTGTATTTCATAATTTTTCATTTCCATTTCTAATCCATTTCAATTCCATTCCTAATTTTAGAAATAGAATTTGACATTTCTAATTTCTATTTCTAATTGCTTCTTTTCTTGAAGTGATATATATATCTCTAAAGTGTGTGGGTGTGTGTGTGTGTGTGTGCATTGATTTCTATACTACATATTTAAAGTGATTAATAAGTTTTGAATTGCATAAGTGCAAATATCTAAAAGTAATATATATATATATATATATATATATATATATTTTTTCTAAATCGACAAATGAAATTATATATTTCAAAAAGATGCATGTTTTTGTGTTTAATTGAAATGAAAAGGGAATTGCATAAAACCATTAAGCATGAAAGTATATAGCATAATGTTTTTTTTTTGCATAGATACTAAGTGATTAGGGACGAAAGCAAAGACCACACAAGTATAGAGTCATAATTAAAGCTTGTGGAGTACAAGTATATGTTATATCTCATGCATCCATTTCATTGTTTGAACATGGTATTATTTACTATTGAAATCAAAAATGTTTAAATTTCCATAGAATGTACTTGAATGAGGCGAAATCTTACTATATTTTTTGGGAATGTACTTTACAATTGAGTTACAATCTAAAATTTCACAAATTTCTATAACTCCACATAGAATTGTACCAATTGAGTTGCAAAACCTTAAGGTCAAACTACGAGAATTATTGAATTAAGACTTTACATGACCAAACACTTCATCTTGGGGCACTTTAATATTATTTGCAAAGAAAAAACAAGACCATTCAGTTATGTATAGATGATTACTAGAAGTTAAATAAAACTACTATCAAGAATAGGTACCATTTTCCAAGGATTGATGATTTATTGGATTAGCTAAGAGAAACATGAGTTTGCTCAAATATAGAACTTCACATCGACTACCATCAGTTGAGGGTTTGGGAGATAGGTGTTTCTAAGATATCATTTAGGAAATATTATGGAAATTTTGAATTCATAGTATTGTCATTCAAATATTTCAAAATTTGAGGATTTTTCTCCAAAATTTGAGAGATCATTAGTTATATGCTAAATTTACTAAGTGTGATATTTGGCTTAATGAGATGAGATCATTGGAACACATGGTATCAACTTTGAGTATATCTATGGACTCAGAGAAGGTTGAGGCAGCTATATGTTTGGAAAAATCAAAGTGAATCCTCAAGATACATGGTTTTTTGGGAATGGAAAGAAACTAAAAGAGGTTCATTAAGGGCTTCTCCTGATTGGCTGCACTTATAACGAATATGATCTATGGGGTCAAGTTTGCATGTAATGATTCGTGCGAACATTGAAGAAGAGGCAAAGTTTAGCTTCTATTCTGATAGTTCTAGAGATGATGGATAGAGATACATGTTGCATTGTGATGCCATTAAGGATGAACATGTGTGTGTTGATGCAATCTAAAAGGATAGTAGATTATGGTTCTCAAAAGTTAAAGAACCATGAGTAGAATTATCTCATTCATGACATGGAGTTAGCAGTCATTATCTTTGCTTTGAATATTTGAAACAATTATTTGTATGGAAAAAAGATTGAGGTGTTCTTAGATCATAAAAGCCTAAAGTATATTTTTACATAGTGAAACCTCAACATGAGTCAATGTAGATGGATGGAGTATCTAGAAGATTATGATTTAACAATTTTTTATCATCTAGGTAAATAAAATATCATTGTTGATGCTCTTAGTTAGAAATCACGAGGTGCACTAACTAGTGTGATATCTCAGGAATGGTAGATGCTTGAGACTATGAGATAGTTTGGGCTACATTATAGGAGTTAGGTTCAAGATACTTTGGGAAGTTTAGTGGCAACACATTCCATGCTGAACAGGGTGATTGAGTCATAGAGATGGGATATGAAGATAGGAGAAAGGTTGATTGAGTCATCAGGGACTAGCTATGGTCAGATTTGTATGATGAAGATTGGGCCATTCACCTAGTATGTAATCTTCAATATAGGAGAAAGATTGTAGTTCCCCAATCAATGGATTTGAGAGAGGATATATTCAAGAAGCTCCATTGCTATCATTTTGTCATGCACCTAGGTGGCACAAAAATATACTATGATAATTATCACAATATTACTAAAGTGGGATAAAGAATGATATATGGGAATTTATTCATTAGTATCTCATTTATCAAAAAGTGAAAGCTGAGGACTTGTTGAGTAGAATTGTAAATACATCATGATGGATTTTGTGACTCATTTTCCATGGATATTGCAAGGACATGATGTAGTGTGTATCATAGTGGACCAACTTACTAAGTAAGCATACTTTCTGCCAGTGTGAATGACCTTCACTCTAGAGAGATTTTGTAGGTTGTACATATGGTAAATTATTTAGTTACATGAAGTGATAGTGTATAAAGTGTCAGATCAAAATCTTGTGTTTAAGATGTGCTTTTAGAAAAGTTTTTAGCAAGCTAAGGAAACATTATTGATGATGAGCATAGCTTTTTCATTCCTAGACATATAGTTAATTAGAGAAAACCATATAGAATTTAAAGGATATGCTATGGACCTGTGTCCTTGATCTAATGGGTTGTTGAAAATAACATTTACACATAATAGAGTTTGCCTACAAGAATATCTAACAAGCAATCATACAAATGATGGCCTATGAAGCACTATATGTGAGAACTTGTCAATCTCTAGTTTGTTGGATAAAAGTGATAGACAAAACTACAACAAATCAAGAATTGATTAGAGAAGCCTCTAAAAAAGTGGATTTAATATAGAAGCATCTTCTAATAGCTTAGAGCTGACAGAAGAGCTATGTTGATAAATAATGACAACCTCTACAATTTGAGGAGGGGATCATGTCTTCCTGAAAGTGTTCCCCAAGAGACGGGAGGTCAAGTTCGACAAATATAGAAATCTATCAATGAGAGATTTATTGGATACTTTGAGGTACTTGAAAGGGTAGGCATGGTAACTTATCTATTAGTTTTATTACCAAGCCAATAATTCATGTAGTATTTAATATCTCTATGCTCTGGAAATACACTTTATATCTAACTCATGTAGTGGATTTGGGTGAGCTTATTGTTGATGTTGGAGAAACCTTTGAGGAGGGACCAATTTGTATTATGAATAGCCTAGAACAAGTTTTGCAAGAAAAGACGGTGAGACTAGTAAAGGTATTATTATGGTATCTTTGAGAAATAGTGAAGGCAATATGGAAGCATGAGAATAATGTGTGTGCCAATTATTCAATCTTATTTGAGAACAAATGTATGTTTTAGTCCTTTTGGTGATTAATTTTTTTAGACAGGAGAATGTAAAAACACAAAAAAAAAACAATTTAATAAAAAATATTTGTTAGATTCTTTAAGGATGAAATGAATTTGGAATAGCTAGAGATGCATCATTAGAAGTGGCCCAAACTTGGTGTTGATACATGATAGTGATACTTAAGGCTATGACATCACTTTCTTAGGAATATGACATGTCAAAAATATCATAACATATTGCAAGTTCCAACTTTATTTAAATATAATGATTTTTTCTCAAATTCATAACCTTCTTTCAAAATGTTGCCACTTTTTCAAGGCTATGGCTTTTCTTTTCAGATATCATTACTTTTCCAAATCCATGATATTATTTTTTTTGTATGCAATGACATTTTCATGGCCATGCCTTTCCTTCTCAGTTTTGAAGATTTTTTTTAAATCATGATTTTTCATCAAGTTATGATCTTTCCTAATGACATAAATTTTTTTAAAGATGCAACACCAAATATAATTAAATTAAGGTTATTATAAAGAGTGAGATAGTGAAAGGAAAGAGGGTGAAACTATAAACAATGACTTTTCTGAATTAAAGTTTTTCAAAAACTTTCCTCTTAGATCTATGAAAATCCATTGATTACATTTTTTGATCCAAGAATTAAAGTTCATAGATACGATGAGATCTATGCAAGGATACCAAAATCAAAGGATTTATCTGAATTCTACAAGGGTACATTTGGAGAAATCAAGGTTTTGGTGTTAATAAGAGGGTTCATCATTCATGAGATCTCTTTAAGCTCTTGATGTAGGATTTCTTCCTACTTGATTTAATTTTATTTTAAGGGGCTATTATTTGATATTTAAACTACCAAATATTCTAATGTATTTTGGTAGGAAATGATAATGTGTAAGAATGGAAATAGAGAAATTTTGAATGTATTTAATGACTTTGGAGTTTTGGTTAGTTTTGATATTAATAGTCATGAAATCAATAGACTTTTTAATTTGTTTAGCATAGGGGGTAGAATATGGAGTCTTACATAATTTTGATATCTATTCTTGGCCAATACATTCTAACTAGAAGAAACATTATCATGGAATCACAATCATATGTATCTCATAAAATTTAAATAGTTGTGATATTAATTCTATGTCATAGTAAACAAGTACCCTTCTAGTACTCAAGGTTGTGGTCAAATCCAAGCTCCACAACTTTATCTTTAATATAACTTGGTAGTCTCAAGTTAGAGTCACAACCTATTTAGAAAGCTAGGATTTATGAGCTACAAAAAGTTATAGAGCTAAACTACTCAGACCAAAGTCATAATAATTATTCAATATCATGCCTTTTGGGATATTAAATATTATAGAAAAAATTACTAGGTTATTGTATTCCCTAATGTTATGACTCTTGTCCTTGAAAGAAGGCAAAACCTCAACTTTTATGTATGGGCTAATTGCTAGTGTCACAACATACATCCAACACCATAAAGACATGATATATGAGAGAATTGAAGGCTAGTGTCATGGTCACTCACAGTATCATGAATACTTGAGACATATGAATCAAACATTTTGTGTTGTGAACATTTTTCAATGCTTCAGCCATGAGATTCTCAAGAGAAATCTTATTATTGGGGTTAATTCTTAGTGCAATTACCATATAGTGATCAAAAAAGACTAATATCAATGTTGTGGCTATTTCACAGTGTTGTGGCTATTTCACAGTGTTGTATCCATATAACAACACGAGAGGCCCTTCACCACATCATAACCTTTCTTAGTGTTGTGACCCTTATGAAGAAAACAAATACATGTGCATGAATCTTTAGCCACTTTATAGTATCTAAACTTTGTGTTACATAGACATTAAAATTTAAACCCAAATAGTTGTCATTACCTATTGCCTCAACTTCATATTATAGAAAGATTGAGATGTATTCTATAATTATGGTCATTTTCTAGAGTAATAACCTCAAGCTTAAAATGAAAGCCAATGCTATGATGTTTTTCTAAAAGCTATGACTTCTTATATAGAGTAATACAAAATTTCATGAGTATAAAAGTGGAAGGTAGAAAAATTCAAGAAATTTTTCATTTTATTCTTCCACTCCCTCCACATAACAAGCAAGACCATGATAACTATCAAATCCTACGAGTAAATTTTATAATTCATAGGAGTTCCATAAGTAAATAAGGGATGCTAGATTTAATGCAATCTCTAAAGTAAGGGGGCACATCTCTAAAAACTCCCCTCTTTTTGATAAATTCGAGAATTTTATCTGAAATAGCATATGATCTTGGGTTTTTATAAATTGATATATATAATGTGACAAAGGTTTTTATGTATTAATGAATGTATTTAATTAATATTATGTGATTAATATTGATGAATGAGTGATTAAATAGAATTTGAACTAATATTTCAACTATTGGTTGGTTTGTGCTAGTTTGTCATGGTGAACAATAATAGGTAAACCATGAGGCTCACTCGCAGAAATGGATAGAAAGAAGTGAAAACCATTTCAATTAGGATGCATAAGATAAACCTATATGTCAAAACATAAAATGTAGGTATATTCATCATTGTGAGTATTATGTTTATGAAACCAAGATTACAAATATTTTTACATGTCAATTCATTATACATGTCTTTTAAAAACTAGTTCTTAAATGGGATAGATATTATTTAGAATATTCTTCTAAGGGTTTCGCCTTTATTGTAGGAGTTGCATCTTCGATGAGAAGGATAGTGGTAGGAAACCATTAGAACATGCACGAGTATGTTATTACTCTCAAGGTAGTTTTAGCCCTTATGATTTACTATTCCTCATATGGTTTCCACAAGTAAAAGTTGAGGGAGGCATATGTTAATTGTGAAAGTGTGGTGCTTATGAAGCTGAAAGTACAAACACTTACAACCATATCAATCATTGGCCTTTATGACACATGAGGCTAGAGATTAAGAGTGTAAATACAAAGCTACCATTAATAGTAGTTGATAAAGTTGCCTAAAAGGTATGGAATTTTGAGACTCTCACATAGATATGAATTATTGTTTCTATGGTGACATACCTCGGGGAAAAATATGAGAGGACTACCATTGGGACAAGCTTGATGGTGATAACTATCTTGTATGTTATTATGGCAACAAGTCAATAAGCAATACCTAAACCTTCATTCTATGTCCAACCATAATATAAGTTGAGCTAATTTAAACATACATCACATAGATTAAAAAAATAAACTCATGAATCTAATATTTTCTCATAATCTGAATATTCATTTTACTAGAAATGATTTGTCTCACTATTGAATGATCGAACTACTAATATTATTCTTAAGGAATTAATATCTAGGTGAAATTCCTTTTTACTATAACCCATGTACTTGTGGTCTATATTGATGAAATATTTACATTAATAAACTTTTGGGACATCACCTAACTGGTAAAATTAGATGACATAACAAAGTCACAACAAAATTTTGGTATTGTTGCTGAGGATTATATAATTTTATTAGTCAATGTTAGTTGATATAATTATCCCTATCAAATAATTATTATTTTTTAGTAATTTAGATAGTATTGAGTTTGATATATTTTTTCGAATCTAAATGATAAGTCTTGTCAACCTTTTTGGAGATAATTGTATTATAATTTTTGGTAGTATCTTTTTATTTTATATTTTTTAGCACCATTTTTTGAGTTAGAGCTTTGGGAATTAGAATCGAGGTAACCCCTCCAGGCTTAGAAATCAAAAGAACTAGAAGTACATTTGTCAACAAAAAAGAGTTGATAAATAGCATATAGAGGGCACAAATAGTAATAGAGAATCTTAAGGTAGTAATAGGCAAGTTCTCTAATAGCCCATCCACTACCATACATTGGGAGACTATTTTAGGCCCTTCATGATGGATAGTTATTCAGTTATTCAATTAGAACTAGTAGAAGCCAACTACTTTGAGTTGAAGATGAGTCTTATAACTATGGTTCAATAGCATCAGTATCACAAAAGGGCATCAGAGGATCCTTGTACTATTTGTCATCACACATTTCAAAAAACATTGTGTAACTTGGGATCAAGTATTAATTTGATTTCTATCAATAGTGTGAAAATTGAATCATGGAAAAATTATTATAGCATCTCTTTCACTCCAAATGCTAGATCAGACTATCAAGTACTTGGATTTGATTATTAAAGATTTATTGGTTAAGATGAATATACTTATTTTTCTAGTAAATTTAATTGTATTGGATTTGGAGTAGGACAACTATGCACATTAATATAGGAACAACTTTTTTTTTTCACAAGACATGCCCTTAATGATAGATTCCTAGTGGAAGAATAGTAAAGTTTAATCTTTACATTGGCTTGCGGGGTCTAGATGATGATTAAATGGGGTGTTGGAGAAAAGGAAAACTCTTTCATACTACAATGCAATAAAAGATGGATTCCTAGTGGAAAGATGTTTTAGAAGATTGTTGACCAAATGGAGATGACATATATGAAGTAGAATAACTTTGTGGGTTGTGATAGTGATGAAGATAAAAAATACAAAACAAAACTAATTTAGAGTTATGAAAATGAGAAACCATAGGAAGATGATTGCTATGAGGTCACAACATTCTTCTAAGTTGCAACCTCATAGGAATCTTATGTTGACAACTTCAAGAAAGATAAGAGAAAAATTAAGAAAGAGAATGTTGAGACAGAAATCATAGAGGTGCAAATCAAGGAAAAAGTCATGGTTGTGTATAACATTGCAAATTTGGTGTTACAGAATGAAAATGGTCAAGGAAACCTTGAAGACGAAGCCATGGCTATCCACAACACTATGCCTTCGGTGTTACATATTAAAATTGGAGAAGGAAAGCTTGAATACAAAGTTATGAATATTTTTATGACCATGAATTTGGAGATAAAAAATGAAGTAATCCATCATAAGTATAAAGATAAAGTCACAGCAATTCACATTGTCATATTTTTGGAGTTACAAAATAGAAAAAGAAATGAAAAGTTTCAAGATAAAACCACAACTTTACTCAATGCCATGACTTTGGAGATCTAAGAAGAAAAGAGAAAGGAGAATCTATAAGACAAAGTCACTATTGTAATGAGCACCATGACTTTGGGAATCTTGGAAGAAAAGGGATAAGCTAGTACAAAAGAAGAAGTTGTAATATTCACAAACATTACAACATCCAACAAAAAAAACACAATGAACAAGTGTAGCTGAAGCCAAATCGAAAGAAAAAACTAATAAGAAAGAGATAAAATAGTATACTAAGAAGTTAGCATGAGCATTAACGATCTCTGATAGAAGAAAAATAGTTTTGATGATCTAACTATAGACATTAAATATATTGCTGCTCAAGAGGCAAACCAAATTTTTTTTTGCATGTATATTGTACTATCACATAAGTGAATGTATAGATCCAACAAATAATAAGTATAGTCATTGAACTCAAACCCTCCCATGACTATCAATATGTCCACTTAAAGTTTCTCTAATATTTTTAGAAACAATGATACTCAAACCTCATCATAGAATTTCTTATAGATGTTGGATTATTATTTTTTATAAATGACAAAATTATTACTTAGGGACAATAAATTGTTTTAGTGAGAGGGTTTATTTGGTGTTCAATTTAGTGAACATTCTTATATATTTTGGTGGTTTTTGATGATATATAGGTATGGAAATAAAGAAATTATGGATCAATTTCATAACTTTATAGTGTTGGTGAGTTTTTATGAATATTCAAGAAATCGATAAGTTTTTAGGTGTGTTTAGTAGATGAGTAGAATATAAAGTTTTTCATAGTTTAAACATTCATTTTTGCTGAAACTCTACCTAATTAGTCATGGAAATTTTTGTATGTCTTGACCCTACCAACTTATTAATACAATTCTTTCATTATGTGACATATTCTTAGTTATTGTGATATTATCATAGAGTTGTAGCAATACATATCTTATAAAATTTAAATAGGTATGACATTAATTCTATATCACAGTAGTTAAGTATCTCACTGGTGCTCAAGGTCACAGCTAAGTCAAAGTGTTATGATTTTATCTTTAATATGACTCGGTAGACTTAAGTCAGAGCCACTACCTTTTTACAAAACCATAAATTGTGAGCTATAGAAAGTAGCAAAGCCAAGACTACTCAATCCAAAGCCACAATAATTATTTGGCACTCTAAATTTTGAGATACTAAATGTTATAGAGGACATTACTCAAGTATGGTCATTCCCCAAAGCCATGACTCATCCTCAAAGAAAAGCAAAGCTATGCCTTTTACATATAGGCTAATTGCCAATGTCATGACATTCTATCTATACCATGGTAATATCATATATTAGAGAAGTGAAGGTCAGTGTTACTACAACTCATAGTTTCGTGGATACTTAAAACATGAAAAGTAAATTTTGTGACATAGCCAACTACCAACACCGCGACCACAAGATACACAAGATAGACTTTTTTAATGTCGAGTCTATTTTTTAGCACCATGGCAATATAATGATCAAGAAAAACTTATGTCAATGTTGTGGTTATTTCATAGTGAATTGGTTATATAATAATATGAGAGGCCTTTAACCATGCCATGACCTTTCCTAGTATCACAACCACTCATGAAGAATAGGAAAATAGGTGCAATGAGCTACATCAACTTCACAATGCTACAACTTTGTGTTATAAAGATATTAGACTCAAGTGATGGTTATTGCCCGTATTATAATTTCATGTTACAGAAAGATTGTGATGCATTCTTGTATCAAGACTATTTTGTAAAGTTATAACCTAAAGCTTAAGAAATGTATAGAGGTGTCAAATAAGTCGGTCGGCCCGGGCATGACCAGAAGCCCAGCTTGATTCAGTAGTGCCTAGCTCGACATAGTGTGGTCCAAAACCATGCCTTATGCTGGGATGGGCCACCCCATGGCATGGTTCGTGTTGTGCTAGGTTGGCATGAGCCATGCCTCATGCTAGGCTAGGCATGACCCATGTGCCTAGCCCAATTACATGGTAAACTAGCTTAGGTGACCACTCAATGGGGGTATTGTAGAGCACCACAAGCATAGTCTAATTTTTTTTTAATAGCTAGACCTCAACCCCATGCCTGAGATGAGGTGTGGTAAAAAATTAGACCACCCCATCATAGGGTGGTCTAATTATTTAAAGAATCAGTTATGTGGCCGATGGGATTCTTTTGCAATGTGATTCTTTCATAGCCATGTTGCATGGCTATGCCACCATGCCATGCTTGGCTGGTGATGGTGGCAATGTTGTGCCTTGAAAAATAGGTTGGCATAGTACGATCTATTTGACACCTCTAGAAATGAATGTCAATATAATGACTTTCTTTTAAAAGTTACAGCTTTCTATTTGGATTTTGGAGTAATACAAGAATTGCTCGAGTATATATGTAAAATATAGAGAAATTCGAAAAATCTCTCTTTTTCTTCTTCCCATCTTTCCATACAAGTGAAGTCATGGTAATTATCAAGCTCTAGGGGTGAACTTTTCACTTTATATTGGTTCCACAAGCAAGTAAGGGACATGATACTTAATGTATTCCCTAAAATTAGTGAGCGTGTCTCTCAAAACTCTTCTAGGATAGATTTGGAAATTTTTACCAAACTATTATGTAATTAAATAGACTTATAAATGTAAAATATAGTAAGGGACATTAGACAATAGTTTTTATTTCTTAATTGATGGTTGGGTGATTAAATAAAACTTAAACTAGGGTTTCGACTATTGGTCAGTTTGTGTTAGATTATCTTGGTAAATGTCGATAGATAAACCGTGAAGCTCACTTGTACATATGGTAGGAAAAAAGTGATTGCCCTTCAGATGTTAAAACTCAAAATTTGAGTATGTTAATCATTATAAATATAGTTTTATGAAGTTAGAAGTACGAATGATTTTACATATCAATCTATTATACACATTTTAAAAGAATTGATTCTTGATTGAGTTGGATATTATATAAAATATTTTTTCATTAGTTTCACCTTTAGTGTGTGAGTTATATCATCACCAATGAGAATGATGGTAGATAATCTTTGGGATATACATGAGTATGTTGCTACATTGTATAGTAGTGACAACCCTTATGAGTTACTTTTCCTCATATAGTTTTTACTAGTGAACCTTGAGGGTGGTATATGTTAATTGTATCAGTATGATACATATGAAGTCTAAAGTATAAATATTTTTAAATCATGTCAATCCTTGATCTTTATGACACTTGAGACCGAAGAACAAGAGTCTGCATATGAAATAACCTTCAAGGATTATTCATAAAGATGATGTGTTGTCTTGGTCGTGACATATCAAAGGGATAGCTATAAGGAGACTACCATTGGTATTAGCACAATAATGATAATCACCTTAAATGCTTTTAGGATAAATAATTATTGCACAATATCCTAACCTTCATTTTGTGTCCAGATATAATATAAGGTGATTTAATTTAAACATACATCACATATATTAAATGAATAAACTTATGGATTTAAATTTGTCTCACAATCTGAATATCTATTTTACTAGAAATTAGTTTGCACTATTGGATGACTGATATGCTAATACAATCCCTAAGTGATCGATATCTATATAAAAGTCTTCTTTACTACTTTTATGACCTATACACTTGAAGATCTCAGCTGATGAAATATTATCATTGATGGCACTACAAGAAAATGTCTGTTTGGAAAAATTCCTAGCTAATTAGTGAGGGATAAGTTAAGAAATAGCAAGAGATTTTTAATTTTATATTGAATTAAAAATTTGTGATGGATTAGTGATGAAAATTTTTGATTGAAAATTTTCCCTCGCTAATATTGTCGTAGATTTCCGCGCAAAGAAAAGTGGGAATTTTAGTAATAGATTTAGCGATAGATTTTTTTCTAGCTAATTAGAATGAAACAAAATCCATCACTAAATAAATATCTGAAATTTTTTTATGATTTTATATTTAATTGCAAGTAATTATTCATTAAATATTTATTTTCACAAAATATATCCATTTAGCTAGGGATTTTTCCCTAGCTATTTGTGCTGAAAATAATTTCCATCACTAATCTTTAATGATTTACCTTTTTTAATATATTATTTTTTATAATATTTTATTTAATTTTGTATATTAAAGATTGTCATAGTCTATAAATAATTGATCCTTGAAAGACACATTTTCTCCGTATAATTATAAAAATAGGTTATTATCAATAAATAATTTCAAATATATATAAATACAAAAAAAATTATGTTAATAAAGACTACAATAACTATTTTATGATTATACAATTTTTTAAAAGTATAAAAAACATTTTTCTAAAATTCTTAATTATTAATTAAAAAATTTTGTATTAAAAAAACATTAAATAATTAATTCTATTTTTATAATAATTGTTTAAGATATTTTAAAAAATAAATGAATATACATTAAAATTTCTATTAATAAAAAGCTAAATTAATTAATTGTATGATTAAATAAAATATATTTACAAAAATATTTGAATTAACTAAAAAACTAGTAAATATTAATATTATCTTAAGTAAAAAAAATAGTTTTATGATTATAAGAAACTTTCAAAAAAATAATTACCAAAAAATTTGAAAATTTTGAATTATAAAAAAAATTCAAAATTTTCATTAAATTTAAAAGAAAATAAATTGATATTTAAAAATAAATACAGAGATATTTTCCCCTACTGACATTTATAAGAATTAAACAATTGAGTAAGATTTTTACTGTTAACTTTTAATATTTCATCTCTATTTAAATAATAAATATAACTTTTTCTTAATAAATTTCTCACTTTAAGTAATTTTTAGAATTTTATAAATTATAAATATATCAAAGAATATAAATTTTATGCCTTTAAAATTATTTCATATTATCTTCATAAAAATTAATATGAATTCTTAAAATTTTATAACTATAAAAAATATATATTTATATATTTTTTTAACATAAAGTGTATTTATAATTTTTAGGAAAGTGGCTTGAAGACCAATACTATTTTCATGTGTGCCTTGCTATATGAAGTTTAAATTTTGTAGCAATTTGATTTGTTTTTTCTATTTGGAAGGCCAAACATCTATTTTTTTGAAATTGTTTATATATTTATTATTTAATTAATTTGATAATTAAAAATCTCAAGGTATTTGTTTTTCATGTGTGTCTTGCTACATGCACATTAACTTGTTTAAAATAATTTATTAAGTAAAAAAAATGAGTCCTTATGTTTTATATATATTTATTGTTAATTAAATGTATTGATAATTAAAAATTAAAAAATTAATGGAATTTTAATAATTAATAAACCATATCAATTTGAGGAGTGTTTTCCTTCATAAAACTTAATAGTTAGAGTCTTAAAGACAACTCCAAGCTTCTAACTTTCGTCATCGCCCTCTCTCTCTCTCGACTCGGATATATTCAAAATGAAACCTAGCAGTGGACTAAGCAATTTTCTCCAGTCATAGCCATGAGTTTCTTATCGATTTGAGGTATGTTTTTTACCCTAACTCATCGCTTATCTTAATATATGAGTGTTTGATTTGAGGTATGCTTTCTACCCTAACTCAGCAAAATCAAACCTAAAATGTGGTTTTCACGTTGTCAAAGAATGGAATGTATTGTCCCATGATGTTCTTTAAGGTTTTCCTAAAAATCTTATGCAAAGTTTTTATGATGCGATTCCAGGTAACTTCCTACATTAATTCAAAATAAATGGCCATTCAAAGTAGGGTTTTCCTAAAAATCTTAGCTATAGAAGCTGTATTAAATGGCCATTCAAAGTAGGGTTTTCCTAAAAATCTTAGCTATAGAAGCTGTATTAAATGGCCATTCAAAATAACATCCTGCTACTGTGGAAAATTTAAAAATATAGTATTTCTTCGCTCTCTATCTCTCTACACATCATTGCTGACCATATTTTAGATATTTTTTGAATTTGTATGACTATCAACTCAGATTCATTGTTGTTCAAGTCTATAATTCATGTTTTTATATATATGTGCATGTGAGTGTGTATGTGTGTGTGAATGTTTGTGTGTACTCGAATATTTTGGGGAGAGTTTTAGCCTATTATAGGTATATAATAGGCTTGGATAGTTCTCTTGGTGCTGGGAAGAGCACATTAGCTTCTGAAGTTGTGAGACACACGAATAAATTATGGTCCCACACAGATGCAGCCTCATTTTCTGATTCGAAGCCATCTGACATTGCTACGATCATTCCTAAGGATGGGTTCCATCTTTACTGATCTCTGCTGGATTAAATGGAAGCTATGCTTCTATTATATTCGTGCATTCTAAAACATTTTATTTTTTCCTTCTCTCTCTATTTTTTTCTCTCTCTAAACTAATTTCTAATTTCTCTTGCCCTAGAATCCAGAGTAAGCCCAAGCAAGGCGAGGAGGTAAAGAACATGTTCTCTATCCTCTATCAAATAGGCTGATTATTTTATTAAAAAAGCTTCTTTTTTTTGCAAAATAAGAAAAGAAAATATACTTGTAGAAATCATATTGTTGTTTTTTTGATGATTATGAGCATCATCAGGCCACATTGGGCACTTTAGCTACTTTAATGGACCAGCCTAACTAGTAATAGTAGCAAAGAAGGTATGCGCTTACTCTATAATTGGGCACCATGACTAAGCATCTATTTCTTTTCAGCTCCATGGACATTTGCTCCCAACTTACTCTATAAATTTCTGAAGAAAATTGAGATGTAAAGTATGTGGGCATGAAGCTTGCTCCTTCATTTCCCCAAATTCATGAACTTAATCTATTCTAATGGGCTAATGAATCACTTGGTAACAGTTTTTGAGCATTCCTTTGATCATTGTATTGGAGATCCAGTTGAAAATGATCTCTTCATGGACCATCAGCAAGTGCCCATAATTTTTCTCCTTGAAGTTGCCAATGTTTTTCCTAACCTCTCCTATTTGCAGGCACAACATAGTTATAGTTGAAGGGAATTACCTCTTGCTACAAGATGATTCAGTTTGGAGTAACATATAATTGATATCTGATGAGAAATGGTAAGGTTTTTCTAGCTTGTTTTTTTTCTTGGCTTTAGAGATCCAAAGTACTGGGACGCGATCTGATAGAATGAGGGTAGGTTCATTGATATTGATATCGAGATGGCAATGAGGCGAGTTCTAAAGTGGCACATTTCTACTGGTAAGCTTGTGCCTTGCTAGTTCTATTTTGTCGAGTCATGTTCTTTAAGAACATCAACAATCAATGGCTCATCTTTCTGGGTTTGTACCATTCAATTTCCAGGAAACCCACAGAATATTACCGTGTGGCGGGTAAGTTTCAATACAAACTCGAGGTGAGTATGCTGATGATGGCCGATGGAGCACTTTCATTGATGGTGCAGGTGGTGGACCACGATGACAGGCCCAATGCAAAGCTTATAATGGACACCAAGAAAAATTAATGCAGTGTTACTCTTAATGGCCTAACTTGATCCAGGAGCTTATTTGCATAGGATATCCACCTCACAGTGGTCTCACTGCATCCGTCCTTTGGTTTGGGTTATTGGGATGATGGTAGAAAGCTGCATTCAGAGGTTTGAGGATCTAAAAAATGTCTGGTTCTTATTAAAATTATCATATTTAATAATTTTAAAATATATGAGTGTGTACTCTTGTTTTTCAGGCATGCTTTGCATGTGCTTCTTATTAAAGTGGAAAATAGTAGTCTTGTTTTGCATTTTTTTTCTTTTAAAAAAACAATAATTAAAGGAAGGATTCTACTGGCAGGAGCTGATGATCACTCTAGTTGGGGCTCCATTTTTTTATGATGTTGGGCAATTGCGCTTCCACGGTAGTAAGATTAAGATACAAAAACAACAGAAAACAAGCGATATATATATCCCAATTCAGCAACCATCCACGATAGAATCAAAAATAAGAAATAAACATCGAAAATAACGTGGTTCGCTAGTCGCTCAGTATGACTAGCTACATCCACCAGAAAACGCTTATGCGTTACAGATTAAACCAACAGAAATTGTCTTACAGTATGCAGCACACAGAATAGTCATAATAAATCGTGCAGAGAGAAGAGAGAGAGAGACGATGAACAGTTCCACGGGTCCAAAAACAGCCACCCGAAAATAAAATTACAAAATATTTTATATTAAAAAAGAATATCTCGGTTCATTTAATCGGTGCGAGTCGGATCATGGAGGGGGACTTTCGTTATTGTGCTACTGCTGCATCCCCGACCTTTTAATATTTCCTTTCCTGCACTTACAAGAAATATTAAAATAGAAAAAATATTTGGTTATACAAACAGATTATTAAACAAAAACAAATTACATATACAGCAGATGCATTCATATTCAATACAATGGCTCATGTTTGTGCCGAGATGGGTCACTTTCATTCTTCAGTAATAAATTATCAAAGTCTAGACTTGAGGTGAGTCTTTTTTTTTGGTTTTTTTTATCGTAAGAAGCTGTGATATGGAAATATGGCTATGATTCCTTCACTGGTGACCAGAGGAGTTGGGGAGAGAAAGCGACGTCAATTTCACGGACAGATTATACTTTATGCATTATCGTTAGATACATTGATGAAGAAGATGTAATAAAATTTTGTTATGTTTTAGTTTTAACTATGTAACATATTGTATCAGAATAATTTATTAACTGCTTTTATTTTTTGTTAATTATAAATTATGGTTTATAGTTTATGTTTTTATTCAATTTAATATAAAAACTTAAAAATATGTAATCAATTTTTTTGTAAAAAAATAAAATAATGAAAATAGCTTTGGAATGAAAATAGCTAGGAATTTTTTCCTCGCTAATTAGCTATGGACTTTTCTGTAAATCTTAAATATGATCAAAATTAGCAAGGGAAAAAAATTTAGCTAGGAAATTTTTCGTCGTTAAAAATTTTTTGTTAGGGAATTTTTCCCTCGTTAATTTTTTGCGACGAGCACATTAGCTTGGGAAAACATCCATCGTTATTTTGTTTTAGCGACGGAAACACTTAACTAATAATATTAGGTAGCATAACAAATTTGTAACAACTATATTATGAGAAATTATTTGTTTTTCTACTTATTTGCGTATTCTTTTTATGTGTAGTGGATATATTTGAAAATTCTAAGGTTGTGAATAATAAATTGGGTAAAAATGATGTGTGATCATATTAGAGAAATTTCTATAAAATTTTTTTAATAAGCCAAATTTGATCTGTCCATAACTTAGCATATGGATCTCTCAATTGGATGATTCTAATTGAAAGTAAACGATAATAAAATGGTCTAAAAAATCCAAAGGATGCCCAAAAATTTAATTATATTGTAATGGCCTTGAATTATAGGTTTAACTCATAGGAATAATTATATCCCCAACATAAACTATTTTTTTGTTTGGCTCATAAGTTGTCTTAAGGTTAACCAAACCACATGATTTTATTCAATATGTAAAGTAAACTTGAAGGGTAATAAATTCTTAGAAGTAACATCTTTTTAACATTCCAATTACAGAGTTAATAGTACAATTAAAATAAGACTTGGAGGCTGCCCAATTCCTTTGGATAGATTTTTTTTTAAATACAAGTTATGCTTGACCTTATAATGTGATGATAATGCTAAATGAACATCTCTACATGCATAAAGTGATTGTGGTTATATGGATTAACTTGTGATATGTATTAAGATTGAATATAAATTAGAAGATATGCTTGTAGCATAATTACCCATGGTGCACTCAAAAATGAATGATGTAATTGGGGCTTATGTTTTATTCATATGTGGTATGAAATTGATATGAATTGGAGCATTGTATTGCATATGCATGGAAATGTGACATTTACATTGATGTGAATGATAGTTATGATCAATCATCTCTTATTGATGGATAGGTGAGCAGTGAGCTTGATGTCATTTTATTGTGATCAAAAAAGTCATACTACATTAGATAACATAATAAAAGATATGTTTATTGGTAACAGTAAAAAGGCCTAGATTTTTCCATGGGTGAAAAGCCCAAACTGGTTAGACATATCTATCGGTGAAAGACCCATACTAGTTAGACATATCCATTGGTGAAAGGTCAAAAAAATCTTCTTTGTGTCTCACTATAGTTGCATGACTATGGCGAGACTCCAAAATCCAGTACCCAACAAACACACCAGATTTGATTTTAATAGGGATTTTGAAATGGTGACAATTCATGAGTATTTTGGTTACAAATAGATTACATTTTTATTTTAAAAGAAATCATTAGGTGTGCTCATATATAATTTTTTTACCATATATTAACATGTGCATGGTATGGTTGTAACTAGTGAGGGCTCGAGGGATAACATGCATTTGAGTCTCATTTCATTGCATACATATAGTATCTTCAGTTTGGGATTTGCATTATAAATCATGGGTGTTGATTATTGTTGTGACCATTGCATGTACACTTAGGAGAGGACTGCCCTTATATAAATATTCTTTTCTAGGTGCGACTCACCATTAGAAACTATTTCAAGTACAAGACATGCACTAGTAGATATCAACCATTCGAGGTCATAATTTTGAAAAAATTTGTATTGTAGCTTGTTGGATTTTGATGTAAAATTATTAGAATAATGTGGTTTTCCTTTTAAATATTTATGTGGCAATGAGATGATATAACATAAACTATTATGAATTTTTAATGTTTCATTGTATTTCTTGATATGGATGAATGAGTTGGGTGAGTATACCTTATTTATAAAAATGAGTATAATTTTGGCTAAGATGTGCATTTTTTGGATAGAGTTATAATGTAAGGTACATTATAGCTTAGTATTAGAGCATAGTTTCATAAACACCTAAGGTTCAATGTCTAATACACGTATCAAAACTAGGGATCTATCTGATTCCTTCTCTTAATTAGAATCCCAATAATTGGGACAAGACATGATGGTGTCAATTTACCTATCATTCATAAGTTTTCAATGAATTAATGGTTGGTCAATACACACCAATATTTTTGGGTGACATGTAGGGTTGTCACTACCATATTAGTTTTTTCCACTTGCGTGTGTCTAATGACATACTTGTCACTATCCACAAAACTCAACACATAACTCATATAATATGGTGAAACTTCTAGGTTTAACACTCTACTTAACTCGTGCATTATTCGAAGGTTAGTTCCTAAAAGGAGAACATGATGAATTGGTCTTAAATATATTTCTATTTTTGGCTTAATAAGTATTATACTCACAATGATTAAACTTATCTCAACTTTAAGTTTTCAAACATTAGTTTATCTCATGCTTTAGGATTTGAGTGGCTCATACTTCCTTCTTACCACACCACATTAATGTGTCCCATGAATTACCCATCACTGTCCACCATAGCTAACACATATAAACCTATGTATATATAAAAACCCTAAGTTTCAATTATAGTTCGAATCAATATCAATTAATATCCAAATAACAAAATAAACACGAACATTAATTCATATAATTATTTATTCATCATAACATAAGTGTATTCATGAACCATAGATCTCAATTTAGCTAGATATTGAGGAAATTACATGAGATATGTTATGAGACACCTCATAGATTCGAGGGTATCCAATGAATGCCCATATGAAAATCTAAGTATATAATCCTAATTTTAATTGAGGATTACGTTCATTTTCCTTGGATTTTCCCTAAATGGGGGTCGAAATCACTTCGCTTTTAGTTATTGACATGCATGGTTCATATTTTTTCTTTTTTTCCTTTCATATTTTTTCTATTTGTCTAAGTGTCACTTTTATAAAATTATATAATCCTAATTCCTACCGTACCATGTTAGTGTGTATTAGTCACAACCTAGAATTGAGGCCATGAATTTATTATTTCTTTGGATCTTCTCTAGAACATTGATGTTAGAATGCTAGGAATGACTGAGATGGATATATTTACTCTATATAACAACGAGTTGTGATGTTAGAATAAGATATAGTTTTGATCTTGGCTTTTTGAGCAAAGTGTTGTGGTGTTGGGATTATCAAAACTAAGATAATTTCTCTCTGTAAAACAAAGTTATGGTACTGAAAATTAGACATGGTTCGGTCTTGGCTTTTTGAGTAAAGAATCTTAGTTATGAGATTTCTATGATTGAGATAATTACTCTATATTACACAAAGTTATGACAATGAAAATGATTGGGCCATTGGTCTTGGGCTCTTGTTTTTCTAGACAAAGTATCATGATGTTAGGATTACAATGACTAAGATAATTACTTTCTAAAAAAAAAGTTATGATACTAACATGGTCATGACTTAAGTGTTTTCTCTCTAGAATACAAAGTAGTAGCAATGAAAATGTTGCAACAAGAGTAAATACTCTCTAGAATGAAAAGTCAGCGAAAAATAATGTCACTACTCAAAATACTTGATATTTTAGTTTTGTATCAAATAAGTTGTGAACCTAGAAATTCCAACGATTATTTGTACCTATGGGGTATTTGGTTGCTGAGATATAAAAATAATAAAATGGCCTTTAAGTGTTTTAAAATTGTATGGTTTCAACTCTAAGAAAATATTGTGATCGTGATGATTGTGTTGTACAATGAAATATTTATATCAACTTGATGGTATAGTCATGACATACAAAGAAGGTCACAACTATTTTTTTTTGTAGAGTTATGGCCAATAATTGATACCACTACTACTCAAGAATAAGTGTGGAATATGTACTCAAGTCGTGAAAAAAGAATTATCATGACTATATTATTTATTTCCATTCCGAGCTTTTGCTCTACTAAGTCTATAAATTTCAATCAAAATCATTATGATTTCAATAATATTTCTTAGCTTCTCTCAAAATAAGAATTAGTAAAATGTTTCCAATAAATATTAAAATACTACAAAGACAACATACTAGCTAAATGACCCATACAAGTTAGTATGTGGAGTGTTGAACAAAGCACTTCTCAATTAACTCTCTATTGACCTTTTCCACCCCAATGTCATGAAAATTACCTTATAATTTTATTTCAACTTTAGTAATTTGAAGGTCATATCATTCATTGCTCTTTTCAATCCAAATATTTCATTGAGGAATTTCCTATCAAAATTCACTCAAATACATCGTACATAATAACTCTTGTCTTGCATGCCTTTTAAATTGGAGTAAAACTCCCTGATAACTACTGCTTTCTCCATGAATAATTGATCACAGTTTCTCTTCTCAGTCATTACATGGGAATGTGTAATAAGTTCATTGAACCATCATTCTCTTATAAGCCTTTATTTGCCAATATAGAGGTCACCCATATTTTCTCCATTCCTATAAGAAAAGTTAGCTCTAACATAATAACTTTGAATGAATCTCAATGGAGGATTACTTATGTCACTTGCCTTTACCCTTGCGATTCAATTCAACCCCCTCTTTTTTTTATAACTTCGAAATCAATATCTCATCATCCAAGTTGAACTTCTATAGTTAGGGATGCATAATTATATGTAGGAGGAGAAGAAAAGAAAACTTAGATTTATCACAAAATTAAGGTTTGGAGATTTATATAGGATTAGAATTTATCATGGCTAATGAAAAAAATTACATGACTTTTTATATGGTCAAGACTTCTTTTTTAGAAGGAATGTCATGGTTAGGTTTGACCATTTGAGTATCATGACTTCAGTTAACTTATAGGAAAGTCACAGTTGGGTTTGAGTGTCACAACTTATTGTGAGTTTATATGTATAGATCTTTTTAGTGTGCATGCATGTATTAATAAAAAAACTGATCATCACATAATGCAAAAAAAAATGGGTTTCCTCCCAAGTAGCATTATATTTAACATCTATAACAAGACCTTCATTTGATCTCCAATTTGGTATATGATCTTAGTGGACGAGATGAACTTCTCCATGTAATCTTTGATCTCTTTCTATTTGATTATTGAACAAATAGTTGATTAGTGTTCATTTTACAACTTATGCAACTCTTGTACTTGTGTAAAGGCCTTAGAATATATTTATTGGCTATTAGAGGTCATAGATACATCCCATATACTTGTGTAAAGGCCATAGTTACTTGTGTATCAACCAATCTTTGATCTCTTTATATTTGATTATTAAACAAATAGTTGTATAAGTTGTTACTTTCATATTTATCTAGTATTTGGTCAATATTATATTTAATTATTGAAAAATAGTAGATTAGTATAAAAATGACCAAGTGCCCTCTCGGCATACAAGGTGACTATTAACATTGAACTATCACTATCAAGGATGATCCTATCATAGTTGTTCCCTAGGTTTTTCATCACTAAAGTATTAAATTTTTTCATGGAGCATTTAGATGTCTACTTCTTTTAGGAAAATCAACAATTATCCTTAATGATTACATTCTTGGAGCACTCATATTCTGACCTCTAATATCTAAAAAATGATATGATATGGTATATATACATTTATGATTTTGGCTTTGTATGCATCATATTCATGAAAATTAATATACATCTTCCTATGAATCTCACATATGAAATTCATAGAAAAAAATTCGACTCATAAGGTTGTCACCACCATACTAGTCACCTTCCTCTTGCATGTTCTTTATGACTTGTACCATTTTCCATGACCAACACATGACTCACACACTATGGTAAAACTCATAAGTCAAATGTTCTACATAGCTCCCACATTGCTTGAGGTTAGTTTTTCTAAAATATACATAATGGTTTAGTCATAATTTTATTCATGTTTTCAACTTTATAAGTGTCATACTTACAATGAAGAAACTTACCTCAATCTCAAATTTTCACACAAATATTTATCTCATGCATTAAAGTTAGAAGGATTATTACTTGATTCTTATCATACTTTATGAGTATGTCTCATGAAATATCTATAATCATCCTTAATGACAGATACATATAAAATTATTAATTATGATATAGCAAAAACCATAAATTTTAATTCTATAATACATCCCTATCCATCAACATTCCATGATATAATATTAACACCAATATCAATAATATAAGGGTATCATATCCATTTTTTCACAAGGAAAGCACTAAACCTTAGATATTAATTTAGCCTAAGATTGAGAAACATTTCACACAAGATGTGTTGAGAGGCAACTCGTATGAATAAAGGATTCTCAATATAAGCCTAAACATGAATCTAAATATCAAAACATAAACATGAATTTTTCCCTAATTAGGGGTTGGAGTTGTGCAACTTAGGGCTTGTAATTACTCTTGGCTCATAATTCAATTCTTCCCCTCTCCTCTTTTAGTTTTCTTCTAAGTGTTGCTTAAATACATCAGAGGATATGTGCAATGCATTCAGTTTGAATTCATGGAATTAACTTGAGATAATGACTATCATATCTTATTATATTTTCTCTAGAGTGTCAAAGACATGGTGAAATTGAATGTTGCAACTCAGATAATATTTTTTTTGGTACATAATTTCATAGTGCTATAGAGGGATATGACTAAGATAATTTCTATATGGAACAAAATGTCATAATATTTGGAATAGCCATGAATGATATATTTACTCATTATAACCCAAATTTATAGTACTAGGAATGGTCTTGGATTTGAAGATTTCTCTCTAGAGTAAAAGGTTGTTGTATTGATAAAAGGATATGACTAGATTAAATACTCTCTAGAATGATATATCATAGTAGAAAATAATTTTATAACTCAAATTACTTAGTATTTTTGCTCTATAATAAATAAGTCATAGTGTTGGAATTTGTAGTGACTGATTGTACTTGTAGGTTACTTGGGATGCAACAATATGAAAATGATATTAATACTATTAAATATTTTAGAGATAATGTGTCCATGACTCCAATATAATTTCGTGGCCATAAAGATTATATTACAAAGTTGAAAGATTATGTCAACTTGGTGGAAAGGTCATAGTATACAAAGATTATTATCACTTATTTTGTAGAATTATGGCTAAGAAAGAATGACATAACTACTTGGTGAGATAGTGAATGGTGAACTTAAGTTGTGACATGGAAAATGACATGACTTTCTATCACTTATTTCTTCCCTCTAAACCTTCACTCCATCAAGTTTATTAATTTATATTCAAATAGTTATGATTTCTCTAATTTTCGTTAAATCCCTCGAAAGATAAAATTAGTAAATTCGCTCCAATATAATTATAATTATATGCAAACTTATTAAAAAATACACACCAAACCACCTAAAATAGTTGGTGTGTAGAGTGTCAAGAACATACCCCCCAATTTGTCATCTCACTAGAAATAGTTCAAATCTAGGCTAGGTTGGGTTCATTCTAGTCTAGCATTGTTTGGGAAACTAGGCCAAAAATGTCTTGCACGAGCTTTTATGATTATTTTTGGATTATTTCATGATGTGTTTGTACTAGAATCAAGTTAGAACACATGCATTTCATCAAATTATGTTTTTTGATGAGTTTAAATGAAAATAGTTAAATCATGTATAAACTAGGTACCAAAAATAGGCTTGTTGGAGAGTGGAACTAAAAGGTAGAAAAATGAAATAAATTCATGATATGTTCAATGTGATGATATACTTTCATATGCCTTTGAAATAGTCATGACAAGCCTTTCTTGGTTGTGACTCTACATATGTAATGATATTCATTATATATCAAGACTCTATCACATGATTGTAAAATTTTTCTACTATGTAATACATTCATCGTGACCAATTGGTACTTATTATTTTAGAGTCATAATCATATTTTCTCGAAATATATTTCTTGTCATGATATTGTTTTCATGTTTGACACTTAATGCTTGAATGATATAGTAAAGTCACGACATATTTCAATGTCATAACATAATCATTACAAACCTAAAATCACATAACTCAATAAGATTTTATGCTACAATTTTCTTTGGTGTCATGACATCATGCAAAAAAGTAGCTTTTTAATTCATGACATCTTTTCAATATCATGATATCATTCTCATGCATGCATAATAATGTCATGAATTTGTTCATGATATTCTTTAGCATGATGGTATAGAAGCAATTCAATAACATTCTTTGTTATGACTTCAATCCAAAATTAGAATATTTACTTTATTAAATATTACAATTAATGATGAGAACCAAAAGCTATAAAGCTATACTTACAAGAATGTTAAGAGATCAGAAAGTGAGATCATGGGATAAAGTGGAATTCAAAAAGAAACAAATTACACATGAATGTCATCCTGAGTTGGGAAATAAACCTCAAATCAAATGAAAAAATAGATTGGATTGGAAACTAGATTTGAAACCTAGATCTTGATGTTGCTAACCTTGGAATTACATGAGTTGAATCGAGCTCGAGTCGAATATTCAAATTTTGAAACTTAGATTTGAAATCAGAGCTTGAGTCGAATCATTAATATTTCGAGTTGAGTTTTGACTAAGTTTTGATCAATTCAAGTCCAAGTAACTTGTAAGTTATCTCGTTTCATTAGCATTCTTAAATATTATATATCTAATTTTAGGAGAATCAATGTTTGGAATATATATATATATATATATATATATATATTTCACGTTAATAATATTACCATTAATATAATATATAAAATAATAGCCTATTCTGATATATCTTTTTTTAAAATAAAATTAATTATTTTAAAAATAAATATATTTATAATTAAATAAATAAAAAAAATATGTGATTATATATTATTTATATCATACCATAAAATAGAGATATAAAATTTTATGTATAAAATAGTTATCTCATAGCCATTTCGAGTCGAGTTTAAATTGAATTTTAACCAAATTTTGCCTAAAATTTAACTGAATTTTGACTGATTTTGATCAAATTTTGACCGAATTTTGACCTAGTAGATCAAGAGTTGTCCATTCCACCTAGTTATTATATTGAAAATTAACGGATAGAATTGATAATGAAGCATCATCGTTCGTACGCCAAATAACACATCACATGAAAATTCATCCATGTGGGGACTGGGGTGTTTGCCATCTTTATCTAAAGGAAGGAACAGTTTGTCTTTGTGTTCAAAGCAATAAAACAGATGGATGGTTCATTGAAGAAGGAAGATGGTGTTGAAGTAGACGCGCCGTTAGATAAACTTGGATTCAAGTTTGAGGAGATCTCCAGTAATAAGGTTACTGGTCACCTTGTTGTCTCTCCTAATTGTGTTCAGGTGTTCATCTCTCCTCAGAATTTCACTTTCTTGAACGATTATTAGCGGATATGTTATCTAAACATGTATATGGATGCTGTTTTTTTTAATTATGATGTTGAAAGGACACCAATTAATTATTAGAAAATTAAAATCATTATTACGTTGCAAACTTCTCATTGGAGTTTAGGTTCCATGGGTTGGAGTTGTGAATAATTTTTATGGCAATATATTGTGATAAATAGAAAAAAAAATGCCAAAAGATTACAAGAATACAGAGAGAAGAAGAAAGATATAAATTAAAAGTGGATCAAATTTTTTAATATTTTTTATGATTCAAATATTTGATCATATATCTTACACATAATCATATCCATTCCAATTTACACATGAAGTACTTGAAACAATTCAAATTCCTAAAGATTAGATCTTTAAAAGACAAATTTAAAAATTATATAAAAGACTAGGTTTTCAAAGACTAAGTATAAGTTTATATTTCACAAATAATCTTATATATATTTATTTATTTTTATTTAATATCCTCCTTCAAATTTATAATGCAACTGCTATAAACATTAAGATTTTGTAAACTAAAAAATGAAAAAAAAAAACAAAATACGACTTGATAAAGAAATCTTTAAGGTGCAACAAAGAAGAAAAAACAAAGGAAAAATGACGATGTTATGCTTGAGATGATAACGGGTAAGGTGATAATTAATTTCAATGTGCTTGATTCATTCATGAAAGATTGATTTGTAAGTAATCTAAAATAATCACATAATCACATAATCACATAATCACATAATCACGTAATACATGAGTGAGATGAAAAAGAAATACTCAGTATGTAAGTAACGAACATAATCACATAATCTCTTTTATAATAGATACCATAGCATGATACTTTATTTTAGCCGTGGATAAAAAAATGATGGATAATTTTTTACTCTTCCAAGAGATAAGAGAATTATCCAAGAAGATAGAAAATTTAGTAATAGATTTATGATTATTGGGATCACTGTAATAATCAACATTAGAGTATGCACATAACTCTAGAAAAGAGGTGGATGAAAACTCTAAAAGATTGTACCCAAAAGATACATCAAAATACGAAGAATATTTGACCAATGAATTATAGTAAGGGAAGCAACAAACCAACTAACAACATAAACAATCTAAATAATATCAGAATGAGTAATAGTATGATATGCTAATCTTTTAACAATAGTATGACATAATGTAAGGTTTGATAAAGACAGATAATTAGATGAAGATTATTTTGTATTAACCTCAATAAGATTATCAACATTTTTATTATCAGTAAGTCCAGCTCATTTAAGAATTTTTATAACATATTTTGAATGAGAAAGCTTTTAGGTGAGTAGGTTATGTCTATACCCAAGAAATTTTATAGAAGACCTAAATCCTTCATTTCAAATAGTTTAGCTAATATTATCTTTAAAATTTAAGTATCATCAATATTATCACTATTAATAATTATATCAACATATAAAAAAGAATGATACAACTTGCATTAATATACTTGGTGGGGAGACTAGGATCATAACTACTAGCAATAAATTTAAGAGAGAAGATCACAAAAGAGAATTTTTCAAATCAGGTATGAAGTATTTATTTGAGACCATATGATACTTTTTAAAGCTTACAAATATTCCCAGAAACATGAGAAATTCTAGGAAGAAGTTTCATATAAACTTATTGGAGATTCCAATTTAAGAAGGAATTTTTAAATTTTAACATTAAGGTATTATTTGATAATGCACTTAAAAAATTCAGCTGGCTTAAAAATAAAATTTTCAATTGTTTAAAATTTTAAGTGCGGTTGATAAAAAATGTATGAAGCTGAAAACTTAAAATTTAAAGTGAAAATATGTTGAAAATGTTAAGTAGGTCGAGACCTACTTATTTTGGAATATTGAAAATGCTAAAAATTAGTGATAAAACAAAATTACCAAATTGCCCTTAAAAATTTATCGAGATATTTTCCGTCGTCGTCTTCGGAAACTTGTAAAATTTCTCTCTTCTCGTGCAAGCTTCTGTTTGTTTCGGGAGTGACTTTGGTATATATTTTTAGTAAGCAAAATTGATGTTATTGATATATAATTTAGGGATTTCTTTTGTATTAGGGGTATATGACGTTAATGTTGTGAATCGATATGTTTTATTTTCAATTTGTTCTTCGTGAAATTGATATATTTTTTGGAAATTACAATTTTATTGTAGCAAATGAAATTAAATTCTTGTTTATTGCAATACGTCGATTTCTAGAATGCTTATAAGTTAGAATCCCGGATACAAATTATTTTTTGTGCGAAAATTGTTAATCCTGAATTATTTTTAAAATTAAAATTTTTTATTCTATGTTTGTGTGAAAAATTGATTCCCGAATTATTTTTTTGTGTGAAAATTATTGTGCAATATTTTTTTTATTTACAATATTGATTTTGTGGTTATGTCGTGTAAATTTGTATTATATGAGTTAATGTATTTCATCCCTACTTCTCTAATACAAAGCTTTTGTTTTTTTTTTAAATTATGTAATATATTTCTTCATATTTTGTGGTTTTGTGTATGTTGATTATGTATGTAAATGAGTTGTATATTATATTTTATGCAATAATGTGAGTTTTATTATTGTATTGTTTGTTTATGCATATAATTTTGTATTTATTGTCTATTATTTAACTTGATGAAAGATTATATTTAAAATAAATTACGGTTACTTATCTTATGTAGGAATGACTTATTTTGATTCTACCAGAGCAAATTGAAAAGATCCAGCACAAGTTAAATTTTTTTTAGATTTATGTCTTGATCAGAAAAATATTTTGGGAAAAAGGGGTGTGAGTTTGTATGTTGAATCATGGGATAAAATTCTAAAAGACTTTAAAGAGATCAAAAATTTAAATTTCACTCAAAAATAATTGAAAAATGAATGGAATTATTTAAAATATAAATACATGGTGTGATCGAATTTTATTGGAAAGTCTGGCCATGGTTATAATTTAGTAACTAATATAGTTGACTGAACTTCAGAAGAGTGAGAAGAGTAGCTCAAGGTATAGCTTATTTTTTTAGTTAAATTTTTGAAATTATTAATTTAACTATTGTTGGCTAATTATAATTATTTGTTTAACAGAAAATTCAGGATGCAAAACAATTTTAATATACTGGGCTACAATTTGCAAATGAGATGAGATCACTCTTTGATGATATTACAGCTACCAGGCAAGATTCATGGGGTATATCTAGACAAGGGTTGCCTAAAAATGGTGCCGACAAATTTTCATCAAGTAGTCACCAAACTGTAAAGAATTATTGTACACACAAGGATATAGAGCCTGAATCTTCACCAAGTTCTTCATCATACAAAAAAGTCTTTACCAAAAAGGAAGAACCAAAAGAAAAAAAAGGAGATCTAGATGAAAAATTACTAATTATTCTAAGTACATTGGATCAATCAGATGAACCTAGCATTGAAGAATGTAATAAGAAGTTGAATGAGATTGTAACTTTATCTATGGATGACTTGTTGTACATTGCAGTTTCAAGCATTTTTTGTGAAAGCAAAACACATAGAGAACAGTGGATGATGTTTTTACAAAAGCCAGTGATAATTAGAATCGCTTGTATCCGGATGAATGCAAAAAAAATGAGATTTCTTTATTTCTTTTTGCTTCTTTGTGTTAAATTAAATGCAAAATCATGTGTTATTTTATGAGTTTATTTCATATTTTATCTGCATATTTGTTTGTATTGATATTAATTTATTTTTTGATAATATCTTGTAGTTCACTTTGCTTTTAATTGTTTTATCTTTTTTTATTGATTTATTTTGAAATGTTCAATATTATCAGAAGATATTAAATGAAAAATTAAGAAATATATTGAAAATTACTGCACTGATTCTAATCAAGAAGATTATTAAGAAAAAGTGACTTGGAAAAAGATAAGATACCGACTCGGTACTGAAAAGTTTTGCATATGTGCAAGAAATTTTAAATGATAATTATTGTCTTGAAATTCTAAGAATGAAAAAGCAAGCTTTTTTTGGGTATTTGTGAGCATTTCAAAAATAAACTAATAAAAAATGATTGAAAAATAGTCGTTACATCAAAGTTAAAGAAAAAATGGCGATGTTTCTTATGACTTTAAATCACAACGTAAGAAATCGTGTTACAAAAAAAGATTCAATCATTTAACTCAAAATCATACATCATTACTTTCATTAAGTTCTAGAGGTAATGCTTATCTTTGGAAGTGAGATGATTGTGCTTACCCTGATTAACGAAGTAATGGAAAATCATTCCCATCAACGATTAATGGAAGTGTTCAAGGTAAATAAAATTATATGTTTATTATAATTGATGTTCATATTATTATAATTATTGTTATATTCATATTTTTTTAATGAATATGGTGCAATTGGTGTACTTGATGGGATACTTATTAATGCTGTGATATCATTTGACAAACAAGTCCCTAACAGAGGAAGAGGAAGAAAAAAATATTATTAAAATATTCTAGTAATATGTGACTTCAATATGATTTTTATATTTGTTTAGACTGGATGGGAAGGCGTAACACATGATTCAATAGTTTTATCAGAGACTGTGTAATCGAGAAAATAATTTTTCAATACCTCTACTAGGTAAGTATTATTCTCTTCTCATTTTTTTAATAAATTAATAAATTATTTTAAAATTATATTTTTTGCTAGATAAATATTATCTTTGTGATGCTGCATATTCACATACTCAAGGGTTTATGGTGTCTTACCATAATTTGTGATATTGGTTGCCTAATTTTCATAATGTTGTTTGTCCTTGTACAAAAGAAGAGATATTCAATTATGTACATGTCAGATTGAAGAATGTCATTGAGCGATCTTTTGGTGTTTTGAAAGCTCGTTTTCCAATCCTAAAGAGGATGACTCTATATCTTTTTCAAGTTCAAAGAAATATTGTTATTGCTTACTTAGCTATACATAACTATATTTGAAAATTATATATTACTGATATTTTTTTAGAGTAGGGTGAAAATGAATATGGTGAAAATTTAGAAATACCTCAAAATGATAATGAAGGTCTACTACAAGTTAGAGGAAGAGCTGCACAAGCTGATCAAATCTGGATGATTAATTTAAAAGAGAAAATTGTAAATCAACTTGTTGCAAATTAAATTTTTTTTATAAACATTTTTATGTTTTTTTTTGGATTTTATTATATAATTATGGAAAATTGTATAGTAAATTTCATATAAATAATAATTAACAATAGTACTGAAAAATCAAATTTTATTAGAAATTCTATTTAATTCTAATAAACTGAACTATATTAATAATAAGGGTAAAAATATAAAAAATATTATTTTCATCATTCAGCATTTAAAGTTATCCAACAAAATTATTATATTCAGCATTCAATTATCAGTAATTTATCAAATAGTTTTTTAATACAAATTAAATACTTATGATATTCAACACTTAATTTTTTCAGTTTTATTAAACATGCTCTAAGTTGAGAAATACACTAATATTGAATTGAAGCTATAACAATAAGAGTATGAATAGTATTTATTTTTATAATAAGAACAAAATTATCTTCATAAATCTTACATTATTGTTGTGAATATTCTTTTGAACTGACCTAATTGTGAAAAACTCAATAGATAAATTAAAATTAATCTTAATCTTATATACCCAACAATAATTAACAAGACTCTTGTTAGGAGGTAGAAGAATCAAATCCTGAGTATGTCTTATTCAAAGCAAACAGTTTCTCATACATTGCTTGTTACCAATGTAGATAAAAATGACTTAATTATAAGAAGAAGACTTAAAAAAATAATGAATAGAATCTATAAAAAAATAAAGATAAAGAATAACAAGAATAAACAAAATTTGATAACTTTGTGGATTTACAAATGCATGTGAATTGATGTAGAGGTGAATCTACAATCTTAGACGAAGATTGAGTGACTACATGTGAAGAGGAAGCTTCAGGTATTTTGAGATAATAGTGTGATATCTGCAATATTATTAGAATAAATACTACGAGTATAATGTAAAGGATAAGGAGGAAGAATAGAAAACTCATGAGTGACAAATGAAATAGAAAAGAAATGCTTATGTTCAAAAAAAACATGATAAGATTCAAAGTTTTAGAGTAATTAGATTTTAACACCGATACCCTTTTTGACATTCATCTTAATCAAGAAAGTCATAAATAGCAAATTAGGGAGACAACATGCTATAGTAAAATGAGGATAAAGAATGAAATAAGTATAATTTAAAACTCTAAAGAAAGAATAATCTAGGGTGTACCCATATAATTTTTGAAAGGAGAAATACTTGAAACATGAAAGAAAAATTATATTAATCAAAGTGATTACAATAAGAATAGCTTCACCCCAAAATTCATTTGGAACAAAAGCATGTAAAAAAAAAAAATTGAGCAATTTAAAAAATATGCCTATGTTTTCTTTCAGCACTACCATTTTACTCGAGTATCTATACATGAAGTTTGATGAATAATTTCATTAGAGACAAATATTTTAGGAAATTTATTAGATGTATATTTTCCACTCATATCACAGCTAAAATATTTGATAAAAGCAGAGTATTGAGTTTTTACCAAAGCAGGAAATATCTTATATATCTTGAATAATTCAAAATGATATTTCATCAAATAAATAAAATAATAATGAGAATGATCATCAATATAAGAGAGATATTATCAAGTCTCCTTTTGTGTGAATAAGAGAAAATCCTATGCATCATAATAAATTAAATAAAATGAAAAGAAAAAGAAAAAGAAATACTTATTCTAAATGGTAAAATTGAAAATTTTATTAGTTTATATTAACTACAGTTAGAAATATCTTTAAATTTTAATTCTCTTAAAGTTTATGAGGATAAAAAAAATTATAGGTGAGATGACAAAATGTGATCAAGATGAGAATGTTATGAATAAAAACTAAAAGAAGAAAGACTAAAAACAAAAAGTTGACAACTCAATACTAGCACCGGTAGTAGCAGCATGTAGTTTTAACTCATTCAGAACATATAATCCTCCTTTCCTATGACTTGTCTCAATTAATTTTTGAGATTGTATATCCTGCACATAATGAGAAGAAAAAGAAAATGTGATCAAATTGCTAGAATCACATAAATGGCCAATTGAAGCAAGATAAAATTTAAGTTTTGGAGTAACATAGCCAACACCTACTGAAGGCATAGGAGTTCATCAATTGGAGTAACATCATAACAAGAATAGAAGATGAAAGAGACAAATAAAATAAGGAGAATCTGAAGACATATGATGAGAAACACCATAATCTAAGTTCCATGACATACTCAAATAATTGTGAGGTGACTGACATATGAAAGGAGACATATACATCTTGTGAATGTTGAAAGAGAAGCTTCTAAAATTGCTCAGCTAGAGTACTAGGATCGATGGAAGAACCTAATACAGTGACTGCTACAATATTAAATGGTGATGGTCTTTGATGTGGTCTATTAGTATTAGTTTGTGTTTGATTGTTAGGATTTCAAGCTTGAAATTATTGTTATAACTGATTCTAATTTATCAACTTAGGACATTGAGCCTTTCAATAATTTTTGTTTATAAAAACTACGCTCTTTTGTGTGTGACTGCGAGTAGTGGTTTTGAATTGTGTCTTTGACAATGCTTGTCCATATGCTCGTGATTGGCGGCAGCGACAATGACGTTGTCATTTATATTGAGGTAGAAACCTACATATAATGAGTACCCTTTGGGATTTTGTGGTATATTGTGGTCATTAGATGTGTATCAGTGTAAGTTTGATGTTCTAGAACTTATATGCGATGAACGACATCAATCCCTATGGCAATTGACATAGTGGCTTAAGAACAAAAGTGGTATAATAAATGATTGAAAGTGTTTAGAATCTTTGCTTTTGGAAATCTTGCATAAAATAATGATGATTTGTGCAAGTTTGTTTCTATTTGATATTATTGTGAAAATTTATAATTTTGTGAGAATTTTTAAATAAAAAAAATATTGGAATTAGTGTAGGATTATTTGAGAGTAACCTAATGATAATTGAGAGCATATATGTATTTTATATGAGTTGTATTGATAAACATCTGATTTGTGGCCAAATGTTATGTTTGTTACTTATTGAAAAATCCAATCTCAAGCCAAACTAATAAGTGGATGATGTCTGATACATAATTTTTTATGCATCTTTAATAATGAATTGGCATGCATAAAAAATTTGAGATTTAATAATATCGTTGTATACCTTTGGAGATGTTTCACCTGTATGATAGTGTTACTCAATAGTTGGCATGCAAATTGGCTTATCAGGTTAAGGTAAATTTTTATGTGACTTGGACATATTTTATGAGAGAGGATAATGAGAGTAATATTTGTATTGACACATCAAATTGTATTTAGAAAATTTTATGATCAAATTTGTTGTATTTTTTACTAGCATATGTTGGGTTGTGAGAATAATATATTATTTTGCAGACAAATTCTAGATGAGATGATATTTTCTTTCTTTTAGATATTTATCAGATGGTAACTCAAATATCTATAATTATGCCTAGATCATGTGAAGTTGATATAATCATTCATAACACTAATATCTTCATCACATTATGACAGTAAGAGAGTTGAGAGAGAACTGACATAAGCTTTATGATAGGGAAAAAATTGGTATTGACTTATTTTTTCTATGAGAAATTGGGACAAACTTAGAAAAAGAGTTGGATATTGTACCATGAATTATGACCAATTTATTGAGGTTCATAGGCTATATAGTAGACTTCTAGAGTTATTCAGACTGATCCCTCAATGACTACATCTTGTTTTGTTATCCTTGTGCTTTTTTAGGAGGAATATACTAGATTTTTTTTTTCTTGAGTGCTATTCACTTCCTGAGACATATCTATGTCTATTGTCCTTTTTGTTCACGACTATTTTTGAGTTAATATCTATGCTGTAGATAATAGAGGTGTCAAATGGGTAGGACTAGGTTTACCTGATCCTTTTTTTGGTGGTCCAATCAGGCCACCGTGCTGTGTTGGGCATGACACGGCTTAAGAAGTGTTGGTCTAGTATGACCCATAGGCCTGACTCGTACTTAGTTCAGGCCGGGTCGTGCATGGACTTGCCAGCAGGGGTCTCCAAAAAGCCCGCGTCCTGCCCGAAGCCTGTTCCGGCCTTACAAGGCTAAGTCCAATCCGAGCCTATTTTATAGGCAAGCCGGGCTGTTGGCTTCATTTTAGGCCCAAACCCAGCCTATAAGCCCATTGACCAACTCGCCTTAGGCCCATTGATCGGCCTGCCTTAAGCCCATTAACCGGCCCGCCCTTAGCCTGTTAACCGGCCCGCCCTTAGCCTATTGACTAGCTCACCCACATTAGAAAAATATTTCACTGAAAATGTAGATAAAGGGAAGAATCATGTATTACATATAAAAATGATGGAAAATTTTACATCACTACCAAATAATTACATCCCAACTAAGTCGACACCTAATTATTTGTCAATCATTTGTAATTTTCAACCACAAAAAGTACAATACATAGAAAAATACTTAATTAAATAATTCAATCATCTTTGTCCAATGGTGAAGGAGAAGAATCATGAATTCATTCATGTCTCGATAGTTTTAACTTTTCCATATCGTTCACTAATGTGGCTTCTCGAATAGAATCATGCAATCTTTTATCTACTATCTTCCAATCTTTTAAGCATATTTCTGCTTCTATGGCTTCATCTTCATGTGATAAGTTGCTTCGCCTTTCACTAACCACTCTTCTATCTGCACTATAAGCAGCTTCCGATGCAACTGTACTCACAGGCACGATTAATACATCACGTACAATAATTGATAATACTGGATATTTATTTTGTTGTTTCTTCCACCATTCTAAAATTTCAAAATTTTCATTATCTTCAAATGGAATTGTTTTTACATTAAGGTATCTATCTATATCATTCACATTATTTAGAGAACTAGTTGTCTTTTTTTTACTTTTAAATATTTCTAAAGCACTTTTATAAAAATATGAAGAACTTGTAGTGGATGATAAGTTAATAGAACAAATATCATTGTCATATTTTTCTTTATAAATATCATATAAATTATGTAGTAATAAATTTACTTCATTTTTAATTTCTTCAATTTTAATTTGTTTAAAAAAGTAAATAACTGGTCGCCATTCATCTAAAGCATCAAATTTTAATCTAGGGTCTACAATTAAACTAATATAATAAGTTAAAGGTATATCTTCCTAATATTTTTAAAATTTTTCTATCATTGCAAAAATGATATCATAAAACATTTCAAAATTTAAATATTTTTAAAGTATAATATAAATATTAGTTATTTGTATAATAACTCGATGAGAAGTTGGATAATACACACCACAAAAAATATTTGTTGAAGTAACAAAAATTTCAAAAAGATGTCGTAAAATGTTTGCAATGTGCCAATCATAATTATTTAACAAATCAAGATCTATATTAGAATTATTAGTAGATAATTGCATTTCATATAATTGTACTACTTTTTTTATATTTTATGATATTTTGTAAAAGTTTATAAGTAGAATTCCATCTAATTGACATATCTAAACTTATATTTTTTCTTTTCATATTTGCTATTTTACAACAATCAAAAAATAATTTATGTTTTGCTTGAGAACTATTGATACTATATGGAATACCTCTAATTTATTCTAATGTACTATCAACTTATTTTAATCAATCTTTTATAATTAAATTTAAAATATATGCACAACAACGTATATAAAATAATTTACTATGATCTTCATTTATTTGCCAATATCTTTTTGATTTATTTACTTCCGTATTATTATTAGAAGCATTATCTAATGTTATTGTAAATATTTTATTACGAATACTTAAATCTATTATTTCATCATGTATTAAACCTGCTATATTTTGACCATTATGTGGAGTATTTATTGTTTTGAATGAAACTATTCTTTTATTTAATTTCTATTCACTATCTTTATAATGAGTAGTAATTCATAAAAAATCAGTGTGCATTAAAGATGTCCAAATATCAGAAGTTAAACAAATTTTTCCTTGAAATTTTGCAAAATAATTTCTTTAATATTTTTTTTCTATATGAAATTTTTCATAATATCTATTTTAATAGTATTTCCAGACCAACCCCTAAATTGAGGATTAATAGCTCTTTGAATTGTTCCTAAAAAATCATGAGTTTTCATCATATTAAAAGTTTGTTCAGCTCTTATTATGTAATCAATCATTTCTTCACAATAATAAGATTCATCATAAGAAATTATTTTTAAATTTTCGTACTCATCTTTACCTAATTGCATATAATTTTTAATATCTAAATTATTTTTAGTTTTACAATATTCATAATGTCATTTTAGATGACTTGTGCCTGTATTTGATCCACCACTAAGAAATTTATGATAAATTTTGCATTTTACTTTTATTTCATTTTTATTATTTTCTTATTTCTACTCTATCAAAAAAATTTCATATACTTGAACTAAATTTCTTATTTGATAATTCATGTGAATTAGAAGAAGATGCACGCGTACTTTCCATTTTTAAATTATTAATATAATATTATACTAAACTAAAAATAAGTAAACCTAAAAATAAAAATAAAACAAATAAAAAGTAAAGTTAGAGGATGTTACTCAATTGACGAACCGAAGCCAAAATTTCTTCAAATCTGAATTACTAGAGCCACCAACGCTTAAATTGCATAACCAATAATATTATGCAAATAAAGAAAATTTGAAAGAAAATTGAATATTAACTAATATGAGAGAAGATTGAGTAAATTTGGAGAGAATTAGAGAGATGAAAAAATATGAAGAAAGTTAAGTAATTATAGGAAAAAATCAAAAATTAAAAAAATAAAAAAAATAAATAAAGTGCCCAACTGTTATATGACCGTGTGAGTGTATATTCGGCATTTTAGAAAATGTCAAACGGTCATATGACTGTTTGAAGTTTCTTTCTAATTTTGATTTTTGTAATTGAACTAAATATATATAAGTATAAGTTATATAATTACAAAAGCAGGGCACTGGCGGGTTGGTAGAGTGCATTCTTCTTAAGCTGAAAGTCTCAGGTTCAATTCTTGGCACATGCAACTGTCAAATTTTTTTATTAAAGGCATTAGGCTTTACGATTATGGGCCAACTCAGCCCAGGTTAGTTAACCCCATTAGTGTAAAGCCTAGCCAAGATTAGCTAAAACTATTTGTATAAAACTCGCGGGCTGGGTTGCAGGCCTTTAAAGATTTCAAAAGCTTGGCCTGACCCACCATTGATTAGTCAACGGGGTAATAAGCCCGGCCCGCCATGGCTATGGGCTAATATTCATAGGTCGGGCGGCCCGGCCCGATCCATTGAAGAGCCTTGCTTGCCAGGTCATGCCATTTCGGCCCATTCGGAATTGGATCATCCCAAACTTCAAAAATATTTAAAATTTTAAATTTTAATATAAATAAATAAATTAATTAATTAATAAACTTAATACAATAAAAAAATAAAATTACTATTATGAGTCACAAGTCATAAGTCACAACTAATAATTAAAAACAAGTAAACATTATAAAATAACAAAACAAAATTAAATCATTAAAAAATATGAATCAATGCATCAAAAATAAATTTATTAACATAAAATATCAATCATATAAGTAAGTGTTTGAATAAATAAAGAATAAAATAATAATTAAAGTAGCAAACTCAGATAACAAAAATAAATAAACAAAGATAATTCAAAAATAATTAATCTCGTTAGTTTATGATGACATTACTAGCGGTAGGTTGAAGATAGTATAATAGGCTCAATCTCAGTTATCAATCATCATCAAAGTCCAATGAATCATCAAAGTCCTATGAGTCAGTAGATCACATGTTATCATAGACAAAATGAGATAAGTGGACTCATATGATTTCTATCACGGTAAAATATCAAAGTTATTATTATCAATTTGTGATAAGATTGAGTAGTATTCAATATCTAAGTTCTAAGATAGTTTGCTCTTATTCGACGGTCCACTATAGGTGTCAAATGGGTTGGCAGCCCAAGCCACGCCCTAAGCCCATTACGACATGCTATAGTTCTGTGCTCGGGCCCGTGCCCGTGCCCGGCGGACTCTTGGCATGAATCATATCGTGTAGTGCCGTGCTGAGGGTTTTTGGCTCTTGTGCAGTGCCAGGCACGACATGGATGCCTGGCATGGGAACTTGCACCAAATGACACCCGACGGGGGCAGGGAGGACGCGGTGATGCTCGACGGGTGACAGAGTGGCATGCTCGACAGGCAAGGGAGGCGTGGCAGCGTGCCACTCAAAACCCTAATTTTTTTTTAAAATACTCGATCCAATTTGAATTGCTCTGCCTTACTCAATCCAAATCGGCGTGAACTCAGGTGGATTCTGGGCCATGGGTTATGCCGGGGCTGTCTTCCAAAAAATTGTGTTGTGCCAAGCACGATACGTCAGCCCAATTTGGCCCGAAAAAATAGGCTAGTCTGACCCAGTTTAGCTTGGCCCGTGTGATACTTCTCATCCACCCCGTCATTTTCTCTTGCTAACTGAATGAATAAGTTATCATCTTTGAATATGATATTCATATTCATACTCGGAGCTTGACCACCACAATCATACCTAGTATCGTAATATGTAAATAACCCAGTTAATTTTTCGTAAATGAATCCTTCATGTTGGTCTTCTTAGTTCATGCATGATGATATATATGTCAAAATATTCTCTATCCCTTTCACCTTAATCCTATGGTCTATGCAGGCAGCCAGACAATAACGAGATGTAATGATGGATTAGTACTTTAAGTACTTAGTTTCCATCTCAACAACTATATCACTAAATGTTGGGTCATCTCTAAACTTCATTAACATGCTATTAATGTTGCATATGTACCTGAGTACAATGCAAGTGGTAGGAGTATACTGATGAACACATATTCGTCGTGTCATAAAAAATTTTCAAGAACTTTATAAATGAAATTTTTGTAGCACGGACAATATCATCAATAATAAATTCGTCAATCTTATTATTGACGTAGTCGGATATCATGTATTTGTATCTAATACATGACTCTAATATCAGGTATGTATAATTCTAATAATATCTCACATCCGATTAGAATTTTTTTTTCTTTAGACCCACAGATAAACAGAGACTATCAAACTTCTATTGTCTTTGAGGTATACAAAAAAATTTTAGTGAGTTACGTAAATTTTATAAAGCAGGGGAAACAACTTTCATCCCTGCGTGCACTATGAGGTTTATAACGTGAAACTATATATCCAACGTGAAAAATCTTTCTTGATGGTCCATCTCTAATAGTCATATCAAACATGTTAATGATTATTTCATTGTTAGATGCATTATCGAATGTAATATATTTTATTTTGAATATTATATTTTTTAAAGATTCTTATCATGCACTCATAAATGGTCAGATTATCATGAAGATAGAGAATTCCTGAGAATTTTAATATTTTTTTTATTTAGTGTTTATTTTGAATTTACATAGTGGGCGGTGAGGCATGTATAAGATATATCGTCGTGACTTGTTCAGGTATCGGATATCATAAATACTAATTCTCTATATTTCCTAAATTTATTAATTATTATTATTTTTTTTAATTTATAGTATTTTAGTATGTCGTTCCTAGATATAAACATAGGAATCCTACGATATGCAAGATGAAAATAAGTCTGCATGATATTGACTATCCTTGGATCCTCCAAATATCTAATTGGAAGACTCATCATGGTGATTAATTTGATCATTCTTTTCTTCCCTAGCTCGTCGTTGTATATAAAGGGGGTCAATATTAAGGTTGAATTAGATTCAGCCTCAAAAACTCTACCGCTGAATTGGGTTTGCCTAGGATTTAATGTATCATGTTTTATGATGTATTATTCGACATGCCCATTAATGTACTCAGTCCCACATGAACTTTTATAGATTAATATTTTTTTATAATATTTGTATTATGTCGATTCTTCATCGGCACCTCTAATATTTATATGTTGTATAATATTAAAGTGAGTCTCAATTATTAATTTTTTTAGTTTTTTTTAAATGTTTGGGTCGAGACGATCAGAGAAAATAATATTTCGGCGGTCTTGGACCTTTTCGTCGCGTTATCTATATCAATATTAAAATTTTCTATGTTTATGTTTAAATTATTTTCGTTATCATTATTAAAATTATTATTTGTCATTTTAATTTTTTATTAGTTTATTAATTATATTATAATTTTTGTTTTTTAAATTATATTTTAATTTATATTAATTAAATTAAAAGTTTTAACTAAAATCAAAATAAAAAAATTAAAATAAATAAAATTTTAAAATTAATACCCATAATGCGTAAAATCTTATTTGTTTTATGATGTATGCAGCACAATTGATAATTCACAATTCTCACTAAAGTCTCGGAAGTCAAAATCAAAAGGAGAAACTGAGAGAGAGATAAAGACAAGAGAGTCTAGAGGAGATGGAGAGATAATATGAGAGAGAGAATACGATAAAAATTGAGAATGGGAGGAGGTAAAAATAAATTTTAAAAATATAATTTAAATTTTTTTTAATATATTTTTTTGAATTTTTTGTGATTTTTTAAAGGGTAGAATCACGACTGCCATCGGATTTCTGCCTCTAGTTGTTGGGGTCAAATCTAACGGCTTAAAAAAATGCATGTTTTTTTATTGTTGGGTCGGTTCAACTGTTGAACCGACCCAACGGTCATAGATTCCAGAAGCTTTAGCTTATGGAATCTGTAGGTCGAGTCGTCAGGATGTCAATCGTCGGGGTCAGGACTCAAGTTTGATCTTCGGTTGGTCGGACTTCGGAGTTTGGACTTTGGAGGCGGACTCGCCCAAACATCGGCACGAGATTCGAGTTTGGCCATCCGGGGCTGGGGGTAGGCCACGGTTCGGGTCGTGCCAATGAACAGTGCCTTCTAGCCTGGGTATATGGTCGTGCCTGGCCCGACACGTGGCCCGGGTTACCTTGGCATGACACGACATGAGCCATGCCTCAGCCAGCCTGGCACGAGCCCGAGCACGGTTATGGACTATGTCATGCCGAGCTAAGCACGGCTGAGACGAGTCGTGTCTTAGGCAGGGCTCAGGTTGTCGGGTCCAGGCTAGTTGGCCCGTTTGACACCTCTAGTATATAATCATATTTTGTTTGCTTTAATTATAGAGTAACATATTTTATATTATCGTGATCATAGATACTATTGTACGGATAAAGAGATTTGATAATATCAATATTAAATTTTTTCTTTTGATATATATTATATATGTATCAAAATTTTATCATATGTATTTTATGTTAGTTATTTTGTGAAGAAATGATATTATAAAATTATTTTTTTTTGCCAATTTATATGCATGATTGAAAGACTAAATTGATGAATTTCTTATGGATTTAGCATATCAGACTTTATCTATTCTTTTCTACTCAGAGAAGTCGATCATAAGTAGATGTCTATTAATTGAGACATTCATCATTAAATATTTGTCTATTATTAATCAATTAGTGATACACTCTCAGCTAAGATATCTATCATTAGACAAATAAAAGATTTTATAGTAGATCATTAGAAAAGTGATGATTGTGAGATATATTAGTTATGAAATTATACTAGAGATTGTTATCCTGTATGTTAGGAGGGTATTATAAGTAAACCATTTTATTTGATTCACTTATATGTTAGGTGATCCAGTTGGACGATCATGAACAATGACATAGGATATTTTTTTTTATGTTTTGATAATTGTACTTGTTTACTTGTTATACTTGATTGTTAGTATTTAAATAAAGATAATTCTTTTTATTTTAATGAAATTTTATAAAAAAAATCAATTTGATTGTAATATTAATATGTTGAAAAGTAATAATGACTTATAATAAATTCTCATTAGAGTTTTTTGAAGAATACAAGATAATTCATCAAGTATCATGTGTTAACACTCATACACATGATGAGATATGTAAGTGGAATAAGAGACATCAGGTTGATTTTATTATGACACTCCTACTACATAAGAGTATTAACTATTAACTATTAACTTACTAATTAGTTGGATGTTATTTTATTTTATCCTAGGTCATATCATATGCTAACTCATATACCTAAGAATGAGTCTCTCTTACCTTTCACATAAGATTTTTGAATGCTATAAAGGTCATTATGATTACTAATATGATGTTCTTATGGGATAATTCATTCTTTAAGAAATCAATCCAAGAAAACATATTTTATAATATTGTATTAGTTGGCATATTTTTATGTCCAATTATTATCTCTCACATAGTTGTAATTACTAATCATGCTTTTATGCTATACCTGATATTACTAGCATGACTAAATATGAGGAGAATAGTAGTATTTTTCTTGGGGTATTACACTAAGGAGATATCTCATTGTGAGTGTCCCACTAGACATGAGATGCGAGTCTTCCCATGAGAGGGAGATGAAGATTGAGAGACTTGATGATCTCAACATAAATAAATATATATATATCAGACGAAAACATTCACATTTTTCTTACATGGAATTTTTTATTACATCAATTGATTTAGTTTGAAATAGTGACTTAAACTTTTTCATTGTATTATTGAAGAAGCGAAAGACATACCCTATTCAGTATCCATTATTTCGTGTATTTTTTTCCACTCATTTTGATACTGTATATTTTAATTTATTATTTTATCTTGATAATTGTATAATTTCAAACTCTTTTTTTGAGGTACTTAATCATTTATGTTAGTGACAAACTATGTTGAATGAATTATTTGCAATCACATCTAATCATATTTAAAATCTTGTTTCAAAACTTATAGTTAAGCCAATAGTAAGATATAGATAAGTGTATATGGTGAATTCGAGACCCAAATGTAAGGTTGATCTGCCAAATATCAGGTTAATAGTGAAAGAATATACATAAACTTATGATATTGATTATCGAGATATTTTTCTTATGTGACCAAAATAGTCATTGTTAAGTTGTTCCTTTCTATTATAGCATCTCCCATGTGTATTATATATCAGTTAAATATAATGAATGTATTCGTGATGATCTTGAGAAATGCATTCATCTTACCGGTGTATTGTGTATCAGTTAAATGTAAGAAATATATTTATTCATGATGATCTTGAGGAAACATCTATTTATCTTTTAAGGTATTTCAATACTATGCTTTGTATATATTCATAATTTGTTAGTTATATATTAATTTTTCTTGTTCATTTTAATTTGATGGTATGCATCGTCGGGAGAATAACATGTCTTTTGATTTTCATTTGGGTTACAACGTGGTATGTTCAAAATATAACATACACTTCATTGTGAATTGAAACAATGTAGTAAAACCCATTTTAAAACTAAATACAAATACACAAATATAACAATGACTCTCAACATCACCATCAAGCTAGTTTGTGTGTACATATACTTTGTGATGACTAAACAAGAGATACACCAAAACAATAAAATAAAACACAGCCTAAGGCTAAATACAAATACACAAATGTAATGATTCATCATCTCAATCAAACTAGTGTGTGTGTGTGTGTGTGTGTATCTCAGACACTCCATTATGACTAAACAAGAGATAAACCAAAATAATAAAGTAAAATGCTCCCAAGACTTAATACAAACACAAATATAATATGACTCAACATCTTTAATAAATTAGTGTTTCTATATATATATATATATATATATATATTTCGAATATCGAGATTACACATGTTTTTATTTGAACATGTATGCAAGTTGATCAATGATGTGTGCATAAGCAATTGTAATGAAATTATTGAACACGTAAGAAAAAAATGAGGAAAGATTAGAGAAGGGTGAATAAGTCGAATTTCTTGACTAAAAATCCGTATAACTATAAAATTTGTAGTAACTACAAATAATAGTCTGATTACATCATGAATGAAAATATTAGAGTTGTCAAAATGGGTCATGCTGTGTTGACATGACTCATTTCTTTGTGGCCCAATTGGGTCATTGTGTTATGTCGGGCATGACATGACATCCATTCTATTTGGCCTGATACAACCCATTGGCCCATAGTCGAGCACATCCATGTTGGGTCATGTTGGATTGTGCTTGCTTTTGGGCAGTAGAAATGAGAGGTGTCAAATAGGCTGTGTTGGGTTGGCACGACCCATTTTTTGAGGACGACATGACTTAAAAATGGCAGGCTTGACATGACTTTACAGGCTCGAGTTTGTCAGATTCATGCTGGTTTGTGTTGGGTCTTGGGGATTTTGTGCTGGGTCATGCTAGGAAATGTTGTTTTGGGCCCGTTCAAGTCATTTCTAAATATTATAAATTTAAATAAAAAATTAATTAATTAATTAAATAAACACAGCAAAAAAATAAAATTACAATCACAAGTTACAAGTCACAACTCACAAAAAATAATATAAAATAAATATTATAAATTTAAATTATTTTGTAATATAAGTACTAAATATTAATGCAAACTCAAAAATCAATATATCAATGATCAATCTCGTAAGCATCTGATAATATTACTAGTGATAGACTTAATCACAGCCCTCATTAAAGTCTCATGAATCATCTACCATCAACTTCTTCATTCTTGTTGTAGTTGCAATACGATCCTGGATGTGCAAGCTCGAATCCTCCTAATCCTTCATACATATTATTGTCTCAGTAATATATTGTTTCAATCTCAATCTCCTATTCAAAATCATATTTATTGCAATAGAAAACATATACATTGATGCTACGTATGATACCGGAGGAGTCAGTAGATTCTGTGTCATCTTAGATAACACATGAAATGTGGACTCGTGATTTTTATCATTATAATATATTTAAATTCTTATTATTGGTATGTGATATGATTGATCAGTAATTGGTTTTTTAAAGTATCGAGTAGCTCATTCCTATTCGATGGTCCACTATATTGTTGTTCTCTCACTAACTGAATGAAGAAGTTATCATATTTGAATAAGATGTTCATATTCGTACTTGGAGCCTGGCTATAATTACTACCATACCTAATATCATAGTATATAAATAATTCAGTCAACTTCTCATGATTGAATCATTTATGTTGGTGATTCTGGTTCATGCACGAAAATATGTATGTCAAAATTAATTCTACCTCTTTCACATTAACCATATGATTCTTATAGACAGTCAGACAATAAAGAGATGGAATAATATACTAGTACTTTAAGTATTTAGTTTCCATCTCAAGAGCTATGTCATTAAATATCGGGTCATCTCTAAACTTCCTAAATATGCTATTAATATTGCATATGCACTCGAGTGAAATACAAGTCATAAGAGTATAAACTGACCAACACTTATTAATCATATTATAAAAAATCTTTAGGAATTTCATAAATAAATTTTTGTAGCCCAGTTAGTGTCGTTAATAATAAGTTTGTAACTTTTATTATTGACGTAGTTAGATATCACGTATACTTATCCAACATATGACTACAATATAAGGTATGTATAATTCCAATGATATCTCATATTTAATTAAAATTTCTTTTTTAGACTCACAGACAAACATAGACTACCAAACTCCTGTTGTCTGTGAGACATCCGAAGAAATTTTTGAGTTATGTATTTTTTTTAAAGTGGGGGAAATAACTCTTATCTCCGCTTGTGTTATGAGGTTAATGACGTAACACATATATATAACATGAAAAATATTGTTTAATGGCTCATCTCTAATGATCTTAACAAACATGGTAATGATTATTCTATTGTTAGATGCATTATTGAATGTGATATTATATATTTATTTTGAATATTATATTCACTAAAAATTCTTATCATTCACTCATATGTGACTAGGTCATCATGAGAATGAAAAATTGCTGAAAATTATAATATTTTATTATTTAGTGTCCATTTAGAATCTACATATTGGGCGGTGAGGCATGCATAAGATGCATCATTGTGATTAGTCCAGATATCGGATATCACAGACACCGCGCTACTATATTCTCTAAATTTATTAATTATTATTTTTTTTTAACTTATAGTATTTTAGATTGTCATTTCTAGATGTGGACCTAGGAATCCTATGATATGTATGTTGAAAATAGGCTTGCATGATACTAATTAACATTGGATCTTCTGAAAATCTAATTGGAAGACCCATCATGGTGATCACTTTGGCCATATTTTTCCTCTCTAACTCATTGCGGTACATGAAGGGGATCAAGATAGAAACTGAACTAAATCTAATCTCAAAGATCCCACTGCTCAGTTGAGTTTGCCTAGGATCTAATGCACATGCACCATGTTTTTTTGTGTATTATTCAGTATGTCTCTTAAGGTGCTAAGTCCCACATACACTTCTACAAGTTAATATTTTTTTATAATATTTGTATTGTATCGATTTTTTATCAACATTCCTAACATTTTTATTTTGTATAATATTAAAGTGACTTCAAACTATTGATTATTTTTAGTTTTTTGTTTTTTAGATGTATGAGCGAGGTCATGAGAGAAAATAAGGTTTTGGATCTTTCCGTAGGGTTATCCATATTAAAATTATTTATGTTTACGTTAATATTAATTTCATTTTTATTATTAAAATTATTATTTATAAATTTTTATTAGTTTATTAATTATATTCTAAATTATATTTTTAAAATTAAATATTATTTTATATTAAATTATTAATTAAAATAAAAATAAAAAAACTAAACAAAAATTTAAAAAATAATACCTATAAAGCATAAACTTGTTTGTTTGACCCGATTGTTTATGGAATGTCGATGTGTGATGTTCGATATTTGATGTTTGTATCGTAGTTCGCATCTGAGTCTTGAGAGGAGAGAAATTGAGAGATAAGACAAGAGAGATAGAGAAGAGAATGTGGATAGAAATTTTAGAATATGGATATATAGGATAGAGATTAGGAACGAGAGAGGAGGATAAATATAGATTTAAATTAAAAAAAATCATTTTTGAATAGTTTTTTAATTTTTTATTGAAAAAATTTGGGCAGAAACCCAATAGCCATTAGATTTTTGTGGCTAGCAATTGAGGCACATCCAACGGATGATAGACATGAGATTATTTGATTTTTTTTTTACTGGTGCCGATGGTTCTAGAAGGTTCAACTTCTGGTTTTGGGCTTGGGGTTGGGTCGTTGGTGCATCAGGCAGAGGCTCGACGCATTTCATGGGTGATGCTCTGAGACTCCGACTCACGGGCGTCAGGCTCGGTCCAATCGGATTGAGCCCGAATTCGGCCTAAGTTCTCGAGCATGGTTTGGGTCTTGCAGAAGAATCATGCATTTTGGCCAGACAATTGAGTCATGCCTGGCCCGACACAAGACTCGGGAGACCTCGGCATGACACTGTACGAATCGTGCCTTGAGGCAGTCCGACACGGGCCCAAGCATGATTCTAAATGTCTAATTGGAATAAAGGCAAACCTTTTTGTTGAGCTAGAGCTACTATAAGGCTTATAGTTTCTAAATGAGCTACCGAGAAAAATGTCTCAAAGTAGTCGAACTCAGCCTTTTGGGAATAACCTTTGACTATCATTTTGGCTTTTTATATGAGTGTCTTATTATTGGTTAAATTTTTAATTTTGAAAAGTCATTTAACACATATATTATGTTTATTTTGGAGTAAATTTACTAGTGTCCAAATATTATTTTGTTCTATAGTATATGTTTTTTCTCATAGTTTGTATTCAAATTTAGTGTTGTACATCTTCAATGTTGAGGAGCTCAACTAAAAAATAATTATATATTTGATATATGTTATCTAGTATTTTATATTTAATAAGAGTATATAATATATTATTAGAGATATCTAAGTCATTATCAAAAACTAAATTAGGTTCACATGGAATAGAAATATACTTGGGCTGATTAGAAGATACAATATTTACCACTTGCATTACTTGTTGAGTTTGAATATCCTTAATGTAAGAGTATTACATATTTATAATTTTACTTGTTATCTTCTCAATCTATTTTCTCATAAAATAACACATCCCTATTTACTAAGAACATGTTTGTTCCTGGTGAATATAATCTATATTCCTTGAAGTGTAGATTATATCTAACCATAATACATTTTAAATTTTTAGTTTTTAATTTTGTTCATTTCTATTTTGAGATTTGATAGTAACAAATAATCTCAAAAACTCTCAAGTAATGTGCACTTAATTTTCTCACACTCAAAGCTTGCATTAGAGTGAAGTTGTGTAATGCACTAATGAGCTATCTATTTATCAAGTAAACAACTATGCTTATTTTCTCTGCTTAAAAATATCAAGACATTTTTCTTAACCATTAATTTTATTATCATATCTACTATAATTCTATTTTTCTTTTCATTAATACTATTTTGTTGTTGTGAGTATAGCATGGTGAAGTGTCATTGAATTTTTTTCATATCGCAAAAGTTTATGAACGTCTAAGAAAGAAACCCAATTCCTATATCGATTTTGAGTGTTTTTATAGTCATCCTAGATTATCTTTTTACCATTTACAAAAATTTTTCAAATATATTAAAAACTTCAAATTTGTGTCTTATACAAATTTTCAAATATATCCACATTATACGTGTATAATTCATCAACAATCAATATGAAATAATTATTGTTTGCCAAAGATTTTGATTATACGTCTAAGAAAGATTATCTTTTTAATAGTTGATATATAAAATATATATTCTTCTGAGGATTTATCACCAAAACTAGTAGGTTGTGTATATCTTAGTCTACAGTCCTTAGAAAGATGTTCAAATTTTTTATAGTTTAGGCACTAATTTTTAGACTTGAACTAATAATTAAGTTGTTGTATTACTTCTTACACATAATACATGTGTAAGAGGAAAATCTTATAGAAGTGGTATTGGTTTTTATAAAAGATATAAAATTTTTGTTCTTACATCTTAGTTTATTTTGATTCATATATTTGGTTGTCTTTCATGTGTCATCGTATTTCATTTGTATGAGTCTTATCTCTTGCTTCCTTAGAGGGTGACATCCACTTGGTTTGCAAAATTTCTAATGTAGTTAGTTCTGTTCTTTTGAGTAATCATTGCTCTTAGAATTTTAATGAGCTAAGTACTTGTTGGATAATAATCTTAGAAAAAGTTTGTTTCTTTAATAACTATAATTATGGGATCAAATTTTTCATGTATATTTATGAGTAATTTTTCAATCAACATAGTTTCAGAGATGCCTTTATCATATATTTTCAATTGATTAACTATAGTAATGAACACAGTAGAGAAATTATTAAGAGAATCTATGTTTTTCTTTTTTAGATTCTCAAAATTCTTTTGACTTGGTAGATTTCAATATTTTAGATAAAATTATAGTTGTTAAACGGGTTGTGCTGTGTTGTGCCAGACATGACACGACTTGATTAATGTCGGCCATGCATGACCCGGTTGGTCCAGTTCTGGGCAGATTCGGATCGGGTTATTCCGGGTCGTGCCAGGTCGTGTCGGGTTATGCCAAGTTATGTTGAGTCATGTCTAGAGGCAGCATGTAGCTGTCTGGCGCTACCAGCATCCACCCTGGTCGACTGACGACCAATCACCTATTTACGCCTTTATGATTTTAATTTATAAATATTAATTTTGTAAATTAAAAATTTTAAGTTATTCATTGACTATTATGAGCTAGACTTTAATAAACAAAAATTTAGAGTTATTGTTATGATATTATTCCAATCATCACAATTCATATAAGTCATAAATCACAATAAAATAACATCATTAACACAAATTTAAATAAACAAAAATAATAAAAAAAATATCAATCATCTAATCCAACCAAAAATAAAATAACACAAATACTCAAGTACACATAATAACGATCTTTAATCATAATAAAACTCAATTCTAATGTCAATCAGTATAAGTATGTAACTGATCATTATTACGTAAGTATGTTATGGTATTACTAGTGGTGGACTCAACATTCTCAAAGTTCCATGACCCATTATCAACTAGCAACTTCTCCGTTCTTTGTTCTAGTCTGATCCTAAATATCCAATCTAGAATTATTCTAATCCTTCATGTGTGCTTGTGCCTCAATGATATTTGGTCGCAGTCTTGATCTCCTATCCAAAATAATATTAACTACAACTAAAAAAAAGAGACTTCGATGCTATCCTCAACATCGGAGGAGTCATTAGATTCCGTGTCATCTTAGACAGCACGAGATATGTATACTCATATGATTTTTATAATTATAAAATATCAAGTTTCTTGTTATCATTATATGATATGATTGAAAAGTAATCGGTATTTAAGTACCGAGACAGCTCGCTCATATTTGATGGTCTATCTTATTATTTTTCTCTTGTTAACTAAATGGAGAAATCATCTCTGAATATGGTGTTTATGTTGTACTCAGAGCTTGACTATAACTACTATCATATCCAGTATCGTAATATATAAATAACTCAATTAATTTTTTGTGAATGAACTTTTTATGTTAGTGTTCCTAGTTCATGTACGTGAAAATGTATGCCAAAATATTCTCCATCTTAACAACTTTTTTATTAAATGTAGGATCATCTCTAAATTTTCTAAATACTTTACTAATATTGCATATGCACTTGATTGCAATACAAGTAGTAAAGTATAAATAGAAGAACATATATTTGTCGTGTTATAAAAAATTTAGGAATTTTATAAATGAAATTTTTGTATCTTAGTTGTTATCATCAATAATAAGTTCATCACTCTTATTATTGATATAGTTAGATATCACGTATTCGTATACAACACATGACTCCAACATCAGGTAAATGCAATTTTAATGGTCTTACATCCATTTGAAATTTCTTATTCTTTAGACACATATATAAATAAAGACTTCTAAACTCTTGTTGTCTGCTAAGCGTTCGAAGATATTTAAATAAATTTCATTTTTTTTATAAAACAGGAGAAATAATTTTTATCTTTGCTTATATTATTAGGTTAATAATATGATACTTATATCTAACATGAAAATCTCTCATAATGACCCATGTCTAATGATCATAATAAATATGTTAATAGCTATTTCATTGTTAAGTGTGTTATTAAATATGATATCAAATATTTTATTTTGAATATGATAATCTCTAAAGATTTTTATCATACACTCATATATAGTAGAGTCATCATCAGAATAAATAAGTTCTAAATATCCTAAAATTTTTTTATTTAATGTCCATTTAGAATCTACATAGTAGGTGGTGAGATATGCAAAAGATGTATTGTCGCAACTAGTCTATATATCGGGCATCATGAACACCATGCTACTATATTGTCAAAATTCATTAGTTATTATTTATTTTTCTAACTTATAATAATTTAATATATCGTTCTTACACGTGGATATATGAATTCTATGATATGCAAGATAAAAGTAGGTTTGCATGATACTGACTACGCTATGATTCTCTGAAAATTTAATCTGAAGATCGTGCGCAATACCCAATCTAAGGATCCAGGTCATTGGACCCATGTCGCTTGACCATGCCTACGACCCAGGCACTCGGATCGTGCTTAGCCCGACACGAGTCCCGACACTTCCTGGCTCAACACGACATGAGCCGTGCCTCTAGTTGGCACCACTTGGGCTTGGACAGAGTTTTGGACCATGCCATTTTGGTCCAGCCACGGTCAGTTAGGCCGTGCCTTGTGCATTGCCCAGGCTGCTCGACTCACTTGCTACCTCTAGATAAAATGATATTACTAATACATTGCTGGATGAATAGTAATACTTTGACATTAAATTTTTTGAATCATATTGCCTTTTGTATCTATTTTTCTTCAGCAAAAGAGAAAGATTTGTAGGTTTTGAGTACTCTTTACTAAAAAGTTTTCAAATATTTTATGATATAAAAAGATTATTTATCTTAGCACTCTAATAATCATAGTTTTTTCTTTCAAATAGGGGTATAGGTATAGCCAATGAGCTTGAGGAGATGATTTTTGAAAATATTTTTTTTTAATAATTGAAAACTCAAAACTATAATTTAGGTAACTTAGTTAATAAGTACTATTTTGTATAAAGTGGCTTTGGATCTGTACAGATCTAAATTAGATCCGATAGATCTTTGTATTTAATGATACATAATAAGAATGAAGAAGGTGAGCAGCATGAAGAAGGTGAGCAGCGTGAAGAAGGTGAGCAGCATAAAGAAGATGAATAAATCACAAAGAAAGGAAAAAATAGGCACAAAATAATAAAAGTGAATCAAAATCAATAGTGATTATAAAGATTTATGGTTTATATACTCAGACTTTATTGTACAGTAAAACAGTAATAAATAAATGCATTAGAATAGTCCTATGGTTTACACACACACATTTAAACATATTGGGGCTGGTTGTATTTGGGTCATTATTCAAGTGTGTATCCATGTATTTATTTGATCCTAGTCCACTTTTCATTTAACCAAACTGAGGCTTTGTCTACAGTACATTAAAGTGTCAAATCCCAAGCTTTTTTAATTTCAACTATGATGTATTAGAGGTGGTAATTTGCTCCACGACCCAATTATTTAGCTCAGCCAAAACTCAGCATTACTTTGCTTTTTGGAGTATGAGCAAAAATTCATCCTAGTTTGATTGGATTTTTGAGTTAGGTTGGGACTTGGGTTAAGAATTTGGAGATCCGTGCTACTCAGATCAGCTTGGCTGGGCCAAGCTGCTGGACGACTTAGTTGGGTTTCAATTTCTGAGTCATTGGCCATGCCAGTCCTGTTTTCTATTTTCTTAGAATGGGCAGTCCACATTTCCTCCAATAAACATGATAATATGCAGAATAGATGTTGGTACAATTCAACCACAATATAGTGGAACCATAGTAATATAACCAAGCACAATAATATAGTAGAGTATTTTCAGTTGTAATCTAGCAATGCTGCAAAACCATGTGCCACGCATTGGGATAGGAAAGATGCAACATGGAAAAATACTAAATTTGATTGCCGATGTGGCAAAGCCCCTACTACAGGTACGACCAAGTTGTGTCCGTACGTTTCATTTTGGCCATGATGAAGATGCCCGAGCAGTCATAATTTCAGAATGTATAACATGTGCAGTTCAAAAATAAAAAATGGCTTGGAGTGAGTGCCCTTGGATATTTGCCATTCATAGAATATAAAATAAAATAATGAAGTAAATTGCATGTTAAGATTAAAATATAAATATATGGAGCTATGGACATAACTCTTAATTTCTATTCTCCTATTTTAAAGTAACGTGATTCATTAGCCTTGAACATGAGGCTGAACTTGAAATTTGTTTTTTTTTGGCATCATATTTGAAAAGAGCAGCCGTTCAAAGTGTTACATGGAGGGGTTTCAGCTCTAATTGCTGAAGCCATGGCTAGTGCAGGGGCCTACATTGCGTCAGGATGTCAAAGGGTGGCTGGAATTCATCTCAGTATTAATCATTTGAAACCTGCTGATCTTGGAGACATTGTCTATGCCAAAGCAACTCCCATTAATATTGGAAAAACTATTCAGGTGAGTCAATGATATCTATTTGCTCACGACAGTTTTTTGTAATACATTAAAATTTTGAGTTACCCAAAATTATGTTTGCCTACAACTAAATTTTGTTTTAGCTAGAAGCCAAATAATCAAAATTTGATTTTAAACAGTAGAAACTATTTGATTTTCATTGTTATCATTATTATTATCAACTAACTCTTATCCCAATTACCTATGGTTGATTGTATGAAATATGTTTATTCAATTAATTTTTTTTAAAATATATTCATTCTTAATTATTTAATTGTAAAATTTTTATTTATAATTTTTATACAATTTCTCATAATCTTATGTCTTATTATTTTTTTCTACTCAATATTCTCGTACTTCCTAATTGGTGAACTAGGAGGTATGTGTTGGGCATGATCAAATCACCTAAAATGATTCTCTATTATCTTATTATTTATATAAGATATTTTAATTTGTTTTTAATAATTTTGTTGTTCTTTTTATTTGTTTTTTTTTTGATAGGAGCACCTGACTTGCGGGCTGCCTTAATCATACTTGCCCATTATATGTGGAAGCAAGTTGTACTTTATTTAATATTGAATATTATTAATTTTATTTTATATTAATTAAATTTAACATGATATCAGAATAAGATTTGTAAATAATAAATTGCTTCCTTTTCTTTTAATTTTATTGTTTGCTGAAGGTGCTTGAAGGTGTGCACAAATCATTTTGCAAGTCATTCATTATGTGTGATTAATAGTGTATGTAGTTAGACAATTGGCATGAGGTGGTGTGCATGGTGGTGCATGCGGTGGAGTGTGTAAAGGTGAGCACGGGGGTGCATGCAATGGCATGCATGGTTGTGTGAAATTGAAACCTTAATTGGGGTTCCTTTTTTACTTTGAAAGATTTAGTAAAAAAAAAAGAGCAACCCTAATTTGGTTTGACAGAATAGAAATTAGAATGTAGTATACTTTTATTTTTTATAGGAATTAATATGGATTATAATAGTAAAGGTATATGAAGGAGTGTCTCAATCTAGTATACTCATTGTAGGATAATAGGTCACACTAGAAATAATTATTATATATTATTTTTAGAGAGGAAATCAAGATCATTACGTAGTAATGAGAGAGATATGTTGAATATTAGTCATTTAAGAGTTTTCATAGAGTTCATTTACAATAATATTTATTAGAGAGGAGTATATAAAACTTTTTTCTAAGATAATAACATATTATTTACTTTTTTTAGGTATCAATAGATATTTAACTTGCACTCTTATTTCATACTCATAGATTATAGACACGAGAGCAAATACTCATATCATTAATAATCACACCTTATTTTTTATATATTTTTTCTTATTTTAAAAATAGTATTGCAACAAATAATAAACATTTGAAAAAAATGGATATAATCCTATTTAGCTCAAATTCTTATTATTTTTGTGTGTCATGTTTATTCTTGATTATCATTTTAGTATTTTCTATGTGAGTTTTTTTTAGATAACTTAATTTTAATTGTATTTATATTTTCATTAATATTTATTTGCAGGATTTGGAGAGTCTAAAGAAGACTCCATTTAAAATTAAGCAAGTTAGATTATATATTACATTTTTAACGATAAGATATTTATCTAGATATTTTAGTATTTTGATTTTGTTACTTATGTATTCTTAGTTTGGTTATCTATTATTGACCAAATTAAGAATATATATTTTAGTCTTAAATATATTTTGACTCGAGAGTGTAAGACATGTTAGCTAAGAAAGTTTAATGCTAGTTTAGTTTGAGTAGGAACTCATTCTATTAAATACATTTAGATATATATATCTTTCGTAATAGAGTAGAATTTTTTTTTATTTTTTATGAACTTTATTCAATAAAAATATTACAAAATTAGGAAGTAATAATATATTAGAATATATGTGAGATCAATTTGGTACTTATCATAAGGATTATGAGATTATATATCATATTTTTTATGTGGAAAATAATATTCTAACATATTCTAATAGAATGAAGTTATTAAAATAAAAAATAAATATATGATTGAGATGACCCATACTCTTACTTGAAAAGAATATTCTAACATATTTTTGGAAGATATAATTTTAATTATAATCTATCTTATCATTTAGATATCTTTTTTTTGTCATATTAGAGTATATTTTCTTTTAGATTTTATATCTTGAAAAAAGACTATTTAGATTACCTACTAGAGTTTTTGGATGTATTTATTTTATTATCAATCATTTTCTAGGATGAGACAAATTTTTATCTAGTGCATTGAAATATATATATTTTTTGAATACTATAATACTCAAAGAAGTTATGAGTATTTCTTGCTAAAGACTTGTGTGATTAAATGAGTATAAAAGTTATATTTTTGACCATAACTCATTTTTTATTGAGTTAAAGGAAAATATGAAATTAGATGTTATATATGGTTTAATTATCTCATCTCTCTTACTTGCAGTAATGACTAGTTATTAAAGAGTCACTCAATGACTATATTTGAACATGTTGATTCTCAGTATGACATCATTTTCATGAAATTATTATTCTTATTAATAAATTTAGATAATATTGAATTTAGAGAAAGTAAAGTTTCGCGAACATTGAAATGGTATTCAGATCCAAATAACATGGTAATCAGCGAGTCTTGACTAGTACAGACTCATATTGAGTCTGTAAATAGGAGATTTGATCACTTATGCCTTAGAATTGATATCAAGAGAGAGAGACATGATTAACCTTCTCAGATTAGTGAGATGAGCCCATTGAGGATACTGATGATCTAACAACTAATTATTTTGATCTAGACCTCTTGATTATACTCTGGAAGGGACAAATGAGTTATACTCAATATTTAATATTATATGTTTTGTTATACATTTATTTTATTTATTATTTTGTTTGTTTTATTATTTATCTTGATGATACTAGGATGTATAAATCTTTTTCCGAGTCATTATCTCATTTATGATGATGTCAAATCATGATGAAAGAGATGTATGTAATTAATTCTAATGAGACATGAAAATTAGTTTCACGATCTTTATAAAAGTTTATTGTTAGTTATAAGTGAGTATTTATTACGGAGATAAGATAAAAAATAGATCATCTTAAGGTTTGTTTTGTAGCGAGGGGACACACTCAGATATTTGGTATAGGCTACTATAATACTTGCTCTCTAGTGGTCAAAATGCTAATAATATTTATTCTCATTTTTTTGTAGCATCTCATAATTAGAGGATACATCAGTTAGACGTGATGAATATATTTCTTCACGATAACTTTGAAGAGGATGTGTATATGACCCAGACACTTGGGTTTCAAGTAGTACAAACAAGTATAATTTATAGATTATGGAAGGTATTTTACAACATGACTTAGTCATCAAAAACCTAGTTGAGGTTTTTACAGGCAGTTATCGAAAACCTAATATGTGAGATTTTCATTGGAAATCTCATCATTTGAGTTATACAAATATGTTATTAATTTTTTTTATTCTATTGGATGAGTACTAATGACATAATGATTTTACTGATTGTCTATGTCGCTGATATATTGATCATGAGATAGAGGTGTCAAGTGGGTCGGGTGACCCAGGCATGACACGAAGCACGACCCGACTGAATCATGCTTGCCCCTGCACGATACGGTCCAAAATCATGCTTGGACATGGTCGAGTAGGCCTGAGGCACAACTCGTGCTGTGCTGGGTCCGAGGCAGTCGTGCCTTGTGTTGGGCTAGGCACGACTTGAGTTCCTAACTCATTGGCATAGTTCATTGGCTCTTAAGGTGTAAACTGTTTATGCCTAACAAGTTATGGGATACTAAGAAGTGGACATGATCTAGTTGGCCAACTTCGGACTTGCCCGGTCTCGATATGGGCAAGTATAAAAAAATTGTTTAGTTCAATGATAATTTTTATAAATTTTACTACGTGGCGGGTTTTATTAATGAAACTTGCCATGTGGCTGCCCCTAGTATGCTTCATGCTAGCTGCTAGATGCGGCATGTTCGAGCCCCCTGGCCCTAGCCTTACACGTACATTGATAGACAACAACCTTTTTTGCTATCTCCTATACAGCATGTACTTGCTTGTTGGCATCGGGCTGACTGGCACTGGCTCTGGCCGATGCTGCGATGTGATGGCCGACGCAACATTGAGTGACTCAACAGTCGGCAATTGAGCCGAGCTTATGGGCTCGAGGCTCGACTTGGGTGCAGGCACACTATATGCTACACTTACCCATATTGCACCCAAGACTCGACTCGCAATTCTAATGGTTACATAGCTAAAAATATTAATATATATATATATATATATATATATATAATGATTTTGCTATCATAATCTTGGTTGTTGGATTTCATTTCAACGACTAGGTTTAAAAATCTGATGGCTATCAGGTTTCCACTCAATTTTAAATTTTTAAAAAAATAAAAAAATAAAAAAAAAATGAAAATATTATTTTTAAATACAAAAAAATCTATTAATATTGATTAGAGTTTGAAATTTTTAATTATTACTTTTCTTTTGAATCTCAATTCTCTCATCTCATTTATAATTTCCATCTCCTCTGCTTTCTGTTCATTTTTTTAAATAATTTTTTAAAAGTTTAAATTTTAAGTAATTTTAAGTTCGAATATGAGTTTTTTTCTTGTCACCTGTTGTTGCAGGATGCGGCTTTAAATATAATTTTGAGTTGTCCTTTGACATAACTTTTTGTAGGTTCAATTTGACATAACTTTTTGTATATTAAGGTATGTAAATAAGTCTTTAGGACTTAATATCTTTTTTAGGGATAATAAATATTTTTAGTTAATCAGATATTTAGATTTTAGTTGGGAATCACTATGCATTGAAAGGGGATCTGCGAAAGAATTTTGTATTTTTTTAGAATGAATCTTGTCTCTTAATAAATATAAAATAAATAATTATTTTGAGATCTAATAGAAAACTAGAGTTCATATCGATGATGATAGTTACTTGTAAGATATTTTAAATTAAATATCTATTTAAGAAAATCATATATGCACCATCTTCTCTCGCTATTCTTTACTTTATAGAGATGAATTATTCATTTCTTAGAAAAAAAAATGTATGATGAAATCATTGTTATTGTACATATTTAGATAACAGATTAATTAGCAAATATTTTAATGAAGGTGTATTCGGTTTAATACACCAGCTTGATGTGGATATTTTCAATGTATTCGGTTTTTTTCTCTTTTGTTTATTCTTAATGAAAACACACGATTTATAAGCTGTCCAATTCATATTAATCTATTATGTAAATGTGTGATTTGTACATTATTTTTTATAGAATACTATTATTTTTATTTTATATATGTTAAGTTTATGTTTAACAAACTTAATTTCTAATTTTATTTTTTTCAGTCTTACAACACATATATTTCATGATCTTTATTTCTACTATCTTTATTTTTTGAATATATTTTTTAGTCGCTTGATGTTTTCATCCATAAAATATGATGGATTTTATAATTGTTCTATACTATTTTCTTTTTAATCTAATTGATACTCATTGATCATAAAACTTTTATGATATAGCTTTTTATTTAGTTAATCTTATCTTAATCTTATAAGATATATCATTGTCAATTTTTTTTTATTTAATATTGTATATTAATTCTTGAAGTGATTGATATTTAATATTTTTTAATTTTTTTTATTTTGATTATCATATTATTGCTATTCTTAACATGATTAAATTTATATTTGAAATATTATGTTATGTTATGACTAATTTTAAATCATTCAAACTTAAGTATAACCTTCTAAATTTTTAATTTTTATTATTTTAATCAACTAACAATATATCAACTTCAAATAATATATGCTAATGAATATTTTTTTATATGTCTTTTGTCAATCTATTCATAAATAGCATAAACATATAGAGATTAAGTGATAATTTGTAGTTTCATAATTTTTGAACTAATCTAATTTTTAGGTATCACTTACTCATATATATATTTGATTAGTTTAATATACATACTTAATATCTATTTTTTATATAATACATACCAAATTAAATTTTTTGGTGCTTTATCTTAAGTTTTTTTTTTAAATCAAAAAATATCATGCATAAATTTTTTGCATTTTTTTTATATTTTTTGATTAATTATCTAAGTACATAACTTTCGTACTCGATCAACTTGGCATACATTCAAAATAATTTTTTAAAATCTTCATTTTTATTCTTAAATTGTATTCATTTATTTTTTCTAAAGTTTCATAATATGAATTATGAGTTTAATATCTTGATAGTTATTATAATATTAAATATTTTTATTATGCTTATAAATAGAATTTATAATACTGTCTCTATTTATGTGATATTTTTTTGATTTTCATAATCTTGATAAACAAACTACTCAATCATATCATGTTTCTTCTCTATACTCATTTGAAATTCAATAGGGATATTGCTAAGTCCTAGGGTTTTTTTTTTGTATTTATTTTCTTGAAAGTTTCTCTAATTTTCATGAGTCTTATCTTGGTTACATTATCTAAAATTATGTAGTCCTCCATCATCCTCAATATTTAAATATAAATTAATGAATTTATTTAAAATATAATGAGAATGTTTTCTTCATCTTTCTTTGCTTATTAATTTTTTGTTAAGATATGATAATTTTCATTCTTAGTATAATTTTTATGATTAATACTTTTAATTTTCTTCTTTTTTATTATAACAAACTTATAAAATTTATTAATATTCTTTTTCTTTACGTTATAGTTTATTATATAATCTATTAAATGTATTAAACTTAATTATATTAATCACTTTTTTTTTGTTTTTTTCTTTAAAACAAGTTTATTTCTCCTTAATGTTTTATTGACAATTAGATTCTTACCATCAATTCTTTATTTGAATATATATTTTTTTTAATACATCTAAGATCTCTTTAGATGTTTTTATACATAACATATCATTTAGTTATATATAGTATTTACATCTATGTCGAAGTACTAATTAATTTTGTTATCTAATTTTTTTTAAAATATGCATTATTTTATTTTCGAATATTTATATTGGAAGTTTATTTGTAATTATATTTTCCAAGATGCAAATCAATTATGAAAAGTTTATGTTGAGTTTTTAGATTCTCATTTGGTATTACTTTATTATTTTTTCATATTGTATTATCTTCTCTCATAATAAGAAAAAATCTAGTTGACTCAAATTAGAATCATTTTCAAAGTCATCAAATATTTTTTTTCTTTAAGTAGATATTAACTATAAAATTATTATAAGTTAATATAAAATTTAAGATTTTTATTTATTTTTTTTTGATAAATTTATTATAAATTAAAGTAAAATTTAAGATTATTCTTTTCATTCCATTAATTTCTTAAAACTTATATTTTCTCTACATATTCATTTAAGTCTCTGCAAATCATGATTATTTTTTTTCTTTGATATACCTCGTATTAATTAATTTATATATTCCCAAAAAATTTTATTTATTTTTTTTTTGAGTTTTATTTGTGAATCACATATACTAATCACATTTAGGATTTCTTTTCCTACTACTAATTTGATCACTATAAGTTTATTAATAGTTTTCTTGATATTTATTATTTTATCTTTTAAATTTTTGTTCACAATTATTTGAATATTATTCTTATTTGTTTTTTTTTTTGCATACATAATAAAATTTATACTCATTAATTTTTTTAGATTTTTTGTTCTTCCACTTGGTCTCTTAAATATCCCATATTATATTTTTATATTTTAAAATATTAACTAACTTTAATTAGTTCCCATTCAATGATTTAAGATTTCAAGAACTTATCATAAGCCTACTAATTTGAGTTAATTTCTCTAAGAAAGTATAGGAACTCTTGTCTTTTTTGTCATCATGACTGGGTAGTATCGTAATAGTCCTTTTCAAGCTACTACATTTGAACTATATAACTTGTTGCCTAAAATGAATAACTTATTAACATCAATGTGTATCAGTAATTGAGGATCAACATAAATAGAAAAGTTGTGATTATTTTATTAATATTGACTGTCTACATGATATCATCCTCCTTTATTCGAACTTGAGACTAGAGGTGTCAACTGGGCCGGGTCGGCCCGGCACGGAAAATTGTCGTGCCCGGGTTAGGCACGAGTCGTGTCTGTCCCGTGCCGTGCCTAACCCGGCACGGTTCGGCCCGTGGCACGGCACACCGGCACGGGTTCGTCCCGTGCCGGCTGTCCCCCGAGCCTTACCCCGTGATCGCCCCACGCCACGCCCCTCCCTCAAAAAAGACCCTGGGTCGGGTCTGATTAGACCCGACCCGTGGTCCCACTCCCACGAGGCCCAAACCGATCCAAACCCCCCCCCCCCCCCCAACGGGAAAAAAAATAATAATAAAAAATTAAATTTTCAGCCGTTGGATCTCACCTCCAACGGCTAGGGGCAGAATCCAACGACCCTCATGATTCTGCCCCCTAAAAAATTAAAAAAAATTCAAAAAAACATTATTTTTTTTAAAAAAATTATTATCTTTAATCTATAAATTTCACCCCCTCTCTTTAACATTTATGTTTTTCATAAACATAAATTCTCTCAAATCGTTCAATTTCTCTCTCAAAAATCTTGCCTCTCTCTCTCGGGACTCGGGATTTCGACATTCGGCTTGGATTTTCGGGAATCTCAACTTGAGTTTTGAACATTAGAGCATGACTGTGATGCACCGTGCACGTGACCGACCTCTCTGCTTTTACCGGGTAATTTATTTTATGTTTTTTTAAACTTTCTCTCTCTAGTTTCTCTCTCTAGACCAAAATTAGAAAAAATTAAAATCAGTCTTCTAGTCTCTATTAAAATATTTTTAAAAACAAATATCCTAAAAATGACAAATATAACTGAAACATATTTAAATTTAGAAAATAAAAATATTACACAGAGGTCTGGAGCTGCTAAAACTTTGGTTTCTCAAGTCATCTCAACCCAAACTTCTAAAAAATAAAAAACAAGGAGGACTTTTGTAGTTTGGACTCGTTTTAATATAATAAAACAAAAAAATATTAGGGGTGAGGAACAAGAAATGACACAGTGCAAATATTGTATGAGACTTTTGACATGTAAGAGTTCGTTTGGGACTGAGCACCTTAAGAGGCATGCCGAATTATACACCAAAAAATATTGTCCATTAGATCCTAGGTAAACCCAACTTGGCACTGCATTTTTTGAGACTGGATCGAGTTCAGTCTCAAAGTTTACTCCCTTCATATATTACAGCGAGTTGGGTAGGGACGGCATGGCCAGACTTATCACATTGATGGGTCTTCCGATCAGATTTTTGGAAGATCTAAGGGTAGTGCGCATCATGCAGACATATTTTCAGCCTGCTTATCGTAGGATTCCTAGGTCCATATCTAGAAATGACATACTAAAGATATATAAGTTAGAAAAACAAAAAATAATTAATGAATTTATGGCATATCGTGGAGTGGTGTCCGTGATGTCCGATATCTAGACAAGTCACGATGAATCTTCTTATGCATGTCTTACCAGCCACTATGTAGCTTCAAACTGGACAATCAATAAAAAAATTTTAGGATTCTCTGAGATTCTTCATCCTCATGATGGTCTCGCTATTTTTTAGTGTATGATGAAAATCTTTAAGGAATTTAAAATTCAAAATAAAATTTTTAGTGTCACCTTCGATAACGCATCTAATAATAGAGTAGCGATCAACATGTTTGTTAGGAATATTAGAGACGCACCATTAGGAGAGATCTTTCATGTCAGATGCATGTGTCACGTGATTAACCTGATTGTTCAAGCGGGTATGAAGGTGTGTTCCCTCATGTTGGATAATATACGTAATGTACTAAAATATATTCGCACTTCTCACAGACAACAAGAGTTTGGTAGTCTCTGTTTGTCTGTGAATTTTAAGAAGAAAAAATTCCAATCGGATGTTAGACATCGTTAGAATTACACATACATGATGTTAGAATCATGTGTTGGATACGAACACGTGATATCCGACTACGTCAATACTAAGAGTGATGAACTTATTATTGACGACACTGACTGAGTTTTAGGAATTTCATTTATGAAAATCCTAAAAATTTTTTATGACACGAAGAATATGTGTTCGTCGGTTTATATGCCCACTACTTGTATTGCACTCTGGTGCATATGCAACATTAGTAGTATGTTTAGGAAGTATTGAGCTGACCCGACATTTAGCTATATGATTGCAGAGATGGAAATCAAGTACTTGAAGTACTGGTCCACCTTTCCATCTCTTTATTGCCTCGCTGCATGCATGGATCCTAGGATTAAGGTCGAAGGGGTAGAAAACACCCTGACCTACATTTCCTCGTGCATGAACCTGAAAGAGCCACCTGAAGGATTCATTCACAAGAAGTTGACTGACCTGTTCACATACTACGATACTAGGTATGGTGGTAGTAGTAGTGAGACTGTGGTTACGGACATTGATACCTTATTCGGAGATGATGATTTTTTAATTCAGCTAGCGATGGTGAAACGTAGGGGTGAACCATCACATAGGAGCGAGATTTCTCGGTACTTAAATACCGATTACTGCTCAATCTTATCATATTCCGATACTAAGAATCTTGATATATTACAGTGGTGAAAATCATATAAGTCCACCTTTCCCGTGCTATCTAGGATGACATGGGATCTACTGACTCTTTTGGTGTCGAGCGTAGCATCAGAGTCTGCTGTTTCGGTTGCAGTGAACGTGATTGCGGATAGAAGATCGAGATTACGTCCAAATATTATTGAGGCTTTGGCTTGTTTGAAGGATTGGGAGGATTCGAGGTTTAGCATCCATGGTCGTGCTGGAGCTGAGACTGGGACAGGGACTGCAGCCGCATCCACTGTGATGGCGGAAGAGTTGATTGCTGATGATGATGATCCATATGATACTGATTTTGATGTTACGGCTGATGATGCTCATAATATGCCGATTGATGATTGATGATGATCTACTGTTTTTTGATTTCGATGTTTTTTTTATTGATTGTACGCTTTATTTGTACGTTGTGTTGAAACTGTAATTTGTTTGGTTCGGACCTTCAGTTTCAAATGGTTGATTGGTCATTTTTCATTTGAGTTGCTTATGTTTTTTTTAATTTTTATTTTTATTAACAAAATGTACTGATTTATTTATTTTTTTGTTTAATTTTTCATTTAAAAATTTATAACTTTATTATATAATTTTAATAAATTTTAAACTTTGTTATTTTAATAAATTTTAACATTTTTCATATTATAAATATATAATATTATACATTATCTAAAATTTTATATATATTTTAATAATTTATATAAATAAAGTAAAAAAAAATTAAAAAACAAAATTTTTTTCTGGCCCGTACGGCCTGGTTTGACCCGTACGACCAGGCCAGGCCAGAGTGGGCCCGGCACAGCACGGCACGGCCTGCCGTGCCTGCGAGCCATGCCGGCCTCGGCTTTTTTAAACCGTGCAGGGCCGGGCACAGCACGGTACAGTAACCGTGCCAGGCCCGGCACGAAGGCACGCTCGTGCTCAAAAAAAAAAAAGGCCGGGCCAGCCCGGCCCGTTTGACACCTCTACTTGAGACTGATAATGTATGCGTAGTTCATACGAGTAGATTTTATGCTATGAAATGAAATTATTTTATAATGGTGCTAATGTTAATGAAGTTTCATTGTTTTTAACTCCACATCAAATCAAACATGGAATATCATGGTGCTAATGTTAAATTTAACAAAAAAGTGGTTAAAATGGTATTATTGTAATATTTAACAAAATGTGATTTTATTATTGTTTTCACATTTATATCTAAATCTTGTTTCATAATTGATTGCATATATAGAATAATAATTGAATTTTAACATGATATCATAGTAAAACAGTTACTCATTATTACTGTTATGGTTTTCCAATGATAATGCTGTTGCCGCAGTCATGCCCACTATTACTTGTGCGGGTGTGCCTGCAATATTTTCATTGCCACTATTGGTGATGACCTTTTTTTCAATCATGATACCATGCGTGGTGAAATTTCTTATAGATTATTTTTTACTAAAGAAAGTAATATATTTGAGAAGGTTTGGGTTGAATTTTTAACATTTCTTATTTGTTGAAGTGCCATTGATTGAGGTGTTCCTTTTAGTATAATAATTTATTTAACCTGGGTTGGTTTGGGCCAGGTTTGTTGGAAATATGATGGGGGCTGCATTCTTGTCAAAAATGGAGGACAACAGCTCCTTTATACTGGGGGAGTCTGGTTGGACAATGGCTAATTCAAAATCACAAAAAATACTAGGAATAAATTATGTTTGCTGCGGTGAAAATTTTTAATTCAAAATACTCAAATTGAGATTAAATTTTCAGTTTTGAAAATGTTAAGTTATTAATTAAATAAATGCAGGCCAGAATTTATTTAATTAAACACAATTTTAGATTCTGAAATTTAAAACAATTAAAATTTTAGAAATTACCACAATTCACAACAATGAAAAATCACTGTGCACTTAAATGTCTGAAGTTCAAAAATATATACAGTTAACATGAACGTCTACCTAAGATTTATTCACACATACTGAATATTTATAAAATTTAATGCTCAAAAATTATATTTTGAACTAAAATAATTTTTCTAAAATATAAAATCTTTTAAATCATAAATCTGGAATAAAAATATAAACTTAGAATTTTGGGGAGGATGCTCCAGTTGTTCTTCATAATTTTTTAGGTGATAGTATAGGTTTATCGGTATTGATGGTTTGTAAATACACATCCACAACCATAATATATTCTGGACAGAAAAAAGGAGTTTTGTCTAGATTGTCCTTTAAGCAAGCAAGCAAGCACAACAAAACAAATAACAGCTCCAAAATGGCTACCAGCAGCACTGACACAGCTACCAGCAGCACCGACCCAGCTAACAGCAGCACCGACCCAGCTACCAGCAGCACCGACACAGCTAACACCAGCACCAAAACAGCTACCAGCATAGAGGTGTCAATCAGGCCGTGCCTTGCCAGCACTACCCATTTCTTGGTGGCCTTGTTGGGTTACCGAGCCATGCCGGGCACGGCACTGCTTGATTGATGTCAGCCCAAGTCTGGGCAGAATTGGGCTAGGTCATGCCGAGCAGTGTCGGGTTGTGCTGAGTCATGCCAGAAGGCTGCCAGCCTGGTCTATAGGTTATCGGTTTATGATTTTAAATATTTATTTTACAAATTTAAAATTTTAAGTTATCAAATTTAAATTATGATATATTTTTATATAAATCACAATAACATAAAATCATTAACAAAAAATATAATAAAGAAAAAAAAATCAATCATTTAATCTAACCAAAAATAAATTAACACGATATAATAATCGTCAGTCATATTGAGCTTAATCCTAACGCCAATTTGTATAAATATATAACTGATCACTGCGTAAGTGTCTGATGGTATCATTAGTTGTGAATTCAACATCCTCAAAGTTTTACAAGTTATCATCTGCTAACAACTCTCCCATTTTTATTCTAGCTCGATCTTATATGTGAAATCTCGAATCATCCTAATCCTTCATGCATGCTAGTGACTCATGGATATTTGGTCATTGTTTTGATTTTTTATCCTAATTGATATTGACTACAAATGGAAAAATAGACTCTGATACTACGCTCGACACTAGAGGAGTCAGTAGATCTCATATCATCTTAGACAGCATAAGATAGACTCGTATGATTTTTATAATTATAAAATATTAAGATTCTTATTATTATTATGTGATATAATTGAGCAGTAATCAGTATCTAAGTATTGAGATAATTTATTTTTATTCGATGGTTCAACTTGTTATTTCTCTTTCGCTAACTGAATGGAGAAGTCATCATCTCTGAATATGGTGTCCATGTCGATACTCAGAGTCTGGCTAGTATTTCTGGTTAATATTTTTGGTTAGTATTTCTAGTTAGTATTTCTGGTTAGTATTTTTGAATATGGTGTTCATGTCCATATTCAGAGCTTGAATATGGTGTCCATGTCGTAGTATGTAAATAATTCAGTTAATTTTTTCTGAATGAACTCTTTTAGGTTAGTATTTCTGGTTCATGCATGTGGATATCTATGTTAAAATATCCTCTACTCCTTTTATCTTAATCCTAAGATTTATGCAGACGATCAAATAATAAAGAAATAAAATAGTTGACGGTAGATCATTACTTTAAGTATTTAGTTTTCATCTCAACATCTATGTTATTAAATGTAGGGTTATCTTTAAACATCTTAAATATGTCACTAATATTACATATGCACATGATTACAATGCAAGTAGTGAGAGTGTAAACAAACGAACATATGTTCATCGTATCATAAAAAATATTGAAGAATTTCATAAATTAAAATTTTCTATCCATGTCTCTATCATTAATAATATGTTTATCACTTTTATTATTGACATAATCAGATATTGTGTGTTCATATCTAACACATGACTCAAATATCAGGTAAGTATAATTCAAATGGTGTCTCATATATGTTTGAAATTTTTTTTTCTTTAGACCCGTAGATAAACAAAGACTATTCAAAGATATTTTAGTGAATTTCATATTTTTGCTAAAGTTGGAGTAATAATTTTTATCATCGTTTGTATTATCAGGTTAATAATGCGACATGCATTTAACTTGAAAATTTTTTTTAATAATCTATCTCTAATGGTCCTAATAAATATATTAATGACTATTTCATTGTTAAATGCATTATCAAATGTGATACTAAATATTTAATTTTGAATATGATAATTTTTAAAGATTCTCATCATACACTCATAAATGACAGGTCCATCATGAGAATGAAAATTTTCTGAAAATCTTTAAATTTTTTAATAAAGTATTCATTTAGAATTCACGTAGTGGGTGGTGAGATATTCAAAAAATATATTAGTCATGACTAGTATAGATATTAGATGTCATGGATACCACGCTACTATATTATCTAAATTCATTAATTATTATTTATTTTTCACTTATAATATTTTAGTATGTCATTTTTACATACGAACGTATGAATCATATGATATGCAAGCTAAAAATAGGTATGCATGATACTAATTATTCTTAGATTCTTCCAAAATTATATTAAAAGACTCATCATGATGATCAGTTTGGTCATGTATTCCCTCTCTGACTCATTGCAATATATGAATGGGGTCAATATAGAAGCTTTACTAGATCCAGCCTCAAATACTTCGCTGTTCAGTTGGGTTTACCTATGATTTAATGCACCATATTTTTTGGTATAATTATCGACATGCTTCTTCAAGTACTCAGTCCCACATGCACTTATATTGTGCCGATTCTTCATCTACATCACTAGTATTTTTATTTTGTATTATGTTAAAATGAATCCAAACTATAAATACTTTTATAGTTTTTTATTTTTTAGATATTTGAGTTTAAGTCGAGATCATAGAATAAAACATATTTTCAGTTTTGGATATTTTCGTGAGGGTATCATTATTAATATTATTTACGTGTACATTAATATTAATTTCGTTATCATTAAATTTACTATTAACCATTTTTTTTAGTTTATATTTTAAGTTAGCAATTAAATTATATTAAAAAAAACTAAATAAAAAATAATACCTAGTTAATTATGGAGAGAGAGAGAATAAAAGTCGCATCCCGCATCCGGTAAGTTAGGTAATGAAATTGAAATACAAACAGCAACCAAATCTCACTCTACGTTCTTTAAGTTTTAATTAAAATATTCTAAAATCTTAACCTTTGGCTTTAGAGAGAGAGAAAAAAAAATAGGGAAGAGTTGAGTTTGAAGAATGAAAAACTCATATCTCTAAATTGATTTATATAGATGTTTTTTATTTAAAATATATTTTCTAATTTTTTTATTATTATTTTTATATTAAAAGGGCAAAAAATTTACTACTATCGAATTTTCTGCTCTAGTCATTGGAAAATAATTCAATGGCCTGGATCTTTTTATAATTTAATTTTTTATTTTATTTTTTTTGTTGGTTAGCCGTTAGGAGTAGTGTTTTTAAAGTCATTTTTTAATGCCTTGATGCACGCCTCAAAGCGAGGCGTTAAAAAAATCATTGAACTCGACGGAGCTCCACGCAAGCTCCACCATGGAGCTCGCTGGAGCTCCATTGAGCTTTACGTGGAGCAGAGGAGAGGGGAGAGGGCGAGGGCAAGGGCAAGGGTGAGGGGAGAGGGGCGAGGGAGAGGAGCAAAGGAGATGAGCAAGGGGTGAGGGAGAGGGGCCAGAACAAGGACAAGGACAATGGCAAATTAAAAAAAAAATAATTTAATAAATTATCAAAATTTATTAAAATTTGATAATAGTATTAATTAATAAATAGTATAAAATTAATAAATAATATTAAATTAAAAATAAAATAAAAGTAGAGAATTTAATAAATTTAAATTTTAAATTTATTAAAATTTAAAATCGAATTTTAATATGATAATTTAATAAAATTATCAAATTAATAAATAGACCCCATGATACTTTTAGGTCATGTCACAAAGAAGTACTCAATCAACCACATGGTGGGCTAATTAAAATAACCTACCACGTATCCCAGGTGGGGTGAGGTTTTTTATTTTTTTTTAAATCGACTGGGTGAGGTTTTTTATTTTTTTTAAATCGATTGGGTGAGGTTTTTTATTTTTTTTAAATCGACTGGGTGAGGTTTTTTATTTTTTTTTAATCAACTGGGTGAGGTGGGCTGAGGGGGACCATGCCCACTTTTCAGTCCGTGGTCCTGGGTCATGGTACCCATGCTGGTGGATTGTGCCAATGGGCCAAACACCCTGGTTGTGCCTGGTATGATGCACGAGGCACGAGGCACGAGGCACGAGGCATGACACCCCCCCTAGCATAGCATGACACGAGCCATGCCTTGGGCCGGCAAGACCCGGGTCCAGGCAAGGTTCTGAACCATGCTATGCCGGGTTAGGCAAGACTCGGTTGGGATGCGCCTTGTGTCGTACCCGAGCTATCCGACCCACTTGCTACCTTTATACCAACAGCACTTCAGTAGGGCACAACTTCAGCACTGCACAGTAGCTCCAGCAGTGCACACTGCAGCTGGGGAGAAGACAGAACAGAAGAAACATGACAATAGCACATGAGAAAAATGAGAGGAAACTTGTTATTTTTCTTTTGTTTTGTCTAGAAGAGAAATGTGATAGAGGGCTGGAGCTCTCTATCTTCTTCAATTAAGAAAATGCAGATATGCAGAAAAAAAAAACACCACACATAAAAATATTTTTGTATAAAACATTTTGTTTTTTTTTTCTTTGATCAATGCGAGCTAAATGTGTCAATTGGGTCGGGCAGCCTGGGCCTAGCACGAGGTATGGCCTGATTGAGCCATGGTTGGCTCAACATGGCACGGTTCAGAACCGAGCCTAGGCCTGTGCTAGACTGGGCTCGAGGCGCAGTTCGTGTCATGCCAAGCTTTCCCGGGCCTCATGCCAAGCCAGGCATGACCCGGCAGCCTGACCCAATAACATGATTCTTCGGCATGACCCAAACCATTCCACAAATCTCAGGCCGGGTTCGGGCGTGATCCGAACCTGATAACCCGAACACTCATCCTCCTGAGTCCCTTGAGCCGCTTAGCTCTGCTCGAGCTCGAGCCCAGTAACCAAAGCTTCTGGAATTGTTGAGTCGAACCGACCCAATGGTCAAAAAAATTAAAAAAAAAACACGCATTATTCAGTCATTGGATTCACCCCCAATGGCTAGGGGTAGAAATCTGACGGCTGCTGAGTTTTTGCCCAAAAAAAGCTCAAAAAAATCATAAAAAAATAAAAAAAAATATTTTTTTTTATCTATGAAACTTTTTTTCTCTCTCGTATTGTCTCTCTTTCTTTCTTCTTTCGGGACTCGGGTATAGGCTGAGATGCAGATATCAGATTTGAATATCGAACATCATATATTATTAAGTAAATGAGATTTTATGCTTTATGTGTATTATTTTTTTATTTTTGTTTAGTTATTTTTATTTTTATAAATATTTTAATATGAAATAATATTTAATTTTAAAAATATAATTTAGAATATAAAAAATAAACAAATAAAAATTAAAAATAATAAATAGTAATATGAATGATAATAACGAAATTAATATTAACGTAAACATTGATAATTTTAATATGAATAATAATAATTTTACGAAAAGGTCCAAGACCACTAAAATTTTGTTTTCTTTAGTGATCATGACCCAAATATCTAAAAAATAAATAATTAAAAGAAAATCAATAATTTGTACTGATTTTAATATTATATAAAATAAAATATTAGGCGTGCTGATGAAAAATTGACATAATATGAATATTATAAAAAAATATTAACTTAAAGTAGTTCATATGGGACTGTGCATCTTAAGAGGTTTACTGAATAATATACCAAAAAATATAATGCATTAGATCTTAGGTAATTCCAATTCAGAGGTTTTATTTTTTGAGGTTGGATCTATTTCAGTCTCTATGTTGATCCCCTTTGTATATCACAACGAGTTAGGGAGGGAATACATGACCAAACTGATAATAATAATGAATCTTTCGATTAGATTTTTGGAGAATCAAAGGGTAGTCAGTATCATGCAGTCTTTTTTAGCCTGTATTTTGTAGGATTTTTAGGTTCATATTTAGGAACAACATACTAAAATACTATAACATAGAAAAAGAAATAATAATTAATAAATTTAGGGATATAGTGGTGTGGTGTATGTGATGCCTGATATCTGAATTAGTCATGATGATGCATTATATGTATGTTTTACCACTCACTATATAGATTCTAAATGGATACTAAATAAAAAAATATTAGGATTCTGAGAGATTTTTTATCCTCATAATGGCCGAATCATTTATGAGTGTATGATGAAAATTTTCAGAGAATATAATAATCTAAAATAAAATATATAGTATTATATTTGATAATATATCTAACATTGAAGTAGCAATTAATATATTTGTTAGGACTATTAGAGATGAGACATCATTGAAATTACACATACTTTATGCTAGAGTAATGTGTTGGATATGAGCACGTGATATCCGACTACGTCAATAGTAAGAGTGATAAACTTATTATTGATGACTGTGATTGGGCTACATGAATTTTTTTATAAAATTCCTAAAGTTTTTTTATGACACGACGAATATGTATTCGTCATTTTATACTCTCACCTGTGTTGCACGGATACGGCTAGGGAGTGCCGTGTCCACGTGTCCGACACGTGGACACGGCGACACGGGTCGGACACAAATCCATATGCGATACGCCACGTGGCGTATCGGATACGCGTCGGAGACGTATCCGACGAGTTTTTCGGAAACAATCGTTTACCTCCAGATGCGTCGTTTACCTACCGACGCGTCGTTAGAGGGTTTCGAAAAATCGGGTGGAGGGGAGGGGGTTTCTGGAGGGGGGGGGGGGGGGTTTCGGGAGGGGGGTGGAGGGGGTTTCGGGAGGGATTTTTGGGAGGGGGGAAAAAAGGTTCTGGACGGGGGAGGGGGGAGGGGAGAGAGGGTGTTAGAGTTTTAAATTTTTTTTAAATTAATTTAAAAAATAGAATTTTAAATTATTTTAAAATACTGTATTTTAAATTATTTTAAAATACTGTATTTTAAATTATTTTAAAATACTGTATTTTAAATTATTTTAAAATACTATATTTAAAATATATGTTAGAGAGAGTTAGAAGCTGTAACGGGAGGGGGCAGGGGTTAGAGGGCTTAAATATATTTTTTTTATATTTTAATTATTATTGTTTGTTTAATATATATACAAAATATAATAAACAAATAATTTATTTTAATTTTATTTAAGCCCTCTAAATTTCTATTTATCAAAATATCTTAGCATTTTTTTTATTTATCTAAATTTCTGTTAATGGATAATATTTATATTTAATTTTTTTTTTCATGCCGTGTCCTAGCCGTATCCGTATCCTAGTTTTTTGAAATTTGTCGTGTCCCCGTATCCTGCCGTGTCGTATCTTCGTGTCCGTATCTGTGTCCGTGCAACATAGACTCTCACAACTTGTATTGTTCTCAGGTGTATATACAATATTAGTAGCATGTGTAGGAAGTTTAGAGATGACCTGCCATTTAGTGACATAGCTCTTGAGATGAAAATCAAGTACTTAAAGTACAAGTCTACTATTTTTTCTCATTATTGTCTGGGTACCTGCATGGATTATATGGTTAAGGTGAAAGGAGTATAAAATATTTTGACATACATATTTTTGTGTATGAATTAGGAACACTAACCTGAATGGTTCATCCACAAGAAGTTGACTGAGTTATTTACATACTATGATACTAGGTATGGTGGTAATAGTAGTCAGGCTCCGAGTACGGACATGGATATCATATTTTAAAATGATGACTTCTTCATTCAATTAGTAAAGGGAAATGACTGGGTGGACCATCGAATATGAGTGATCTGTCTCAGCACTTAAATATTATTTATTGCTCAATCGTATTACATGCTGATAATAAGAACCTTGATATTTTATAGTGGTGAAAATTATATGAGTTTTCTTATCCTATGCTGACTAAGATGACACGAAATCTACTAACTCCTCCGACGTCGAGTGTATCATTGGAGTTTATTTTTTCTGTTGCAGTGAATGTGATTTCAGATAGGAGGTCGAGATTACGGTCAGGTATTATTGAGATATTAGTATGCATGAAAGATTATAAGGATTCGAGCTTAGACATCCAAGATCATGCTGCAACTGCAGCAAGAGCAGGGGGGTTGGTAGCTAATGATGATTCGTGTGATTTTGATGACGACTAAGATTGAGCCTACTGCCTACCGCTAGTTATATCATAACACACTTACGGGATTGATCATTTATGTATTATTTATTGATTTTAGTCTTTTGAGCTTGCATTATTATTTTGTTTTTTATGTATTCAGACGTTTACAGGATTGATGTTGATTTTTGATGTATTGATTTTTGTTTTTTGAGTTTGCTTTGTTATTTTAGAATTTGTACTTGTATTATGTTATGAAAATGAAACGATTACAATTTATAATATTTATATTATGTTATTTTTTTGAGTTGTGACTTGTGACTTGTGTTTGTAAATTTATTTTTTATTGTATTTATTAATTTAATTAATTAATTTTGTATTAAAATTTAGAATATTTAGAATTAGAGATGATCTGATTCTGAACAGGACGAAACAGCACGTCCTTGCATGACCTAGCACGAAATTCCCAAGGCTGGCAAGAACCGGCCTAAATCCGATAAACTCTAGCTGGTCAGGTCGTGTCAGGCCTACCCTTTTTGAGTCGTGCCGTGCCAGGCATGACATGACTCCTGTACTGTGACGTGCCTGGCACGGCATGGTGGCCGTAGTGGGCCACCAAAAAATGGGTTGTGCTGGCCCGACACGACCTATTTGACACCTCTAATACGAGCATTCTCCCATCTAGGAGGCATCACGCACGTCTCATTGAAAAAAAGGGAGTTAACTCATTTTTTTTGAATTTTTTTTAAGTTTGTTGAACATGAGAAATTATCCGAGGTTCTTGCTCCACCATGCTATTCACTTATAAAAAACAGAAAAAAATGATAATAACTAAAAAAAATAAGTAGGCTTGATAAAATTATATATTTATATTAAAATAATTAAGCACGAACAAAATCAAGTAAAATTCAATCTACATAATTTGGGAAGACTTCATAGATCTTCCTATCTGTCTTAGGTAAGGAGATAATATCAATATGTAATATTAAAATTTAATTTTAGTTGACGAAAATTATATAATCAATATATTGGTAATATTCTGTTTGTATATTTTTTTCAAGTTAAATTGATTTTTCATCATTATGTCTTAAATCCAATGATATTGTAGATTAATGTGTTTTAACTTATTATGAAAGGTCAACATACTGTATAATTTTGACTGTTGCGTCACATAGTGTATGTTTCCTGTCACATATTCAAGTCTACAAGATTTTTTTTTATTCATAAAGTTTCTTTATATATTTTAATAGTTATAATAAATTCAGTCTCAGTGTTAGATAGTACAACATACTTTTGTAGCTTGGATTACTAAGATATTATCTCCCTCCAAAGGTTTTTACATAACCCGAGGTGTATCACATAAATATTGTATAATTTTTAAATAATATAAAATTTTTTTTTTTTACTTATTTAATTTTTAATTATTTTTTTTTTGCATGCTATAGTTGGACTACAAGAGGTTTGTAGCCCGTGCCTTGGTTGGGGCTAACCAAACACGAGTCATGACTAGTCATTAGTATCACAGCTTGATGAAAATTTTAAAATATTAAAATGTGAGGTGATTTTATGAGGACTTTTAGAATGATTTAAACAAACCTAAAATGTTACGAATAGTTTGAAAAATTTTCAGTGGAATTTGAGATGACTTGAAAATTTCTTTTTATTCTAGGGATTTATAAGTATTTATAAGTTATCTCCAAACATAAAAGCGATTGACTCACAAACAAACATGATGGCAAGAATATATTGCCAAATTTGATTACACTTTGGAGCAAATGCTTTGAAAGACTTATGTGGTAGCATATCCAAAAGGTTCACAAAAAAAATGATTATATGCCTCCTTATTTAGGGAGTTGCGGGGGGAGATCATACATGAATGTCATTCATTGAAGTGGGATGGTATGTATGTCACTAGGCTGAGCGGCCCTAGTATGTCATGAGGCATGACACAATTAAGTTGTGCTTGACATGACATGACTTTGTTTAGATCCATGCTCGAGCATGCCATGGGCTGACTTGCTGCACAGCTTGGGTAGTGTCAGGCCAAAGTTCCTGGCATGGGAGGGATGACAAGACATGACCTAGTATGACGTCTCAGTTGGCCGGACAAGCTAGCCTTGTATTGACCTGGCTAGCTTGGTTTGACACATGCGAGCTCTGTTTGATCTAGTCTAGTCTGATTTGACCCAGGCTAGCCTGGCCTTACCCACGCTAGCCCAACCTAACCCATGCTAGCCCAGCCCAACCCACGCTAGCATGTCATATGGATCATTTCTTCACTTCTAATCTAAAAATGGTTGTTCAAAATAAAAAAAAAAAATCAAAACTATTATCAATGATAAATTCAAGAAAGAGACTAGGGAGAGAGTTGATAGACTATTTTATACATGGACATATGATGTGATTCTATTTAATACGGTGAACTATGTTAATTTCCAACCAATGTTTGAGGTAATTGGGTAATATGGTTGGATTACAAGGAACCAAGTTTTTATGATGTAAGAATTACTAACTTAAAGAAAATATTGACTCTTATAAAAGATTTAATGAAGGATTATTTCATAGAATTGAAGTAAAATGAATATTTAGTTAATACAAATAGATGGTAAAAAGAGTCTCCTATGAGTTACATTTATGTAATAATGAAAAAGTGAAGAAAATCATTGTCAAAAGTTTTAACGAGATTTAAGAGAAATATAGGGAATTATGGAAATCATTGGTAGGAGTTGAGAAATTCAGCTCTATCGGTTTTTGCATGCATTTGAGTATTTTTTGAACCTACAATTCTATTATGATACAAATAGATTAGGAATTGATCTAGATTCAAAGATTTTTGAAGATGTATATAGTTATATATTGAGATTGGTGAAAAAAAAATATGAACAAGATATAATTATATTACAACTGGATTAGTATATGCATGCTTAAGTTTATTTTTTGTAATGAATTTGCTACTAGAACAATGGAGACTAAATCTCTAGATTAGTACTTTATTTTTGTTAAATAGTACATTGAAGTTATTATATATGTTTGGTTAAAATATGTGAAATGTTTAACAAATAATTTAATTATATTAATTATAATTGAATAGTGATGTATGTTTGGATCAAGTTAGAGGTGTCAAACAGGTCGTGCCATGCCGGCACGACTCATTTTTTCTCGGTTCAATTGGGCCATCATGCCGTGCATGGCAAGGTGTACGGTGTGCAGTCCACCGGCTCAGCACGGCATGGTGGGCACGATTGTGCTTACTATGTCATGCCTAAACAAAATACTACTTGGTTGATCAATTAAAATTAATCATGTGGCTGTATTTTTTTAAAAAAATGGACCTCCCCTGTGATGAGGCGGTCAAATTAAAAAAAAAACTAAAACAGCCTAAGAGACCGCTTGACGGGGATCCCGTCAGGCAGTCGCCTAGGCTAGTTTATCATGCCATCGGGCCAGGCACATATGTCATGCTTGGCCTGAGATGAGGTATGATTCATGCTGGCCCAGCACGGCATGAACCATGCAAAGGAGCAGCTAGAGCTTACATGAGGCATGGTTCTAGACCATGTTGTGTTGGGCCAGGCACTGCTGAACCGGGTCATGCTCGGGCTGCCCAGCCTATTTTACACCTAGATTAAGTACTAGAAGTTAGTAAAAGTTTGCATTGAGGATTCTCAACCTAACATGTAACTTAGGTCGAGAATGTAAGTTACATGCAATTAAATTATTGTAACTTAGCTTCTTCAAAACTAAAATATTGAGATATAATCAGGAAAATTATTTATTTTTTTAGATTTAAAATAAGAGAAATAAGTTGAATCATTAATGCTTAAATGATTTGGTGTATATTAACTACAACTGAACTTTAATAAAAAGATACATTGAGCATTATACTATTGATCTTATTATCTTGAAAGATATAAATGATAACTATAAGTGACTAATAGGAAGAATGAAAGATGAATGTGTTGTAAAAGATAGTTTGGTGTTTGAAGGTAGTGATTTAATATAGGGTGATGTTGCAAGAGCTGGTGGAGCTGAAGAGCTTAAAGTTTATACAAGAGCTAAACCAAGTAAAATACCAATACCAATACTAACACCAAAACAAAAGTTAAACCCATCTAACTCCAAATATTATTATACTCTTGCTTTGATTGATGATGATGAAATAATATCTATACATCCATAGATGAAGATGAAGAAGAATAGTGAATGATTGATGATGAGGATGATATTGTTAATAAATTTTCTTGATTTAGATTTACATGTAAATATATGAGTATTTATTTTATTTTAGAATTTTGAATTTTTATGATGATAAAAATGAATCACTAGTAATATTTGTTATTTTGTTTTAAAATTTTGAATACTTAGATGATGAGAGTATTATTAATGTTTGATTTTTATGTTAATTTTTTTTACTTTATTATATTTTATTATCATATGAAAATTATAGATAACATTTAGTTAGATGTATAAATTTTTTTTTGTACTAAGTTGAGTGTGTCTCAAATAAAAAAAACCCGTGCCTTAAGTATACCTTGCATCTCAAGATCCCAAAAGGTTTTTGTGCCTCAATTCACTTTGCGCTTTAAATAATTATGGTCAGACATGACATGATTTTTTTAATCGGGTCATGTCGTGCGGACACTAGACCTAGAGAGGCAGGCCCAACATGACCTAATGGCCCTGCTAGGGTAGGCGGTTATGCCATGTTAGATCTATGTCGGCAATAACCAGCATGATGTTACCCTACCCTACTAGGTGTTGGCTGCTGGGCTAAGGCTACTCATGTCCTATCCTGGCTATGCAGGCTTGCACCCTGACTACTTGAGTTATTGTTGCTGGGCCTAAGCATTACAGCATGCAGTTGCAACAATTACAATCTAGCTGCACTAATATGCACTAAATAAAAGTAAATTTTAATTTTATAAGTTATTAATTATTATATTATATTAATAATATATAATATAAATAAATAAAAATTCTATAAAATTTACATTAACATTAAAAAAAATACATTACAAGTTTCAAAAAAAAATACATTACAAATTACTATATATAAATCATTGAAAATATAAATAAAATAAAAAATAAAAACATTGAATAACATAATCAATCTATATGGTTTGATTGTCAAAACTTAGTCTCGGCAATGACATCTTCATTTCATATGTCTACATCATCATTCAAATACAATTCTCATGTTATCTGTAAGATTTATCATTGAATCTTCTTATTCTTTTAAGTAGGAAATTATTTCCATGATATCAGATCATAATGTGTTTCTCCTATCTGAAATCATATTTATATTCATAAAAAATAGATTTTGTGTTATTTTAGGTAATACTAGAAAAGTAGATTTATATGATTTATACTAATTTTATATATCAAAATTTATAATGTTACTATGGGACATGATAAAGTTTTGATCAGTATCTAAATACCTCGACATATTATCATATTCGATGGATTTTCTCATTGTTTGCTCATGGTTAAATGAATTGAAAAGTTAATATTTTTTAATATGTTGTTGGTATTCGTAATTAGAGGTTTGCTAAAACTATCATATTTATTATCATAATATTTTAATAAATTATCTAATTATTTATAAATTATACTCTCAAGTTCTCATGGTTAATTCATGCATGTGGATATATATTTTATAATATGTTTTATTCTTTTTAGCTTAATCTAAAGATCCAAAAATGTAGCACAATTATAAATAGATGAAATGCAAGACTAATATTTTAAATATTAAATTTTTATCTCAATGGTCATGATACTAAAATTTGGGTATTCTCTATATTTATTAAACAAATTATTAATTTTGCGTATACTTCATAGTGCAATGCATATGGTATAAGTGTGCACAGATGAATGTATGTTCATTGTGTCATAAAAGAACTTAAGGAACTTTATTTATGAAATTTCTCTTAGTCAAATTGGTCAATTATTGATTCTTTGTTTTTACTATTAAACATAATCAGATTTTATGTATTAGTAGTTAACATATGAATTTAACATGAGATGTGTATTATTTTAATGATGTTTGATATCTATTTTGAAGTTTTTTGAGGCTTACTAAATTACATAAAGTATCAAACTCTTGTAGTTTATAAGATGGCTTTAGATATTTTAGTGTATTTCTTTTGAAATCTCAAATATAGTAAAATTATTTTTATTTTCATTTGCATTATTAGGTTAACTGTCACACATATACCTAACATAATAAATTTAAAATAAATGCATGTTTAATAGTTTTTACAAACATATTAATTATTATACTATTATTTGAAATATTATCAAATATTATACTATAAATTTTATTATGAATTTCGTATTTCTTGAATATCCTTGATAATACTCAGAAATATCAGGATCATCTTAAGGATGAAAGAGTTTATGGAAATCTAGTTTTTTTAATTTAGTTTTCCCTCATAATCAATAAGGTGGGTGCTCGAATATGCGAATGTATTAATTATTCACTAGTTCAAATATAAATATTAGACACCATGAATATCACTTCTCTTTGTATCCAAAATTAGTTAATTATTAATTATTTTTTCTAGTCAACATAGGGATCCTATAATAAATGAGCTGAATGTATTTGTCTATACACTACAAGAAAAGATAAAACAAAAATGTCCTATTATCTTTCTAATTCAATCACAATAGTCAAATAGTGACGTAATTTGAAATAGAAAGAATTCATTTCTAAAATACTCATCTCAAATTTTAGAAATGGATAACACAAAAGCATTTTTATAAATAGCGATGGATTTTTTTCATCGCTAAATTTAGCAACTACAACGGGATCTTTAATTTCGTCGCTAAATTAGCAACAGAAAAAAATAGAAATGTTTTATCCGTTTCTAATTGAGCGGTGGAATAACATAGAAATGTAACATTTTTTTTATTTTAGAAACGGATTTAGAAATTTCATTTTTCGTTTCTATTGTCTGCAATAGGAAAATAACTCATTTGTGTAATTTTTGTATGTTGTATTTAATATATAAATACATACAAAAATCATATGACCTACAATCAAATAAGAACATTCATATATTATTTATCAAATAATATTCACATAACATCTATTACAGAATAACACTTCAGATAACAAACATAAATGTCTATAAGATTCAATACAAATTTTATAACCATAATTAAAAAAATAATAACACAAAAACCATAATTTCACATTAAAAATATTTACTGTAAGAAATTAATAATACATTACAAATAATTATGAGTCTTTCTATTGATGAGTATTGTCCTCCGGAGATTTGGATGGATCCTTTTAAGAATGATAAAAAATAGATTATGTCTCTGCCAACTTGCGCATTATTTTTTTTATTTTCAAAATATTCTGTTATATTTTATCTTCTCTTTTCATTCTTTGCTCTTCTCTTTTCAATTTTTTAGTCTCTTTTTTTATTTCTTCAATTTTATTTTGCATCTCTTCATTTTTTTTGTATTTCTTTATTTTTTGATACATCTCCTTATTTTTCTTTTGTAATGTATCTTTAATTTCCTGTATCTTTTCTTGCAACCTCTTATCAAACATGTTATTGTAATTGAAAAATGATGATGAAAAACTTTAAATAGATCTTGGATAAAATATAGATGCATGGGTACCAAGACTATACACTCTCTATTTTTTCGGCTCCACCCCGCCAATCTGAACGTAAATATGCGCAACATCATTCTCTGATACCTTTGTAAAAAAATTTGTCAATTGTGAAGCAATTGTAATTATATTCTTCATAATTTTCTATAATTATTAAAATTTGATATAACTCATCATTAATATATTCAAATAAATTCTATACTAGCACAAGAAACTATTATTTTATTACTAAAAAATAATATAAAAATGAAGTTAGTCATTATATTTAATAAGTCAATAAATAATAAATTATTAGTTATGATAAAATAATATACTTGAGTTTGCATTTTATATATAATTAATGCTAAATAATCAATTTTTTTATATTTTTTTATTTTATTAATTACAATTTACATATGAAACTATAAGTACAGAATGTGAAACTCATATTAATATCATTTAAGTGTTCGTCCACAAATGATTAATCCTTTTTGTCCATTTGCTTGAATACCTCAAATGTATTGGTGAATGTCCTAACTCAACCTCATAAAAATAAATAATAATTACTATTAAGGTATATTATATATTATCATACATATATTATCTTTTGCATTTAAAAAATTTAAATAATAACAAAAAATAAAAGACAATTATATCAAATTTATTGAATGGTAGGTTGCATTTGAACCTCCAATATGTTTTGAAGTACCTGGTTCATCTATTTTTTCTGATTGATGATTATGTGAGGTCGTTTGGGACAAGATCTCGTGTTCCTTATTATTTTAGTATTTTCATTATTTTATCCAAATACTAAGAGAGACACTATTGGGCTTTATATTTTTGTTATATATATTTTTTTATTTTTCAAGTTTGTCAATTTATCTCATATTTGTCACATATTTTCATGTATCCTTCACAAAGATCACAAAAATATTCTTTCATTTGTATTTTTTCTGCAAAAATCAAATAAAACAATAATATATTATAATTCATTTATTTTTAAGAGTAAGCCATATTAGATTAAATTGATAAACAAGTAATAGCATGAAAATTGTATATCATATTCTTTTTAATAAATTTTTTCATACTTAGAGGCACTTTATTTCATTTTATATCATTCATAACTAGTTTTTCTTTAAATATCTTTCTGATTGTATGAGAAGTAAACGAATTAACTTATAAGTAATTTAACATTAGCACATATATATACAAATAAATAAAATACATCAATTTTTTTGCTACTAAGTTAATATTTAATTTATTTATATATATTATCTAAAACTTTGTAACATAAATATTATTTTAATTCTAAATGATAATGTTCGATAAGTAGTCATATCATATTTTGTTATTATTTTAGATAACATATTTCAAATATTATAATATACTTGTAATTTCATTCGTATTTTATTTAATATTTAATTAAATAGAAAAAAAAATAAAAAAATGATAATGAATGCATGTAGTAAATTAAAGAAAGTTACGTATTATTTATTATCAATTGTTAGTCGAATGAAGATTTTTTCATAACTTAGAATATAAATTATGGATTATGAATATTCTACCAGTGTCAATCCTGCAGTTTCAATGCATAGGTGAGTTGGAGCTATCAGTATAATATCTTTTGGTGTAAAATGAGATGAAGATGAAATATCTATGGCAATAAATTTGTGTATTTCATAATGAGGTGATGCTAAAGTTTTTTCAATGTGTGTAAGAGAATATAGAGAGATATTTGTAGTGTTATCATCATTGAATACATGTAGATTTTATCCTTCATGAACTGCTAGTTGACTTTCTCTACCCTTGCCAATATATTAAGATTCTTGAAACTTGAATGGTTGCCTATCATAAATAAATTAAGTTATATAAACATCGAAATATACAAAGGTAATAAAGACATATAATGAAAATGTCATAATAATAAAACATATTGATTAACACATTGATATTAAAAAAAAAACAAATAATTTTTTTTTATTTAACATTTAAATTATAATGATTATAAAATAAGAATGACAATAATAATGTAGTTAATAAATTTCTAGTTATAATCGAAAATGTCTAATAAATCATCTTTATTTACATAATCAACATTATCTGATTCTATAATTTATTATTTCTCATTATTTTCGTCAACATGGTCATTATTTTTGTCCAAATAGTTTTATTTACCAAGTAATGTTTGAAGCCCATCATCTGCCCCATGAATGATTAAATAAAGTTTCACATTATTCTTTTATAATGCTAATACATGTGATGAGTTGACAATAATATCATTTTCAACAACTTAAATAACTAATTTAGGTTTTATTTTACATATTGTCTACCAGTGATATGGATTTTTTCTTGTTGTTCGATAAGTAGTGTAACATATTTGTTTGGATTGTCCCGTAAGAATAAATAGCTCGTATTTATGATAATATTTCTTATGGTACACATTAAAAAGATTGTATTAATGATGAATTCTAGTATTCACATTTGGATCATGTCTTACCAGGCCAAGCACGACTTAGTAGGGTCGTCCTTCATGTCGTGCTTGGGTTATCCGGTCCACTTGACACCTTTATCTCAAATAAGACTGACATATAAGATATGAAGCTCTTGTTTTAGTAACTTTTTCTAACTAATGTCATATTGTAGGATTAATATATCATAAATGTTATAGTAATATTTTCTCAACTTGGCAAATGATAAGTAATTAAATTAATAATGCACAAGTAAATAATTTAATACAAAAAAAATATCTAAATCTTATTATTAAAAAAAGAACATATAATCTATCATGCCTAATCAAAACAAAGTTTTTTTTTCAAAATTTTCTAATAATGTAAAATTATATCAATAAAAATAAATACAAAATTATAGTTGAATTATCTAAAAATAATTCAAAGAGTAGCTTAACATGATAATTGAGAATAAGCAAGACATGAAAAAGTAACAAAAATCAAAGTTGAACATCATATCCAATGACTTTCAAATAATTATTATTAACTACAATAATATCTTTAGAATAAAAAAATATATAATAAAATTAATAAGATTATCAATAATATGACTATTAACTAATGTCTCGATAATATAGGAGATTGAGATGAAATATGAGTAAAACAACTAGTAATATCTAATAAAAGAAAAAAGTTTATTATTGTCTTAGAAAAAAATTTTATATATTACTTTCTAATAAGCATAATTGTCATGATTTGTAAATTTTGTGAGAATTATTAGATGATTTTTGTATTCTTCTTGTTTTTGTGTAATATTCTTGGCTTTCTTTCTGGAGAAAAATTATGAAATTGTGAGAATTACTTTCAAATAATTATTATTAGCTACAATAATATTTTAAGAATAAAAAAATATAATATAAATAATAATATTATCAGTAATATGACTATTAATTAATGTCTCGATAATCTAAAAGTCTGAGATTAAATTATGAGTGAAACAATTAATAATATCTAATAAAAGAAAAAAGTTTATTGTTGGCTTAGGGAAAAATTTTATATATTACTTTCTAGTAAGTATTATTGTCATAATATGTAAATTTTGTGAGAATTATTAGATGACTTCTGTAATCTTCTTGTCTTTGTGTATTATTCTCATCTTTTTTTTGGATATAATGCTCAACAAATTTTTTTGGTGTGACCTGTCATCTCGTAATGTATACACTAAGTTGAGACCCCTCTATCTTTCTTTGTTATGATAATGCTTTTTCATACACAGTAAAAGAACAAATTAATTCTTCTCAACAATTCAAATTTCTCCATAAATAAATGATTAAAATCAAATTTCTTCAAAATGCTAATTTAGGGCTTCATCAATTCAATTGAAATTTGTTGAAATCAAATTTCGTCAAATCCCCATATTAGAGTTTTCTCAACATAACTGGAATATGTTAAATCATATTTCTAAAATCCTTAAGTAGGGTTTCCCCACCAGAAATTGGAGAGCCTTTTTAAAACCTCTAGTTCTAGGTTGAACAAAGGTCTCACAATTATAAGCCTCAGGTTAGCGTATAAATAATATTGTATTAACAAATTAAATTTTAATTTTTTAATGCATACACACATGTTACTTTTTTGCTTCATTCCTAGTAATCATTCTTGACTACGTATCATTGCATTTAGATTTTCTTGACTCATGTGCATGCGCACACACAATCTGAATAAGATTACTAGTATTCAGATTATCTCTGGTTAAATCTGAATGAAAGTGTGATTTGAATTTAGGACTCCAAGGATAAGTCATCATCCTGGTGCTTATCTGTCATATGAACTAAATGTAATCTTGGAGCTCATTAGAGGTGGAAAATTAGTTCATGCATGGTGGCTGAGGTGCTAGCTTTGGCTAGCCAGGATCTTGGTAACTAGCCTTTGCTTATGCTTGGCAAGCTGCTAGCTCAAGGGGCTAGCCATAGTGGGCACTGGGTCATTGCTATGTTGTACATCCATTGCCCACGGGCTATGGTGGTTGTGGCTTGTTGGCTGTCATATGTGTTGTACATCCATAAACCACATGCCTGCAACCCACAATGGGTGTAGGATTGTGGGTTGTTGCAGTGTTGTACTATGCAATAATATAATTTTTTAAGTTGTACTTGTACACAACAAAAAATGAAAAATTGAAAAAACTTAAAATAATTTAAAAAATAATCTTTATTTAAAATTATGTAATATAATAATATGAAATATTTTAATATATGGTGTCAAATTTGTTTTCATATTTGTAATTACTATTATATCAATAGAAAAATTAGATTTTAATTTTGTCATATATATTAGTTAATAAATTATATGTTATTTTAGATAATATGAGATTAATGAATAAATATATTAAGCGGGTTGTGACCTGTTATGTTGGCATGACTCATTTTTGTTATGCACGATCATACCACCATGTTGTGCCGACATGAGACGAGAATCATTTGGCTGGCTCAATATGACATGGTGGTTTGATCAAGTGCAGGGTTGTTGGTTTGTGTCGCACCATCCTTGTGGAACCCATTGCGTGAAAAAGTAATGGGTGGCCAGCTTACGTGGCCGGCCAATTGCAATCTGCCACATAAGCAAGATCCGGCTTACGTGGTTGGATTTTTTTTAAAATAATAATCTGTTTTATCGGGCAGTCACCCGATGGGACTTGACAAGTGACCTTTAGCTGGTCTTGGATCCCCAAGCTAGTGAACTATGTCACTGGGCTAGGCACATGGATCATGCCTAGCTTGGCACGAGGAACTTCTTACGCTAGCCCAACACGACACAAAATGTGCCATGGGGTGGCATGATCTAGGACCATGCATGGTTTTGGACCGTGCCATGTCGGGCCAAGCACGGCTGAATTGGGGCTGTGTTGTGGGTCATGCTTGGGCCTCCTGGTCTCATTGACACTTCTATACATGAATAGTAATTAATAACTAATTTTTTTGATAGTTCACACTTATAATATAATAATCATATGTTATTGGACAAACAACTTCATATTTTTTTTAAATTTTTTTTCATCCTACCCCCAATTTTTTTTACCAACTCCAAAGTAGATATATACGACAAATTTTTATATTGGTCAATTATCTCAATAGTGATCGTGATTAAACACATTTAACTTTAAAGTTCTTATGAAATCCTGTATATTAGTGATGGTTTAAACGCATCTACCTCATAAATTATTAGTTAATTAAATAAAAACTTTATCTTCTCTAAATATGATTTGTCATATTGCTTGGAGGCTCATTATTATTATCATATTTATTTTTATGATATTTTAATAAGGATTGTATTAATTCATGAATTTTATTTTGTGATTGTAATTAGTTCATGCAATTGTATATAAATTTTATAATATTTTTGATCTTTTCAACTTTAATTCTGAGATTTACAGACAACTAATTAATAAAGTAGTTAAATGATCAACTAAAATATTAATTATTTATTTCAATCTTAATAGCAATGTCATCAAAATATGAATATTCTTTATATTTTTTAAATACATTACTAATATCATATATGCATTTAAGCAACCTACAAAATATATGAGTATATTATAAACAAACATAAATTTGTCGTATTGTGAAAAAAATTTATAAATGTTAAAAATTTTAAAAATAAAATTTTTTTTTTTAATAATATTTATTTATTATGGTTTCATCGATTATATTAATTACAACCTCAAATAAATGATGTTGAACTAATACTTGAATTTAATATTGATATGTTGAATTACAAGAATATTTAATATAAAGTTATGATTTTTTTAGGTTTATTAATTTACATAAATTATAATTTTTTTTTGTATTTTTTTTAGATATGTTAATAATTTTATTGAATTTCAAATATATTTTATTAGTAAATTAATTTGAACTTTGTTTGTGCTATTAAATGTATGATATAACACATATATCTATTATAAAATATTTTAGCCAGGGGGTTATTCGTGATGATTTTTATGAATAAATTTATTATTACGTTATTATTTGTGATATTATTAGATATGATATTATGTATTTTATTTTGTATGTCATATTCTCTAAAAATAATTATTAGATAATCATATATGACAAAATTATAATAATGATATAATATCTTACGAAATTCTAATAACTTCATAGTTAAGTTCTAGTAAAATATAATTTGATGGGAAATGATACAAGCAAAAAACATATCATTCTAAATAGTTCATATATTAGATATCATCAATATCATTTAATCATGTTTTCTAAGATCCTTAAATTATTAAGTCTTTATCAAATTTAAAATTTTTTTTACTATCAATTCAATACATAGACCTAGAAATTGTATGATATATAAGTTAGATATATTTTTGCAAAAAATGAGTTTGTTCATAAATTTAAGTTAAAGATTTATACTAGTAATTGTTAAATCTCTATCAAATTTAAATTTTTTTATAATATCAATTTTAAACATCGACCTAAAAATCTTATGATATGAGAATTAGATATATTATTGCATAAAATGAGTTTATCTAGAATTTATTTGTAGATTTGAGTGGTAGACTCGTGCTAATAATTATTATAACTATTTTTATTTTATTATAAATTCAAGGTTATAAATGAATAGTCATTTTATATGAAATAGATTCAACTTTACTAATATCATGATTAAATAAAATTGGCCTAAATTTTAATATATCATATTTTTTAATATATTTATTAGTCTCTTTAAGTATGTACTCTCACTAATAATTTTATAAAATGTTATTTTAATTATGATAATTTTATAATTATATGTTTTTCATAATATTTATATTGAATATAATTTTTTTTAAACTTATCTAATATTTTTTTAATTATAATAAATAAGATCCATATTATAGAAGTTTATTATTAAGTTTGAAACATTTGGGTTGAATTATCCTTATATAAACCAAACTTATCTAGAATATTAATTTTATTTTAATTGAAATCACTATCATCATTAATAATAATAATTAATTAAACCTTATTCCAATTAATTAAAATCAATATTATTTATTTTATTGGAATTAGTAGATGCATGTGTAGAAGGAAAATATTTTTTTTCTATCGCTTAAATATATAAAAATATAAGTAAAATAGAGGGAAAAAAAAATACTTGGAATGTACCTTGTAAAATTTAATAATATCTAATATATAATATTTTCATAGTTTTGTTGTATGTCGAATGTAATTACTAATCAGTCAAGAATTTATATATAATTATAATTTTGAAGTCAAGTATATGAATAACTTAATATTTGATTTTAAGTCATTGAGAATCAAATACAATGAGAGATAAGAAATTAGAGTTTAAATAAAAAATGTGTGTATTTTTAACTTAGGAATGAACGTAATCCAACAAAACATTAGCCACCTTAAGATCTTGTCATGGATATACTTTTGGGAAAATTATGTTATATGAATAAAACATTTTGAAATGTGAAAATAAAATTTTCTACAATTTTTTCACTTAAGAATGACTCACATTTGGTACAAATATCCAACTTTAAAATATTTATGTTTCTGTTTTTAAAGGAAATTATTTTTACTAGAAAGAAAGACTTTTTGTTCAAATCTATGATTTTTTGAGGATAAATAGATATCCTCTCACCTCCAGTTAAGTCGGTGAAATACACTGAAATTTTTATATTAATTTGTTAAGAAATCGCAACTCTGAACAACAGGTATGGGAGGTGCAACTCTGGAAAGAAATCAGTCAATCAAATTCAGATAGTGAAAGATGTCTGTTGTCATCTTCAACGGTCACTCTTCTCTGCAACAGGCCAGCTCCCCCCGAATGTGCAAAAGGTCTTAGCAGAATCGTCAAGCTTGCAAAATTATAAAGCGTTATAATTGAAATAAATTTATGAAATCAAAACGTAATTGATTTTAAAAAATATCATGTTGGTGAATAAATTGTTTGTATGTTCAAAATATGGGAATATGCTTCGATAGTTCGATGTTGGTCGACAACTGGCATATTGATGGACAACAGGTGTCTTCTAATGTTTATTGACGCTAAATAGCATATTAAGTGTCATCATCAAAAATGGAGATTACTATATTATTAATTTTGGCTAAATTATATTGTGGCATACCAATCCGAAAATATTTACAAAAAATATCTGAATTTTTATGTAAAATTAGTGTGCTTTGATGCATTATAAATGAGAGATGAATTTGCACCTGCTCCATTTATATTAGCCAAAAAAAAAAAAAAATACAGACAATGTATTTTGAAAACAGAAAATCAAAAATAATATGTGTGTGTGTGTGTGCGTGCGTGCGTGTGTGTTTATATTAACATATATATACACAATCATTGTCAAAAACTGATATATATTGCACTATAAATAAACCTATATTACTAACATACACACATAGACACACACTTATATATACATCTATATACATATAAACTTATATACATAAATATTTTTAAAAAAATATATATATAAACACACACACACACACACATATATGTATACACGTATATATACAAGTTTATATGTATATAGATTTATATATAAGTTTATATATATACCTATATATAAGTTTATATATATATATATATATATCAAAATACTTATATATATTACACTATATAGGTAAACCTATATTATTAACGTGTGTGTGTGTGTGTGTGAAATTTATATAAATCTATATACAATTAAACTTATATACATAAGTTTTCAACAATAATTATATACATATATATAAATACACACACACACGCACATGCTCACACGCACACGCACGCACACACACACATATTAACATATATATACACAATCATTGTCAAAAACTTATATATATTACACTATAAATAAACCTATATTACTAACATGTGTGTGTGTGTGTGTCTGTGTGTGTGTCTGTGTATAAACTTATATATACATCTATATACATATAAACTTATATACATAAGTATTTTTAAATATACACACACACACACACTCACTCACTCACATACTTACGTACGCATATATAAAAGTTTATATGTATATAGATTTATATATAAGTTTACACACACACACACACACATGTATTTTTGAAAAAAAAATACTTATGTATATAAGTTTAATTGTATATAGATTTATATAAAGTTTACCCACACACACACAAAAGTTTACATTAATACTTATTTATATAGGTTTATATTTATGCATTTTATATATAAAAGATTTGGAATACATTTATGTATATATGTTTATATAGTTGTTTACACACACACACACAAATATATATATATATATATATATATATATATATATATATATATATATATATATATATATATATATATGTGTGTGTGTGTGTGTGTGTGTTAAATCTTTATACATATAAACTTATATACTTAAGTATCTTTGAAAAAATATTTATAAACATATATATATATATATTCAAAGATACTTATTTATATAAGTTTATATGTATATAGATTTATATCAAGTTTACACACACACACACATCAAAGTTTTCATAAATATTTATTTATATAGGTTTATATGTATACATTTATGTATGTATGTTTATATATATATACATAATAAACTTAAATATATGTTATATATATAAAGTTATATATATAAAGTATAAAGTTATACATATACTTATATATACATAATAAACTTATATATAGGTTTATATGTATAAAGTTATATATATATATATATATATAGTTATATATATGTTATTCATAAACTTATATATACATAATAAACTTATATATATATATATAGTTTTCAAAGATACTTATGTATATATATGTTTACACACACGCGCGCGCATGCACGCACACTAATAAGTTTATACATAGGTTTGTGTGTGTGTGTGTGTGTGTGTTTGTGTGTAAGTTATCAAAAATATTTATGTGTATAGGAATTTGTAATAAGAGTTTAAAGTTATGACCTGTAATATGAAATTGTGTCATGAACCAAGTTGCAATATATTATATGTTGTGCAACTAAAAGCACAAAATTAACTAAAAGTACAAAATGATACAAGTCGTGACTTTTTATTTTAGTATTGTGACATGACTTGAATGAAATCTTAACATGTCTTGTATTATTGAGATTTGAATTTAGAGATTCAAGTAATGACCATGTATATGCTATCATGACATGAATGAAGTCATGTCACGACCATATCTTTGGTGTCACGACTTCAATAAAATTCTTTGTTGTTGTAATTGGATTATAAAAGGATTCAAGTCACACCCATATTCATAGGTGTTAGTAGATGAATAAGTAAGTTATTTAATGATTTAAGTCACAACCCTATTTGTGATGTTGCGACATAAATGAAGTAACAATATTATTTTGTGTTGTGACTTAGGACCTAAATTTAAGAGATTTTATTAATTTTATATTTAATATTTGTAAATGAAATGTAAAGGGAGTTGTTGATGTTATGTTACTTGTAGCTTGCTCTACTAGAAATCATGAATAGTAGTAAAGTGTATTTCTCTCTGTTCGTTGCATATTTCTTCTCTTTTTCTCTTTCTCTATCTCATAAAAGTGTGTACATTTCCCTCACATGTGAAGGTGTTCTTCTTCTTTCTCTTGAAACACCAAATTATTGTCGCAAAATCTTATATCACACCTTTGTATCAGAGTCATCATTGCACAGTGGCACTATTGGCTTTTCACAGTTCATCATTGGGTATATGAGAGAATTAGTTAGGATTCTTAAAGTTTTAACAATAGGTTTATATAAATAAGTTTTTGAAAATGTTTATATATATTATTTTATATATAAGTATATATATATATATATATATCCACCTATATGTATGTTTATATATATAATTTTATATATAGGTTAGTTTTATATATAGGTATAATATATACATACATACATATATATATATATATATTGGTTTTTGGATATGTGTGTGTTGTGTGTGATTGTGTATTTTCAAAAGAAAAAAAATCAAAAACTATTGTTTTCAAAATATTTTTGATTTGTTTTGTTTTTTTGGCTCACGTGTATAAAACAAAGCCAAGTTTGGTTTCCCTTTATAATGTGCTAAGTGTGAATATTTTATATATTGACTTACTTTTTACTAAATAGGAAAGTTTGAATTCAGTTTTTATAAAATAGTTTCTAATTGGTATCCTAAAATATAATTTACCCATTAATATTCAATTTCACCATCCATAGATGCCTCACATTATAGAATGGAAACTATTATGAATTAATAGCAAAAAGGTGCTAATATATACATATTAGAATGATTTTCAGCATTCAAAAAAAATTGGGAAATGTAGTCATAGGCACATCAATCAAGAAAAAAAATTTAGAAAAATATCTAATTTGTTTGGCTTGCAGTAAAGTGTATCAAATTGAAAAATAATTAATCTTTGATGCACCATGAGTTAAAGTTATTATTATACCTTTATCTACAATTAAAAAAATGAGGGATAATTATGTTTTGGGGTATTTCCCTAGAAATTTTTAAGATTTAGAAACTAACATTTTGATATTTAAAAAAAAGTCACAAAACTAAAAATAAATTAAAAATAAGTGCACCCAAATTCGTAAGTCCTAAACTAACCTCACCCACGCCCTCACCCGTCTTCCCTAGCTTGTATGCCCTCATCTCTTGCCCCTTTCTCCCCCCCCCCCCCGACGGGCTCCTTCATGGAGTCGTCGTCGAGCTCTCGGTCGAACTCGACCAAGAGTTCCATCGAGATCATCTTTGAGGCCCAAGAGCTCGACAGAGCTATCGGTCGAGCTCCTGGAGCTCGACCGAGAGCTCCATCAAGCTCGTCATTCGAGCTACATGGGCTCGATGGCGCTCTCGGTCGAGCTCCAGTAGCACAGCCACAAGCTCTAGGTGATTGATGAAATTCGTGGTCGAGCTTCATCAGCTCGATAGGATAGGGCGAGGGCCAATGAGAGAGGGCGAGGACCAATGAGAGAGAGCGAGGGTAGTTTAGTATAAACGTAATAGAGTGTACTAAATTTACATATTTTAATATTTTGGTGACTTTTTTTCAAACTTAAAAATTTAAGTTTCAAATTCTTAAATTTTTTTTGAGAAGCGCCCCAAAACATAATTCCCCCAAAAAATGACATCAATATTAAAAAAGTAATAATAAAAAAATTACAGAAACTAATGTATCTAAGCATCAATCATGATCCATATTTTGATATAAACTATATATCATAATATACATGATATCTGTTAGAAATTGATGGATTTAATGATATTGCATATAAAATTTTTTTAAAAAAAATTATATGAAACATAATAAATAAAAGAAATTGATGTGCAACCTTTTGCCATAATTTATGGAACATAATAAATAAAAAAATAAAAATATGTCACATCCCTTCACAAAAGCAATGTGATATGCTCCCTCATTATTATTTATTTAAATAATATTAAAGATTCAATTTAATTTATTATATATATATATATATATATATATAATCAATAAATTAAATTGATTTTAATTTATATCAATTAATAAAATTCATCAATATAATTTCATCAAATTAATTATCCCAATTTTATATACACACATTCTTTAAATAAATAAACTGAATCTTTAATTTTAACTCTTATATCTTATGGCACTTAATAAGCCTGTAGAAGAGACATTGATACAAATAAGATCTAGGGCTCCCAATATTAATTATAAGTATTATAATTCACATTAATTTTCATTCATACCACTATATAATTATAATAGTACTCTCTCACATATTCTAAATTATTCATGCCCTTTGTTATTCAACACTTATTCAACTCCCCATATGAAGATTATAGATACTCATCAATTGAATTAAATTATTGATAATTTAATTCAACTAATATCTTGAGACCTTCAACTTAACTTATATAATATGCCGGACCAAAATTCATGCATATGGTTTGGCGATATCAAAACTTAGAAATATACTCAAGGGGGTATTATCAATCAATTTTATATAACATAAATTTCATTAATAATTAACATTCACCATATAATTGATAAAGTTATCTAACTCACAGAACATACTGATTTAATTATAAATTTCACCATTCATGAGTCAAAATAACTTTTAACAAATTTACAAGTTTATTAATTATATCAAGATTGAGAACAATATTACTTGTGATAATGATGATGTATACTTATTTTACATATCAATGTAAAATAATTACTTTTTTTCTCTTTATTCTCTTTTTTTTCTTTCTTTTCTTTCTTCATGTTCTTCTCTTTCTCCTCTTTTTTTCTCCTCTTTAGTCTCATTCAATGCACACAAGTGTACTAGCATAATAAGTTAGAATTTTACTATTCCCCATAGTCTAGGTAGACCTGCTAAAATATTGTGCTGTGATTTTACCAAGAAAGTGTCCAACTATATCTAGATTGTGAATAATAAACTTATATTCTATTAGAACTGATGATTCAATTTTCTATATGTAAGTCAAACTCTACGTACCACATCATCTACTATATAGAATAAAGGGACAAATGCATCTTTTATTTTAAACACAAACTCAACTCAATGCAATTTAAAATAAACTCAAAATAAATCCAAATAACAACAACAAAAGGAAGAACAAATAAAAAATGACTTTTAGTATTAAATCCATGATCCCACACATCTTACTGATTACTCTCATTCCTTCCACATGTCTTTCATGGGTTTTTACTTGTAAGTTTTTCATAAAAGGATCTGCTAGATTGTTCGTTGATTTTACCTTGGTCACAACTATGTCATCTCTTTTTATAATATCTTTTATCAGATGATATTTGTGCTCAATATGTTTGCCTTCTTATGGGTTCCAAGTTCATTCAAGCTAGCAACTACCATACTATTATCACAATTAAGTATCAAGTCTGAAAATCCATATTAGATTTAAATAACATAGGTGCAATTGTCAAAAATATGTCTGATTCATTCGAGAATGTTGTTGGCTCTTACATAGCAAGACATTAGTATTATTCAATTCAACTCAATGTAGTGAGAGAGAGAGAGAGATAAGATTAATAATATACAAATTATTTTTTAATAGACTAGAACGGATAAATTTTGTATTTAGATAGATTGTTACATAATTATTGTATAAAAAAATATTTATCTTTAACCAAACTAGAAATATAAATTAAATTTCTTCTAATATAGGGTACATACAAATAATCTTTAAAAATAATAAAAAAAAGCTCTCTCAAATTGAAGAAAATACTCTTCTACAGGAATCACTAGCACCTTTGTAGTATTGCCCATGTGAATATCAATCTTACCATAACTTAGTTATCTTGTTTCCTAGAACTAGTGCAAAGAATTAAAAATATGATTAGTGACTCCCATATCTACATACCAGGTATCGATAGATACTACAACTAAACATGTCTCAACTACTAGTAAATGAGATTTACTTTGATTGTTCACCTTGCTGAGATAAATTGGATACTACATCTTCTAATATTCAAACTGCTTGTAATGAAATTGTTTACCTTTTAGTTTTTTTCACTCCCACTTATGAGTTAGGAACTGTCTGTGAAATAAACATATTTCTGAAATTTCTTTCTATTCTTTCCTTTTGATTTAAAAGTATTTTCAGCCACAAAGACCCTAGATGCTTTCAAGATAAAACTCTTAGTCAATACCAAAATTTAAGCAATAATGCTAGTGCTCAATTAAGTTTACTCATGTTATAATTTTAATAGAATTGCCTATAAGAATCTGACAGTGATTGGAGAATAATATTGATCTGAAAATTCACATCAATCTTAGCTTAAAGGATCTCTAGTTCATTCAGAAGACCAATCATCTTCAAAACATGATCTCTCACTAGGGTGTTTTTAGTTATTATAGTATTTATGAGATCCTTCATAGCTTTTTATCTAGTAAAATGAGTATAATTCTTAAATATTTTTTTGAGATTAGATACCATATCATGGTCATTAGCTATGGATTGACATAGAAGCCATAATATAACACCTTGAGATCCTATCAGCTTTTAACCATTTCTCATAAGGTTCAACTTCAAATTTGATTGCCCCTTCATGAGGTTTATCTATGCACATATTTGTGAGTACAAACTTGTAGTCATTGAAGTACAAACTTGAAAAATTACAAAAAGCTAATTAACTTTAATTTATCTTTGAGTGTTGGTTCTTTTACCAATTCTTAGTGAATTCATCATCAATCCAATATACCATGAATAATGCCTTGATAGGAAGATATCTATTATTTATTATTTGTTTAGACATATGATTCTTATCAATCTTATTGGGCAGACAATAGGCTACATCAAATAAGAATAAATAGATTACTTTGCTTTGATCATATAAATAATATTAGTGACCCAGATAGAGAGGATGCTATTATTTATAGCTAAGTATATGCCATCGCATAATTCCAAATTAACTATTCTTATATGAAATTAATGAATTCTTTAGATAGAGAAATAATTCATTTTTATAATCCACAGAATTATCTCATGGTGATTTGTGCTAAGTAGAACTACAAGTAAATTAGTCTGATATGGGGAAGACACTAAGACAAACATGCAAATTGACCTGAATTACTTACAAATAAGTGATGGAGAGCATGAGATTGATACTTGATGAATTCTTTCACCTACTTATATATTTCTAAAGATTAAGTGTTTTCTTTCCATTTACAAATAAGATTACTAATTCATTCTTTCTAATATTTATTTAAAATAAGAATTTTAATTTATTTATTTTTCTTTATAAAATAGAAATTTGTTATATGAAAATATGAGCATCGTGTGAAATAATTACTGTTTATACACAACTATCATACAAGTTGTCGCATACATACATACCACCACACATTGCATAATTTCAAAACACAAGAACATTCCATTATATGCATATATCTCATATTTATGTGATGACTATGTTATCACATAATTCATAGGTTCAACAGCCTAGTTATTTGGGTTTTAAAATTTTTTAACCAAGAACTTAATATTAAGGATGTCCTAACTTTGGAGAAGCACCACACTGGAAGATTTTCTTTTCCAATATAAAGTTTTAGTGGCTCTGGTTTAGAACCCCGAGCCTAAGATTAAATAAATAGCAACTCAAAAAAAGAGGAAAAACAAAAAACAATTCTACTAAGACCTTTTATGGGTGCCACTATGAGCTCCCTTGATGGTAGTTGTCCATCATGGGCTTCATCACAACATGGCTCACCACTACGAGCTCCACTATGATAGTGGTCAGGCACCATAAGCTCTACCATAACATGACTCACCATTGCAAGTTCCATCATGATAGTGGCCAGTCACTTCAAGTTCTACCACGACAAGATTCACTACTACAAGTTCCACCACCACAAACTCATCCATGTCAATGGTTGGCCACTAAGAGCTCCACCATGACATTGTTTTCCACCGCAAGCTCCTCCACAACAATGGCTGGCCAATATGAGCTCCTCCATGGAAATGGCTGGCCACTAGGAGCTTCAGCTCAACTAGGTTCTTCTCAATTACAAAATACTTAATCAAATGCAAAATAACAACCCCATACAATTAAACCACCACATAAATAAAATGTAAAATTACAACCCAAAAATAAATAAGCATTTACATAACTATAATCACATCCAAATTCATCCAAATTTATCCAAATGAATATTCAAATAAATCCATATGTATATTAAAATAATCTAAATAACTAGCCAATAGTTACCAATTGGCATAAGTTAGATTTCTCTGTTAAAATTAAGGATGTTAATCTATTCTTATGCTTATATTAAAACCTAATTATTTTATATGTGATATCTCAAACAAAGCTCTAATATCATTGTTGGAACTTGATGGATTCGGTTATATAACGTGCAAAAAAAAATGTTTTAAAAAATTTATCTACTAAAATGAAGCTTGGAATATATCGATTAAACTCATACCGTATTTATTCACGAAGTTATATGAAATAAAAACTTCTCCCATATTCCCGATCCTCCATTTATTGCAAAAAAGAAGAATGATGCACAATGATGGGCTATGCAACCTTTTGCCATAATTTATGAAACATAATAATTAAAAAATAATAAAATAAAAATATATGTCACGTCACTTTACAAAAGCAATGTGATATGTTTCCTCACTATTATTTATTTAAATTACATGAAAGATTCAATTTAATTTATTATATGTATATATATGATCAATAAATTAATTTGATTTTAATTTATATCAATTAATAAAATTAATTAATATAATTTAATCACATTAATTATTTTAATTTTATACACATTCATACACTAAATAAATAAACCAAATCTTCAGTTGTAACTCTTATGTTTCTTATGACACTTGATTAAGTTATAAAAAAGACGTTGGCCCAAATAAGATCGCACCTAAGTATTTTTTAGTATCCGGTGAGAAAATAATACGTTGTACTAACTTGAACAGCTACTAATAAGTGGACTACTCTTTTTCCTTAATTTAGCTTGTATTTTTGTGTAGGTATTTGAAACTTTTTTTTTTATGTTAAGATTGGTGCACCTAAGTACTTGCTTGTTCACAACTAGACTCTTCTCTAACCAGATACACTTACTTATCAGCACAGAAACCCTACGCTCTAACATAGCTAGAAAGTACATACACCACATGAAGAATAAATCCATGGGCAGGGAATCTATTTTCTTAACCAAACTGATAGGATGGAAAGTTTTTTTTTCTCATGACTTCTCATGGTAAGTAAGAGAAAGATATGCACTATGGAGATATCGTTTATCAATATGTACCACTTCCTTGTTTAGTTTATTAGGGCCCGCTTTAATAATTTCAAGGTAGATCAAGTGATTTTAGAGATACTATGGTGTAGATGGATAGAATTTTTTTTATTTGACTAAGTAGATAAATTGGATCAAGAATAAAGTGTACGACTCCTATGGAAGGTTTTATTAGAGTGATAGTGCTTGGAATGTTCCCTTATCATTTTATGTTTGTTGGCTTTCTTTATCTTATCTAACTTTCTGCACTACTTAAGAATATAGATTCAACTGACTCTTATCAATATTAGGGGGATATTTAGGAAAAAGTAGATGAATCCCCAAACTTATGCTTTTATATGACTTTTGTTTTTGAGAGAGTAGAACAAAAAGCTAGAGACCTTACTTGACAAAAACCCAAGGATTTCATTTCTTTTAGTAGGGAATCCAATATCATAACTAATGTATAAGAGATTCCCCCACCATAAATATGGTTTGATTTGAATGCAAGTGAAGAAAAATAGAAAAGAGTAGTACAAGGAAGAAATGAGAAGGTGGAGGTGTGTTAATCAATCGAAGCCCTAGTAAGTTGTATTCCTAAAAATTGGCTATATGTTCTCCCATTCATGAAAAAGCTTCCCTTTTTGCAATCCGAAGCTATTCATTTTGACTCGAAGAGCTAAGACAAGGCTATAGTACCAAAACCAAACTTACATAAGCAATATAAACTCAGACATCTAACTAACTGAAAAAACCAAGGGCCTCTTATTTCATCTCATAACCTAAAGTACCACTACAAGGAAATCAAACATAAGAACCAATTGAATAACCCTTGAAAGAACATATAAATGTAGGGAGAAAGGCTTCTGATCATAGATCACCCTTTACTAATCTATGCTTTATAGTTATCATTTTCGGTAGTTTGAGTTGGATTTCCTATTACAGATTTGTGATATAGATATAGTGGAAGGCCATGCATAACCTATCACTGCTTGTCCATAATGTAGAGTTTCCAACGAGTAAGGAATTAAAGGGAGGGGCCAAATTAAGTTATCACATGGTGTGGGTCTAGATGAGCCAATGTCCATGCTACCTTGTTTTAATGTTGTTGTAGTGGAAGCTCTATATTAAGATGGTTGGGAAGTCTATTGCTTATAAAACCATTATATATGTAGTTTCTAGTGCCATTACTATTGAAAGTGAGCAATTTTTTTTTGATTGTAGTTAGTTTCAGTAGCTTTTGATAGAGAACCTGTATAAGTTGAAGTTTGAGGAATTTTAGTTGGATAAGGGTTTTAGTTAGATTATTTTTTACAAGGAAGTGATTTCCAATTCATAGGATTCTATTTTATGTGATGATGGAGCAGAAAATCTATTTTTCCCTTCCATAGTCTTTAAATTAGGCATTTATTAGCAATCAAGCATAGCATTACCACACTTTGTGCAAGATCTTTAGATGAGTAGAATTAGCTATCATCCTTTAGTGGTATGGGATTTTGATGAAAATATCTATTAGCACAAGCAAGCTTTTGTTTTCTACTATGCGCAAATAAATGGTGTAACTCATAAACCTATTTCATTGACCCCCATTTCTATGTGTTGTCCTTTTTAAAACATATCTAGTTACTAGTGCCTCTAGTGGAAGTTTCTTGTAAGCCTTGAGGTAAATCAATCCCATTTTAGTTCCAGTATTTTTATAGAAGTCTATTTTTGGTATTCCTTTAGCCCCCTAAGGTCTATCTATTAAAAAAACTACATACCTTAGGAAATCTAATGGTTAATAGTTACTAGTATCTTTCTTCTTTTAAAGATTAGAATGCTTATTCATAGTTCTTCTCCCTATTGTGAGAGTTCCTTTGTCTCTCGTCGCTGTAATCAGAATGTCTTCCTTCTATCTTTCCAGAGGTTTGCATTGTAGTCTCATCCATCTTTAGCCGCCCTTTTTTTTCAAAAGAAATATTTGGCTCCCTACCACTAGAGGTATAAGTAGAAGTCCCTCAGGAGCAATCCTGTAAGAGAGCTAGTTCCTTGCCAACGATACTACTTGAAGTTTTTGTGCCCCAACTAATGATGTCATTCCCTTTAGTCCCTATATATCTTTATTTCTATGTTCAATAAGAAGAAGTGCATGTAACAACACTAGCAAAAAAGTAAGATAGAAAGCAAGCATTTTAAGCCAATGGAAATCCAAGAGTAGTTGACAGCTAGTCTTAAGTCCTCTAAATTATATTCCTTCTATCTATCCAAGAATCTATTGTGTGGGATCAAACTGAAATGCATGAGAAATTAAGTTTCCTTCCTAGCATGTATTTGCTTGCTAACTGATTAGGCCTTTGAGATAGTGTTAGTCGTGTTTCCATTTCTAATATATGCCGATTCAACCGAGCAACCTATTGTAGTATCATATGTTTCCTATTTGATTTCTAGTGAATATATTACTAGAAAGCTAGTAAGGAATCCATATGAGTCAAGGTTAGATTAGGCAGGCTAGGTTAATTAAGGACAGGGGAATAATGATAAGAAATCAAGTGATTTCCTTCTAATAAGATAATCAAGGGAATAATGATAAGTATAAGAGTTATAGATAGAAAAAAAAGAAGTTAGATTATGAAAAGAACAAGAAGGAATAGTCTATGAAAGAGAGAGTCTAAGTACACCTGAAGAAAGAGGGAATGATGGCCTAGTAGCATGGTTTTTTTAACACATAATTGTATTACCAAAAACACAAGGTTTCACAAAAATAGCTAAGGTCCGCCGATTTATGCAAACCCACTGAATCCTATGCACCCTTTGGTTCTATGCACAAAATACATGTAAAACCACAACAAAAGATGTGTCGCAAGAGAAATATAACTAAAGTAAGATATTGAAAGCATAAACATAAGTAAAAATAACTCTAATGAGCAGTGTTCCACATATCCTTCTATATGCAGTCATCCATCCATCCAATTGTTCTCAATCTATATCATACCTGCAAAACATAAATAGAACAAAAACCCAAAGCAAAACATAAAGAGGATAACCTGAGTTCTTGTCCCTTCTCAAACTCATGACTCATACATAGTCATCTAAAGATACTATTGACCTATAACCAATACTCAAAAGAACCGTTAGATCAACAACAATAATAAACAATAATGACATGGAGCTACCTTTTCTTATTATTTAATTTTAGGCCTGCATGACAGTAGAATATTTTCAACTAAAGCATTGATCCTGAAGATGATTCTATCGACCGTAAATTATTTATCCCTGAATATGATATCATTACATTCTTTCCATAACTCCCACATAATCAATAAGGAGACATATCTCCTAATCAATGGCACTTTAGTCGGGATTTTTATGTTCATCAGTTAGTCAAGCTTAAAAGCTTTCTTGAACATTATATTAAAGGTATGAATGAGTATGAATGAGTGCTAGCCAATCCATTTTCAAGCTCTCTAACATGGGTTCCTTCAAAGTAAAAAAGTAGCAAATTACTTTCAAGTAGTCTATTTGTATCCATCCTACTACTCTAGGCAAGTAAGTATGCTACCAATGCTTTCTATCTAAGTTTTAGTAGTCACATAAGGCCTATCCTTTTAGCAGGTTAAGGAAGTTTGAATAATGCTATCAATCCTGAATCTGCTTTTTTCCAAAAGCTAGGGAACTAGTCTTTACCAAAGAGATCATTTTCATCACCTTTCTAGCATAGCACACCATTGTGTTGCAGCTATTTATATAGCACTCAAACTAGTAGGACATTCAATATCAATAGAAATTGAGTATTTAATAGCTTATGCCTATCACTTTGTATTGAAGGGATGAAGGAATGGATGTAAACTAAGAAGAATTGACTTGTAATCGGTTTAGGTTTAGCATTCCTAAATAAAGGGAATGCAATGACTACGGCTATTTAATCACTTTCATTCTATTAACTAGTTTATATGTTTAGAATCATAGTAGGAAAGATGGGTTAAGCTTGAAACTCCCTAGAAATGAGTCTTGATACAATTGATTTTCACTCTTTCGTCCAAAAACTCTAACTAGTCCATCAGGCAAGCCCTTCTGACTTTTCTTTTTTGACTAGTTAAGAAAGTCAGCTTTGAGGTATATGACCATGAGGTGGAAACTATATGTCTTGTCTTTCACATTGGGTAGGTTCTCCAATATAGATGTGGATGTGAGACTAGAAGTGGAGATCCATCTTTTGGAAGAGTGACCCATGTAAAGGCCTAACCCTATTACCTGATAGTGTTTTGTCTTACTTATAAGTAGAGAGCCAAGCCCTACTTATAAGATGGATTCTCTTTTTAGTTAGAATTTCACACACATTTAGATAGTATTGCATTGAAAAATCCATCATTGAGTTGGATTTGTAATAATTAGCAAATTACTTATCAACTTGCTTATTGTTGTAACTATAAAATAATTAATTAACAAAATCAAATAGTTAATTTGATAACTTATAAGGAAGAAAAATTTGCATCTGACTAATCCATATGCTAATTATTGTAAAATTTTCATTACATTATAAGAAAATACATCATCAGGTATAAGTAACTTACCCAATGATGGATTTTTTAGGTAAGACAAGGCTTAGTCAGAAGGGTAGGCTACTTATATGGTATTTTTTGCCAATTTTATTTATTATATATATATGTGTGTGTATATATATATATATATATGTGTGTGTATGTATGTATGTATGTATATTGAATAAATGTAATCTTTGAAATAATAATTTAACATGCCACATTGTTCTTTCATTTAGGTTTTATGGTAGAGATAGAAAACATGCCACATTGTTCTTCTTTCTCCTTGGATAATCAAATTAGGACATACAAGAGAAGACTCTAGTTGCATACATAACTCATAGTTATATGGTATGTAATCCACGCAATTACATTAATACTTGTCCTAGAAACAAGAAAATGAAAAAGGAATTAATCTCTAACACTTGTGTTATAATGAATTAATAATTATATGAATTTATATTTGTATTTGCATTGTTGCTTGGATATTGATGAATATGAATACAAATTACAACCAAAATTAAGGGTTGTAATTTGTGTGGATCGCATTCTTGTTTTTATTTATTTGTAGTTTTATGCATGTCGGTTATAGTGGGTTGTAACAAATAAGCTATGAAACACACTCATGTAATATGATAAGATTGAATTGATAACCCTTCTAATCTTAATACATAAGCAAAACTAACTTGTAAATGCCTGAAGATAAGATAAGTTTATTTATGTGAGTATGATACTCATGAAATCAAAAGAAAAAATATATTTAAGACCAATCTATTATGTATTATCTAGAAGAACTAACCTTCAAATAATGTGATGATCAAATAAAACTTCTAATCAATTTAGCTAGGGATCTTAGTTATGGGCTTAGTCTCTAAGAGAACATCCCATCTTGGGGATTTGCATGGATGAATAGACACCGCCGATACAGGTTCATTTACATGTGAACATGAGTGGGAACTAATAGTCAAGCATGGTTCTCTTCCATTCTTCTCATAGAACTAGTTGTTATTGTCTTTGATTTCGGGCAGTGGTTAGCAGACTTTTGAGGAGCATTAGGTTACTTATCCAATCCAAATATGGAAAGTAATGGGATAGTCATATCCATTGAAGGTATGTGAAAGTCCTAGACCTAATAAGAACTTTGATCGTTCTAAGAAAGCTTACCCCCTTTGTCTAAGTCAGAGACCACTGCTACTATGGTGGAGGATGGTAGAAAGAAGACTTGAGTGTGTGAGTTTGATTGTATGACACTGTGACTCACATTGCTGCACCCATAGTCTCAAGTTCTACAAGTAATAACCTTCCCGAGTATTTTTTGGTCCCTCTTCTAGCTTCTAAGCTAGGACCATTTAGTTTGATTCAAGGCTGGCCTTTTTTTCATACAAAATAAAAGTAGCTCGTAGGTGAAGGAGACCTTCCTTTACAAGACTCCTATTGATGGGATCATCCAGTGCCCCCATGTGTCAGGCCCTTTCCTCAAAGCGGTCAAATTGCTCCAATCTCATTCATACTACTATTTTTTTATGTGGTATGTCTAGTGGATGACACATTGGAAAATGCATTTCAATAGCCCACGTTCAAGCTCCAACTAGAAATGGAAAATAAAGGAGCACAATTCCACCCTTACCATTCTTGAAAGCAAGGTGGGCATCCTACCTTCTCCTTTGTTTCTTTTCTTTCTTACGTGGGTCACTCTTCGTTATAAAGTAGTGTCTTTCAATGACTTTCCAAGATAGTAAATAAAGCCTTATTTCAAAGGAAACTGACAAAGAGGGGATAAGTTCTTTCATCGGAGAGTCCCACTATGGTAATAGGGTTAGGCCTTTATGCTCTTCCTACTATCAAGTCAAATCTAGATATCCACTCAGAGTCAGAGAAAAGTCTTTTCCGAATTCCACATGGCTTTCACATGATCGTGTGAAAGTTGTGTGGAAATCATTATGTAGATTACTTATAAGTACTAATCATGCCTTAGTGCTTATACAATTGATGTCTTGCCTTACCTGATAACTTTATTTGATATTTATTGAATTGTTTTGAACACCAGCCCAATAAATTCAGTATTGCATTAAACTCAATAATTAATTTTGATTTTAATTCATGTCAAATTAATAAAAGTAATTACATTGATTTTAATCAAATTAATCATCTTGATTTTATATACATATATTCTAGATAAATAAATGAAATCTTTAATTATAATTTTATTTTGGCATTTGATTAGGCTATGAAAGATACCCTAATTCAAATAAGTTTCTAAGCTTCCAATATAAATAATGTTGTACCATTTATATTAATTATTATTCATTTTGCTATAGAATTATAATTACACTCACTCACTTAAGCAAAATAATTTTAACATATTGGTATTTAAATCATATTAAACGTTTCATGTTAAGATTATAGATACCCAACAATTAAATTAAATTACTAATAATCTAATTTAATAAATTTTTTATTATTTTTTCAAGACCTTCCACTTAACTTATTTGATATACTAGATCAAAATTTATCTATAGGATTTGATTATATTAAAACTTATAAGTATCCTCATGGAGATATTATCAATCCATTTGACATGATATCGATTTCATCAATAATTTATATTCAAGATATTATTGATGAAGTTATCTAACTCACTAAGTTTATGAATCAAAATAAATATTAATAAGTGTATGTGTTTATTAATAATTTTAATATAATTGGGTTCACAATAACAATAGTGTATTTTTTTTATTTTATATGTCAGTATAAATAGTCAGACTGTGGTGGTCTTATTCAATACACATAAGTGTATCAGCATAAGAAATTAGAATATCAATATTCCTCATGGTCAAAACATACCTAATAAAATTTTTGCTACAATTTTATCAATTGAGTGTTCAACTTCATCTAACTTTTGAATAGTAGACTTATATTCTATAAGAACTATTAATTTGATCTTCCATATAAAAGACAAACTATATGCACCAAATTATCTATTATGAAGAATAAATAATATATGCATATCTATGCAAACTCAGCTCATTATAAATTCATTTATTAAAAAAATAAAATAAATCTAACTCACCAATCAAAAGAAAATAATAAAAATGATTTTTAGTACAAATACAATTTTGCCAACAAGTATATTCATCAACACTAGATTCCAAGTTAGATATACATTGAAAAGAAAATTTCTTGAGAAATGTTGAGCTACATGTCATATATTTGAGTATTCTCAATTAATGTACAAGTAAAAAATCTAAGTATATAATCCTAATTCCAATTGAGAATTTCATATGTTAGACTATGATTTTCCCTAAATGGGGGTCAGAATTTTTTCACCTATGGTTGTTAGCATGTGTGTTTCATATTTTCTTACTATGAAGCATTTTCATAACTTTCTAATAGAGGAATTAAAGTGAAGAGACAAACTAAAAGATACATGATATGGCCACAACGTTGGGTCAATCAATGAATTTGAGTATAAAATGTCCAAATTTCTTTTCTTTAATTGGGCATTGATATTTAAAGTTGTTATGTCTCTTTTAGATTTTGTCATGACTTTGTTTCTCATAGGTCTAGTAGTGACAATCATAACTTTTTCATGTGTCAACTTTTTGCTACACTCAAACCTCAACCTTGTCATTATTTTGTTCATCCTTCTTTTTGACCTCATTTTTTTATGTTGTCTTCAAAGATAGTTACAACTTTGGGTAGAATAACTTCTAAAATTATGTCTATGTCTTTGAGTTTGTACTTTCAATTTTCTTATTTGATCTTCTTCAACATCATTACTCTTCTTTGTCTTTGTTAATAATGCCAAAACGTTGTCTTGAAATGATAATTTGTTTGCAAAAAATTGACAATTTGTTTGTTTAGTATAAATATTCATATTGTTGTGGTTGTTCTGGGCTCAAATGTTGTAGACATTTATGATTTTGAACATAAATATGATTATATGTATGGAAATCATTATTTAGTCTAAAACACCACTCAATGCTTTCAAATTAATTCATCTATTTGGTATCTAAATTTTTGAGTCCAGAGATTTTAACTCAATCCTAGAAACTTTGCTCATGAAAGTGGTAGTGGATACAACATAGACAAAGAAATTACAATATAGAATATTAATGTAATATAAACACTAAGCATTTATCATATCTACACAACTAGAAATAGAATTATCTTTTCACAATGACAATTATATCAACTTAAATTGACTAATCAAACTATAATAAAATAATATTTGGAAATTACAATAAAAACTTTTAACTTTGTGATGGTACCAAAGCTATCATTAATTGACATGAACCCAAAATCTCATTGGGTGAGTATCTCTCATCCTGGTGCAATCTATGTCCAGATATGATTTCATATGGTATTTAACTATTATGCCCTCAAACTATGTCCAGATATTTTTACATTAGTCTTCAAAAAGAAACTCAAACTATAAGGGTTAGCTCACACTCTTGTGAATTAAAATATTTCTCTTCTAGTTGGTCAATATCATGTACAATGATTGGACAAATGGTAGATTAATGTAAAAATACTATTATGCCCTCCTGGCATACAAAGTGTAATTCATCCTTGTACTATCACTTTCAAGGATGATCCCCTCATAGTTATCCTCTTGATATTTTAACGCCAGAGCCAATTATAGTTATTCTCTTGTACTATTCCTCTTAAGCAATATTTCAATTTACCTTGACAATTATTTCAAATATATACTTCTATTCTTCAACTTCTAATTATATTAAAGATGCAAGATAATATCGAATTAAATATATTTGTATTTTTAGCTTGATATGTATCATACTCATAATAATTAATATATATATTCTTATAAATCTTTCTTATATAAGTCATAAAAATGGAGTGCCTTATATGCATGTCACCATCAATTATCAAATAAAAATACAAACATAAACATAAATTCATATAATCTTAAATTAATCACAAGTATATTTATGAAACCTATATTTCAATTTAGCCAAACAATGGGAAGGAAATCACATGAGATGTATTGAAAGATATCTCATAGATATGAGGGTTTCTAATAAATTCCAAAGTGAAAATCTGATAATATAATCTTAATCCAGATCAAGAATTGCTTGGGTGTGCCTTGGATTTTCTTTAAATGAAGGTCATAATCATGTTGAGTAGCATTATTGGTGTGCATGGTTTGTATTTTCCTCCTTTTCCCAATCTCTTTTACTCCTCTTTTTCTAAGTATCTCTTTTTCTAAGTATCATATGAATCTCTAATTTGAAAGTCATGAAATAGAATGGAGGTGACTTGATTATATCATCAAATTTTTTCTAGAGCACTAATGTCATGGTGGAAAAGGGTATTACGACTCAAGAAACTCCTCTTTTGCTCTTTGTAACACAAAGTCACAGCCCTATAATTAGCAACTACTTTGGTCTTGTATTTCTTAGCAAAGTGTCAGTACTAGAATTGTCATGACATGGACAATTATTCTCTATGATATAAATTCATAGTATTGGAATTAGGCGTAGCTTTTGTCTTAATTTTCTGAGCAAAGTGTCATTACACTGAGATTACCATTACTAAGATAATTATTCTCTATGATACAAAGTCATGATACTGAAAATGGCAATGACTTTGGCCATTCCTCTGTGTAGCACAAATTTGTGATATTAAAAAAGTCATGACTAAGATAAATGCTCTCTAGAATGAAAAGTCAAGGAAAATAATAATATTATGATGCAAAACACTTGGTATTTTGGTTCAACATAAAATAAAACATGAGTCTGGAAATTACTAGGATTACTTGTACTAGTAGAGTATTTGGCTACTATGGTAGAAAAATATTATTATGGTTATTAAGTATTTTAGAGATAGTATGGCTATGATTCTAAGAAAATATTATGGCCATGATAATTATTTGTATGCTAAAATACTTTTGTTAACTAGGTGATAGAGTATTTGCATATAAAAAAATTCAAGACTATTTTTTATGGAGTTATGGCCAAGAAGTGATGCTTCAACTACTCAACAATAAATGTTGAAGGTATACCCAAGTCATGATATTTTGGATTATCATGACTCTTCATTATTTCTCTCCCCTCTAGGCCTTTGTTACACTAAGTTTACCTATTTTACCCAAAATCACTATAATTTCACAAATTTTTGTTAACTTATGTCAAAATAAGAAAGTAGTGAAATATCTACAATAAAAATTAGAGTAAGTATAAACACAACAATATATACTAACCAAATGATCCAAAAAAGTCAATATGTTGAGTGTTAAAATATTGTTCATCTTTTACTTTTTGAAATGCGAGACAATGACAAGCAAAGTCCTTAACATGTTTTTTCATCCCACTCTAGTAATTCTAGTGACAAAGATGATAATATATTTTTTTAATGCCGCTTAGGTGCACAACAAAACCCAAGCAATGGAACTCCATGAGAATATTCTTTGTCAAATGTTTTGACTAAGGAACCTTAGCCCCTCTTCTATACTAAAGACTATAAACCACATGAATGGCCTAGCCATCATCATCCATATTTGATCATACCCAATTCCTGATGGACATTATCTTTTTGGTATGTCCCGATTACTCAATCATCATGGTCAAAAGAAAAAAGTTTAGCTACCAAACTTCCCAAGGTATTTTAAGCCTGTCCCCTATAATCCAACATGAACTATCTCATAGTCTCAAGTATCTACCACTCCCAAGAAGCCACACTAGCTAATAAACTTTGTGACTTTCAACTAAGTGCATCAGCAATCACATTTTTCTTATTTGAGTAATAATGCAATGTGAAGTCATAGTTTTCCATATACTCCTTCCTTTTGCATTGTCTCATGTTGAGGCCCTGCTATATAAAAATAACTTCAAATACTTGTGATCCAAGAGTATCTTGAACTATCATCTACTAAATAATAACACCAAATCTTCAAAACAAAGATAATGGTTACTAACTCCATGCCATGTGTGGGAAACTCTAACTACCAAAAACCATAAGCTACTACCCTTTTGGAATACATCAATACACATCCAAGTCTATCCTTTGAGGCATCATAATATAGCATATACCTTTATCCCCTCACTAAGATTTTCATAATAGAAGATGAACAAATTCTATTCTTTAATTCCTAGAATACCTTCTTGCATGAATCATACCAGACAAACTTGACCTCCTCCCAAGTTAGTTTCATCATAGGTGTAGCTAATCAAGAAAGTCCTCAATAAACTTCTTGTAGTATCCAACCAATCATAAGAAATTATGTATCTTGAAGACTAACTTCAGTCTCTCCCAACTCATAACTACCACAATATTCTCCAATTCCACAAATACACACAAATACGATATCACTTATCTCAATAATCTCACATTAGTAATCAAAAACTCGCACTTACTGAATTTGGCATAGTATTGATAGTCCCTCGAACTGTGAAACATTTGTCTTAAGTATTCTTCATGATTATTTTTAGACTTTGAGTATATTAAGATGTTGTCATTGAAGACCACACCAAACTGATCTAGAATGGATTGGAATAACTTATACATGAGGTCTATGAATGCTACTCAAGCATTTGTTAATTCATATGGCATTACTATGAACTCAAAATACATATTTCATGTCCTAAATAATATCTTAGAGACTTTTGCCTCCCTAACAATCAACTAGTTTTAATTGGTACAAAGATTTATTTTTAAGTTAACTCGTGCTCTTCTAAGTTGGTAAAACAAATCATTAATCATTGATAAATGGCACCTATTTAGTAACCCTATTCAAATGTTCATAATTTATACGTAGCCGAAGGGTCTATTTTTTTTCGAAAAACTTATATGGTGAAGTCTACTATCAAAGGTAAACTCAAGTCCTATTTCACCTCATTCTCTAGAGTAAGGTTTTTCAACCAACTCATCAACTACTCATGCTACCTTGCATCATACATGTCCTAGTGTAAGGAATCAAGCTTATCTCTCTAAAATATAAAACAAATAGCATCATATGTGTAGGTAGTAACTCTCTTATGATCACAATCAATGGTGAATTAGTGTTTCATCAATCAATCCATCCTAGGGATGACATCAAACGCTAATATGTCCATGACCTTAGGTTCATAATGAGCAAAATTTCATAGATCTCTAGCTCACAATTCTAAAATATCTGTTATATACTTACCCTTGTTCTTAGTGGAGAACTAATAAGCAATCTCATTTCCAAGGTTTCAACCTTTAAGCCCATGTCCCTAACAATAACCTTTCTCATAAGTGATAGAGTAGAAGGGTATCTCATATAATTGACTAATCTATAATCTTAGTCTAAGGTGTGATGGCATAGACATGCTAATGATTCTCTAAAGTTTGAGTATGTAAGCCTAATCCATGACCTTGACCTCTTACCCTTGCACTTATGTAATGCTTAGGAAGTAGAAGGAGCTTGTATAGCACCTTGAATCAAATATTGATTCTCATGCCCATTCTAGGGTGAGGAGCAACAAGGTGTATCTATGTGCAGCACACTAATGACTGGGATTGTGGTGTCCCATAACTTTGTGATTCTTGCCTCCAAATACAATTTCATTTTATGTGACTAGGTTAATGGTAATAGTAACAGATCTTCTACTCTTGTGAGCTAAGAGCCTCAAAATATTTCCCACCTTAGAAAGATTGACCCCTGCCATAGCATGGATAGCCATGACCTTATCTTTAAAACCATTGTGGAGTAGATGTTCTCTATGTTCCTTGAGCTAAAAAAAGAAGGTTAGTTTTCCTTCATTTTATAGCCACGATAGCCATGTCCTAATAGCCATATCCACTATTATTCCGAATGCTTCATGTATCATCCACCTCCCTCTCAAAGGTCATGGTTGCCTTGACCATTCAAGTTCATGTATTGTAGGTCGAGTCCCATAATTTTATTCTAGAATAAAATTTTCAAACCATGCTCAAACTTTATCACCTTTGTTATATCTATGGCCACATAATCTATAACAAAATAGAAAACGCAATGAACTTAGTCATGTATTCAAGTACTACCATCATCTATTATTTCAATTCTAAAAACTCTCAAGCTATGTCAATTAAATACCAAAAAAAATACATGCCCATAAAGAGCTCATAAAACCCTTCACATATTAATGCTTATAATTCTCTTGAGACTTTGAAATGTGGCAGCCACAAAATGTTTCAATCTCACCACACATGAGACTCATTCTTTAGCTAGAATGAGGCTAGTTTTATCTTTGTTATATCAAATGTGATCTCCACAGCCTCCAAAATCTTTTCAGCTTAATAAAACCAATGATAAGCTATCATCAGTTCTTCTCCTCTCATGAATATTGGAGAATGATGTGTTTTAAACTTTCAAGGATTTCTTACCCCCCTTGGCCTACCAATTCACTAGTTTATGCAATTGTAGTAGTAGCCACGACACTTTTCTATGCAATGGACACAATTGCAACATCAATAGCCTTGATAAAGGCTTGCTGGTCAAAGGCCAATGGCATTTAATTGTTTCCAATCCACCACCTCTAAGTCTTCTTCCTTGACTTATCACCTATATATGCCAAAAAAATGTAGATTCTTTTTTCTATTCTTACTTTTAGTGCATATGCTTAGCACTAATAGATATTACATTATGAAGAATTCTGTTCATTCTATTTCTAAACCTCTATGGTTATGTTCTTTGACCTAGTGTTCATCCTTTACTATACAAATTATATCCTTCACATAATTCTCACAATATATAACACACAACCACGAAGCACCAATATCCAATGCATAATAAGTACCATGGTATGAATCCATGCTCATCAAGCCCAAGGAAATCACATACCTAAGCTCTGATACCAAGCTATGACACTACAAAATATGAGGTGTCCGTTGACCAATTATGGACCCATTGAAAATTTGCGGATGTTCGATAAACCAATACCACTATATTATGTCGTTATTTACCAAAACAAAATAAAAAAGAATCAAATAAAATATTATTCGTGATGCTAGTATCATACATTGAGCCTTAGGTATTTATAAACATATACTTTGATACTTAGTTGTGATGCCCTGTACATGAGAGCTCTATCCAAACTTAAATTCCAATCTTTACAAGACTAAAATCACTTTTAAGAGTAAAAATGGCTGACCAGCTTATTTATCCATACTCAAGAGACATGATGATATATCAAAAGGCCTTAACATTTTAAGGTTTTATCACAATATTCTTACATAAAATATGTTTAAGAAAATATCATTATTCTAATTCATTTTACATAAAAATAATCAAAGCTACAATCTAACTTTCTTTACAAATGTGACTTAGAATGGATTCCATTCACTAGTGTCTATCATGCATTTGAAATGTTACCCAACCAAAAGAGTGAACCATCCTAGTAGAGAAAATTCCTACATGATTACTATCTTCCTAAGTGTACAAGTAGTCATCATAACTAGCAATTAATACCTATGATTCTAAATTTAAAATTCTACTCTGAAAATGCTATATGTATGCAATGAGATGAGATTAAAATATGTAAATTGCCTTAACCCCTTATTGCCTACCACCACACTATGCATATTTCAATGTATGGTAAAAATATTATTGAATAGCAAAATATTGTATAAATTTAATGATTGCTTTAAAATTTAAAGTTATTTGTTTATAAACAAAATATTTTATAAATACCACCATTTTAATATTCCTTTTCAAAATTATAACCTACCTTTTTATTATTTCGGTAATGAATTTTTAGGGACTACTGTATATGTAATTTGTTTCTTATTTAATAATCTGTTTGTATAACAAAATATTTTTTGTTTTAATATTTTCATATAAGTACAGGAAAAGAAATATTAAAAGCCCGTGAATGCAGCAGTAGCACAATAACGGAGGTCCTGCTGTCCGGTCAGCGGGCCGAAATTTTTGGAGCAGAGCCTGACCCATTCCATGATCCGACCCGCTACGGTTAAATGAACTGGATGTTTTTTTTTATATAAAATGATTTGTAATTTTATTTTTTGGGTGGCTATTTTTGACCTGTGGAACTTTTCATCGTCCCTCTCTTCTCTCTGCGCGAATTTTCGCAACTGCTCTGTGTGCTGCATACTGCATGACATTTCCATTTTGGTTTTAATCTGTAACGCATAAGTATTTTTTGGTGGATGTAGCTAGTCATACTGAGCGACTAGCGAACCACATTATTTTCGGTGTTGATTTTCTCATTTTTGATTCTGTCGTGGATGCTTGCTGAATTAGGATTATATTGCTTGTTTTTCTGTGTTTTCTGTTGTTTCTATTTTTAATCTCACTACCATGGAAGCGCAATTACCTAACAGGGTCCAATCATAGGACTTCACTATTTGGTATGCTTTAATACTAAATAATACAAATTATTTGGTAATTATACATAATATGTTTATATACAATAAGGTATTAGATAGAATAAATTTACTAAATTATAGTCTTGATAGAATATGATGAATAGTTGAGAAATTAAGTAATTTTGCTGTAAAATGTGAGACTTGATATATTTGTTGAGAATAAGGGCTATGAACTCATGTAAAGTCTTAGCATTCTTTGTATTACAACTTGATAAATCTCATTGAGTTATATGGTAGTTTCAATATCTATTCTTGGTCGAAGTTCTACATAGTTAATTATGATAATCTTTATTCATAATGATTTTATTATCTCATTAACACTATCAATTTACTATGCAATATATTTTTTTCAACTTTAAAACTTTCTCGTAGTCACAGTCATATACTAGCTCATAATGATTTTTTTGGTTGTGACTTTAATTTTATATCATAGCAACCTAATACCCTACAAGCACTAAAATTCATAATCTCTTTTAGCATAATGACTTTCTCAGTATATAGCCACCAAGTCTTAGTCAAAAATCACAACTACTTCTCTAGTGTTGCAGCTTTTAGCTATAAAGAGTTCTAAAGAGTATTACTTGAATTGTAGTCATTTTCCAACACTATGAATTTATGTTTTAGAGGTGAAATGCCTAGTCATGAACATTACCAGCTTATGTTACAACTTTGTGTAATAAAAACAAAAAGTCAAAACCACATTTCTTAAAAGTCATGGCTTTTTACTTAAAAATCATACCCAAACATTTGAGTGTAAAAGTGCAAAACAAGATTATTTTGAGAGTTATAGGGCACAAAAGAAATAAAAAAAAAGTGTTTCGAGAGCAAAATTTCACCCAAACCTATGGTAGACTCACAAGAAAAGGGGAAACAAAAGGCACAAAAATAAACCCTAAAGAGAACATGAATTTTGGCTCAACCTAAAGAAAATTTAAAGGCACATGACAAAAAAAATATGGATTTAGGGTTTGATTTATAGACACTATTGAGGGATATCATTGGGAACCCAAACTTCTATGAGATATTTTTAGAATTATATCATGTGAATTCATCTCTAACGTCAGGATGAATTGAGGTTTAGAGTTATATATAATTACATGTGATGGATGCTTAATTAATGATTTTGATGTTTGAATTTTGTTGTAGTTTAGTTATTGATAGATATGATGTTTATGTAAAATTGAAATTAGGGTTTTACTATTAAAATATTGTGCATGATATCATGATGGATGGTATTAATTAAGTTATGAAGCATACTCACACATAATAATAGTAAAGAATTGATAGTTATTTTGATCATGATGTATGAGATAAACTTATATGTAAAACTTGATGTTGAGGTAAGTTAATTATGTGAGTATGGTGCTTAAAGAGTAAAAAATATGGTTGGCTTTATAATATAATTCATTGTATATTTCTTAGATGAACTAACCCTCAATGATTTTGGGATTTTATAAAACATTATCTTAACGATTTAATCTTTAGTGAGTGAGTCATGTGTCATCATGGTAGATAGTGATAGATAAGCCATAAGACACGCATGAGTGGAGATGACTCATAAGGTGGTGAAAGTCCAGTAAATTACTTTCTAACATATAATTTTTACCAATAATATTTGAGAAAAAACATATGTTAATTGTGATAGTATGGTACTTACGAATCCAAAAATATAATTACTTTTAGTAGTTTGCTAGTTCACATCTTTATGATACATGAGGTTGGAAAATTAGAATACACTTACAAATCAACCATCAAGGGTTGTTGATAAGTAGCCTAAAAGGTATGAAATTATAAATAATCCTTTAGTATGATCGATTTGTCATGTTAGTGATAAAGTATTGATGAGATAGCTTTGAGGGGATCATCATTGAGGATAAACCAATGGTCGATAACTATCTTGTATGTCATTGGGATATTTGGATATTTTCACAATAATCAAACCTTATTTTGTAACCAAACACAATAATAAGCAAGATAATTAGACAAATCATCATGCACAATGAAATGGACTAATCCAAGAATCTAAGTGTTTTATGAAAAATACAATTTTATCCTTTCAACTAGAGTTGCAGTTGACTTATCGTTTATTGATGAAACTACCTGCATAATCTATATGTGATTGATATCAAGGTAAAAGTCGACTTCAATACTTGTATGACCGATATGCATGTAGGACTAGTTGGATGATACACCTTTGCCTAATTAGGTTTTGAGATATTGTTTAATCATAAAAATTGAGCAAAATAACAAAATCTTAGTAAGTTTTTTATACTACTATCAAAGAATATTTAATTTGGTTAGTCAACTTTAGTTTATGTAATTATCCTTAAATAATTATTGTTTTGGTTTTAGTAGTTTGTCTATGAATATCTTGATTTGTATTGATTGTCTTATATTTCTTATTTGTATCTTTTGTATTAGTGTTTTTTAATTAATTTTTAGTTATAAATTAATATAGAAAACTCTATGACTAAATTAATACTTCGGGACCCAAAAAGTGAGAAAATCAAAATAAAAAAAACTCTAGACGTAGAAGATGAATGTGCAAAGCCCAATTTATCAAAATGATGAAGCCTATTTCTTACCAAATATGGATTTATATCTCATACCTATTACTGACATGAATTAGTTCTATTATTAGAACATAGTCAGTTATGGAGACATATGATCTAGGAGTAATGAAGAGATTATATTTAATAGTCCTTATTCAACCTTTGAATCTTCATTTGAAGATATAATTACCAAGTTACTCATTAAGACAATAATAGAAAATGAAATGGAAAAAGAGTAGGTAAGACTATTGGAGATTAGACTTGAATACACTAACTTGGGCATCCATAAAAAAAGTATTATATGCTCGATGTTCAAATTACTAAATATTCTCGAGTATTTTTATTATTTTAGATGATATGTAACCATGAGAATGAGATGTAAATATAATAATTTCATGACTATAGAGTTTTAGTGGATTTTAATAAATATTCTTGAAAGCAATAGGTTTTTGGTGATTTTTGGCTAATTTGTAGATTGTGAAGCATCACATAGTTTTGGCATCCATTTTTGTTTGAAACTCTATCTAATTGATCATGAAAATCTTTGTGCATCATGATTCTACCACCTCATTAACACAATCATTCGACTATGCAATACATTCATTATGATTGGGATAATGTTTTAGAGTCACGGTCATACTTATCTCATAATAATTAACCAATTTTAATATTAATTTTATATCACAATAATCAAGTGTCCCATTGATGCTAAAAGTCATCACCACTTCCTAATGTCATAGCTTTTTTATTAATGAGTATTTATAGTCTCGAGTCAGATTCATAGCCTTTTTACAAATTTATGACTTTTGAGCTATAGAAAATTACAAAGCCAAAACTAACTAGGCCAAAGCCATAATAATTATTCAGTATCATAACTTTTGGATAAAAAATATTATAGATGGCATTTACTCGAGTATGACCATAATCTCTTATCCTCAAAAGAAGGTAATTTATAACTTTTAAGCTGAGCTAATTACTAGTGTCATAGTCTTTTTTGTAGTGTCATTTTCATATGATATGTGAGAGAAGTCAAGACCGGCATCATGCTCAATTCTAGTGTTGTACCCACTTGTGATTTCTCAATACCATGACCATATGATATACATGAGAGGTGATTTATAATATTATAGTCATTTCTAGCGTCACTACTATATGATGATTAAGAGAGATCAAAACCAAAGTCATGGTATCATAGCCATATGATGTACATGAAGGTAATTCCAAATGTCATAGTCATTCTCAATAATATAGTTGTAAGGTGAATGAAAGATATTAATGCCAAGGCTACATCAATTTTCCAACACTACAACTTTGTATTACAGAGACATTCAACCCAAATCACAGATATTTTTTAGCACCATAACTTTGTGTTACAAAAAAGTTTAGAAATTATTTCTAAGTCACGACTATATTCTAAAGTCACGCCCTCAAGCTCAAGAGATGATATCCAAAATAGTGACTTTCTTTCGAAAGCTATAACTTTTTATTTAATGTAATGCAAAAATAATTTAGTATAAAAGAAAAAATAGAGAGAAATTGAGGATATATTCTAAATCTTTTTTTTCTTCCATGCACCAAGTCGAATCTAAAGTGGAGTAGCCAAACCATAGGGGTAATTTTCTTACTTATTATGAGCTCCACAAGAAAATAAGAGATGTAAGACGTAAGTACAAAGAGTATAAGACATGACTATCAACCACTCCCCCCCCCCCCACCTCTCTGGGATAGATTCAAGAAATTATTTCAAAATAATATGTGGTCTAGAGTATGTGTAATCTTATTTGTATGATGTAAAAATAGTTTTTATATTATTGAATATATTTTGATTTATGTTATATTATAAATATTACTAGATAGGGTGATTTAATAGAATTTGAATTAAGATTGACTATTGGTAAGTATATGTGAGTTGTCATGTTAGATGGTAATAGATAAACCATGAGAACCACTCATGCATATGGTAGGAAAGAAGCTATAGCCCTTCTAACTATGATGTATGAGATAAAACTTTATATTAAAACTCAAAATTTAGATATATTATTCATTACTAGTATGGTACTTATAAACCCAAAAACATAAATAAGTTTTCATGTCAATCCATTATATATGTCTTAGAAGAACTAGTTCTCGATTGAGATAGATATTATATAGAATATTTTTTAAGGGTTTTACCTTTAATGTGTGAGTCGCATCATCACTAAGGAGGACTATGATAAGTAATTCATAGGATATGCATGAATATATTATGACTCAAAAGATAGTGATAGCACTTTGAGTTGTTTTTATTCATATGGTTCATACTAGTGAACCATGAGGGAAGCATATGTTAATATTATGTAAGTATGGTGCTTACAAAAATAAAAGTGCAAATACTTACAAACCACACTAGTTCTAGGTCTATATGACATATGAGGCCAGATAATAATAATGTATATATAAAACAACCATGAAGGGCAATTAATGAGTTGCCAAAAAGGTATGAGCTTATGATTGACACTAAAGTAGATGTGGTTTATTATCTCAATGATATAGTATCGAGTGGATAGCTATGAGTGGACTATAATTGGGATGGACTCAATGGTAATAGCCACTTTGTATGTTATTAGGGAAATAAGTCATTACACAACAAATCAACCTTATTTCAATTTCTTCTTTTAGATTTTCTGCCATAAATATCTTCATATTAATCATAAAGATTTCATCACTCACTTTTTCTTGTTCATCTTTAATATTTGAGGCTATATCATCAAATTTATTTTCTAGATTTTCAACCAAAAATATCTTCGTATTAACCATGAAGATTTTATCACTCGAATCATCTTGTTCTTCATGAATAATTTATGCTATATCTTCAATTTTCTCATCTAGATTATCAATCATATGTATCTATGTATTATCCATGGAGATTTCATCAATCACTTAATCTTGTTCTTCCTGAATAATTGAGACTGTATCTTCAATTTTCTCTTCTAGATTCTCAACCTAAATAATTTTCTTATTAGATATAGAGATTTCTAATGCATCATATATTCTTTAGACTTAACCACATCCATGACTTTATATTTCTCATTGAGTTGTAACTTCTTTTCCCAGCAGCATTGACACTTCTCAATTCCTTCACTTTTCCTTTATGTTCAGCTAGAAAATAAAATTATAAATATGGTTGAGAATCATAATATGTCCTCTTCTCATTCTTTCAGCTAATAATATGTGATACTAGTTTCCATAAGGTTTATAATAAAAGACACTACCTCAAGCATAAAAAGTCTTATTGTAATAATAGTTTGGGATGTTCTCACTCACTTTTATCGCACATTCCCCAAAATAAATTTATCTTTTGTATTCTTCTCCCATAGCTCCTTAAGATAATCCATTATATATTCATGGAAAGATTGGATAACTATTATGAATTGTAGATTATTGGCTAAAAAAAGAAAATGGTATATACAAAAACCAATATACAACTATTCACTTTATTAACAAGTTAACAAGACTTAGTATTTAAATTCAAGAAAATTTATCAAACTCAATGCTATAAAATTACAAAAAATAAATTATCATTTTATAAAGATGATTACTTCAACTCATTTTGACTAACTAAACTAAAAAATATTCGATAATGATACCAAAAATTAGTGACTTTGTTACACTGATTAATTTTATCAGTTAGATAATGACCTAAAGAATATCATATAAATAAAAATTCACAAGTGTATAGGTTGTACAAATAATAAAGAGGACTTTCATCTATATATTAATCTGATTGAAATTATACTGATAATTTGGTTATTCAATAGTGGGACAACTCATTTCTAGTAAAATAGATATTTGAATTGTGAGATAATATTAAATCTAAGAATTTATTCATTTAATCTATGTGATGTATATTTAAATTAGCTTGACTCACATTATATTTAGAGATAGAATGAAGATTGAGATATTGTATAATAACTACTTTTCTAATAATATACAAGGTGGTTGTCACCATTGATCTTACCTCATTTGATAGTCTCCTCATATTTATCTCCTTAGTACATCACTACCAAGATAATAATTTATCTTTATGTGAGAGTTAATCATAATAATATACCTTTTAGGCAACTTTATCAATTTTTTTTGACTATTAATTCATATGCATATTTTTATTCTTCAGCCTCTTGTATATAGAGACTAAAGATTAGCATGGTTTATATGTATTTATATTACCGAGGAATAAGTAAGGTTTAAATTTTTATAAAGGCTTAAAGGATCCAGATGAAGATAGGATGGGTTGTTGAAGTTTATACAATCTTCCATGCTTTAATACAACAAAAAATGGATGTTTAATAAAAAAATTCTAGAAGACTGCTAGCTACACTACAAAAAATATTCATTTAGAGATGAACAATTTAGTCTCTAAACCATATAGAAACAAAATTCTAGATGAATTAGAGATGCAATTGTCAATCTTAAAAATGCTAGTATATGATTTCGATCATCTTTAATTTGTATCTAATTAGAGATGAAAAGTTCCGTCTCTAATCAGAGACAGATTAGAGACGAATATTTCCACCTCTAAATTAAAGTCCCAAGGCTAATTATGCCTCTAATTTGAGATGAAATTTTCAGTCTTTAATTTTGTCTTCGTTTAGAGACATACTAATTCCATCTCTGACCCAAGATAGAATTTTTGGTCTTAATTTCCGTCTCTATTCAGAGATGAATTTGATTCCGTCTCTATTTAGAGACAAATTTGATTCCATCTCTATTCATAGACAGATTTGATTCCATCTCTAATCAAAGACCACCACATTCTGTCTCTAGTCAGAGACAAAAATTTTAATTTCTATTCTGTCTATATATACTAATATTTTTTGTTGACGTGTCTTGACTTTTCAGATCGATCTTATTGTCATTCAAAGCCAATTATATGAAATCATTAAGGTTGTAGCTTAATAGTTAAATTAATAGATATGATTAAATAAGTTGAAATACACAATACTTTTAATTAATTATAAATTCAATAGTATTCTTAAATAACACAATGGTAATATTAGTGTCAAATATAGCTAATAATAATTTTTCCACGAAAAAAAGAGGCCAACTGTGATTTCATCTACTCTTGCATCTGTCTTTGCATCTCCTACATTTTTTTACATCTCATGTAATTGTTTACGCATCACCTCCTGTATTTTTTTCATTTTGATCTTGTATTTTTTGGTGTTGATCTTGAAAATCCTTAAATTGATCACGTAACAGCTTATTTTCTTCCTGCACAAGCTATAATTTATCCTCTAACTCATGGCTATGACCTAGCATAGGTGAAGTGCCACTTAAAGAGACAATGCTATAGATGTTAATATTTCATAGCCAATACCATATAATCTCGATTTTTTCACTCCCCCAACATTATTAACAAAAATTTCATTGTCATCAACTGAACTAGGTTTGGACGATCCCTCCTATGGTTAGGACACCTCCTTTCGTAGTCGGAAGAAATCATCTCGCACTCAACAACACATCACATTAGAATTTATAAATTTAGTAATGAAAGAATTAACTATTAATATAATAAAACATTAAATTTTAAATAAGAAAACATTCAAAGCGTTGGCTTTCTCATTGACGAATGAGCCATCACTCCTTTTATTATGATTGCGAATAAACAACTCATAGTATGTAGGCTTCTTTCTCAAACTTTGTTCCTGTGAGTTCAAAACAAAAAATGTATATAATATGATCACACAATTAAAATATTATTGTAACAAATTTTCTTATCGTAAAAACCTAACCATGCGTTTAGCATGTAAAAAATGTGTGATAGATTCTCTGGTATGAGTGGCAGGTTCACCAGCTTGTCGATTTAGCTTGTTATGTCGTGCTTTTGCTATGTACTCAGGCTTATTGAATTTATCATTTCATACTTACCAAATATCATCAGAAATATAGGCTGGCTTTTGTTTGTCATTCTTAATGGTCCAAATGAAACTCTTGTATCTAATATCTGTCTGTTTTTTCCCAAAGAATCTTGACTATGCCACTTATTTTTTGATCCCACCAAAAATATTTTTATAAATTTGCAAAAAAAAAAAAACAAATAGCGGTACAAACTCATTTTATATTTTAAATATTATAATATATTTGAAAGAAATATTGCCTGAAAATCCTCAAAATATAAATCTTTAGTGTTCTGAGAAATATTCTTCCAGTATACCTATCCTTGTGAAGTCATTGCTCGAAAGTTTTAGAGATCATCCGTGAGCATATTTTGTGAGGAAACAACCTATAGTGAAAATTACTTTCTTTTTAGTTTCAGCATTAAAAAGAGTTAATAATACTATAGTAAAAATCTTGACTTTAAATTCTACTGAACATGACTTGAACATATATATTTATCCAAACCTATATACATTATGGACAAGTGTTTGTGTTTGAACTTTCTTATGCCGGTTAAGTGATTAAAGTAATTAATGGGATAGCTCAAGCTCTAGCGAGTTCTAAGAAAAATGATGAGGATAATGGGCTTGACTAGCTGATCTAAAACAAAAACCAAAAAAAAAATTAAGTTGACTCTTTATGTCACATTTTGATTACATAAAACTATGAGTATTCTAATGTATTGGTACATGTCGATTAATTAAATGTTATCAGTTATGACTATCATTCATTAAAGCACTTGAGTGGTAACTAGATTTTCTATATTGATGGAGTGTAATGCTTATGACATGTTAATACAGTACATACTTATATTTGCATTATTAGAAGAAAATTAAGTTGATAATAGCTTACTCTCTGTTCTCAATAGTGATCACATCTTTAGGGTCAAAATCTAGAAGCACCATCAATGTTGGCCTCAACATTTATAGATTCAGTAACATATGCTGATGCAGAGCCAATTTCAAATTATTGTGGTGTATGTGCTAACAGAGTAGGTGATGGTTGTACTAAAGAAATTTGCGATTGTACCATGATTGCCATGTCTTGGGTCTCTGGTACAAGATTTATCTCATCAATATACTATGTCCAAGATATACAATTATTATTACCTCTACCTTCATGGTTTCATCTTCTTCCTTTACCTCTACCTTCATTGATTCCTCCTCTTCCTTTACCTCTACCCATCTGCACATATGATGGTTAGTAAACTAACTACCCAAGAACTTCATCAATAAGCATAAAGTGTTAATCTATAAGCATAAAGTCACTGTTATATCTTATCTTGAAATATGATCACAATAGCATAAAGAATAATGGCATACAAATTATAAGTACTTATTTATACTATAGTCCTTCCCTGATTACTTAAAATATGATCACAACAATTGTAAGCAGTAACATCGATAGTAGAAAAAATAGTAGAACTAATACTTATTTTTGTATAAAGGTATCATGAAATTCATATTTAACTTGCCTTCATCAACAATATTGATGAGATAAAATGATATTGATGATATTGATGAGATAAGCTTTAATATGTTTTCTCAACAATATCTTATGTGTTTTCTAGATTTAGTTAAAAAGAATGACTAGTATTGTAAAAATAAAATTCCAGCATAACTGATTATGTTATGAGTAATATATCCATCCAAGATAAAAGGTTTACGTACTTTAACATGTACATGTTTGTCCCAATCAAAAGCATCCAACCATATTGGTTGTATTTTGAGGTATAGCCAATATACCATAATATTAGACATAATAAGGAATATTGAGTTATGTTTGGTCTACCAGGACAATCAAAAGACAAAGAAAAGAAAACATATACATTGTGTAAGATTTTTTATGCACATAATTTCTCAATATATTGCCAATCACAAGAACAAAATTCTCTAACTTTTTTCTCCCCCTAGTCTCACCAATCACAAACCAAAAAAAATTCCTCGTCTCCACGATCATAGACCTAGAAAAAAAATCAATGAATAGAAGGATTGAATCAATATTACAAAATATGGAAATATGCATAAACATGGAAAAAAAATGTGAAACAAGCAAACATCTAATTTCCAACAAATTTTCCTTCCTTGAAATGCATAATAAAAAATAATCATTTGATCTCCATCCATCCAAAGAGTGCTAACACCTATCAATGGTTCTTGGATCAAACCTTCAGGTAAGTAATAGAAATATTTTTGAATTCCCAAACTAAATAACCAGTAGTAGGCACAAAAATGAAAAAAAAACTCTAACCATACCCGTGTAATTATGATTGTTCCACCGATCTTTATATACCATGAAATACAAAACTTAAGGAGCATTTTGATAGTTTTATACTTAAGCTTTCATGAAAACAAATATGCATTTTATTGTTTACTTACAGTATAGCGACTTCAATGACAAACAAAAAATATGAAACCCTCGAACAAAATATGAATTGTGACTTTGTGCTTAACGATTTAAGTTAACTTGTTGATATAATACAATCTCATTGTGTTTATGCTTCTCTTTCTCCTTGTACAGTTCTAGAGGAGTTCTTTCATAACCACAATCATAACCATAACAGCAAAATCACAATCATAACCCAATAGAACAAATCAAAATATCAATCTGCAAGATAATAGAAAATAATGATTTATTTTTATTTACAAACACTCTCATTTTTCCCAACAAAGACTCAAATCAAACAATTGCCAAGAAATAAAAAGAAAATCGCCGGCACTTCTTGGAACCATGAAAAAAATGAAAAGAAAATTTAGGGTTGTACTGATGGGTAATGATGATAATTACTTCAATTCGGCAATTTCTCTTGCTCGTAGTATGAGTGATGATATGTGCACAAATATCACCAAACCTATAAATCAAACTATAGTTTGAGCCCTAGTTCTTCACTAGATGTACACCAAACAATTCTGATACAATTTATATTATGCTTCAGTTCTTATACTCTTCCTTGGAACGGTAATGAATTTTCCAATAAATTTTCAAAGCATGTTATTTAATGATACGAAAAAAAAAGTTTCTGAGAACAAATAGAGATTCAAGAGAGCAAATATACTTATTTATGATTATAGACTTATAGCATCTAAAATAACACCATTCATCATCATCCATGTAATGTGTATTCATAATTCTAATAATAAAGCATACATTATCCATCTTGTCCACAGTTTGACTTGGGTATTTGATGTGTACAAATCAGATAACAATTTCATAATAGAGCAACAACCAAAAATACTGGCCTACTAATATTGTACAGAATATACTAAGAAAAATCATATGGACAAAAGTAATTAAATAAAAAGGTAATAAAGAATAAATATAGAAATTTAGATATAAAATATATTTTCAAGTACAGGTTAATCATTAAAAAGTTTATTATGGCACTAAAGCAAGCATTGTTACACAATTCTTTCCCTAAAAAATACTAGAAACAGAAATCAACACAAAATTCCAAACTCATCCATTCATATTACATCAAAAGTCAGGTTAAGGAGTAAGAAAATGGACAACTAGTGATTATAATAACATGTGAGATAAGTTTACTAAGGTGTTTCACAACAAGATTGCAAAAAAATACTACAAATCAGCAAAGTCTTCATCATCATCATCATCATCTTCTAATTCAAATTCTAAAACATGTTCAATCTCATCTTCAGATTCATAATTCATCATCTCCTACATCAGAATCTATATCTCCGCCATTTGGATCATTAAGAAGACCAAGATCATTGTCCTCCACCACTTCAATTTGATGTAGATAAATTTCATTATCTTGAAAGGCTAATTTCGACATTGAAGTAGAGGTGTCAAACGGGACGTGCCGGACCAGCATGACCCATTTTTAGCATGCATGATCGTGCTTTTGTGCCGGGCCAGGCATGACACGGTTATTATACCATGTTGTGTCTGGCCCGACATGGTTCTGTGGAGGTCAACCCGGCATGGGCCCGCGGCACGAATCTGTTGGGTTCAGCCCGGTCAGACCAAACCCTAATTTAAAAAAATTAGGGTTTGGCGGCGCATCGTCGTGCCACCCTTCTGCCGCAATGCTTCTTCACTATTGGGAGTCAGCTAGTTTTGCCCGTCGGACTCAACTTCTGCCGTTGGGGATGTTTCTTGGCTCATTCCAAGTTACCGTGCCAACGGGCCATGGTATCGTGCAAGGCCAGGCACAGCACGAGGCACGGTTGGACTCGGCATGGCACGACATGGTTGGTGCCATGGACAGGCATGACACGGGCATGAGCACGGAAAATTCTTGTGCAATGTTGGCCTAGGCACGGTCGAATCTTGTCGTGCCTCGTGCCGGACCGGGCCGCCCAGCCTAGTTGACACCTCTACATTGAAGAAGTTTTTTTTTGACAATTTAGGCATCTTTACAACTACCCTCGCCTTAAACTTGCACACACCTATTCAATCTATTTGGGCTCATCTTAATGAAAGATATGGCACATAATATACCTGGCATGCCTGCATTGCAAGTATGAATGATTCATATCTATTAAACCTTCTACTTTGGTTGATTTCTACGAGGCTATAATTTGGGTGCCCTAGTACCATGCCTTGAATGGTCAAACCAATCACATTTAAATAAAACCGTTCTTTTGAATGGATAACTAGGATACTCTAACTCCAATATCTCTATTAATTGACTATAATAATCACTAGAATTCTCACTATAGTTTGTACTCTTAATGCAAACACCACTATTCATGGTAGTTCGACCAGTCCTGTGACCTATTATATAAAATTTGTACCCATTGACAAAGTAAAATTGGATATGACTATGGTTCTATTTGGCCCTTCAGCAAGAGCCTTTACAAAGATATTTGTCACGTTGTTACTAGGATCACATGCCTGTTTATCAAAAAATAGTAATGTCAATATGTATTTGATTTAAAATATTTGATTATGAAAAATTATGTAGGGAATGAAATACTCTTACATAAAGTTCGAACCATTCAATAAAATTATTATTAAGCATTTGATCAATGTCATCATCGCTAATTCTTGGATCTTCTTCACGTAGCTTGAGAATGTAAATACTTCAAATAAAAAAATAAAACCATTAAAATACAAAAATCAATAATTTTACTAATATTCAAAAATACTTACTTGATATAAGGTATAACCTCATCACAATTCAAAAGAATATAAGTTTGAGCAGCCCGAAGTTCCCCAACTTCAATTGGCCTAGGCTTTGCAGTTCCATAAGATCATCCAGGATACGTAAATATTGACAAATTACCTTCTTTTGAAACAACCCCATCATCATCATTATGGGACACATTCCGCTATCTTGTATGATCATGTGATTCAAAGAAATGCGCACAAAAGCTTGATGCTTATTCAACAAGATATGCATTACATATTGAACCCTCAACTCGAGCCTTATTATCGACATTTTTTATCAAATGACAAAGGAACCTATATTTACATATATATGATAATAAAAAAATTGATTTTATATGTTATTAACATCAAATATCAAGAAAATTAAAAATTATATATGAGAAGTTAGTACCTCTCAAGTGGGTACATCCAACGAAACTTTACTTGGCCTGCTATCCTTGCTTCATATGGCAAGTGGAGAGGCAAATATTCCATTGAGTCAAAGAAAGCATGATGAAATATCATATCTAACTTACATAGAATTTCTAAAATTTCTAATTCCAATCTCCTCATATCTTTCTCCTTGAGTTTCATACAGGTTAAGTCTTTAAAGGTTAAGCTCAACTCAGTCAGTGGTTCCCAAACATTTGTTGGTATCAAATTCCAAAATGCTATTTGGATTAATCTCTACATAAAGACATGATAGTCATGACTTTTCATTCCAAAAAATTTGTATATCTTTAAGTCCACACATCGTCCCATATTTGACACATAGTCATCAAAAAATTTGAGATTTTTTACCCATTCACAAATAGCTTGCTTTCCATGTTTATCCAAAGTGTAGTTTGCCTTTGGATATTTACCATTAGCATTCTTCTCTAACTCATTTCGTCGACAAAACATTGTCAAATCCTCCTTGGGTTTGATGTTGTCTTTTGTTTTTCCCTCAATGTTCATGACAGTAATGAACACATTCTCAAACATATTTTTTTCTATGTGCATTACATCGAGATTGTGACGAATCAGATTGGTACTCCAGTAAGGCAAATCCCAAGATATACTACATTTTCTCCAACCACAACCACTAGTTTTACAATGTTACTATTTATCTTATCTACATCAGATTCAATTACCTTTCTATGTCTCAACATCTTGATATGCTCTAAAATTTATGTTCCAGACCTAATGGGCAGTGACTAGGAAGAAATTATTTTATTTTTAATAAAACAGTTCTTGTTTCGTCTGAAGGGGTGATGTGAGGTAGAAAATTTTGATGATTATTGAACCTTGATGTCTTACAACCATTTGGAAGTGAAAATACATCTGAGAGTACTCCATACAATGCGAACAAGCTAATTTCTCGGATATACTCCATCCAAACAGCATTGAGTAAGTCGAAAAATCACTAATAGTCCACAACAAAGATGATCTCATTTGAAACTTCTATTTTTGAGATACATCATATGTTTCAACACCCACCTCCCACAAGTGGTTCAATTCAAATATCAGTGGCTGAATGAACACATCTATTTTATGCTTAGGGTTGTTTGGCCTAGGTATAATTACTGACAAGAACATATGAGGCTCTTTCATACATATCCTCGGTGAAAAATTATATGGTGTTACAATGATTGGCCAACACGAATATTACTTACCCAATTAACCAAATGGTTGGATATCCATCATAATCCCAACCTGACATTTATACTCTTCGCGGAAAATGAAGGATGCATCGGGTCCAAATGAAACCAAGCCTTTGAGTCAGATGGATGATGCATAACACCATCTTTTTTATCATGATCATCATGCCAATGCATATTCTTGGCAGTTGCTTATAAAGCATACAATCTATGTAGCCTATGAATAAGAGGAAAGTAATACATCATCTTATACGGAACATCACCCTTATGTTTTGTTGACTCCTTTCTCCTTTATTTGTATCTAGGATGCCCACATAACTTGCAACACTTCAAAGTGTTATCTACACCCCCAATATATCATGCACTCACACTCACAACAATCAATTTTCTTAACAAGAAGACCCAATCCTTCAACCAACCTTTTCGTATCATAACAATTCTTTGGCAATGTGTTTCTATGAGGTAATGCCACTTTCATAAATTCCAATAAGGAATTATAACATCTCTTTGATAAATGATATTCTGACTTAATATTCAACAATCGAGCTACTACATATAACTGTGAGTGCTTCTCACACCCTGACCACAATCCTTGATTGACCGCTTGTAACATATCATACAATTTTTTTTGCTATCGAATTTGGACTCACCTCCATAGTGTCAAAGTTCAAGTCAGGTCCAGTTGCATCCATAACTATGGTATGGTATGGACCAAGTGATTCAGTAGCATAAGCTAATGTATGAACTATACCCTGTTCATAATTTCTATGAGTTGTAGTTTTTCCATGAAATCTCCACTCATAATAATCTGGTACAAAAATCTTTGCACTAGGTGTAACTTCACATTCTTAGTTTCTAAAAACTTTCAATTCTTACAAATACTACATGAACACCTTATTCTCAGTCCATAAGTCCATTCTAGTTGACTAATTGCAAATTGAACAAAAACGTGCACTCCATCAACAAATTTTGGGTTTAAATAACCACCTCTCATCCTATTATACTTCCATTGTCTGTCAGAAATCATACTTAATTCTTATAAATGAAAACACACGAGGACAATCAATATTTTATATATTTAAAATTTCTTTGTCCTTATATAATAAAGAGTAGCATATACCGTTAATGTTATTTGGGACAAATTATGACTATGCACAGAATGGACAATAGATTAATTAGTAAACATTAAGCTAAAAAGGACATCTCCAAAAATGAGAATTATAGACATAAAACCATAATAAAAAAGAAAAGCAATGGTACCTAATTTTACCCAATGTTTTCGTGTAGGTCCAAATCCACAATCATGACATCTAGTGGCTATAATTTAAAAATGGGCAAAATAATTGCACCTCAAGACATGTGACAATCAGTTCATGATTATTTTTCCTTGAGTAGCTATATATATATATATATAATTATATTCCTTGTTATCCGGTGATTTAACCAAATAATACATGCCTTTCTTAGTCAAATATCTTCCCAGCCCACCTGTTTTTTTTGTGACATGATACATTTAAAATTAATGAAGTATGATGTAATCTTACTAGAGACAACCAAATCGATGACACTTTAATGAATTTTAGGGTTCTAGAGAAAGGATCCAAGACACGTAATGTTGGCACTGTCTCATCATAGGGATATTATTGAAAATATAACGTGAAAGAGGGTGTTGTTTATAATTTGTTTTGATTATATATTTTGTATAACCAAATTATTTTTGTTTTAATATTTTCATGTAAGTACAGGAAACAAAATATTAAGAAGCTGAGAATGAAGTAATAGTACAATAAAGAAGGTCCTGCTGTCCGATCAGTAGGCCAAAGAATTTTTGGAGCAAAGCCTAGTTCGTCCGAGTGATCCAAACCACTCCAGTTAATTAAACTAGAAATTGTATTAATATAGAGTATATTTATTTTATGTTTTCAGGCTGTTGTTTTTCATAGTGTGGTACTATTCATCTCTTCCTTCTCTTCTGCATGCTTTTATCGTGATTGTATCTACTACATAAACTGTAAAAGAATTCTAAACATTTTTTTGGTTATAATCTATAATGCATACACATTTTATGGTGGATGTAGCTTGTCGTGTTGAACGACTAGTGAACTACGTTATTTCGTGTGTTTCTATTGTGGTTTTGCTTTCATTTTTGATTCTGCCATGGTTGGATTGTGATTGTGGATTGCATATATATCATTTATTGTTGTTTCCCTATTATTCTCTTCTTCTGAATCACAATTGTGGAAGCACAATTATCCAACAAAGGGGTAGGTGAGTGGATGGGGGCATGGCTCAAACCTGCTATTTACAACCAAGAGGAAAATAGAACATTGACATGTCCATGCTCAGCACTCTCTCCTACAATTTTTCTTTTTCTTTTCATTTTTTTATTTTTTTTAAATCATAGATGTATAGACTAGTTTGATGGCATTTTACTAATCTTATTGATCATTCAAACTAGCAAGTTTTGCAGGACGAACCCTAAAGAAGTTGGAACAATTAAGGGGATGTGTATTTCTATTGTGTCTCTATTTCAATCGGTAAGTTTTGAGACTGGCTATGAGGATGTGTGTCAATAAAATGAAAAGATCTTAGACTTGATGGAAATCTTTACTTACCTAATACGAGTTTCTACGGGGCCCCTGACCCCCACAAACCACACATTCAATAGTCATCGACTAACAAAACCACTTAACTTGCGAACATGAATTGATTTTATTTCTACCTCTCTAAGAGTTCAAAATAGAGGAAAATAATATGTACTAAGAGAACCAGCAAGAGTTATTGAAAACTGCCAAAAGAATGCAAAAAGATCATTGTTAGAAAAACACAAAAGAACCATTAATACAACAAAAATTTCTTGCTGAAATTCCAGAAGAACTAATTTTCCTACCAACCAAACAAAAAAAAATTCCAAAAAGCAAAAAAAAAAGTAGAAAAAGACAAAGAAGACCCCATATGAACATTAGAAAAACCATATTCTCATATTAATAACAAAAATAAAAAACCAAGAAGCAGATATCCAAAGAGAATCCAAATATAATCATTAGAAAACAAATGGGGAAATGATAATGGGGTGCAATTAGAAACTAATTAAACAATTCTACACAAAAAATAAGAAACATAATCTAGGAAAGCTAGATGAAATCAAACTCAGAAACAAGATAAATTTGTTATGTGTCCCATTTTGTATAACCCACACAACATCATAAGTGGACCATCACCTGCATCAAATAAGTTTAAGGAGAACAAGTCTCATTCAGTTTCATTCAGTTCCTATTCTTTAGCAAGTTTTTCCTAGTCTTATGAAAATACCTAGTCCCTAGGAATAAGTTGAGAAGTATTTGAATTTCTATTGCATGTAAGGCTATTAATATAGCCTAGTTGAATGAAATAAGTTAATGATGAATTATCCATAACTCTAACTCTCATCTTCTCTTCTTTATCTCTCAAATTCTTTCGTAACATTTGGTATCAGAGGACACAGGTCCCATGTTCTAAGCATGGACACCCGAGGCAAGTCCAATGCCGAGTTTCATAGTGAAGTCAGTGATGCATTGGCACGACATGAGGCTAGTATGGAGCATGTTCATGTGGCCCTGCAAGCTGTTTTAATAGAACTACAAGCATTACGTACCAGCCAACAAACCAACAACTCACAGACCACTAATACCACCAACCAACCCGAAGTTAACCCCTTGACTGGAGAAGGGTCATCACACTACCCACCTATTATCCATTTCAACCCCAATACTGATCAAACACACTGATCCCACCTCAAGTTGCATTTTCCTAGGTTCAATGGCGATGACCCCACTGGCTGGATCTACAAAGCGAAGCAGTACTTTGAATTTCTGAATATTGTTCTAGATCACCGAGTCCAATTAGCCTCCTTTCATTTGGAAGGCATTGCCTTACAATGCCTAAGGCAGACAACTGATGTGGCAACATATCAAGAAGCCTTTGAACGTCTTTCCCACTGAGTGGATGGATTACCCGAAACCTTTTTAATCAGTTGTTTTATTGCTAGATTATGGAATGACATTTGTCTAGATGTCAAGATTAAACAACTTCGTACTTTGGCCGATGCAATCGAAGTTGCGTGGCTGTTCAAAGAACACAATGCACTCCAAAAGAGAACCACTCCTCCATGTCGCATTCTGCCAGTGGCTTCTGTGCCAAGAGATCTCCCACCCCCTACTCAACGCCCAAGTAATATCTCTAACCCTCCAACCATACCATTCTGCCAAATCACTAGTCAAGAAGCACGCGAACGTCATGAAAAGGGTCTATGTTTCTATTGTGACGAGAAATGCTCTTTGGGTCATCGATGTGAGTGACCCCAATTGTTTATGATCGAGGACTCACCTAACATGGGTGAGAAAAATTCAGAAGACAATGGGTAGGGAGTAGAAGTTTTCAAAGCACTATCTAAGATTTCCTTTCACGTTATCACTAGAGCCGAATAGCCACAATCCTTTAGAGTGTGGGGAAGACTGAAGAACAAGAACCTACTTGTATTGATTGATAGGGGCACCACCCACAACTTCATTACTCATGCCACTGCCTCATGGTTTGGATTATACATCACAAGGAACAAGAAACTTCAAGTGGTAGTCACCAATCGAGAAAAAATTGAGTGGGCAGGCCAGTGTCAGGGGCTCACCCTCACCATTCAAGGAGTTCCCAAAACAACAAATTATCATGTCTTGCCCGCAGCAGCTTGTCAAGAGGTCATGGGGGTATAATGGCTGGAAACTCTCGAACCAATTGAGATAGACTACAAGCATCTCACCTTTACCTTCTAGGTAGGAGAAATTAGTCACACATTCCACATATTAAAGCAAACTACTGAAGCCACCAACATCGAGGCCTTGGACAGCAAGGAATGCTTGGGATGGCATGGAATGGGATTTTTCTTCCAAATCAGTCCTACAGAAATCCCTCACTCAGCAGATGCGTACCAAAAAAATCAAGTCTTTTGAACATGTATTCTCATGGCTTTGAGGCTCCAAGTGACCGACCACCATGACATCTACATGATCATCGAATTCCACTGCAACCCAACACCAAACCAATGAGCATGCGACCCTATCAGTACCCTTACTATCATGAGACAGAAATAGAGCATATGGTGAAGGAACTTCTCTAATCTAGCTTGATCAAGCCAAGCTACAGTCTCTTTTCATCCCCTATTCTTCTGGTAAAGAAAATCGATGGCACCTAGTGATTTTGTGTTGACTATAGAGCCCTAAACAATATCACCGTCAAGGATAAATATCCTATTCTGGTGATCGACGAACTGCTAGATGAGTTTCATGAACCTCAGTTCTTTTCAAAAGCAGACTTGTGAGCTGGATATCACCAAATTCAAGTACAAAAGAAGGGAATACTGAAAATAGCTTTTCACACGCACGAAGGACACTACGAGTTTGTAGTCAGGCCGTTCGGGCTCACCAATGCCCCGACCACTTCCAAAGCCTAATGAATGATCTTTTCCGACCCTACCTGAGGAAATTTATTCTAGTATTCTTTAACGATATCTTGGTATACACTATATCTTGAATGACCACCTCCTACACTTACAGATTATCTTTCACATATTGGCAACTAATCAACTGTTTTCCAAAGCTTCAAAGTGTCAATTTGGAGTTCAACAGGTCAGATATTTAGGCCATATCATCACAGCAAGTGGCATATCTGTTGACCCCGACAAAGTGCAGGCTGTAATTGCTTGGCCCACACCCTCTAATGCTTGGGAAGTTCAGAGATTTTTCAGATTGGCTGGTTATTACTGAAAATTTATACGCAACTTCGAAAGTTTGGCTGCCCCTTTAACCCTACTCTTGACCAATAAAAAATTCTATTGGAATAGCAAAGCTGCAGTGGCTTTCCAACAATTGAAGATGACCCTTACCACACCACCTACTCGTTGTCTACCAGATTTTTCTCAATAGTTTGTGATCGAGTGTGATGCTAGCGAAGTCGAAATTGGGGCAGTCCTTCTTACCTAGCATAATGAACCTGTGGCATTCTTCAGTGAGGCACTCAAAGGATCGGCATTGGCACAATCCACCTATGAAAAGGAGATGTTGGCAACTGTCAAAGTGGTGAGGAAGTGGCGCCCATACTTGCTCATGGAAACCATTCACCATACGAACCAATCATAAAAGCCTCAAGAACCTACTAGAGCAGTGCATCACCACACCTGCTCAGTCTCATTGGATACCCAGACTTCTGGGGTATGATTACATCATTGAGTATAAAAGAGGATCCGAAAACCAAGCTGCAGATTCCCTATCTCGCCAAGGTGAGCTACAGTTTTTTTCCATATCTGTTCCTCATGCAAATTGGTGTCCCAATCTTCGGAAGGAGGTTCAGCAGGATCCTTTCTATGTGAGTTTGGTCCACAAGCAGATTTTTAACAAGTTGATTCAGAAAGATGGAGTCTGGTTCCTCAATGGCATGGTCTACCTAAGTCCAACGTCCACCTTTATTCCACTTATTTTGGAAAACAGTCACTCATCCCTAGTGGGCGGACATTTCGGCTTCTACAAGACTTTTCATAAGATTACCCAAAGCTTCACTTGGCCTAAATGAGATAGTACAAGATGGATTGCATGAAGCCAGGCAGTTTGTTACAAACTTTATCAATACCTACTCGAATGTGTGTCGATATTTCAATAGATTTTATTGAAAGGGCTACCCATTTCTAATGGAAACTTCGTCATCTTGGTGGTTGTAGATAGATTGACCAAGTATGGCCACTTTATTCCACTGAAACATCTCTTCACGGTAGCAACGATCGCTAAAATGTTTGTCACTAATATGGTAAGGTTGCATGGAATTCCTACTTCCATTGTAAGTGATAGAGAATGTTTTTCTCAGTTCCTTTTGACAATCTTTATTTTGAATGTAGGGAACCCAGTTGTGTATGAGTTCCAGTTACCACCCCCAAATGGAAGGGTAGTCTGAGGTAGTGAACCGCACCCTCGAACAATATCTACGATGCTTTGTAGGGAAATAACATTGGAAATGGGTCGAGTGGATTCTTTAGGCAGAATTTAATTACAACACTTCTAACCACTCTTCCACCAAAATAACCCCGTTTGAAGCCGTGTACAGCATTCCACTACCACGTTTATTGACCTACGTTACTGGCACTGCTAAAGTTCAGGTCGTAGATAAATACTTACAAGATCGTGATACAATCTTATGAGAATTACAACACAGCCTTCGACTCGCACATGAATAAATGAGGTGTCAAGCAAATCAACATTGGCGTGAAGTATCCTTCGAAGTCAGAGATTACATGTACTTAAAGCTGCAGCCATGTCGTCAAACTTCAGTGGCTTTTCGGGGGTCCATAAAGCTCTCGTCCCATTTCTTTGGTCCATTTAAGGTGTTAGAGAAGGTAGGCCAGGTGGCCTACCTTATGCAGAATGGGACACATACACAAAAACCCTAATGAACCTAAAAGCTAAACAAAATCTAAGATATATTATCGATGAACTCTTCAACATCAGAATCAAAATTATAACACATGGGCGTGGGTTTATCATCATTGATAAATAGGGTGTAGTTGTCCATGATGTAAATCCTTTTCGCTCAGTTACCTTTCCTGTAGGAGCCCAACTAAACCCCCTTGAGATCTTCTAGGGTTTCAAACTTTCAATAGAAGAAGAATAATCTTCATCAAAAAGTGGAGACTCTACGAAATCTCTATGACTGGCTTGAGATTGAAATGATGACACATCGGAGAACAAATGCGTTGACGGTCAACGAAATAGATTGGAGAGAGAGATCTCTCCGAAATCAAAAATTTGAAATAGACATAAAGGGAAAATAGGGATTTAGGGTTAATTATAATTTAACAATAATCAAAAGAAAATAAAAAATGGGCTAGATGGGTTAGCATACCCGAGCACGATTGACCTGTGAGTCTATTTGGGTCTGGCCAAACAAATTATATTATGACTCGTCCAAAAAATAGAGAAGATTATGATATGATATTCAAAATATGAACACCATCACTTTAATATACATTTAATTTTGGTTGTTAGAAAATGAGGTTGAATAAAGGTTAGGAAAGTGGTGGTTTGGTACAATAAAGAGGACAGAGATGGAGAAAAGAGCCAAAAAGCTAAAATCCTTTCGAAGGGGAAACAAAAATCCACCCAACGCCTATTCCCAACACCCCATGCACCCTCCCCACCCACTCAACAAAATCCTTTCGATGGTTAATGAAAAAAATATATATATTCATAAGACTATTATTTATGATTTAGTTTTATTTTATTTTTTTATACTTTTATATTTAAAAATTTAATAAACTTGAAAATATAAAAATAGAAATAAAAAATATTATTCAAAAGTTACATTATTATGTACATAAAGGTAAAAACAGCAATTTAAAAATTAGTGATAATCGAATAAATATTTAATTTAAATTTTTTAACTACCTCAATTTCTAATTCTAATTAAATGATTAGCTAATTAATCATTTAACTACCTCTATTTCTATTTCTACTTATGTTTCATATATATCCCCTTTCTCAAAAGTTCTTTTTTGTCTATTTTATTTTTTTTGAAAAAAAAAAAAAATAAAGTTCATATTCGAGTAAATTAATTAGTTGTTTCTATTTCAAAAACTAATTATATATTCTGTACTTTTTATTCATTTTATTTTTCTCTCAAACATTTTTTTTGAAAAATAATATATATATATATATATATAGATTGATGAACAAATTTGACATTTGTTAAAAATGAAAGAACTTTTAAATTAATCATATTCAACAATAATAGACAAAAAACCAAAGTATTGGTTTTTGAATTAAGAAAGCTTAATTAATTTATTTTTAAAAAAATAAAATGATTAACTTATAATAAATTTGTGCATATGTGCAAGAGTTTTTTTCCTTGGATATTATGAGGGAAAATTTTTGTATCATTTTCTAATTTATTATTATTATAGTGTATATGTTTTTCAATTGAGCTAACTAGTATCTATTTGTGATTATAGACTTTCTATTTATAAACAAATTATTTAGTTTTTTTTTCATTTTGTGTTTTTTTTCATTACTTTATAAAAAATAGAAAAAATTACATAGATATTATAGGACTGAAAGATAGATGGACTGATAGGATATTTTCAAAAAATAAAACAACTATTAAGGATAAAACCTAGATTATTTTGAAGGAGAAAGAGATTTTGAATTTTTTGTCTCAATATTTTTTTATCAAAAGGTTAGCAATTAGAAATGGAATTCAAATATGAACTATTCAGTCTCTATTTTCCATCTCTAAATAGAGAAGGATTGATTTCCATCCCAAATTTGAGACAGAAATCTTTCCATCTCTATATAGAGATGGAATAGAGACGAAACTTTCCATATCTAATAAAAGATGGATTTTTCCATCTCTAATTAGAGACGAAAATTTTTTTAGTCTCTATTTTCATCTCTAAATAGAGACGTAATGATTTCCATCTCAAATTTGGGATGAAAATCTTTTCTTCTCTATTTAGAGTTGGAATGATTTCCATCTCAGATCTGTCTCAAATATGAGATGATGTGGAAGAATAACTTTAGAGCTATGGAAGTGATAAAAATGAAAAATATAATGAGAAAGAACCATTTAGGAGTTCAAAAAATGAAGAAAGTAAAGAAGATGACTATGTTATTTTTCAAAGTCAAGATCTTGGAGGTATCCCATACAGACAACTTTGAGGGAGCTGAGAAAATAAATGATGAAGACAAGAGTGAGATAAAAACTATGGAGGATTTGATAAAATACAAATCCATGCCTATGCATAGCACCGTGACTCTGGGAGTGCAAAAACAAATTAGCCAAAGAAAGCTCAAAGACAAATTCATGGCCATGTACAATGTTATGACTTTGGTATTATAGAATGAAATAGTATATCTAAAGCTCAATAAAAAAAAGCCATGGATATGAATATTGCCATGACTTCAGTGTTATAATACAAAATAAGCAAAAAAGAGCTCAAGGACAAAGTTGAGACCCTACCCATTGCCTTGCATTTGGAGTTAAGGAACAAAAAGGGCAAAGAAAAACAAAAAGGTATAGTCTTGGCTATGCTTAGTGATGAGACTTTTGGGATACAATAATAAAATAACTAGATTATCAATGAATATGAATTCATTGCATTCACCAAACTTATGGCATCAAAATAAAAAATGCCAAAGAAGTAAGTGTGGATGAAGTAAGACAAAGGGAAGAAATTATAGAAATGAGGTAAATAGTATATGGAGAAGCATGCATAGATGAGAACTATATCTATCACATAAATACCATATATCTATCACACCCATATATGGACAATGCAAGAATTTTATTTTTTATGTGAGACATAATAAATACCATATATCTATCACATAAATGATTGTACACACCCAACTACACTTAAACTATTAATATGTCTACTAGAAATTATTCTCTTATTTTGAGACCCTACTACACTCAAACTAGTCGTAGAGAAACAAATATTTTTCTTTATGATGACATAGTTTTTTTCTAGAAGTGAAGTTATTGCCTAGGGATGAGTATTATATTTTGTTAGTAAGTTCGTTTTGTATTAACATTACCAAATATTATCAAGTATTTTGATATTTTTAGAAAATGTGTAAGTATCGAAATGAGAAGTAAATGGTTTGATTTCTTGACTTTGAAGTTTTGTGAATTTAGATGAATAGTCACAAAATTATATGTTTTTTGGAGATTTTTGGCTAATTAATGGATTATGAAGTATTGCATGATCTTGTCATCCATTCTTGTTCATGACTCTACCTAATTGATTATAACAATCTTTGTACTTATACATCATGACTCTATCACCTTATTATAGAGGCATCAAATGGGTTGGGCAGCCTGACCATGGCCTGGTTCAACCATGCCTAGCCCAGCATAGCATGGTTTGGAACAATGCCTCAGGCCAGGCAGGGCTACCCATTGGCACTTTAATTTCATGCCAGGCCGACATGAGCCAGGCCGACATGAGCCATGCCTCTTGTCGGGCCAAGCACGACCCATGTGCCTAGCTCGACAGCATTGTAAACCAGCCCGGGACCCTGTTGGATTTTTTAAAAATAAAGTTAGAAAAATCAGGTACGACTCAACCTGCTCCAGCAAGTCAAGGCACAACCCGGTCCGAATCGAGTACGAGCCAATCTAGTGGCCATGCCGTGCCTAAAACAGCATAGTTATTATACTGGGCCATGTTGGGCACGACATGGTAGCCCGATTGGGCCACCAAAAAATGGGCCAACTAGCATGACCTACACTATTTGACACCTCTACCTTATTAGCACAATCATTCAATGTGTAACACATTCTTTATGATTACAATATTATCATATAATCATAATCATACTTATCTCGTAACAATTAAATATTTGTGACATTAATGTCACATCATGATAACTAAATACTCTACTAGTACTAAAAGTCATGATCACTTCATAGTTCATTAATATTATCTTTGATAAAACTTTGTAGTTTCAAGTGAGAGTCATACTTATTTTATAAGATTACAATTTTTGAGCTTTAGAAAGTTACATAGACAAAACTAAGCAAGTCAAAGCTATGGTAATTATTTAATTGTGTAGTTTTTGACCATAAAATATTATGGAGAGCATATACTCGAGTATGGCCATGTCTCAAATCCTCAAGAAAATATAAATTCATGACTTTTTATCCTCAAGAATATATAAATTCATGACTTTTCTATCAAGTTTATTGCTAATATTATTGCTATTTTGCTGTGTCGTGACGATATGATACATGAAAGAATTCAAAGATAGTATCATCACCATTTCTAGTGTTGTGACCACTTGCAATACAAGAAATATTATTCATTGTGACATGATCATTCCCAACACCACGACAATATGGTGTACATGAAAGGTAATTATCAATGCCATGAAAATTTATGGTGCCATGGCTTATGAAAGCCAATATCAAAGCTACAACGACTCTTAGTGTCACATCCATATAATGCACATGAAAAGTAATTACTAATATGTTGGTCATTTCTAGTGTTTTGACTATATGATGATTAAGAAGGATTTATACTAATGTTATGGTCGCTCTTACCAACACCTTATACATTCTCAGTGTCGCGACCAAATGATGAATGAGAAAGATAAATATCAAAGTCATGACTATTTCCTAGTATCCTAACTTTGTGTTACAGAGATATTAAGTCCAAGTCATGAATATTTTTTAGTGTTATGACTTTGTGTTACATAAAGATTGAGACATATGTGTGAGCTGATGAATCTTTGTAGAGTCACAACCTGGAACTCAAGAGGTGAATGTCAAAGTCACAACTTTCTTCTAAAAGTTGTGACTTTTTACATAAAATGATGTAGAAATAATCAAGTATAAAAGATGATATAGAAAAATCCAGGACATATTCTAACACATTTCTTCTTCCATGCACCAAGCATAATCCAAAACAAAACAACTAAATCCTATGAGTGATTTTCACACTCTCTGTGAGCTTTACAACTAAGTATATAATGCAAGACAACCAAACCCTATGCATGACTCTCAAACTCCATCTCTTTAGGGTAGATTTGGAAATTTATAATAAACTTTCATATGATCTAGGGTTTGTATAATCTTATTTGTATGAAGTATAAGTGATTTTTATATTAATAAATGTATTTTGATATATGTTATGTTATTTAAAGAAATTGATGGATGTGGTAATTAGACAGAACTTGAATTACAAATTTGGCAATTAGTGGATTTGAGTGAGTTTTCATGGTGGATAGTGACAGGTAAACAATAAAACTCATTCATGCATATGATAATAAGAAAGTGACAGCTCTTTAGATCATGATGTAAGAGATAAACATATTTGTTAAAACCCAAAATTTGGGTATGTTGTTATTCTGAATATGGCACTTACAAAGGTGAAAACATGAAAAAATTATATACCTATTCATATTGCATGTCATAGAAGAACTGGTTCTCACTTGAGGTAGACATTATATAAAATATTTTCTAAAGAATTTTACATTTATTATGAGAATCACATCAAAATCAAAAAGGATAATAATAGGTAATCCATGGTGAAACATATGGGAAGCATATGTTAAATATGAGAGTATGGTACATATGAAGCTAAAAGTTCAAATACTAATAGACCACATTAGTTCTTGGTCTTCATGATACCTATAGCTAAAAAATAAGAGTGTATATATGATAGATTTCATCAAGGGTAGTTGATGAGTAATCAAAAAGGAATGAGCATGTAATTAACTTTAAAGTAGAGATGATTTGCTATCTTGGTGATAAAATATTGAGGGGGAAGCAATGAAAGGACCATCATTGAAATAGGCTTAAATGTAATAACTACCTTGTATTCAATCAAGGAAAAAAGTCATTACATGACCCAACATTCATTTTGTATCCAAGCCTAAAATAATTCAAATTATTTAAATATATATCACTTAAATCAAATAAACAAATGCATGGATTTTAGATTGATACCAAAATTCACTATTTTACTAGAATTGAATTATCTCACTATTGATTGCCCAAATGATAATGAGTAAATCTTTATGGGATCGATATTTAGACAAAAAATCTATTTACTCATGGATCACTATGATGATGATGAAAAAATTCCATATACTTGTGGGTATCTGTTGATAAGATATCCATGCCAGTGAGCTATTTGGAAACTACCTAATGAACAAAAGTAGACAACATAACAAAATTACAACAAAATATTAGAACTTCAAAGGCTAAACTGAATATAGTAAGTTGGGAGGAGGTATAAAAAGTCAAAGGAGCTATGACATGCCATAATTTTTTGGCCAAAATAAAAAAAAACAAGTACTTGTGCATTCAATACCAACAATATATGTGTAAACCTATATTAAGGTAGTCTTCTATATGATATTGTTGTTCTACATAAAAAATACAAGGGTAAATAAAGTAAAAGACTACACAAAGAAGTTTGAATATACTACAAAAGTTATAGATGAAGCGAATACTTAAGAAAATATTTATCTATAGATATTAAACATAGCACTGCTTGGGAGGAAATCCAAGAAGTTCTTTTTGTTGCATATGAAATAAATTTTTATTATTGTTTGTTGAATATGCATCACACTTGATATTGATATACAAATAAATATTCTTCCAATGATATAAATTTTCAAATAAATGTTCAATTTCATGAGTATGCATGGCTATTTAAGTAGAGTGAAAAGAAAATTCTAAAAATTTATAAATGTTCCCCCTCTCTTGATGCCAAACATTCTATGGTGACTTCCTAATAGAAAATGGTAAAATGTAGATGATTTTAGTTGTTACAAAAAATTTTTTTACTGGAGAGTGAGGTTTCATGGAGTTTATTCCCCCTTTCCAATAGATTATAGAAAAGAAAAAATTGAGTTTATTTTGTATCCACGAAGAAAGGATAAATATGTCAATTGAATGAAAATTATCTGCCGATCTTGAGGCTCAATAAAAAAAACAAATTCTATATGGGATGAAATTGTGTATATTTTAATAAGAAGATTATTAATAAATTACTTAGATTTCAAGGGGCTAGGTATAGAACCTCCTTCAAATCCTTAAAAATATAACTTAACTTCAAGTCTTACCAAATATATTGATGGATTGAAAAGAAGAATAGAGAGTAACTTTAAAAAGTACATTTGGATTTTTGATGCATGGAGAACTCACAAAGGTAAGTAATGTGTGATTGTATTTCATTTTCTTTTTTTTATAGTTGATACTCCATATCTCAACCACCACACAAGATATGACAAATCTACTTTATGTCCTTTTGAATAGTTGTAGATTTGATATAAAAAAATTACTTGAGAAATTCATTATCAATTATTAAGATGGTAAATTTTTTGGCATAATAATTCATCATTCCTTGGTTACTTTATTATGCCGAGAAAAAAAAGTCTTGATGGATGAAGATATTAATGAAATGTGTATGAGAGTGTCTCCATTACATTGTCAATTATTAAAAAAGGGCTTCAAGAAGATAAAAAAGTAAAGAAGTAAATTCTTGAAGGGGAAGAATCAATAGATATTAGGCAAGAAGGACCATCATTTGTTGAAGTCAGCATAGAAGCTATACAATGAAGAAGGGGAACACAATAAAAAAAGGAAGCCCACATTGAGCATTCTTTGGCCACACAAGGAGGTATGATGGCTGAAATTTTTCATATTTAGAATAATATGAAGTTGGAGGCCAAAAAAAAGGGAGGAATGCTTGAAAGGTGGGATGCAAAATCCTTTTGTATAGCAATGGAAAAGGAAACTGAAAAGTGAGATATAATATAGAAACATCTCCAAATGAAAGAGATGTTTATCATGACCCAAAAGAAAATTAAAAATAAGATATATAAACTCTTGAAAGAAGAGATGAAATGAATGGAGACCAAGGTGATAGTTAGTACTAAATCATTAGATAGATTTTATGAGGCTGTCATAATGGAATGGAATAAAATAGTGGTGATAAGGGATGAAATAATTGGATGTGACATACAATATCAAGACAACGAGTTGATTGAGGAATTGAGAAAATGAAGTATGAACCAAAAATAATTGTATTTTGCAATAAGATCTTTTGAAAGCATATTAAACTTCATTGGAAAAAAACAAGATACATTACATAATATTGCAATTAATATATTGAATTGAGCAGCAATCTATAAGAGAGATTTGGAGGGACATCAATTTTATGCTACTATTTAAGCACACTAGAGTAGGTTTCCCTATTAAAAAGTTTGAACCTAAATAAAGGGAAGTCATACTGTCAACCTCTATCACCTCATTGAATCACATTTTTTTTCTTGTGAGTTTTCAAGAAAATTTTGGGGAAGTAATCATAAAGCATAGAGGTTGTTTATTATGGATGGAAAATTACATTTTATATAGAGGGGAATAATTACTTGGGAATGAGGGATTACTTTAGGTCTAGGTTTTTTTGGTATGTCAAATACCAAATAATATTAGTTATTTTTATGATTATGCATGATGTGTTATAAATTATAATTTTATAATTATGATGAATAGTAAAGCATTGTAAAGTCATATCAATAAATTATTATTTTGATAAATTATGATGAATAGTAATGAAATTGGATAGTTTTATGTGAAATGTGAGACTTGGTAGATTTGTTTAGAAGGAGGGTGGAAAGAAGTCATGTAAAGGCATAACATTCCTTGTGTTATAGCTTTCTTATACGTCATTAAGATAAATTATAATTTTGGCATTTATTCTTGGCAAAAACATTACATAAATAATCATGATAATCCTCATATGTCATGACTTGAGTACTTCATTAACATAATTATTTTTGTGTGCATCATATTTTTTTCAATTGTGAATCTTTATTAGAGATGTAGTCATACTAACATAGAATAATGTTTATGGCTGCGATGTTAATTTTATTTGACAACAACTATCTCATTGATACGAAAAATCATGGCATTCTTTAGTATTACGACTTTTTCATTGAAGAGCCACCATGGAAAAGTGATAGCTTCTTCTCTAGTGCCATGACTTTTAGCAATAGAAAGGTCTAGAGTGCATTACTTGAGACATGATCAATATCAATGCCATGATTTTATGTTGTAGTAGCGAAATGCCCAATCATAGAAATTCCAAGTATTGTAACAATCTAAAGCATGAAAAAGATCAAAGATGTGACCCATTCCCATTATCACAAAATTGTGTTAGAGAGATAAATAGTTAAAACTATGACATTCCTAAAAGTTATGACTTTCCACTTAAAAATCATACCCAACTATTTGAGTATAGAAGTGAAAAAGAGATTATTTTGAGAGTATTTTAGGTCATTAGAGAAATGATTAAAAAAGGGTTTGGGAAGTGAAATTTTACCCAAATCTACGAAAGATCTATCAATTAAGGGGTGACATAAGGCATACTCATAAACACTAAGAGAGGGCATGTATTTCGACTCCAACTAGAAGAAAATCTAAAGCACACAATCAAGAATTGTGGATTTAGGGTTTGATTCCTCGACATTCTTTAGAGTCATTGGAAACTCAAAATTTAATGAGATGTATTTTGAATTATTTCATATAGATTCTTCTAATGTCAAGCTAAATTAAGGTCTTGGGTTAGTGTATTTAATTTCATGTGATGAATTCTTAATGAATGGTTTTGCTGTTTAAATTTTATTGTGGCTTGATTATTGATGAATGTGATATTTATTAGAATTGAAATTAGATATTTACTATTAGTAAGTTTTTGGATGCTATCATGGTGAATGATGATACATAAATATCAAAGCAGACTCGTGCATAATGATAGGAAGGAAGTAATAGCCCTTTTGATTATAATGCACAATATAAACCTATAAATAAAAACTATATATTGATGTAAGTTAATCATGTAATTATGATGCTTATGAAGCTAAAATTACAAATACTTTTATAAGCCAATCCATTGTGCATATATTAGATTAACTAGCTCTCAATTGATGTGGGAGTTTAATAAAATATTATCCTAAGTATTTCACCATTATGATAATGGTGAAACTCATGCTAGAAAATCACCAAGGGCTATGAGTTATATATCATCGTGGTATATGGTAAAAGGTAAGCCATGAGACACGTATGAGTGGATGTGACTTATAAGGTAGTGATAGCTCTGTGAGTTATTTTCAATCACATGACTTCTATCAATGAGATTTGAAATAAGATATATGTTAATTGTCCTAAGTATTGCATTTACAAAGTCAAAAGTAGTGATAGCTCTTAATACCATATCAATTCACATCTTCATGACAACATAAGATTAGAGAATAAGAATACATAATTGAAGTAACCCATCAAAAGCATTTTACAAGTTGCCTAAAAATTTTGGAATTATGAATGATCCTCGAGAATAGATGATATGCTATTTCTATGATAAAGTATCATGAGAATATTTATGAAGGGATAATCATTGAGGAGGACCCAATAGTTGATAACTACATAGTATGTCATTAGGGCACTAGAATATTTTTACAATAATCTAAAATTTATTCAGTACTTGAGGTGTCAAATGGGCATATCTATGCCAACACAACCCATTTTTTAGGCCTATTTAGTCTTGACTATCCTAGTTCATTCTATGCTAGCTTGGGTTTATTTTAGTCTAGCGTGGGTTAGGACTAGACTAGCATATTTGACCAACCGAACCAAAACTAACCCACACTAGTCATCAAGTCAGGTTGTGCTTATGGTGCTTCCCATGCTAGAAACTTTGGCCTGGCACATCTTTAGCCATGCTGCATGTTGTCTCGTGGGACATCTAGGCATGGTTTAGAATTAGCATGTCATGCTAGGTATGGTTAAATCACGTCCTATCTCATGTAATGCCTAGGATGTCTTGCCTAGTTGATACCTTTATTCTATAAGCAAACATCATCACATCCAAGCTATTTAGATAAGTTATCATGCACAATGAAATGAACCAGCTCCAAAATCTAAGTATCTTTCAAAAAACTAAATTTTATCCTTTTAACCAAAGCACTAGTTGACTTAATTTTAGTTAATCGAACTACTTGTATAATCTTTATGGGATCAATGTCTGGATACAAATTCATTTGCCTACTTGAATGGCTCATATACTTGTGGGACTAGTTGGTTGAGAGACTATCACCTAATGAGATTTCAGGACATTGGCTAATCATAAAAATTAGACAATATAATAAGTCATTACACATTCCTTCCAATGCTTTTTGGACTTTTACTAGTCAATGTTAAATGAACAAATATGGGCCTTACTCGTACCCACATATGTAGTTTTCCTTTTTATGCAATACCATTTGACTCTATTGGACACCATCCAATTGTATGAAATCCACTTGTCAATCATCAAGTATGATGATTGACCATAACCATATACTCACACTCATTTAATATAATGTTCTTATGCATATGCAATATAATGCACTAATTAACATCAATATCGTGTCACTATGAATGAAACCACACAGCCCATTTACATCATACATCTTACCATATATCTTGGATAACTATATTATGTGAATATAATTTTAAAATTATATTCAATATAAATACACATTACAAGTCATTTCTCTTGACTATAATTACTTCATGCATATAAATATGTTCATATCACATACTAATCATTTTATGTGGTTAGGCATAAGCTTGAAACTTATTAAATTTTGCCTGAAGGTATGAAATAGCATCCAAGTCTAGGTATAACTAATAATTAGCCTTATAGTTTATATGTTTAGATGATGTGTCTTAATAAGCAATTATTTATTTACATGTCAACTTGACATAGAAATTTGAATCATCTCATTTGAGTTTCCATAACTTTACTTATGACCTAAACTATATAAACTATTGATGTTTTGGAGACAAAACTATCTCCATAAATTGAACCTAAAAATCAAGACTTTTAAAATAAGATTTGGTTCTTAGAATATTTTTTACATTTTCAAACCTATTCATTAACTTTTATTTGCAACTAAAATCATTTAAATTGGAGTTTTGTTGGCCAAGTTATGACTAAAATAACATTTGAGTTTTCAAAAAAAAATTTACAAGTCCAGTAAAATGCTTAAATTTTTCACCCAATATTCATTCTTAATCTTGCAAATTTTTCTACTAATTCAAACCACACAAAGAAAATGCACGAATATGAAGAAAATTAAGTAATTTCTTCAGTACAACTTTTAGGATAAAATAAAACATGAGTAGGAAGAAATCCTATCTATTTTAGTGTAGTAAAACCCAAGGAGATCTCATGGATTCTTCTAGCCCTAGAAAATTTCATTTCTCTAAATCTCCTCTTATGTAACTCTAGTGGAATCCCTTGATTTTGATATCCTTGAATAGATTTCATTGAATTGATGAACTTTAGTTCTTAGATCATTTAAATCTGATCAATGAAACTCCATAGATTTAAGAGATAAGTTTATGAAACAACTCTCTCCTCTTTTCTCTCACTTGAGAATCCTTTTTTCTTTTCAAGAAGAAATATCTTTATTTTCTCATCATTCCTTTCACCATCTCTCTATTTATAATAAACCCAAATTTAATTATAATTGATATCATGACTTTAGTAAAAAGTCATGGCATTAGGAAAGCTCTCCATATCTAGAAAATATCATGATTTTAGAAAAAAAAAATCACATCTGAAAAGAGAGAAAAGTCATGACTTTAGGAAAAATTACATCTAACAAGAAAAGTCATAACTTTGAGAAAAGTCATAATATTTGGAAAGAAAAGTAGCAACTTTGGAAAAACTCATGATATTTAGATATCTCACAACTCCAAGAAAGGATGTGGCCTCAAACACCACGACATCATATCACAATCCCAACTTTCAGCCACTCCAAGATTCTAACTATTCCAGATCAATTTTATTTTTTAAAAATCTAGAAAAGGTTTTTTTGTTATATTCAAATTTACCCTGGTTTTTACAAGTCATGTGTAAAAATATTCTAATAATTCAATAATTAAATAAAAACCCATAAATAACTTTTCTAAATATTACCAAATAGCTAACCTTCTTGTATTAATTAGGTAATCTCAATACTTGAGACTTTAGTGGTCACAACAGATTTCATCAAACTCTATGTTTGGCATGCAACCCAAGGTATAGTTATTTAGGAAAGTAATTATTTTCCATTTGTATCTTATGCAATTATTGGATTCCCATGTTATTTGACAATCACATGCCATAAGAGACATCTCATTAATACCCTAGGTTCAAAACTATTTTGATAACTTTGTCAATTTCACCAAACTCAAACATATGAATATCATCATTTTCTATCATATCTTACTAAGATGAATTACATACATTTCATTGGCATAATCTATGTAGTCAATCGAAGTCTTGACAAGTGTATAGTTGTGGTAGATATTTTTGACTTAACTTCTATTAAAATTTTAATTTTATTTTTTAACTCATTATCATCACATGAATAACTAAACATATCCATTCATCATATCAAGCATACTATCGCATGCATATATATTTATGGCATAAATAAAATGTGTCATAGCATGGCCCAAAATATATTGATCTTCATAAGCCGATGTGGAGATTAAAGAATAATCCTAGGTAGAAATCTTCATCTCCAAAGATTTGCCTGGAATGTGTCGAATGATCTTCACTATTGAATCTAAATATGAGAAAAATGCATACTTTGCTGCATCTTGTGATTTAGCTTGATCTCTATCCTTGAGCATCTATTCTTCTTAATAATTTGTATTTATATTATATAAACTATAAAAAATTTACAAGAAATAAAATGGCATACATGTAATATTTAAATTACATATTCAAAAATAAAAATGACATTTAGGTCATATTTCAATTAGATATCCCAAAATAATTTAAAATAAAAAAAATATTTAAATCAAATATCCACATTAGTTTTAGGGTCAAGCTATGCACCATACATATTACATGCACAATAACTATATTAAAAAATCTTGTTTAGTTCATTACACATAATCCTATCATTAATAATAATAAATAGTAATAATAAAAGTATGTGTATCATAATTCACAATTGAATAAATGTTTTATTTATTCAATTGATACACCCTAAAACTGTTATCATTAATATTATTAATAATTCTTGTATAGGGTATTACACATACATTTATCATTAATTATAATAAATAATAATAGTTAGGGTATATATCATAATACATAAATAATTAAATATATTATTTATTCAATTGATGCACCCTAAAACTATTATTATTTATATTATCAAAAATTCTTGTGTAGTTTATTACACATAAATTCACCATTAATAAATGATAAATAAAAAAATAATTGTTAGGGTATGTGTATAATAATACACAATAATTAAATATCTCATTTATTTAAGTAATACATCCTAAAATTATTATTAATACTATCTAAACTTTTTGTGTAGTTCATTACACGTAAATTCATTATTAATAATAATAAATAATAATAGTTTGAGTATGTGTATCATAATACATAAACAATTAAATATCTCATTTATTTAATTGATATACCAAAAAATTATTATTATTAAATACGGTTGGTATTTGATACCCAGAGTATTGAATAAATGGTATCATTTTGGGATTAAAATGTAGAGTATTTGCATGAATACTAGTGTGGTTCATAAAATGTTTTATGAATAATATTGAATATGATATGCATGTAAAATTTTATAGAGATCTCTATTTTAGGAAAATAGAGATTTTACTAAAATATTATTTTGAAGAAAAAGTGATGAATAATAATGAATTCAAAGAGAATTTAAGTAAAATTGATAGAATCAATAGAGAATTACTTGTAGGAGAGATAAATAATGGAGAGTCGTGACAATACTCTTATCATGACTTATATACACTCTATATATTAGTCTTAAGTAGTTTTGTCATCCTTTCTTGGCTGTAACTCTATCAAAATAATCTTAGAATTTTTGTATGTCATAACTCTACCATCAAGTCAACACAATTATTTTACTGTGAAATATAATCATTATGAACATGATAATTTCTTAGAGTCATAATCAAGATGCTAAACCACTTAACAACCATGATATTATATTCAAGTCATGATAGCTATGTACCCCAATGATATAAGTAGTCATGGAACATTTTTCATAGTCATTATTTATTCAAAATAAATTAAAACATCAATAAATATAGGTCACAATTTCATTTTCTATCATGAATTGTCATTCTAGAGAGTATGACTCTGTCATAGGATTAATTGCACCATGACACTTGGCCCTTAAAACAAACACCAAATTCATTGCCAAATACTTAATGCCACAATTCTATGTTAAAAAAAAATTAACTCGATTATGATAATCCTAATATCAAGCCATTTTGCTCACAAATCCAAGATCAAATCCATTGCCAATCACCCATGTTGTAACTTTATGTTACATGAAGTTAAGGATCAATCATGATAATTCATAGTACCATGACAATAATGCTTCAAAAAGGATCTGAAGAGATAATAGAGTCACATCCTCAACTTTATGTTGAGACATCAAACTTAAAATATTTAATAGATCTTCAAAGTATACAAGATATACATAAAGATAAAGTAAGAAAGAGTGTGTGTGAGCGAGGAGAGGTGAAAAAAAATTATGATGCATTCCAAGCCTAAGCACCATGACCTCAACCTCAATTAGGGGTAAATCCAAGGTAAAAAATAATTAAAAGTAATTCGAATTAGATTTTTTTTTGTTTGGATATTAATTTGGGTATTTATTGGGAATCCTAAAATTCATGAGATGACTTTTCACATATCTTGGGTAATTTTATACTTAATGTTCAATTAAATTAAATTGTAAGATTGGTTATATAATTTGTGTTGTGATGGATAATTAAATTAATGAGTTTATGTTTGGTAGATAATGTGTTTGAATGTTGATAGATGTGAATGCACTTAAAACCCAAAAATTAGGATTTTCATGAATACATTGGTTTTTAAGTATTAGGCATGATAGATGAAGATAGGTATATCATGGGATGGGACACGCTCATATGGTTTGAATATAAGGAAATGATAACTTTTAAAATCTTAATGCATGTAGATAAATCAACATATGAAAATCCTAAGTCAATGTATATTAATCATTATGAGCATGGTGCTCATGAAGTTGAAAGCATGAATATATTAAAAACCAATTCATTATGTACTATCTAAATTAATTAACCTCAAAGTAATGTGGCAGTTAAGTATAAAGTATTACCTATGAGTTTCAACATAGTATTTGAGTTTTGTGTCTATCATGGGGATGATGATAGGTATATCATGGGACACAAGTAAGGGAGACTCATATGGTAGTAACCATCTTGAGAATCATTTCAATTTATATAATTTCTATGGAACTCATGAATTTGAAATCCAAATGAATTTAGTACCATATTATCTCAATTTATAGAGATTGTTATATGTTAGAGAATAAAAATACATACTTGAAATTAATCATCAATGATAATTGAAATTTTGCCTAAAAAATAAACATGATAATGATCCTTGAAAAGATTGATGTGTTTCTTTGGTATTAAAATACCAATGAGACAACTATAAGGAAATCATCATTGATAGTGACAGTTCAAAGGATGATGGTTACCTTGTATGTCATGTGAGCAATTTCATACTAATTTACTTTTCATCCAATAACCAAACTCAATATGAACTAAACATCAAGAAACATCATTACATATAAGTACATGTGCCAACCCTAGAGTCTAAGTATATTTTCTAACACCAAATATATATATTCAACTCATATAATTATCAATTTATTATTGATCGATCAAACTATTGAATAATTCCTTTGGGATTGATATTTGAACTTATATCTATTGTATTACTTTATGACTTATATACTTGTTGAGCTATGTTAACTAAGAGATCCTCACTCAACTTGATTGTGTTATCATGTCAAATAATTGTGACCTTTGATGCCCTTAGAAATTACAAGTTTTTAGTACCATTTCTAGTGATTGCCATGTAATTGTTCAATTTATTAATTTTAGTCGACATAATTATTCTTGTGAAATGATAGTTTTATTTCAAGTTATGTTGAAATGATTTTATTTATTATTTATATAACTTTTGTATTGTGTGTAGAGCTCTAAGAATTAGTTGTAACATATGAACCTAGTAATTTTGAAAATATATAGACATATTTACTTCAAAAAAATGTGGTATTATAGACCATATAATGAATTTGATCCATATGGACAATATTACTTTCAAAATCATAAAGACCATATTTTTGAGTTACTGGCACAAACAAAAGGAGGAATGATATGAAGGCGGAAAGTATTATTCATGTCGAATAGACAAACTATTGGTTGAAATCCGTATAATGGAATTGCTGATGGAAATAAAGAAATGAAATGATAAGGAAAGAGAAAGGAACCAGAAGAAATTCAACATTGGTATACCTAGAGATACAAAGGTAAAGCTGAAAGAATGCATGTTTTTTATGAGAAAAAAAAAATCCAGAATTAGAATGGCTAGAAACTTCCACAATTATAGTTACAATGTATAAATACAAATGTCACAACTTCGTAAGAAGCTACAACACTTAAAGAAGACACCATGATCCCGAGAGTAATATTCAAGCAGTGACTCTGTTGATAGATGACATTTCTAATAGTTCCATGACTTTCACTAAAATCAATGCCATAGAAGGTGAATTCTTCAAAATGTACAAAACTTCAGATGGAGTGATTTTGATGGCACCCCCTAGTCATCTTTATTATGCTTACTTGGGAGAAGTATTGACTAAATCAATTATCATTCTAGTGGGATTGAGTGAAGAGAAGAAAAAAATCATGGTGAAGTTACAAAGGAGATATGTGGGGACTATATCTTAATCGTTTGGAGATATCAAAAAAATCTATCAATCAATATGCATGTATAAGATATGTTTGAAAGATAGTGAAAAGGTAATAATTAAACATCAATGGAAATTAAATCTAATAATAAAGGATGTAGTAAATACAAGAGATAGTGAAGTGGCTCAATATATAAATCATATATGTCATTTTGGATCGTCAATAGTTTAGTCTGATCCACATAATGCCAAAAAGGGAGGTTTAATGATAATGAAAGCAATGAGTGAAAAAAAAATTTAAACATGAATGAATATCAAATGGCAAATGTGTGTGGATTATCAAAAATTAAATAAGAAAATAAGGAATGAATCATTACTCACTGCCATTCATGGATCAAATTCTAGAAAGAATTTTCAGGTATTCCTTCTATTGCTTTCTAGATAGGTATTCAGGATATAATTAGATTTTAATTAACCCAATATACCAAAACACCTACTTTCACTTGCTCATATGAATCCTTTGTTTTTTTGGAGGATGTCATTTGATCTATGTAGTGCTCTAGCTACATTTTAGAAATGTATGAATGTAATTTTTGCTAATCTCAATGGGGAAATTATGGAGGCATTTATGGATGAATTTTCTATGTATTGAGATATTTTTTTCAAAGTTGTTTAAATATTTTTGGAAGTGGTGTTAGACTAATATAAAGAAAATAACTTGATACTTAATTGGGAGAAATATCATTTCATGGAAATAGAAGAGATTGTAATATAATATTTAGTTTTTGCTAGAGGATTGGAAGTGGATAATGTAAAGATTTTGGTGATAAAGAAATTACCTCACCTTACAATTGTCAAAAGAGTGCACAGCTTTCTTAGAAATGTTGGATTCTACTAGAGATTCATCTATAATTTTTTAAAAATGGCTAAACCCATATGTATAATATTAAATAAGGAAGAAATATTAAATTTTATTAATGAAGGTGTTGATAAGTTTGAAAAACTAAAGAGGAAGTTGATTAAAAGCATCATCTTAACAACACTAAAATAAGATGAGCCATTTGTGATTGTTATTACTACTTTTTTATATTGCTCAATTTTTAGGACTAAGTAATATCCAAAAAAATCATTAGATGAGAGCCCCTCATGTCTCATCTAATCAGTCTTGCAAGTATATGAGTTTTATAAGTAGTAAACCTCTGTCTAGATTTAAATCATATAGGGATTGTATAATCAGTTTGATCAACCAACAATAAGTCAAAGATATTTCGTTGTGCATTATGTCTTGTCTAATTAGTTTGGTTATTAGTTACATAATAAATATTAGATTATTATGAAAATATCCTAATGACTTAATGACAATAAGGCAATTATCAACTATTGCGTCTTTCCTAATGATGGTCTCCTCATAGTTATCCCCCCAGTACTTTACTATTAAAATGTTAAATTATCTATATTCGAGAATCATTCACAATTCTATACCTTTTAGGCAACTCATCCATTACTCTTGATGGTTATTTTATATGTGTATTCTTATTCTTCAACCTCATATATCATAAAGATGTAAACACACACAATATTAAAAATATATATACTTTCTACTTTGTAAGTATCATACTCACATAATTAACATAAATTTTATTTCAAATCTCACTATTTACCTTACTCACATCAATTGCTACTCTAGTCAAATAGCTTATTAGTCATATCCACTAATGTGTGTCTTACGGTTTATTTAACACCATTTACCATGAAAACATGTAACTCTCACACTAGTAGTGAAAGCCTTAGGATAACATTCTATAAAAATCTCACAACAATTAAGAATCAATTCATCTAAGATATGCACAATGAATTGGCTCATCTCAATGTTAGGTTTTGACATATATGTTTATCTTATGCATCAAAATCATAATAGATATCACTTCCTTCTTAGTATTATGCATAAGTGTGCTTTATGACTTAATTATCATCAACCACCATGATAGTATACAGAAACTTAATAATAGTAAATTCTTAATTTTAGTTCTATATAAATACCATATTCATCAATAACCAAATTATAACAAAAATTAAACATCAAAACCATTCATTAAATATCCATCACACAAATTAAATATACTAATTCTAGATCTCAAATAGTTTAACATTGGGGAAAAATTCACACTAGATAATTCAAAATATATATCATTGGATTTTGGGTTCTTATTGATAGCCAACAAAAGCAGCTAGGAATCAAACCTTAACCCTATATTTTTTTTTTCGTGCACCTCTAGTTTGTTGCTGGGTATAATTGAAATTTATGCTCCTTAGGATATATTTCTTGTATCTTGTATCAACCCTTTGCTCGTGCATCTCCATTAGGTTTGAGTTAATGTTTCTCCCCAAATCCTATTTTTTTCATCATTTCTCTCATGCCCTAGAAAATTAATAAAATTTCCTCATTTTGAGTTTTTATGCTTGAACAGTTAGGGGTTGCTTTTAAATGAAAAACTTTGACTTAGGAATGGTGTGGCTTTGGTTTTTCATCTATGTAACACAAAGTCATAGCATTGGGAATGATCAATTAATTTGGTCTCTATCTTAATTTAAATTGTCTCGACACTTGGAATGACCATGTATATGCATTTTGTCACTGTAACACTAAGGCATAACACTTAGAATATTGTGGCTTCAACATTTCATCTCTAGAATACAAAGTCTCAATGCTAGGAATGGGTCATGGTTTTGGTCATTTTCTTATGTTAGATTGTTATGACACAAGACATAGTCGTGATAGCTCATTTTATCTTTGAAACACTGAGTCATGGTGCTAGGAATGACTGTAGTTCGTGTATTTCACCTATATAACTCAAAGTCATGACATTGTGAATAAGCCCCATTTTTAGTCATTTCTAAAGAGCAAAAGGTTATGGCCCTAGAAATGGTTGCGATTAGAGCAATGCTTTTTGAAATTATCTATATCTAAAAGTCATGGAAATGAAGAAGTTGACACTAAATATTTCTTTAGTCTTTGTGGATCTATAACTAGAAAGTTGTGACACTAGTAATAGACATAGCATTTAGCACTAGTGGGAAACTTGAATGTTAGAATATAAAATTAATATCATTAGCATAAAAAATATTACAAGCTAATGCAATTGTGACTCCAGATTTTTTTTGCAACCAAAAAGAATATGTTGCATAATGAAAAAAATTTGTCAATGAGATTGTAAGTCAGAGCATACAAAGGTTATCATGATTATTTGTGTAGAGATTTGACCATATATAAATCTTAATACTACTTTATAAGCTCAATGACATGTAAGGAAGTTATAACATGAAAAATTCCATGACTTTACATGACTCTTCACTTCCCTACTTTTCAACAACTCTATCATGTCTCACATTTCATACAAAAACCACTCAATTCACTATTATTCATCATAATTATCAAAACTATAATTTAGTGAAATTGTTCTATTTAACATCATTTTCTATACAAATACACCATCCATAATTGCCAAACTAACTAAAATTATTTAGTATTTAGCATACCAAATAAACTCTCACACAAAAGCAATTCCTATTTTTTGAGCAATTACTCCCTCTCTCTATAACAATTTTGACTTTCTATCCATCCTTCTCAACATAAGTGTTTGCTATGACTCAGTTTGAGTTTCATTGTGTATTTAATAGTAGTGCTACTTTTATTTCTGGACATATAATGAGTCAAATTATGTTTGAGTTCCGCAACTAAATTTGTGGGTGCAAAAATTATCCAAAATAGTTCATGCATATTTATTTTATCGCATCATGTAGAAAATGAATTTTTAAGTTGCCCCCAAGAAGTATTACATTTAACATCTATAGCTAGACCATTAAAAAATTATTACCTCTATTGACAATCTCAACTTTCCAAGCTAGTTTTATTGTATAACCTTTCACTTTTACTTTTCTTTCCAAACTTTCTTTCAACATTGAATCATATTACATGCTTTATCCCTTAGAACTTCTTTCTTTCCTGTATCTTTCATTTGATATCATGGATTTTTGCATAACCGTGGTTTCTTCCTCCCTAGATGCAATGACTTTAAAGGATCACTATGATTTTTTTTGGACTATACTTTAAACCTTTTCATTCTAGAACTCCTAAGTCATAGTGTTATATTTTGTTGCAACTTCTTTCTTTATCTTTTGTATCTACCAAGTTGTGAAGTTGCTTGAAGTTGTGACTTTCATCCTAGTCTCTATTTTTTTTCTCCTTCCTTTGAATCCTCAAAATGTGATATTAAAACCATATTTTTTTCTATCATTTTATCAACCACTTTTTAGGATTTTTTTCTACTTTTTCTACTGATATTTTCTCCAAGTCCTCTATATCATTTACTTTATATAATTGTGAAAAGAATTTAAGCAATTTACTTTCATTTTCTACCTTTTCGAAGTACTTCTTTGGAGTATTTTGAAATCATAGCTTTGAAGAATATCATGATTTCATAGTAGTCATCCTCCTCATCTTCATTGAGTTAGTAGTTTTCTATAAAAATTTTATACCTAAAGCCCACATTTTGTTGCCTTACAATGAAAAAAAAGTTATTTATCCTCAAAAAATCTTTCTCATTCTCATCAAAACTATTTATGCTATTGTAAAGGTTGGCCTTCACTTGCTATTTGCTTATACGAAATATAAATTATTTATGTTAATGAGGGCTTGTCTCTAGTGGCTAAAAATAGTCATTTCAAAATCAATGAGAGCTTATTTCATTATCATCTTTCTTCATATCCAATATCACAAAATTCATAGGAAAAATAAATACACTAACTTTAACCAACACGTCTTCAATAATATCTATTGGGCATTTAATTGATTGACCAACCATTTACAATGAGAGAGAAGCTAGGGTGATGTCACCAATATTGTCTTTGCACTACTAAAAAGTGCACCAAGTTGACACATGAACCCAAATCACATAGTGCCTTCCAAAATGTGTGCTTCTCAATTATGCACGATATCATAAATCTTCTTTGATCCTTCCACTTCTTTAAAAGTTTTTATTGCATAATTGTAATATATTTCTCAATCATATTTATCATTTTTGTATGTGTCCAACTTTTTCTTACTAAATATGACATCCTTTATAAATTTCACATAGTTTAGAATTTGAGATAATGCTTTGATAAGTGGGATATTTATTTCTAACTTGCAAAAAATATTGAGAAACCTCTCAAACTATTTATCCAATTTTTCCTTTTTAAAATATTATGGAAAATGAAGGTTTTTAGCGGAAACATATATTTAGCATGATCCTTTATCACATTCATCTTTCCAATGCCTCGAGTAATATTCATGTACTCCTCCATTAATCCTTCTTCTTTTGTCACCATTAAAAGATTGAGTTGGGCATTCTATTCAGCGGAGCTACAACTTTCAAAATTTTTGATATCCATGACATTAGAAAATACTATGACATTGGGGGTTACAACTTTCAAAATTTTGGTGGTGGAAGCAATAACTTTTGGAAAAGTCATTAGTGATATCAATTCCAACTTCCTCTATTTAAGATTCATCTATTTTTTGCCCCTCAATCTGTTTTTCACTACCAAGCATAATTGAGAAATAATTTTTCTTCTTTATCTTAGTATCACTCGAAAGTTTGATGCCCCTTACCCCTTTACTAATAGCACCAATTATTTGATTTAATTATTATTACTCATCATTGTAACATTTGGGTGTTCCAACTTCACCTCAAGCCTTTTTATATGGTCCTCTTTAAAAATTATTTCTCATTTTCTTTTTAGTTAATAATTTTATCAACTTGTCATTAATGAAAGACTTTTCATCACATTTAAAATATACAAATTCAATCCTCCTTAAATATTGTGTCCCAATGAATTATTCTTAAAATTTTCTAGGACTTATCCCACATTTTGTTGCACATTTTAATATCCTCCAAATGAAAAAATTACATAAATTTTCATGTTTGCATGGTAGTGTGCGAGAATATTAGTATTAGATGGAAACACATATCCTTTGCTTTGCAAATTATTGGCATTATCTACTTGATAAATGAGGTCAAAATTCACTATTTCCTACTATTGTAAAATGGTGATTTTTCCAAATCTTTTTTTTTTCCTCTTTGGCTTTCAACTTTCTAATAAATACTTGCATATTTGTCTTCATAAAGGTAAATTTGTCTAACTACAATACTCTTACTTTTTTTCTCCATAAAGATAATGTCTTTTAGTGTTTAATAGTTATTCTTTGCTAACATCTTAAATAAATAATATGCTTCCTCAAGTAATTTGTTTATAATCAACCCTTTCAAGGCTGAATCAATGGTGCACTTCATCATGCAATTCAGCTAGTTGTAGAAGGTTTGGGCTTTGAACCATAAATTAAACCTATGTCGATGGCATTTTTTCAACAACACTTTTAAATGTTCTAAGCATAATACAAAGTATCTAGCTTCTCATGATGAATGTAGCTTAACTCATAGCATAACTATTAGGTATTTTTAGGTGGTAAGATCTTTGTGAGGAAAGCTTGCACAAGTTTTTCTCAACTCTCAATTATGCCTCGAGAAAAGCATTGGAATTAACTTGAATGCATCTAAAGTCTAAACTAACTTCATTCATTTTAATTATATAAAACAACTCCAAAAATATCGTGACATGCCCAATCGAATCCTCTAATATTCTTCCATTATGCCAATATTCTAAACTATCACTATCAGACTTAACTTCAACTCAAAATAATTAGTATTTACTAGTTACATCTAGAGGTATCAAATGGGTTGGACCCGGCAGCTGTGCCTAGCCCGACACGACATGGTCTGGAGTCATGCCTAGACTTGTGGTGGGTTGGCACCATGTCATGTCGAGGTAATCTGGGCCATGTGCCGAGCCAGGCATGGCCCGAAGGCATGGAATTTCGGCACGACCCAAACCGTGCCCCCCCCCCCCCCCCCCCCCCCCCGAGCCCGAGATTGACTTACCCCACACCCGTAAGTCAAATCTGCTCAGCCCGAGGCCCGATGGCAAGTTTCAGAAGTCAAAGCTTCTAGAACCTGACTGTTTGGGCCAGTTAGACGGTCGAACCTACCTAACAGTCCAAAAAAATTCATAAATTTTAAATTTCGCCAGTTGAATTTCGTCCCCAACGGCTATGAGGTAGAATCCAATGGCCCTATGGATTCTACCCCTTAAAACTCATAAATAAACTCAAAAAAATATAAAAAAATGATTTTTTAAAAAAACACTTGTCTTCAAATCTATATAATATTTCACTCATTCATAATTTATAACTTTCCTATCTCTCTCATTATTTTCTCTTCATCTCCTATTGGCTCTTGTCTCTTTCTCTCTTTCTTGGTCTCTCATTTTGTTTCAACTTTTGAGATTCAGGTGTAGAGTGCAACTTGTTGATTACTGTGCGAACATCAAAAGGTAAACATGATTGTATGCATTACGAGTATTTTTTTTAATTTTGTTTAGTTTAGTTTTATTTTTAATTTTAGTTAACTTTAAACTTTAAAAGTTTAGTTTTAGTTTAATTAATATTTATTAATATATTATTTTAAAAACATTAATTACAATATAATTTAAAAACAAATAAAAAATTAAAATGACAAATAGTAATTTTAATTATGATAACGAAATAAATTAAAATGTAAAAATAGAAAATTATAATATAGATAATGAAAATCCAATGAAAATGTTCGAGGCCACTGAAATTTTGGTTTCTCTTGTTGCCTCGACCCAAACATCTAAAAAACAAAAATCTAGAAGAACATCAATAATTTGGACTCACTTTAATATAATACAACATAAATATATTAGTGGTGCCGAAGAAGAATCAGCACAATATAAAAATTATAAAAAATATTAACCTGTAAGAGTTCATATGGGTTTGGGCACCTTAAGAGGCATGCCGAACAATACACCAAAAAATATTGTACATTAGATCATAGGCAAACTCAACTAAACGGTGTGTTCTTTGAGCCTAGATCAAGTTCTGCCACAATGTTGACCCCCTATATATACCGCAATGAGTTAGGAAGAGAAGGCATGACCAAAATGATCACCATGATGGGTCTTCTGATTAGATTTTTGAAGGATCCAAGGGTAGTCAAAATCATACAGGCTTATTTTTAGCCTACATATCGTATGATTTACTAGGTCAACATTTAGGAATGACATATAAAAATACTATAACTTAGAAAAAAAATTATAATTAATGAATTTAGGCATCATAGTGGAGTTGTGTTCATGACGTCCAATATTTATACTAGTCATGATAATGCATCTTATGCATGCCTCACTACCCACTTTTTAGATTCTAAATGGATACTAAATAAAAAAAATATTATGATTCTCAGAGATGCTCCATTCTCATGATGACTCGACCATTTATAAGTGTATGATGAGAATCTTTAAAGAATATAATATTTAAAATAAAATATATAGTATTACATTTGATAATGTATCTAACATTGGAGTAGCCATTAACATGTTTGTTAGGACTATTAGAGTTTGACTATTAGAAAAGATTTTTCACGTTAGATGCATGTGTCACATCATTAACCTTATAGTACAAGCAGGGATGAAGGTTGTTTCTCCCGCTTTATTAAACATACATAACTCACTTAAATTTTTTCACACACCTCGTAGACAATAGAAGTTTGGTAGTCTTTATTTTATCGTGGGTCTAAAGAAGAAGAAATTTCAATTGGATGTAAGATACCGTTGGAATTACACTTACCTTATGTTGGAGCCATGTGTTGGATTTGAACACAAGATATCTGACTACATCAATAATAAAATTGACAAACTTATTATTGACGATACTAACTAGGCTAAAAAAATTTTATTTATGAAATTCCTGAAAATTTTTTATGACATGACAAATATGTGTTTGTCAGTTTATACTCACACGACTTGCATTTCACTTAGGGTGTATATGCAATATTAGTAGCATGTTTAAAAAGTTTTGAGATGACATGTCACTTAGCGATATGGTTGTAGAGATGGAAACCAAGTACTTAAAGTATTGGTCCACTATTCCATCTTTTTATTATCTAGCTTCCTATACTGCATAGACCCTAGGGTTAAGGTGGAAGGGATAAAGATTATTATGACATACATATCTTAATGCATGAACTAGGAAGACCAACCTGAACGCTTCATTCATGAGAAGTTGACTGAGCTCTTTACATATTATGATACTAGATATGGTGGTAGTAGTAGTAAAACTCTGAATACATACAAGGATACCATATTCGGAGATGATAACTTTTTCATTCAGTTATTGAGGGAGAAACGATGAGGTGAACCATCAAATAGGAGCAAATTGTCTCGGTACATAGATACTGATTATAGCTCAATCCTATCACATACCAATAATAAGAATCTTGATATTTTATAGTGGTTTAAATCATATGAGTCTACCTATCCCATACTATCTAATATGACACGAAATCTACTAACTCCTCTAGTGTCGAGCATAGAATCAGAGTCTACTTTTTCTGTAGTAATGAATGTGATTTCAGATGGAAGATCGAGATTATGGCCAGAAATTATTGAGGCATTAGTATGCATGAAAGATTGGGATGATTCGAGCTTGGTCCTTCAGGATCATGCTGAGACTACAACAAAAGTGGAGGAGTTGGTTGTTGATGATGATTTGTGGGACATTGATGATAATTGATGACATATATAAGATTTTATCATTGATGATTGAGCTAAGCGCCTGAGCCTATTTACTACCTACGAGTTATGGTCTACTACTATAGATACACTAATACTAATATTATCATTGATCATATGCTAATGATATTTATCATTTTTATTTATCATTTTTGGATTGTCTTTGTTTATTTTTTTTGTCATTTTTTCTTTGAGGCTTAATTCTGACACTTATGTTTTTATGATTGGTATTAGATTGGATTCATGTTTTATTATTTCACATGCTGATACTACTAGTGATTCAGTCACTTGTTGGTTTTTAAATTTTAGTTGTTTATATTTTATTAATTTAATTATTTATTTATTTATTTTAATTTAAGTATTTAAATTAAATTTTTTTAATATTTTTGAATTTGGGATTAATAATTTTCCAAATGGCTTGAAACCGACCCAAACAGGCTGGTTCTGGCAACTCCCTGAATGACCAAGCTTGAAAAAGTTAAAAGCTAAACTGGTGGGCCATGTCGAGCTAGCTCTGCTAAAGCCATGCCGTGTAGGGCACGACATGGTGGCCTGATTGAACCACCTAAAAATGGGTTAGCCTAGCCCATTTGATACCTCTAGTTCATCTGAATCTCATAGTAATTATATATAATTACCAATAGTCTCCTTAGGTGTAATGATGATTGAGTTGTTAAGTAGCTTTCCCCTCACCTCATTGTACATCTATATTGTTGTTAGTTTCTTCCATTAGTTATTTTTCAGCTCTTTATCTTAAAAGTACTCTTATAATTTTCTCAATCTCAAGGTCAAGATGTATTAGCTCTATCCTAGAGTTTCTACACATAAAGGATGTGGTGGCTATAAAAAAAATAAAAATATTAAATCAAATATACAAATAGGTAACACATGATAAACAATGCAAATCAATTCACAAAATTATGATATCGGTATTCCAACCACTAAAATCCAAACTACTTTTTTCAAGGATAGTTAAGTCAACTAAAGTTGACTAACTAAATTAAACAATCATTATTAGTAGTACAAAAAACTTATGAGATTTTGTTACACTGCTTAATTCTTAGGATTAGGTAATATCCCAAAATCTCATTAGAAAAAAGTCTTTTATCTAACAAATCTCATAAGTATATGAGTTGTATATGTAGCATAGTGAACTTTCATCTAGATTTTAATCATATAGAGATTGTGTAGGCAGTTCGATCAACCAATGATATGTCAATTGCTACTCTAGCTGAAAAAATAAATTTGAATTTTTGCAGACTCTTAAATTCTAGAGTTGGTTCATTTCATATTACATGATAGCTTACCTAAATAGTTCAGTTGTTATAGTACTTGGTTACAAAATGAATATTAGATTATTATAAAAATACTTTAATGACCAAATAGCATATAATATGATTATCAACTCTTGGCCTTCCCTAATGATGGTCTCTCATAGTTTTCCCATCAAAAATTTAATATCGAAATAACAAATTGTTCTTACTCAAGGGTCATTCATAATTTTATACTTTTTAGTCAACTCATTAACTATGCTTCATATTTATTTCATATTTGTATTCTTATTCTCTAACCTTATGCATCATAAAGATATGAACTAGCATAATATTAAAAATATTTATACTTTTGACTTCATAAGAACTATACTCACATAATTATTATGTGCTTTCCCTCAAATCCTAGTATCTTACTAGTAAGAGTCATATAATAAAAAGTAACTCATATGACTATCACACCTTATGAATCACATCAACTCATGTGTGTCTCATGGTTTACAAGTTATCATTAAGGTCAGTTCAATGATAACATACTCCAACACTAAAGGTGAAACCCTTAGAAAAAAAATTCTATAAAACTCCCACATCAATTGAGGTTAGTTCATCTAATATATATATATATATATACACACACACACACACACACACACACACACACACATAAAATAGATTAGCTTATAAAAGCATTCATGCTTTCAACTTTGCAAGTGTCATACTCACACGATTTAAATTACCTCAACATTGAGTTTTGACATATAGGTTTATCTTCTTTCCTACCATTATATGTGAGTATAATTTATGACTAACCTATCATCATTTAGCATAATAACATGCACGGACCTACCAATAGTAAAAACCTAAAAAATTCTACACAAATACCATATCTATTAATAACCAAACCACAAAAAAATCCAAATATCAACACCACTCATTAAGCACATCAAACAAAATTAAATACACCAATATTATACCTCAATTTAACTTGACATTAGAAAGGAATTCGTAATAGAAAATTTGAATGTATCTTATGAAATTTCTAGATCCCAATGATAGACCTCAATATTGCCTAGGAATCAAACCTTAAACCCATAATTCTCATTAATGAAGCTTAAATTTTTTCTTTGATATAGTTGAAATTCATGCCCCTATTTCCTTAGGGTTTTATTCTTTTGTTTTGCATCATCTTTTTGCTTATGGATATCCCCTAGGTTTTGGTGAAATTTCACTTTCCAAACCCTAGTTTTTTTGTCATTTCTCTCATGCCCTAACAATTTTTTGAAATATTCTTTTTTTTGCACTTTATACTCAAATGGGGCTAAGTGTGATTTTTTAAAGTATAAAGTCATGATATTAAAGAATTCTACAATGTTGACTTTTTGTCTCTATAACATAAAGTTATAGTGTTATGAATGAACAATGATATGGTCTCTTTCTTACTTTAGATAGTTATAGTGTTAAGAATGAACATGACTATGTATTTCATCTATATAATTCATGGTATTAGGAATGACCATGACTTATGTATTTCATCTCTGTAATACAAAGTCATTGTTTTGAGAATGCGCTGTTACTTTAGCCTTTCTCTCACATTAGATTGACATGGTACTAGGAATAGATATGGCTTCTCATTTTTGACTCTATAATACTATGTTGTAGTATGGATAATGGACATGACTTGTGAATCTCACCTTTGTAACCTAATATAATGGTGATATGAATAAGTCATAGCTTTAGTCATTTCTCAATAACAAAAAATCATGGCACTGGAAATAGATGTGACTTTGCTAATGCTCTCAGAAACCTTTTTTAACTAAAGGTCACTATACTAGAGAAGCAGTCATGGCTATTGCCTTAGTTTTGGCATATCTATAATGAGAAGGTTGCATCACTGGTAATGGTTATGGCTTTTAGTAGTAATGAGATACTTGTTTACTATAATGTAAAAATAATATCATATGCATAAAAAATGTTATGAGCAAATATGACTATGACTCCAAGAAAATCTCACAACTAAAAATAATGTATATCATAGTGAAATAATATATCAATGAGGTGATATACTCATGGAATATAAAAATTTCCATAATTGTTTGTCTAAAGAATCAACCAAGAATAGATGCCAAAACTACCTTATAAGCTCAAAGAGATGTAATGAAGTCACTTCATAAGAATTGTTATGAATTTACATAACTCTTCGCTCCCCTTCTTCTCAACATATCCACTAATTCTTACATTTCATATAAAAATTACCTAATTTCACTAGTATTTGTTATAATCTATCAGAACTATAATTTAGTTAAATAGTTACATTTAACACCCTTTTTCTATAAAATACATCATATATAATCATCAAAATAACTAGTATTGTTTGGTATTTAGAATACTAAACAATTATTTGTGATGTAAGCATGTATGCATTGGGGGTTATATTAGGGTAGAAAAGAGAAAAGATCTTTAGAACCATTTCATATGCTAGTCACACTTTAAATGAAGCTCGATAAATTACATAATCACTAAAAATGAAATGTTAGCCATATTATTCTCTTATGACAAATTTTGACCATTAATTTTGGGCACAAAGATAGTGATATACACTAACTCTCCAGCGGTGCAATATTTAATTACATAGAAAGAAGCAAAGTTGAGACAGATCTGATTGATCTTATTGATCCAAGAATTCAACATATAAATAAGAGACAAGAAGGGAAGTGACAATGTAATAGTTAATGATTTATCCCACTTGTAATCTGATGAACAAAAATGGAGGAGTTGATGTTTCTAAGAACTTCACTGATGAGCATATTTGATGTTACAAATATATTTTCCTATTATGCCAATTTCATAAATTATGTATCATGTGATGTCCTCCCACATGCACTTAGAACACACCAAAATAAAACATGTTTGAATGATATGAGAAGTTACCTATGAGATGATTCATTGTTATTTAGAAAGTATGTGGATTGGGTGATAAGAAGATGTGTGCCAGAAGCAGAACAAAAACAATTTATCCAAAAATATCACTTTTCACCTTACGAAGAATACTTTGGAGGTAATAAAATTGCATAGAAGATATCACAACGTAGGTTTTTTTATCATCATTGTTTAGAGATTATTAGAATAATAGAACATAGTTTGATGATGTGATAGGTTCCAAAGATTGGGTAACATATCTAAGTAGAATAAAATACCATTGAAAGTAGTTTGTCATCGTTGTCATATATATATTTGGACCAAAACCTATAAAGTATAGGACATTTAGTTTAGAAAGAATATACACCAATATTTGATGAGGAAAATTACACTATATAAACTGCGAATCAAAGATGATATCATTGAAAGTAGAGATGTCAAAGAACATGAGCTTGCCTCTCAATATGGTGAAGGGATTTCTTGAACTATAGCAATCTAGATCATCTTTATCAAAAAAAATATGGTGAAGGGATTCCTTCCAATATTGTAGCACCAAATCATATATGTGAAGGATGTGCTAATAGTAAAAAAAAAACAAGGTAGTCTTTCCAAGAGGAGTTTCCTTGAGGTTCACTTCTATTCTTTTCTTGGTTCACTCGAACATTTGTGGACCAATGTCTATAGCATCTTATGTAAATGACAATTATTTCATATTTTTTCTAAATGATTATTCAAGAATAATGTGTGTTTACTTTATTAAGTAACAATATTTATGAATTTCTAGAACCAAGTTGAAAGGTAATCAAGGAAGATAAAAATACCTCAAAAACGACAGAGGGAAAGAGCCTCTCACAATGCAATTCACCTCCTATTGGGAAGAAAAAGGCATTCAAATAAATCATAACTTTCTATACTCATCAAAAAAAAAATAGTATAGTGGAGAGGAATAATCAAATAATTGTTGAGATGATGAAATCAATGATGATAGAGAAGAGTCTTTCATAATATTTTTAGGTTGAAGTAGTTATGTTATTCTATTTCAGCCTAACTCGAGCCTTAAACAACCTCACTCCAATTGAAGATTTGAGTGGAAAGAAGTCCTTTGTTTATCATTTGAGAGTATTTGAAGTTTATGTTACTCTCAAATGCCCAAGAAAAAAAGGAAGAATCTTGACATGGGAAGTTAGAAATATATCCTAGTGCGATATAGTCTTCAATTCAAAGGATATAGATTGTATACTCGAAGACAAAAAGTTCCAATTAAGGAGATAGATGCTATGTGATAAAGATTTAAGCTGGAAAATTAATTATAAATTTAAATCAAACTCCAACAAAATGAGAGGTGATTTCTCATTATTCTAAAGCTAAAGAAGTACCAAGGTTAGCAAACTTGGTTCCCAAAATCATCTCATTTTCTTCTAAACAACTATCTACTTCTTCTACTTCATCTCTTATCATACTAGTTAAAATTAGAAATTTGGATGAGATATATAGGTGATGCGATTTCACTTTTGTAGAGTCCTAAAGTTTTGAAATTGCATCAAAGGATGCAATTTCACATTGTTCTTGGTTGAGCTCCTAGAGTTTGAAGGAGTTGGATGCCAAGCTCCTGGAGCTTGAAGGAGTTGGATGCCAAGCTCTTGGAGCTTGGCGTAGCTCTCGGTCAAGCTCCAGGAGCTCGATGGAGGATTACGCCAAGTTCCTAGAATTTGAAAGAGCTCTCAATCGAGCTCAAGGAGCGCGACCACGAGCTCTGGGAGATAGATGGAGCTCGTGGTCGAGCTCCATCGAGCTCGATGGGAGAGGGCGAGGGCCAATTGGAGAGGGTGAGAGTAGTTTAGGATAAACATATTAAAATGTATTAAATTAAATTATATTAAGATTTTGGTGACTTTTTTAAAACTAAAAAATATAAGTTTCAAATTATTAAATTTTTTTTTGGGGAGCACCCGAAACATAATTCCCCTTATTTATTTAATGGGAATTCCCGGCTGCGTAATCGGGAACCCATGGTCAACCGTTTCTTTCATCTCTTTTGTGGTTCGCGGTGATCAACATGTTAAGAATCACTACTCGCTTCGGGCATCGCACGGTAATTTTCCTTTTAAATGTAAATTTGGCTTTATCTATGTGTTGCTCGGATAGAAACACGAGTCGTAATCACCTTTTATTCAATGCAGGGAAGCAGTTGCAATGGAATGCTAGTCTCTCTTCCAAGTTGGAGCTCGATTACTCAAAAATCATCCATCTTTAGCGGTATTCTTTCTCTTATACCTGATCAGGATGAATCTGGTGGGAAAACAATGCATGCAAGTCTTTCAAATGGATTAAGATTTTCCACTGAAACTACATCGGTAAGCATATATTTAGTTCTTTAGGGTGAAGAGTTTATGTGTATCTATTTCAAATAAGCCATAGTCTTTAGTGTTCTATTATGTTTGAATAGTTATTGAATAAGTTATAGTTTTTTATTATGTTTTTATATATCTGAATAAGTCTTGGATAATTAATAGTCTCTAGATTATGTTATGTGGTTCTATAAATTTAGAATAATTCTCAGTCTTTGGTGTTCTGTTATGTATTTGATTATGTATTTGAATGACTCTTGGATACATCCTAGTCTTTAGATTTCTTTTTCTCACTTTTATAATTGTTACTTTTATAATATAGGAGATTTCTCAATGTATGTTAATGTTCAACTTAAATTTGAATTTCTGACTAATATTGAAAGAGATCCAAAGTCCATATATATTTCTTCATATACTTGGTGAATCAATTTAGAGGAATTTAGAAGATACTAATTATGCTGATTGAGTAAGTTATATCTGATCTAATAATGGTTAGATAAAATAATATTTTATCTGTCTCTTGGAAGTAGTAAAGCCGGCTATAAGATTTGTATCATATATAAAATTATTACCTAGCTCAATCATATAAATTGCTCGAGCAAATTTCAAAAAATAAATTTTTATAAGAATATTAATTGCTTCTCTTTTTTGACAAAACAAGCCCTCTTTTAGGATAGATTATTTTTATTATAAGTATATGAGTCTTGTAAGATATTTCACATAGAACTATGTCTAAAGTTATTCAATGAGTTGAGTAATTTCAAACTTGTTATTTCTCATAATAAGTATATTATTCATGTATACAATAAACAAGATAGTCCTCTTATCAGAATTCTAGAAAAATAAAGAAAAGTATGTAATATTTGTGTTAATTAAATGAGGTGATTGTTTATGAGAATTTTACAAATTAAATCACTTGGTTTTTATTTCATGTCATATGATAATTTTTATAATCTATAAATTGAGTCTAATTATATTACTCAAAATTTAAGTGACTATTTTATATACACCTTTATCAAGATCAATATGAAAAAAATTATCTTCACATTGAAATAGAAATTCATATGAAAATTATTTAGGCAACTTAAAAAAAATATCATAATAATTCATACTAAATATCCGAGTAATCGTACTTGTAAGGTATCATCTTAAAGTGATATACATTCTTATCTAGATTTATTTTTATATTGAACTTTCACATGCAATTACCAATAGATTTTACCAAATATTGAGCTATTATTTTTAAAGTTCCATATAAATAAATGTTAATCTTGTGCAATGTAGTATAAATTCATTCTTTGTGAGATATTATCTCATAATAAGATGTGAGTATCCTAGTTTCATCAAGAGAAGTAATAAATAAAGTAAAAGAAATTAAAATGTATGCTCATGATAATATATATGAAATTGTATATTAAGTACAACTTTTATGTTTCTTCATGAGTGTAATTGAAAAATCAAGATCAGATGGGTTAACGACAAGATTATTTGGCTCATCTTGGGAGATTGTTTTCTACTTTTGAATAGGTTAGGCAAGTCTTCAATTATATGGATGATCATTGATTAGAATTGAAGTAAACTAGTGGATTACTATGTTATCAGAAATTAATATATATTTCATCTTCTAGGAAATCGTATATTCTCTAGACTAAAACTTTTAGAGATAGTAGATGAGCGATACTTATTGGTGGAAAATAAGTGGTGATAGGCTGACACGACTAAAAATCAAGGCTTCCCAACACAAGTCGTGGGTCTAATTTCATCTAGGGTCATGCTAGCAGTATAGGGGCAGATATGTCCACAATGATACCGACATGAATTGGCATATAGCATGGGTTGTACTTAGCTCGACATATGCTTAACCCATGCTAGTTTGGGTGTGATGCAGTGTAGCTGTAGGCTAGCTTGAGTCAAGGATTGGTTAGGGCTTTTGACAGTCTAGTGAGGGCTTGGCCTAGCTGATCCAAGGCTCCAGGTTTTGTACTCATGTCCTAGCCCTGGACTTTAAGGCTCTAGGTAGAGGTGTCAAACGTGCCGGGCCGGCCCGGCCCAGCACGAGGCACGACACGGTTAAGCCATGCCTGGGCCGGCCCGGCACGTTCAAAAACCGTGCCCTGGCCCGTGTCGTGCCCGGCACGGTGGCACGGGTCCATCCCGTGCCGGTTCATGCAGGCACGCGTGGCACTGGCGGTGTGCCACGCGTGCCGTGGCGTGAGTCGTGAGTCGCGACTCACGAGTCACGAGTCACGAGTCACGACTCACGAGTCACGACTCACGAGTCATACTCACGAGTCACGACTCACGGTCACGACTCACTGAGTCGTGACCCAACCGGGCCCCGCCCCCGGTAAAAAGACCGCGGGTCGGGTCCAAACAGACCTGATCCGCCCCGCCCCGCCTGCCCTGCCCCTGCCGTGCGCCCGTGCCGCCTGGCCAAGCCAAGCCATGCCCGAGCAGGCCGGGCACGGCCTTGCCGTGCCCACGGGCCGTGCCGTGCCCGACTTTAACACACCGTGCCGTGCCGGGCACGGCACGGTAGCACGGCCGGGCACGTGAAAAATGGGCCGTGCCGTGTTGGGCCAGCCCATTTGACACCTCTAGTTCTAGGTTCTGGTCCAAGTCCTAGTTACTTGGTTCCTTGCCTAGTCTAGGCCCTAGGCTACTCCATGCTTGTAGCTGATGGCTTGCCTCCCTATATTAATATATATATAGGCAAGTTACATTTATATATATACACACATATAAATATAAATATATAATTAATTATATAATATATGAAATTATGAAAAATTTAAATAAAGATTAAATGATATTAAAAAAATTATTTAATTTAAAACTTCAATGTAAATTATAATATATTAAAAAATAAAATATACGCACTCAAAATTTAAATTGATAAAATATTTGAAAATTAGAAAAATGAGAAAGTGCTAAATGATTATGCAATGCTTATGGTTGTAGGCTTGATCTTTAAGGATAATGAGAACTATCTATCATTTTAACTAGTTTTGATTTTTATAGTTCAAAGTTTTGGTTTAACATAGAGTATACGAACAAATTCATGGATCTAAGAATGATATTAAAATTTGAAATATCTATTTTATTAGAATTGTTTTGTTTCATCGTTAATTGACCAAACTGATAATACAATGCATCTACAATTAATATCTCTATAAAAATTATTTTTATTATTTATACAACTCATATATTTGTAAATATTTTCTGATGAAATATCTCTGCCAACGTGTATTTGGAATACTGTTTATCTAATAAAATTAGATAATGTAATAAAGCTATAACAAATTTTTTGGTAACTTTGTCTAAGGTTATTTAATTTAGTTAGTTAACATGAGTTGAAATAATTATTTTTGAGAAATGATAATTTTTTTAGTAGTTCAAATAATATTAATTTTAATAAATCTTTTCTAATATAATGATTAGTTTTGTTATATTATTTAAACAAATGGATAGTTATGTTTAATATTTTGATTATAACTTTTTCTTTAATTTTTTAGTTCTTTTTATGAGATGAAACTTAGTGACTGAGCTGATCATTTTGGACCTAAAAATGAAAAGAACAAGGAGTGTAATGTTAAAAAAAAAGTTGTAAAGAGTTAATGGATGAAATTAGTAGTAACAGAGAGCTAAAAGGCAACAATGGGCAAGCCATCCAATAGCTTATCCACCATTGCATATTATTAAATTAATGGTAGCCTATAATGGTGAATAGTTATTTGAACATTTAGATGTAATCAGTAGAAGCAAATAATTTTTAGTTGAAGCCTAGTTTGATAGTGATGGTTTAATATCATCAATACAATGAAAGGATATTGAAAGATCCTAACGGACATGTCGTGATGTTTTTGAAGCTATACAATATGGTTAAGATGATTGGAGTTAATTCTAATATAATAAGGTTGTATTTATTCTCATTCTTATTAAGGGATAAGACATGAAGTTAATTTTAATATTTATTTATTGACTCTATTAAGAGATGGGATGAACTGGTGAGGGTTTTTCTCACTAAATTTTTCATACCTCAAATTATTTTTTAGTTATTAAGCAAGATAAGATTATTCTTACAAGATGAATAAGATATTTTATATAATATTTGAGATTATTTCAAGGGGTTATTAAGGAGATGCTAACAACATAGGTTCGAGTTATAGTTCAAGGCTTAAATTTTTTTTATAATGAATTGAATTATATGAAATAATTCATATAATTTCTTTTGGATGAGACATATTATTTGTTTAAAGAGCTAGCAAAGAGTAACTTTTAAACTCCAATGGATCATTTCTTTTGAAAAAAATGATTGGAGTATTTGAGCTTGATTAGTTCACCATAATTGAAATAAGAATTGATGATATCTTAAGTAAACTTGATATCCAAGAGGAAAAAAAGCAGAGGATCAAGGAAGATTGTTGTTTTGCATCCACATGAAATAATGAACTTGAATTCTATTTATCAAATGAAGGAAGTCAATAGAATATAAAACAAAATATTTTTTTCAATTTAATAGTAATATTCCAATGTATTTTTAATCTAAACATAAGAAATCACAAATTTTTTTTGTATAAAAGTTATGAGAGCAAGTTGTAGAGTCATGGACAAGCTTTGGGAAATTTTGAGAATAATGTGGTGAGCTATAATAATCAAGGATGATTAATCCTTAATTGTCAATGTTCATGAAAAGAAAAAAAATCAATTCTATAAGAAATTATGAATACCATATTAATGGAATTGATAAAGAGAAATAATAACCAAGATAATCACATAGAGAAGCATGAAAATAGTGAACTTGAATTCTGTTTATCAAATGAAGAAAGTAAATGGAATACAAAACAAAGAATATTTTTTTGATTCAATAATTATATCTCGATGTATTTCTTATTTGAATATGATAAATCATAAAATTTTTTTGAATAAAAGTTATGAGAGCAAGTTGTAGAATGTTGGACAAGTTTTGAGAAATTTAAAGAATAATGTGGTGAGATAATAATTAAGGATGTTCAATTTTTAATTGTCAATCATCATGAAAAGAAAAGAAGTTAACTCTAGAAAAAATTATAAATGCCATCTTAATAGAATTTAAAAAGAGAAATAATAACCAAGATAATCACATAGAGAAGCATGTAGCGAGATTAAATTACACAAGTTCTATAATGAGGAATATAGGTGATGAAATTATATAATTGGTATTATTGATGAATAAAAAAAGAGTTAATGAACTGTTAAGTGATTTGACAAAAATTAGAAGAATTGTTCATATATACTGTTCTAGAGGTATCAAATAAATTGTGTTGTGTCGGTATGATTTGTTTTTGCAAGACATGACTGTGCCATCGTGTCGTGCTAAACATGATATGGTAAAATTCTCATGCTGTGCCCAGATACAACATGATAAAATTTTCGTGTAGTGCTAAGAACGACACTATGGCACGGTCCACCAGCACGGCATGTCACGATGGCACGGTCCACCAGCACGGCACGTCACGATGGCACGGTCAAGTGCACGGCCATGCTGAAGGTGCATTTGAAACTCATGTGTGAAAACACAATGGGTGGCTGGCTTACGTGGCTGACCAATTACAATAAGTCAAATGTTTGACCAATTACAATCATCCACATGACTAATTGTTTTTAAAAGATTAGACCGTTCCATGAAGTGGTGATCTAATTTTTTTGGCTGCATCATCATGGGGTCTAATTGTTAAAAAAAATAAAAAGTTAGATTGCTCGGGTCTTTGTTGGATCCATGACCAATTACATCATCATGAAGTGGTGACCACTTTTCACACTTGATGGGGTCTTTGTTGGGTTGTCACTTAGACCAGTTTGTCATGTCGCCTGGTCGTGTCGACCTAACATGACATGAATTGTGCCATTGGAAGTCTGACTCGGCACCAGGCATAATTTTAGATCGTGTCGTGCCAGAGCTGGGCCATGGGCCATGCCCTGATTGCCCAACTTGTTTGATATCTCTGTATTGTTCAAAAGTAGGAAAAAGCTACAAGGAAAATATATTGAGCAAGAGTATTATAAAATTTTTGAAGTAGATGGTGTTGTGACTGTTTTTAAAATTCATGACTCCCATTGAAAATTTTTATGAAGTCGTGACTCTTTTAATTTTTCCAAGAAGTTGTGACTCATTGAAATTTTTCAAGAAGTTGCGACTCATTGAAAATTTCCAAGAAGTTGCGACTCATTGAAGTTTTCCAAGAAGTTGCGACTCATTGAAATTTTCCAAGAAGTTGCGACTCATTGAAAATTTTCAAGAAGTCATGACTATCACAGTAGATGTTTTTAAGGATGAAAGCTGTGATGCTGTATCACCTAATAAAATCATGATTCTAGAGGAAGTGCAAGCATAGATCTCACTCCTAAATGCAAATAAAGTGAAAAGCTAAATAAGCGAATGACAGTTATATGAGACTATGGACATGAAGAAATAAATTTGAATGAAGTTAAAGATATGTTTATGTTGAATTTTTTATTTTTACAATATTTTAAAATGAAAAATTGATTGAATATTTTGAGAAATTTCTCAATATATTTTGAAAACTAGAAGTGAATATATCAATTATTGAAGTTTTAACCTAAATATCAAATTATGTAAAATTTATGAAAGATATCATCAGTAGTAAAAAAGTTGGAGAAATATAGGATTGTAAATATGATTGAGAAGTGTAATATAATTATTCAATGAACACTTTTGAGAAAATTAAAGAATCTTGAAAGTTTTACTATATCTTGTATTATTAGGAATCACACATTTTAGAAAGTATTATGTGATTTAGAATCAAATATTAATTTGATGCTTTTGTTTATTGTGCAAAGGTTGAATTTCGAATGATTATTCTAATATCTTTTTAATTTTAAATAGCTAATCGTACTATCAAGTGCCCTAATGAGTTTTTTGAAGTTGTTTTAGCTAAGGATAACATCTTTATTTTTTTAATAGATTTTGTTATATTAAATATTAAGGAAAATAAAAATGCATCATTATTTTGAGATAATTATTTTTGTCTATTAGACAAGTTCTTATTGATATTAAGAATTGTAATATAATTATTTACTCTTCAAGTTGTTGATGACAAGAAAAATTTAATTTTTACAAATGCTTGCAGAGTCAACATTGTGATGAAACGAGTTATTGGAGCATAAATAATTTTCTTCATACTGTATTGCAATAAAAGGTGGACATTTGATAGAACAATTCTGTAGAAGATTGTTGGTCAGATGAAGATTAAAAAATCTACGGAAGAACAACATTGGAGCTGTGAAAGTGATGAAGATAAAAGAGATGATTAGGAAGAATTATTTTGGATATATAAAAAAAAGAAAAGTGAGAAAGATGACTGATACAAGATTGTGATATTTTTTGAAACTGTGACTTTAGAGAAATTTGGTATAGATAACTTCAAGGAAGCTGATGAAACAAATGAGGATGATAAGGATGAAATAGAAATTTAGGAGGATTCAATCAAAGATAAAATCATGGCTATACACAGCATTATAATTTTGGTGCTACAAAAACAAATTGATCAAGGAAAAGTTAAAGACAAAGTCGTAATTATGTACAACATCATGATTTTGGTGTAACAAAATGAAATAGTCAATTATAAGCTCAAAGATAAATTTATAGCTGTGCATAATATCATGATTTTGGTATTACATAATGAAATTGCCTAAAAAAGTTCAAGGACAAAGTCATGGGTATGCACATCCTTGTGACTTTGGAGTTACTAAATAAAAGGAGTAAAGAAAAACTAAAAGGCAAAATTGTGATTGTGCTTAGCACCGTAGCTCTGAGGATACATGATAAAAGTGCCAGACTAGCATTGAAAAGAAGTCACAACATTCACCAAAGTTGTGATATCCAAAGAAGAAAAAATAAAAGAACAAGTGTAATTGAAGTAAGACCAAGGGAAGAAATAAAAAAGAAGATAAAATAGTATATTGAGAATTTAACTTGAATAGTAGATATTTCTGAAGGAGAAAAGAAAATATTTTTATTATGTTAAATGTAATGCTACTTGAGAGTCAACATAAGGAATTAAATTTTGTATGTCTATAATAAAAATTGTCTTTGTCACATAAATGATTGTATACCTTCAACTTTTTATGAGTATAATCATGAAACTCAAACTTTGTCATGATTGTCAATATCTCTACTAGAAGTTGTTCCATTATGTTGAGATCCTAGACACTCAAATTCAGTCGTAGAGAAAAAAATATTTCTTAAAAAGATAAAATAGAGTTTTTTTTTTACTAAAGGGGATGTAATTACTTGGGAATGAGCAAAAATTTTAGTGTGAGAATTTATTCAATATTTAAATTATTAAATATTCTTGTATATTATGGTATGTTTAAATGATATGTAAGCATAAAAATAAATTATATATGGATTGATTTCATGATTTTAATATTTTATAAATTAAAAGTTTATGATGAATAATCATGTGGTTGATGGGTTTTTAGTGACTTTTGACTAATTGGTAGATTATGTATTATCACGTAGTTTCGACATTCATTCATGGTCGAAATTCTACTTAATTGCTCATGACAATTTGTGTATGCCATGATTCTATTAATTTGCTAACATAATTTCTTAATTGTGCAACATATTTTTTGTGGTTGTGATAATATCATGTATTCATAGTTATATTTATCTCATAATAATTAAATGAATGTAATATTAAATTTATGTCACTTTAATTAAGTACTTTGCTAGTGCTAAAAGTTATAGTTACTTCCTTGCATTGTAATTTTATCTTTAATATTATTTTGTAATTTTAAGTTAGAGTTATAATCTTTTTTATAAAGTCATGATTTTTAAGTTATAAAAAATTACAAAGACAACTAATTAGGTCAAAACTATGGTAATTATGTTGTGCTATGATTTTTAGACAAAATATTACAAAAGCATTTTTTCGAGTTCTATTATTTTCCAAGATTATAATTTTTGTTTTTAAAAGAAGATAAAACTGACTTTTTTTTGGGCTAATTGCAATATTGTGCTATTTTTGCAATACTATGACTATATGATATATAAGAGAAGTCAAGCTCAACATCATGGTCACTCATAGTACTATGTCACTTGAGACATAAGAAATATCATTTTTTGTATTGTAATTATTTTTTGTATCGTGATTATTCTCAGGTACTATGTCGAGGAAGCACGGACACGGCTCCCTACAGCCGTGTCCTTGTGTCTGACACCTGGACACGTGGACACTACATGGATACGTGTTCGATATGTCACGTGGTGTATCATTGATCAATCCGTATCCGATACGCCACGTGGCATATCGGATGGTTGCGTTGGCTACCGTATCAATGCTGAGAGTGACCGAAGTCCGATGATGTCCAGTGGCCGATGTCGCCGCATGGGAGACATCGGCCACTCGACGCAGGCGGCGGGCATAGGGTGAGCACGATTTGAGGGGGGGGGGGGAGGTAGGGGCAGTGCGATTTGAGGTGGGGGGGAGGTAGGGGCGGCGCTATTTGAGGGGGGGGGGGGGAGGCAGGGGCAGAGCGATTTGAGGGGGGGAGACAGGGGCGGGCACGATTTGAGGGGGGGAGACAGGGGCGGGCGCAATTTGAGGGGGGGGAGACAGGAGGCGGGCGCGATTTGAGGGGGGGGGGGGCAGGGGGTGGGCACGATTTGAGGGGGGGGGGGAGGCAGGGGGCTAGCGCAATTTGAGGGGGGGGGGTAGGGGGCGGGCAGGGGGCAGGCACCACCTGTGGGGGCAGGCAGGGTTGGCATAAAATAAAATATATTTATTTTATAAAATAAAAAAATATATTTTTATATAATATAAGATAATTATAAAATATTATTTTATAAAATAAAAAAAATATATATTTATTCTATAAAATAAAATATTTTAATTTAATTTAATTTATTTTATAAAATACCTAATATTTATAAAAAAAATAATTTTTATTTTTATTTTTATTTTTTTTATCATGCCGTATCCTAGTCGTATCCGTATTCTAGTATTTTAGAATTTGTCGTGTCCCTGTATCCTGCCGTGTTGTATCCCCGTGTTTGTGTTCGTGTCCGTGCTTCTTAGACTATGACTATATGATGCACATGAGAGGTGATTCTTATGTTGAAATTATTTTTAGTGCTATGGCTATATGATGATTAAGAGAGATTAATGTCAAAGTTGTGGTCATTTTCAGTGTTGTGATAATATTTCACACACATGAGGGGTCATTTCTAATTTCATAGTCATTTATAGCATCATGGATGTATGATGAATGAAAGAGACAAGCATTGAAGTTGTAATTATTTTTAAGTGTCATGATTTTGTGTTACAGAGATATTATACCCAAGTTGTGGATATTACCTAATTTCCTCTCTTTGTTTTACAAAAATATTTGAATATATTCAAGAGTCGTGACCACTTCTTAGAGTCACGACATGAAGCTTAAGAAATAAAGATCAAAATCACATTTTTTTAATAGCAATGGCTTCCAATTTAAAGTAATATAGAAATATCTGAGTATAAAAGAGAAAAAAAGAGAAACATGGGGGATCTTCTTTCACACACCAAGTATAATCCAAATCACAACAATCAAATCCTACCGATGATTTTCACATTCTTTAGGGACTCAACAAATAAGTAAAAGATATTAAATATAAGCTAAATCCTACATTTAAGGGATGCAACTCTAAATTTTTTTTTTTGGATAGATTCGGGATATTATATCAAAAAACATATGCTAAAGGTTGTGTACTTTTATTTGTGTGTTGTATAATCAATTTTTATATAAATGAATGTTTTTTAATTTATGTTGTTGTGGAACTTGATGGATGTAGTGATTAAATATGGATTTGATTATTGATGAGTTTGTGCGAGTTATCGTGGTGGATGGTGATAAGTAAAGTCCATAGTTTTTAAAGGTATTTTTGTTCAAGCCGCCTCAAGGTGAGACGTTTGTAAATCATGTCAAGGTGTAAAAAAAGCTTAACTTTATTGAGCTCCATGCGAGCTTCGTTGAGTTCGGCGGAGCTCACTGATGGAACTCACTGGAGCTCGACGGAGCTCCTCGAGCTCCATAATGGAGTTCGCTGGAGCTCCTCGACCTTTCCATGATGGAGCTCGTTGGAGCTCTTTGAAGCTCCATCGAGCTTTTCGTGGAGCATAGGACAGGGGTGAGGGCAAGGGCAAGGGAAGTGGGGAGAGGGCGAGGGCGAGGGCGAGGGTGAAGGCGAGGGTAAAGGCGAGGGGAGTGGGGAGAGGGCTAGGGCGAGGGTGAAGGCGAGGGCGTGGGCGAGGGAGATGGGTGATGGAGATGGGTGATGGAGATGGGAGAGGGAAAGGCTTAAGGGAAAGGTAATTTACCTAATTTATAAAAAAATTAAAAAAAATTATTTAATAAATTATTAAAATGAATTAAAATTTGATAATAATACTAATAAATGAAAAGTATTAAATTAATAAATAGAATTAAATTAAAAATAAAATAAATATAGAGAATTTAATAAATTTAAAATTTATTAAATTTATGCCTTATGCCTCGCCTCACGATACAAAAACACTTTACCTTACGCTTTTATCTTTTAAAATTTTGGTAAAATCTGAGGCTCACTGACATATATGGTGTAAAATAAGTGATAATACTTTCGATTGTAATGTGCAAGATAAATTTATATATTAAAACTTAAAAATTAGGCATGTTAATCATTATGAGTATGATGCTTATAAAATAAGAAGTACGAATGATTTTGCATGTTAATTTATTGTACATATCTTAGAAGAATTAATTCTCTATTGAAGTTGATATTATATAAAAATATTTTTTAAAGAGTTTTATTTTTAATGTGAGAGTTGCATAGTCATTAAGGAGGACTGTGACAGGTAATTAATGAGAAATGCATGAGTATATTGTGACTTACAAGGTGATGCTAATCCTTTGAGTTGCTTTTACTTGCTTGGTTTTCATCAGTGAAATTTAAGAAAAATATATATTAATTGTGAGTGTGACATTTATGAAACTGAAAGTATAAATGATTATAAAGTATAATAGTTCTTAATTTTTATGATATATATAGTTGGAGAATAAAAGTGTACTTATGAAGTAACTATTAAGGGCAGTTGATAAGTTGCCTAAAGTTATGTATTTGTGAATGATTTTATAATAGAGAGGATTAATTATCTTGATAATAAAGTACAGAACATATAATAATGAGACAACATATTTGAGGGGATCAACATTGAGACAAACTCAATAGTGATAATCACCTTGTATGTTATTAGAATAAATAATCATCACATACTAATTTAATTTTTATTTTGTATCAAAAACAAATATAATTTAAACTATTTAAACATATATTATATAAGTTAAATGAACAAATCCACCAATATAAGATTGATATCAAAATCTAAAATAATAATTTTACTAGAATTGAGTTGTTTTATTGTTGATTAATTTAATTGTTGATTCAGGTCTTGTAGTTTTGATATATTGATGAAAATTTTCTTTATTACTTGTACAAATTGTATCTTTGTAGTTCTTTGTTGATGAGATATTCTTACCAATGAGTCTTTGAAATATCTTTGTGGTAAGAGTGTAAATAAATGAATATATGTTTGTCACATCATAAAAAAATTTAAAAAATTTTTAAAATGAAATTTTTATGTGATAGTCTAATTTATCAATTATTCTTTTATTGATTTTATTATTATTGTAGCCGAACATTATATGTTATTAGTTAATGTATGTATCAAACTTGAGATATATATAATTCTAATGTTGTGTGATATTTATTTAAATTTTTTTTTGGGCTTACTGGCTTAAATTATAAAATTTTTGTAGTCTAATAAGTGTCTTAAATTATTTTAATATATTTTATAAATGTTCAAATGCAATGTGTCGTCTCTTTCAGTTTCTTGTTGGCACGACATGACCTGAAGTAACATAATGTGTTGTATTGGATACGGGCATGGTGGTTTGACTGGGCCACCAAATTTTGGATTGTGCCTGCTTGACAAACTCACTTGACATCTTAAGTTGTTGAAATATTTAAATATTAATTATTATTCTATCTTGTATTAAAATGATATTAAAAATTTAGATATATTGAATTGATGAAAAAAATATGAATTACATAATATTATTATTTGCTCATACTTTATTTTCAAAGATCAATTTAATTTTTAAGCATGTTTAATTTTTTTAATGTATTTTAGTTTATATTGCACTGCACTTGTTTTAAATTAAAGTTTTTTAATATTAATTAAATTTTTTTTTTAAATTTCATATATTTATAATTAATTATATATAGATATTATATTTATATACATTAAGTAAAAATACATTTATTTCAATGAATTCTATTCAATTACAATTTAGTTATGTTTATTGGAGATTGAATTCAATGATGAAGGATGAATTTTAATTCTCATATCATCTTTACAAAACAATTAAAATGTTATTATTACAGTAGTTAGTAATTCATTACATGACAAAAAGTAAAAATTCGACAATGTGTGGGGTTTGATATTGCACTAAGAAATTTGGCATAATGAATCTTGTGGAGCATCATCCTTGCTAACCTAAAATTTTGAATTTTTAGTGAGAATTTTAAAAGGAGATAAAAATTGAAATAATTAAGAATTTATATGGAATAAATCTAGTTTTGGGAATGAAAAAAAAATAGATGTTATAATTTTGTGATGAAAGGTCAATGTGATTAGGACAGCCTACAAGCTGGATGCTCACATCAAAAAAATTAAAAAGTAAAGAACTGAATAAAATAAAAAAATTACTAGAAAAAGCACAACTTTTTTTTAAACTGATATATACAAGTCTACAATATATAGCCTGGAGGAAATAAATGTAAGATGATACTTTTTCAAGGTAATCATGAATATGTTTATTAGTTATTTTGCTATTTGAATATATATTATAATAATAGTAATATCTTGAATCTTTTTTCTGAGAAAAAAATAATCTATCTCTATAAATTTTGTTCTTTCATCGAATATCAAATTGCATACTCGATATGTTCGAGTTGATGTTGCAACCAAAATTTTTTATAAATGATTATTGATATTGTTGTGAATTCTATTTCAATATTGGATCTTGAAATAACTATTTTTTTTTTTACTTTTTTAGGAGGCAAAGTTGTCTTTTCTTAATGTATGTAGATATTTTCTTAATGTATGTTGATATCAAACTCAAATTTAAATAACTAGCTAGTTGTTAATATTTCTAATCTATGAAAGATATCATGAGTTTCGAAGATTTCTTCATATTACTTATGTAAATAGTTGCATTAAGATGAATATGTCAAGGATAATTTAGAAAATGTTTAATTATATTGATTGTGTATTTAATATCTGGTCTGGTAATTATTAGATAATTAATCATTTTTATGATTATTTTACAAGTAGTACATTTAATTGGAAGGGTCGTATCAAAAGTGAAATTAATACTTGAAATATTATGAGTATCTATTAGAGCACAATTCAAAAGATTAGGTTCTGTAAGATTATCAAGTGTAATTTTTTTTTAACAAGATGATATTTTTTATGGAATACATTATCTCTATACTAGAAAAATATCTAAGCTTTCCAAGATCATTCGTTTGATATTGTGTGAAAGTATTCCTTGAGTTGAATTATCCTGAACTTATAATCTTTCGTAATTTAAATATTATCCACGTCGACAATTAGTAAAATTATCTTGTCACCAGGACTTCTCTGGAAGAATACAAAAAAAATCAATAACGTACATGTGTAACACAAACAATGTGATTGTATGTTAAAGCCTTGCAAATCATGCTATTGTTGACTGTTTTATGTTGTACAATATCTTTAGCAATCTATAAATTATATTTGATTGTACTATTCAAAATTTTGATGACTGCTCTATATACATCTCTTGCTCAACATTACAGTAAATAAATATATATTTTGTCTAGCTGATATATTCTTTTACTATGAGATATTGCAAGAGAAGTGAGAATACACACTTAGGTCATCTTACCTATTGAAGAGTAAATGCTCTGTAAGTCCGCACCCAATGAAGAAATACCTTCTCTTATGGGCATGTGGTTACAATGAGCATTTATTTGTAACTAACAAGAGATTATTCTGAAGGTCGTGATATTAGTTTACAAATATTATTAGAGTGAAGAATATGCATCTCTTCCGACATGACTTTGCATAATCCAGGTGAGATAATGATTCATAAAGAGATTTGTATATCTTAGTAACTTTAAGAGAAATAATAAAAATAATAATAAAAGAAACAAAGTGATAATATGATACAATCTATAAAATTTTGTGTTCAGTATGATTTAATTATTATTTTTGGAAAACATCAGGAGGTCAAGATCTAAGTACTACTACAATATCCTCTAACTCCATAGTAGGTTTTGATATGGTTTGAGATGGTTAAACATATAACTCTTTTCTAGTTTAGATTCTAAGTCATATGTGATCAAATCTCTCAGTTATCAATTTAATATGAACTTGTACTGAAAAAGATTCTAGGACTATCATGTTATTTGTGTTTGAATGAGATCTCTCTACTCGAAAAGTCGCATTGTCTTCAGACTCAACTATTTTTGAGTTTGATGGTAGGTATATGGACTCTATGATAGAGGTGTCAAGTGAGTCATGCTTGGTTAGCATGATTTGAATTATGGTGGCTTGGTCATGCCAACATATTATGTTGGACACGACATAATTTTTTAATCTGGGTCGTGTCATGTCGGCATGAGGCTGAGTGAGACAGGCCCAACATGATTCAATGGCTTGGTTGGGGTAGTCGGGCGTGCTGTGTCGGGTTAATGCTGGTTATCAGCGATATGATCAGGTCCCTGCCACTTGCCTTGCTGCCTGCTGGCCCCATGGGCCTGCTAGTTCATGTATTGAAACTTGTACCTTAGTCCTCTCCTAGTCTTGCACTTGGGCTGCACATTGTAGGGCATGTGCAGTGTGCACACTGGCATCAACTACCACTGCAGTACAATTGCATGTGCAACACGTCTGCTAGTTGTTGGCATTGGTATGGTGAATGGTCCATTGCCAAGCCTTAGGTTTTACATTTTAATTTTTTTATAATTTTAATTTTCTAAGTTATTAATTATTATAGTATAGTAATGATATATAATATAAATAAAAAAATTATTTGAAAATTAAATATAAAATACACTAACATTAAAAAAATTACATTACAATATATAAATGTCTAAAAATATAAATAAAATGAAAAAATAAATTGAATAATACAATTTGTATCATTGTATGTATGATTCAGATCGTCAAAGCTCATGATTTTGATAACTGCATTTTTTTTTCATGTGTCTGCTTAATATATTAATTTTTTTTATTTTATCTTGAAGACCTAAAATTGAATTCTCTTAGTTTTTTAAGCAGGAAATTTCTTCAATGATATCTAATGATATCATGTTTTTTTTATCTAAAATTATATTTACAATCACAAAAAATACACCTTAATATTTCACTAGACACCAAAGGAGTCAAAAAATTATGTATCATTTTAGATAGTATGAGAAATGTAGATTCGTATGATTTTTATCATTTTAATATGTTAAAATTTTTAATATTATTATGAGATATATTAAAATATTAATTGATATCTAAGAGCTTGATTAGAGGTGTCAAACGGGCCGGGCCGGGCCGGGCCGGCCCATCACGAGGCACGGCATGGTTCGGCCGTGCCTGGGCCGGCCCGGCACGTTCAAAAACCGTGCCCGGGCCCGTGCCGTGCCCGGGCGAAGCAAGGCACATATCGTGCCTAGGCACGGCATGCCGGCACGGGTCCATCCCGTGCCGGTCCCGCAGGCACGCGTGCCGTGGCGTGAGTTGCGACTGATGGTCACGAGTCACGACTCACGACTCACTGAGTCGTGACTCGACCCATCCGGGCCCCCCCGGTAAAAAGACTGCGGGTCGGGTCCAAACAAACCCGACCCGCGGTCTTTTCTGCCGAAAACCGAGAAATTCGAAATTTTTAACGGAAAAAAAAAAATTTTCTAACTTTGAGCGATTTTCAGCCCTTGGATTCGACTCCAACGGCTAGGGGGCAGAATCCGACGGTCCTCGTGATTCTGCCCCTTAAATATAATAAAAAAATTCAAAAAAATAATAAAAAAATAATTTTTTTTTAAAAAAAAAACTTTATTTAGCCTATAAAATCTACCCCCCTCCCTATAAAATTTATGTTTTTCAAAAACATAAATCCTCTCAATATTTTCTCTCTCTCACATAAACCGTGCTTCTCTCTCTCGGCCCTCGTGATTTTGATTTCGGCTTGGATTTTCGTGAAACTCAACTTGAGTTTTGAACATCAAAGCTTCCTGCGGTGAATCTTGCACGTGAGTGACCTCATTGCTTTTACCGGGTAATATAATTTACTTTTTTTTTTATTTTCTCTCTCTAAAGCTTCTCTCTCTATAAAAACGTACGAAAAATTAAAAATGACAAATTCACCTAACACATATTTAAATTTGGAAAATGAAAATGTTAGTGTTACTCGAACGTCTGTGGCTCCTGAAACTTTGGTTTCTCTTGTCATCTCAGCCCAAAGTTCTAAAAAACAAAAAACTAGGAGGACTTCTGTAGTTTGGACACATTTTAAAATCATAACACAATTAGATGTTAGGGGTGAGGAACATGAAATGGCACAGTGCAAATATTGTATGCGACTTTTAACATGCAAGAGTACATGTGGGACTGGGCACCTCAAGAGGCATGCTGAAATATGCTCCAAAAAACATGGACCGTTAGATCCTAGGCAAACCCAACTCGGCACTACATTTTTTGAGACTGGATCGAGTTCAGTCTCAAAGTTTACTCCCTTCGTATACTCCAGCGAGTTGGGTAGGGACGGCATGGTCAGGCTCATCACATTGATGGGTCTTCCGATCAGATTTTCGGAAGATCCGAGGGTAGTCCGCATCATGCAGACTTATTTTCAGCCATCCTATCGTAGGATTCCTAGGTCCACATCTAGGAGTGACATACTAAAGATATATAAGTTAGAAAAACAAAAAATAATTAAGGAATTTTTGGTATTTAGTGGAGTGGTGTCCGTGATGTCCGATATATGGATATGTCACGATGATTCTTCTTATGCAGGTATCACGAGTCATTATGTCGATTCAAACTGGACAATAAATAAAAAAATATTAGGATTCACTGAGATTCTTCATCCTCATGATGGCCCGGCCATTTTTGAGTGTATGATGAAAATATTTAGGGAATATAAAATTCAAAATAAAATTTTTAGTGTCACTTTCGATAATGCTGCGAATAATGGAGTAGCGATCAATATGTTTGTTAGGAATATTAGAGACGCACCTTTAGGAGAGATATTTCATGTCAGATGCATGTGTCATGTTATTAACCTGATAGTTCAAGCGGGTATGAAAGTGTGTTCCCCCGCGTTGGAAAATATACGCAATGCACTCAAGTATATTTGCACTCCTCGCAGACTACAAGAGTTTGGTAATCTATATTTGTCTGCGAATCTTAAGAAGAAGAAATTCCAATCTGATGTGAGACATCGTTGGAATTACACGTACCTGATGTTGGAATCATGTGTTGGATACGAACACGTGATATCCGACTACGTCAATAGTAAGAGTGGCGAACTTATTATTGACGACACTGACTGGGATTCAGGAATTTCATTTATGAAATTCCTGAAGATATTTTATGACACGACGAACATGTGTTCGTCGGTTTATACGCTCACCACTTGCATTGCACTCCGTTGCATATGCAACATTAGTAGCATGTTTAGGATGTATCGAGCGGACCCGACGCTCAGTCATATGGTTGCAGAGATGGAGACCAAGTACCTGAAGTACTGGTCCACCATTCCATCTCTTTATTGCCTCGCAGCATGCATGGACCCTAGGGCTAAGGTGGAAGGGGTTGAAAACACCCTGACTTTCATTTCCTCGTGCATGAACCTGGAAGAGCCACCTCAAGGGTTCATTTACGAAAAGTTGACAGACCTGTTCACATACTACGATACTAGGTATTGTGGTGGTGGTGTTGAGACTGTGAGTACGGACTCTGATACCTTGTTCGGAGATGACGCTTATTCCATTAACCTAGCGAGGGGGAAACGTAGGGGTGAACCTTCACATAGGAGCGAGCTGTCTCGGTACTTAGATACCGATTACTGCTCAATCCTATCACCTTCTGACAATAAGAATCTTGATTTATTACAGTGGTGGAAATCATATGAGTCCGCCTATCCCGTGCTATCTAGGATGGCACGGGATCTACTGACTCCTTCGGTGTCGAGCGTAGCATCGGAGTCTGCTTTTTCTGTTGCAGTGAACGTGATTTCGGATAGGAGATTGAGATTACGTCCAGATATGGTTGAGGCCTTGGCATGTTTGAAGGATTGGGAGGAATCGAGATTTAGCATCAGTGATCGTGCTGAAGCTGGGACTGTGACAGACACTACAGTCGCATCCACATCCACTACGATGGCGGAGGAGCTGATTGCCGATGATGATGACCCATATGATACTGATCTTGATGTTGTGGCTGATGATTCTCATTATATGCCGCTTGACGATTGATGCTCATCTGCTCTTTTTTTTCGATATTTTTTTATTTTTTTTATTTATACGCTTTGTTTGTATTTTGTATAATACTTTGTGTTGAAGTTGAAACTTATACTTTTTTTTTCGGAGTATTGGTTTCAAAAGCATGAATGGTAATTTTTATTTGCGTAGTTTAAATTTTTTTTAATTAAAATTTTTACTAACTTAATGTATTTATTTATTATTTTAAGATTTAAATTTTATTTTAAAATTTATTAACTTTAAATCTTAATATTTAATTAATACATTATAATATTAAAATATGCTAAACTTAATTGAAAAAAAAAATAAATTTTCTAATTTTTTTTTTTACATACTTACATTTAATTTTAAATGTAATATTTTTTACAAAAAATTTTATTTTTTATTTATTACATAAACTTAAATACAGATAAACAGAAACTTAATAAAAAAATAAAAAAATAAAAAAATAAAAAAATTTTTTATAATCTGCCAAGTGCCAAGCACGGGCCGTGCCCGTGCTTGGCTGTTGGCTCCCGGGACCCGGACCCCGGTTGAGCCGGTCCAGGAGACCAGGTCCAAGCCAAGTGTGCCCGAGCGGGCCGGGCACAGCACGGCACGGCCTTGCCGTGCCCACGGGCCGTGCCGTGCCCGACTTTAAAAAACCGTGCCGTGCCGGGCACGGCACTGTACAGTGACCGTGCCTTGCCCGGCACGGCACGGTAGCACGGCGGGGCACGTGAAAAACGGGCCGTGCCGTGCTGGGCCGGCTCGTTTGACACCTCTAAGCTTGATAACTTATTCTTATTTGATAAATTTATTTATCATTTATCTTTAACTAATTGAATCAAATAGTCATTGTGTTCAAATACATTATCGATATATGTACTTGGAGTCTTGTTAAAATAATAATACTTATTATAATATTTAAATAAATTATCTAATTGTTCATAAATTTTATTTTTTTGTTTTTATGATTGGTTTATGCAGGTAAATATATATTTTATAATCTCACTAATTTCACCTTAATTTGAGGATTCATATAAGTAGCTAAATAATAAATAGACAAAATAGAGAATTATTAATTTTCATTATGTTTGAAATTTTTAAAATTTTTTCATGGCATTAAAAATTTTTTAAGTTTATTGACTTGCATATTATTAGACTTATATAGTCTGCAAAGTGTCTTAAAATATTTTAGTACAGTTCTTTTATAGTCTAATACATGAGAAATAATTTTTATTTTTTTTTTGTTCTATTAGGTTAATTATGTATCACATAGACCTAATATGATTTATCATGTTAAATTTTACATAATAATTAATCTTTATTGATTTTCACAAATGTATTAATTGTATCACTATTATTTGAAATTATTTTGAATGTTATACTAAAAATTTTATTTTGAATTTTATATTCCTAAAAATTCTCGACAGACTTAAAAATTATTGGGTCATCATATGGATGAAAGATATTATAAGATTTTAATTTTTTTTATTTAGTTTTCACTTAGATTTAATAAAATGGGCAGTTACACATTTCAATGCATTGATATTGTGACTAATCTAAATGACTTTGAGACTATTCATAGTTGTATTCTAAGTTGATTAATTGTTAATTTTTTTTCTAATTTATAATTTTTTATTATGTTTTTTTATTGGTTGACTTAAAGATCTGATAATAGGTGAATAGTCCATAAGATGAAATAGTATAGGATCCTCCAAAATTCTAATCAAAAGTCTCATGCTCCATGCTAGTGATGAATTTTGCTATGTTTTTCTTTACATACTCATAATGATAAATGAAGTTGATCTAATTTCAAAGATTCATTATTAAGTTGAATTTTTTAGTGATCCAATATAATATATTTATTGGTGTATTGACTGACATGTCTTTTAAAGTATTTAGTATCATCAATACTTTTATAAGTATATATTTTTTATAATATTTATATATTATGTTAAATTTTCATTGATATTTCAAAAAATATTAATTTTTAATTATGTTAAAATATGTGCATACTAATGATTTTGATATATTGTTAGGTTTTTTAGAGCAGGGGTTGAGACCCTATGATATAACTAAGTCTCGGGTCTTTCAGTTTGTTGTTTGTATCTAATGTCAAAGTTTATTTTATTTTTATAATATTCACTATTTTTTATTTTTTTTAATCTAATTCAAAATTTTAAAAATTTTTAAGGAGTAAGATAATATTTTTATAAATTATAATTTTACTTTTACATCACAAAATCATAAACAATAATTTTTGTGTTGACACTTCCACAAAATTAGATTATAAAAAAAAATAAAAAATATTTGATTGATACAACTTGAACTCACATATTTAGTGAGAGTGTTTTGAAACTTTTCTAGAGAGATACAATAATAGATGCAAACTACCTTATCAACATGATATATTATTATGCCTTTTCTTAGTATATGCTCTTTTAAATCTTGAATTAAAAAAAAATTATTTAGTCTTTCTCAGAGTACTTGATTTGTTCATGATCTCTCTCAGAATAAAATAATATGACATAAATATTTGTCATGCATCTTTTTTGTTTATTAAAATACATTAAAAGAATTTAAGTATTTTAGCAACCTTAAGAATAATAGGAGTTCAATATATATATATATATATATATATATATATATATATATATATATATGAACATGTTAATTTTCTTTACTTTACATTACATTTAGACCTATTACAAAAGAGATTTATCCATTAATTATATTAAAACTTATTTGTTTATGATATAATAACACTCCAATTAAGTCATTATTTAATATATATCAACGAGTATAATTTATGTTGATTCTAGAGAGTGATTTTCCCAGAGAGCAAAATCTATTTTGCTTGTGTGTCATTTTAGTTTTTACATCTTAAATGAGATTATTTAATTTATCTCTTAGGAGTATTTATTTATTCATGATCTCTTACAGAATGAGATAATAGGACATAGATACTTGTCAATTGTCATGAGCTTTTTTTGATTACTCAAATGTACAAAAAGAATACAAGTTTTTTTAAATAGAATTTGATATGATTTTAATTAGAAATGAAGTTATTTTTTTTAGTAAAACTCATTTTTTAGCTAGTGTAAGAATAATAGGACTCCAAAATATTAATTTTGACATGTTATTTTTTTTTTAAACTTTTATGTTGTCTCATTTGGATCTCCAACTATAAAAAAATTAATTTATCAGTTATATCTATATTTATTTGTCTTTAATATTATAACACTTTTATGGAATCATTAGATATTTTAACGAATATAAATCATATTAATTCTAGAAAGAGTAAGATTTTTCCTGATAGAGAAATCTCCATTGAGTTCAATTGACATAGCAGTCAATGAGTCTATTCTAGTTTAAACTCATAATGAACTAGAGACAATATGACTCGAGTCTTGACCAACTTGAATTTAAAAGTTTATAGCAGGAGAATAAGACATACACAATGAATATTAAATGATTAATTAAAATGAAATAAAAAAATTCACTACTTACCATTTTAGTAAATTACATTGTTAAAATTTAAGCCACTAAAATACATAAAACATCAATTGAAAATTTGCATGAATAAATATATACCACCTATTAGATAGACTCTTATATAATGGGCTAGTTGGATTGGCATAGCCTACAAAGTGGGTGCTCCTATCTATAATACAATAAAGTAATATAAACAAAAAATAAAAATATAAGCAATAAACTATAATATTTTTTCTTGAGCTGATATGTAAAGTATAGGTGTCAAATGGGTCGGGTCCGATCAGAAGCCTGGTCTATTTCAGGCGTGCCTGGCTCGGCATGGCATGCTACAATTTCGTGCCTGGGCACGTGTCGGGCATACCTTCGGCACGAATCATGTTGTGCCGTGCCATTCCGAGGGTTTTCGGCCTGCGTGCCTACCACGCAGGCATGGGTGCCTGACATGTTGGTACGACATAAGTGATCATACATCGAGCAACGTCTGATGGGGGGACGACATGGTAATGCCTGATGGGCGATGACTCGGTATGCTGATGGGCGGCGGTGGCGTGACGCTGAAATCGTAATCTTTCAAAAAATTGACCGACAAACCTGACCGGCCTGAACCTGGGTGGATTTTGGGCCACGGGCTAGTGCTGGGCCTGCCCTCCAAAAATCATGCCGTGCTTGGCACGACATGCCAGTCTGGTTGGGCCCGAAAAAAAGGGTTGACCCAGCTCGTTTGACACCTCTAACGTAAAGATTTATGAAAGTTAAGTTGAAATTTCTTTCAAACATTTGTGAAAATGTTTACTAATTACTCTTTCATACGAATAGAAGTTATAAGAATAATTATATTCTGAATCTTCTTTTTTATAAAGAATTAATTTATATTTGTGTTTTGCCTATCTGTGAAATATCAGATTGAAGGCTATATATATATATATATTAATGCATAACTGTTATGATAAAGAGTAGAATGACAAAAGAATGAATATGCAATCTTCTCAATTGTATGTTAAATCCAAAATATCTCGCACATGATTATCATAATTATTTTGAATTTAATCTTCATATTGAATCTCAAAACAAGCATGTATCTCTTATTTTTTCTTGAATTAAGCTTTATTTTCAACAAAAGTATAAAAATCTGCACAATTTTTTGGTACAAGCTAATGCTCAATTAGAATCTAAATGCAATGCATAGCCATTCTCTCGAATAGGTGGGGATGGGGCTTCAGGATTACTGGTTTGTGGGGGTAGGCCATTGGGATTACTAAGGTGCCCGCATCAAACACTCCTAAGCGTGCCTTTCACAAATGGGCATGTCTCTTCCAATGCGAGGTGTTTTCTGGAGTTAAGAGTAGACTTATAATGACAATGAGTTTGACACGACTTGCTACTTTAGGTTTGCTAGGTCATATGATAGGTTGAGCTGTGCCAAGTGTATCAGCCCAATGAGAACTTCTAGGTTGGGGCTTTGATGGACCATGTCTTGCGATAGGCTGCAATGATCATTTTGACTGTTGCCCTGAAGGGGTATTATTTTTGAATGGTCTTTGCCCATTGAATTTTTTCTATGGACATGAAGCCTTGTAAAATTATATTGTTTTTACGGGAAAAACATTGTTGGACAATAGCCAAGTTGGTATGAAGCTGCCAAAGCCAAGTATTTTTCATTTTCCTTTCTTATATTGGTTTGGGCTGAATAAACATTGTGGTTTTGGTAAAAATATTTGGTTTGTGATGGGCTAAATGGTTTCACCTTAATTTTTAAATTACATATTAGTTATATATTCACAAACTGTGAAGATAAATTACCATCTCAAATTAATAATTTTAACTCTCTTATTCTATATATATTATTTGATTCTATTAAAATTTCTCGTTGTCATCTTATTAATTATATTCATCGCTTTGTAAATATATTTTATTGGCCATTTTTTTATGTCATCAACAAGGTGAAGAACATAAACTAGAGATTTGTATGCTCTCAAATAATAAATTATGATATTTAGGAATGATGAATCAAACATAATGTTCATTCTTATTTTCTTCTTTTGTTCTACAATTCTTTGATTAGTTAGAATATGTAAGTATTTTTCTCAAGTTATTTATTTGCTTGTATATCCTAAACAATACGTGGAAGGAAATTGTGTCATATCTTTGCTGACAGAAGCAACTCTCTCTAACTACTAGACAATCTTTACTTATTGAATAACTTGAAGCAATTGTGTTTGTAGCCCATAAGTGTGTATAAAATCAAGCCATATTTTCTCTAAACTCTAATTGAAATTAGAAAACATAATAAATAAAAAGTACAAAGATGTGCCCTTATATAGTGGGCAAAGTAGATTAGGATAACCCACATAATGGGTATTTTCATGCATAATGAAACACAAACAAAAAAGATAAAAAACAATATAACTAGAAGCTGAAACTGTAATAATCCTCTCAAGATTATGTCTAAAAATTCAGAATATTATGCTTTGAGAAAAGAAATGTAAAATAAGTTGTATTTAATATTGTTGTGAAAATATTTGTTGATTGATATGTTTTAGGAATATAGTCTATAGTAATAGTCTGATCTTTAATTTGTTCTCTAAGAAATATATAATTTTCTTTATATAATTAGTTTGTTCGTAAAATATTGAATTTAAATTATATGTCTCACTAGAGGTGGCTAATGAGTTGTGCTGGTTTAATACAACAATTTTTTTATGCCCACGTAGGCCATCATGTAAGTCCATGCTGATCCATCTTTAAAAAAGGGCAGGTTGGCATAGATCATTGGCCTGCAAGTTGCTCGGGCCATGCCCATTCGGCATAGTGCGTGCTCGACTAGTTTGTGTTTTGGTTCAGGTTAGCTTGGTTTGATCATCCCATTCCAAATTTGGTCTGATATGCTAGGCCATGGCAGTTCGTTCCTCATGTTTTGCTGTATGCAGGTGAGTCATTTTGGCCTGCCAATGCTAAGCCATATTGTGGAAGGCTCATGCTTGTTTTAGGCATGGTTTTGGCTGTGCTGGGTCATGCCAGAGCTTTCTTTTGTTGGTAGTGCTTGATCACCTATCTTGTTTGTCATTTCCGTCTCATTATGTGACTATCATAATGAAAAGTAGTGTAGGGGGTGAATACTTGATTGATCTCCTTTAGTAGATATCAGATTTAAAGTATCTCATTAGTGTTCGTTACCAATCCATTAAATATTATTTTTGTATTGAATTTTAAAATACTAATTTATTTATTATTTTTCTTGAAGATGAGATTATTTCAAAGGAAAGAATAAAAATCTATAATAAATTTTTTCTCAGGGTAAATTGATACTCAACTTGAATTTAATTATAATGCTAATTATAAGTATCCATGATTTTTGAAAGAGATCGTTGCGTTGCTCAGTAGTCTTTTCCACAATTCAGCATGTGAAGAGATCCATTTATTTGGTTTTATTTAATATTTTTAAATGATTTTTTTCAAGTATTACAAATAACTAGAAAAGCATTATTAGACAATAAATTAGTTCTTAGGTCTATTGGTGTATCTACTAGAGTACAATGTAAGCAACTAACTTTTGTAAGAATATTAATTATATACCTTATCTATAACATCACAATCTCTCTCTTAGCATATATCATCTTAATTACATCAAAATATTTAAATTTCACAATTTTGTTATTGTGATTTAGAGGTGTCAAACGGGCCGGTCCGGCTCATTTTTTTAGGGCACGATCGTGCTTCCGTGCCGGGCCGAGCACGGTTTAAAAAAACCGGGCCTGGCACGACCCGCAGGCACTGCGGGCAGTGCCGTGCCTTGCCTGACCTGCTCGGGCTTGCCTGTCCGAGCGGGTTGGGATACGGGGACCACGGGTCGGGTTGAATCAGACCCGACCCGCGGTCTTTTTTTTGCGGGAGGGGCATTGTGGGGTCGGGCTCACCGGACACTCGGCACGGGATAAACCCGTGCCGGAGTGCCGTGCCGCGGGCCGAACGGTGCCGGGACAGGCACGGCACGGCACGGCTCGTGCCAGGCACGACATGGCACGGCTCGTGGCAGGCACGGCACGGCTCGTGCCAGGCACGGCACGACACGGCTCGTGCCAGGCACGGCACGACACGGCTCGTGCCAGGCACGGCACGACACGGCTCGTGCCAAACCCGGGAATGGCACGGGCCCGGGCCGGCCCGGCCCGGTTGACACATCTATTGTGATTTGTGATTGAGTACTCCTTGAGTTAGATCCAAAATACTATAAATTAAGTTATTTGTAAAAATATATGTTGGTTGATGTATTGATGAAATATAAGGCACAATAATAGTTTAATTTTGAATATTTTCTTTGATAAACAAATAATTAATTTTTATTTATTTTGCTCTCTCATAAAATATTAAAATGAAAGTTTTATGTCTTGATGCTTGACTATCATAATAAAAAGTAGTCGTGGATAAAAAAAGATCCGATCTCCTTAAATAAATTGAAAATTCAAAAAATCTTGTAGATGACTGTAAATCTGTAATTATCATCTAGAAATTTGTCTCTGTATTGAATTTTAAAATAATTATTTTTTTCTTATTTATTTAGAAAATAAAATTATTTTCAAGAAAAGTACAAAATCTTGTAGTAGATTTTCTTTTGATATAAGTTTATGCTTAACTTGAATTTGAATATGCACATGCTTGTGATTGACAAATAAAATTCTAAGCCCATGTGATTTTTTCACATATCATAGTATTTAAAAAGCTGTCTAAATAAACATGCCGTATAGAATTTAGGAAATGATTAAGTATACTGATTGCATAAGTTATATATAGTTTAATAATAATTAAATAATTAATTTTTTTCATTATTCCCATGTAACTAGTAGAATCAATTGTAGGACTCATATTGAACAAAAAATTAGTTTGTGGGAAAATTTGAGTATATGTTGGAGCACATCCTAAAAGGCTAACTTGAATTATATTATCAAATCCTCCTTTGTTATAACAGAATTTAATTCTTGAAGTAGACTATCTTTATCCCTATAAAGTATGTGTCTTCTAAGGTCATTTAGTTAGAATGGTAATTGATTTTTTTTAAAGTTGAATAATAATTAATTTATCATTTCTCATAATAAACATATATTTCACATACACAATAAGTAATATCAGCTTGTCATCTTACCTTCTCCAAACCGTTTCCCCTCGAGCATGAGACTGATTTTTCTTCAGTCCCAACCTAGAGCTGGACCCATCAGTCCCGTCTCTCCAGCCTGAGGCCCGACTGTAGCCTGTAGGTTCCAAATGCTGAAGCTTCTAGAATCAATGACCATTTGGGTAGGTTCGACGATCGAACCGATTCAATGATCCAAAAAAAAATTTATTATTTTTAAATTTAGGTCGTTGGATCTAGCTTCCAATGACTAGGAGGTAGAATCCAACTACCACATGGATTCAGCCCCTTAAAACTCAAAAAAATTCAAAAAATATAAAAAAATAATTAAAAAAAATAAAACTTTTTCTAAATCTATATAATACTTCGCTCATTCATAATTTATAATTTTTCTATTTATCTCTCTCTCTCTCTTTCTCTCATTTTGTTTTAATTTTTGGGACTTGAGTGTGGAGTGCGACTTGTGGATTGCAGTGCTGTGCTAACATCAAAAGGCAAATGTGATATATTATTTTTTTTTATTTTATTTTGTTAAGTTGTTTTAAATTTTAGTTAACTTTGAAGTTTAAACTTTAAGAGTTTAGTTTTAGTTTAATTAATATTAATTAATATTAATTAATATATTATTTTAAAAACATTAATTACAATATAATTAAAAAATAAATAAAAAATTAAAATGACAAATAGTAATTTTAATTACGATAACAAAATTAATTTAAACTTAAATATAAAAAATTATAATATAGATAATAAAAATTCCACGGAAATGTTCGAGATTGCCAAAACTTTGGTTTATCCGGTCGTCTCGATCCAAATATCTAAAAAATAAAAAAACTAGAAGAACATCAATAGTTTGAACTCATTTAAAAATAATATAACATAAAAATATTAGGGATACCGAAGAAGAATCAACACAATATAAATAATATAAAAAAAATATTAATTTATAAGAGTTCATGTGAGACTGGACATCTCAAGAGGCATACTGAACAATGTACCAAAAAATATGATGTATTAGATCATAGACAAATCAAACTCAGCGGTGAATTTTTTGAGATTGGATTTAATTTAATCTTAATGTTAACCTCATTCATATGTCACAACGAGTTAGTGAGTGAAGGCATGACTATAAGTGTCAAATGACATGCTATAGTAACCATGCATGACATGACATGATTCACTGGAGTGCATGCCCAGCATTGTCCGCTACCCAAAATCAGCTTGGGTTTGGGCTAGTTCGGGTTGGGTTGGCTCTTTTCTAGATAAAGATAATTCTTAACCTAGAACAAAATTAGGGATGGCATGACCATGCCATTGTTGCCCATCAGGCATGCCGAGCTGTTGCCTGTCTGGCGTGCCGAGCTTTCTCCTATCAGGCATGTCGAACTTTTGCTTGTCGTGCAATACCACGTTGTCCCCCATCGAGCATTGTTGTGTTGGTCATCGTGCATTGCTCATCGTGTTGTTGCTCGTGCTGTGCCCATGTGCTAGACACATGGGTCGTGTCTGGCATCTCACACAGGCCAAAGACCCTCGGCATGGCATTGTGCGAATTGTGTCGAGGGTCTGCTGAGCAAGGGCCTGGGAATGGTCTTGGACCGTGCTGTGTATTTCAGGCATGCCTTAACTGTGCGTGGCTTCAAGCCGGGACAAAGCCACCTGCCCCATTTGCCAATTTTAGGCATGATCAAACTGATCACCATGATGAGTCTTCCTATTAGGTTTTCGGAGGATCTAAGTATAGTCAGTATCATGTATGCTTATTTAAGCCTGCATATCATTGGATTCCTAGGTCCACATCTTGAAACGACATATTAAAATACTATAATTTTAAAAAAGAAATAATAATTAATAAATTTAGACATTATAGTGGAGTGACATCCGTGACATCTGATATCTAGACTAGTCACGACGATCATTTTATGCATGTCTTACCGCCAATTATGTACATTCTAAATGAATATTAAATAAAAAAATATTAGGATTCTCAAATGTTTTTCAATCTCATGATTGTCCAACCATTTATGAGTGCTTAATGAGAATCTCTAGAGAATATAATATTCAAAATAAAATATATAGTATCACATTTACTAATGCATCTAATAATAAAGTAATCATTAACATGTTTGTTAGTAACCATTAACAATAAAATATATAGTATCATATTTATGAGACAAATAGGATGAGTCATTAGGAGAGATTTTTCACGTCAGATATATGTGTTATGTTATTAACCTTATAGTATAAGTGGGGATGAAAGTTGTATCATTTGCTATAGAAAATATACATAACTCATTAAAATTTATTCGTATGTCTCGCAGATAACAAGAGTTTGGTACTATCCTATTTGTCTGTAGGTCTAAAGAAGAAGAAATTATAATCGGATGCGAGATATTGTTGGAATTACATATTTATATTAGAGTCACGTGTTGGATATAAACACGCGATATTCGACTATGTCAATAATAAAAGTGACGAACTTATTATTGATGCCACTGATTGAACTATATGAATTTTATTTATAAAATTCTTGAAGATTTTTTATGGTACGATGAATATGTATTTGTCAGTTTATACTTCAATGACTTGTATTGTACTAAAGTGCATATGCAATATTAGTAGTATATTTTGAAAGTTTAGAGATGACACGATACTTAGTGATCTGGTTGTAGAGATGGAAACCACGTATTTAAAGTACTAGTTCATCATTTTATCTCTTTATTGTCTAACTATTTGCATGGATCCTAGGGTTAAGGTGAAAGAGATAGAAAATATTTTGATATACATATTATTGTGCATGAACTAGAAAGACCAACCTAAAGGGTTTATTTACAAGAAGTTGACTGAGTTCTTTACATACTATGATACTAAATATAATCGTTGTAGTAGTGAAGTTCCGAGTATGGACATGGATATCATATCGAAGATGATCACTTTTTTATTTAATTAGTAAGAGAGAAACGACGGGGTGGACCATCGAATAGAAATGAGCTGTCTCAGTACTTAAATACCGATTACTGCTCAATTCTATTACATTTCGATAATAAGAATCTTGATATTTTACAGTGGTGAAAATTATATGAGTCTATCTATCCCGTGTTATTTATGATAACACGAGATTTATTGACAATTCCAGTGTCGAGTGTAGTATCAGAATCTAATTTTTTTATTGTAGTGAATGTGATTTCAGATATGAAATTCAGATTACAGCCAGATATTGTTTGAAGTATTTTAATGCATAAAAAGATTGAGAGGATTCGAATTTGAATATCTAGGATGTGTATGGACTACAACAAAAACGGATAAGTTGGTTATTGATAATGATTTATGAGACATTGATATTAATGACGATTGATAACTGATATGAGATTAAGGTATTGATGATTGAGCTGAGTGTCTAAGTTTACTTTATTGCATACCGATTACTGTTATTGATACATTGATATTGATATTATCATTGATAAAATGTTGATATTTATTATTTTTATTTATCATTTTTGTATTGTATTTGTTTATTTTTTTATTATTTTATTATTTTATTTTCATATTTGATTCAGACACTTATATTTTTATGATTGAAATTAGATTTAATTTATGTTTTATTAATGTAAATACTGATATTGTTATTGATTTAGGTATTTGTTATGTTTTAGATTTTAATCGTTTATGTTTTATTAATTTAATTAATTAAAAATTAATTAATTATTTAATTAATTATTTTAATTTAAGTATTAAATATTAAATTTTTTAATAATTTTGAATTTGGGATTACCATTTTTTTAAATGGCCTGAAATCGACCCAAACTTAGCCCAAACCTGGCTTGAACGTGCAAGATCCGACAACTTTAGGTATGACACAGCCCAAAAAAGTTAAAAGCTGGGCCGACGGACCATGCCTGGCACTGCCCGGTATGTTTGACACATTTATGTTTGATAAGACATTATTTTTAGCATGTGTCATGTTGTGCCGGTATGACTTTTAAAATGAGTAGCTCAACATGGCTTGTAAGCATCACCTTTTTCCTGGTGGTACTGGGTCATGCAGTGTCTTGGCAAGATGTGTCAAGCTTGGTCAATTTAGCCTAGTTCATTTCATGCTAGCTCAATTCCAATCCAAGCTATCCTATTTGGCTAGTTGGGCCAAAATTAGCCCATATGGGTCATCATGTCGGATCGTGCCATGGCCATGCCGTGCCTCTCATGCCAGGAAATTTAGTCCGACATTGCTCAAGCTATGTTGTGGGTCGACAGGAGCTTGGCCCATGCACGAATTTGAACCGGGTTATGCTGTGCTAGGCACGATTGAATCATGTAATGCCTTGTGCCATGCCTAGACAGCTCAGCCTAGTTGATACTTCTTGTTTTGTGTTTTTTTTGGATGAGGTAATGCTTTTAAACAAAGAATATTAGTATCCTAGTATAATGAAAAGAAGTAAAGGAACTCAAATAAATGAGAATGTGAGTATGTTAATGTTAGTGAAATGATATGTTGGATATGCATCTGTTTTTTTTTTCGCAAAGCGATTAGAAGATCAACATCAAAAGAGTTAGTTTTAAGATCCTTTGACTTCATGGGAGGATCTTCTTTATTTCGAATAAGTTGTGTATGTTCTTTTATCTTATCATTGACTCTAAATAGTGAATTAATAACATTGAAATAACTAATGGGATATGTTATCGTAAAAGTAAAAATATTTAAGTTATCATGCTTAATCTTAAAGGAGCTTTTTCTTCGATATTTTTTTGATCTTATAAATAAGTATAAATAAAATAGAAAATAAAATTAGTACTGTGTTACATTGAAATGTAACTTAGAAGAAATGTTAAGCAACATCCAAAAATAAAAACACATGTGAAATTAATAAGAAATGAAATGAAATATTATCATAATTAATAAATTTGGATGGTCTATTATTAAATATTATAATATTTGATGAATATAAAAAAATAGTTATCAATAATTTGATTATTGGCTTTTGAATTAATAATTCATGAGTTAGAGGTGGAAAAATAAGTCACATGATTAGTAATAACTAATGATCGACAAGTTTTTATTGCTGTCTTACTGATGAGTGACTTTTGCATATTCCTTTTCGCTAAAGCTGTAAGGATCATGAAGTGAGAACTCTATGAGAATTTCTAGATGTCACTTGTAGTTGACATGTCCTATTTAATTATTTGTAATGCTCTTGGTTTTCTTTTAGGAAATAACTTTAAATTATTTTCTTTAGTGTAATTCATACTTTTGAAATAACTACATTGAATTGAGGCTCTATAGTCTATATCTTTACTATGATTGATATTATTTTGATTGATGATGCATGCATGATGTGGTTTCTCTTCAATGACTCTCAATATGCATCTTATATGCTAAATTGATTAGTATTATAACAAAGGTGTGATGAGAAATTTTTTATCACCAAGAATTTGATTGTGAAATCATTTGAAATTATCTAATGATAAGTACAAAAATATCATTTCAGAAAATTATTTAATCTATATCATTCTCTCAGACACATTGATCTTTACTGGCATAATTCCTAAGAACCATATAACAAATTGGATAAAATGAGTATTGTAAATAATAACTAGCTTAGGTAATATAGTCTCATTTAGTTTTAAATTAATAAGCTATAAAATTGTGTCATATTTGTGTTATCTAATATGAATATAATGATACTTCTAACACTTGTAACATATTGTATGAAGTACAAGATTAGAAAATTGACCTCAATTTTAACTTAATGGTCTATCACATAATAATTAGAAATTGAGAATTAATATATTGTCACTTTTCTTATTGTCTCATCGTTAGGTTGTTCATTTGTAGTGTAATTCATTAATACTTGATCAAAGATACATGTTTGAACTCATGGGGCACTTTGTGAATAATTCATGTTTAAGTTTTCATTAGAGTAATTATCAAGGTTTTATTTTCTTCATATAAAGATGTAACACACCATAGAGCACTCATTCCACTATCATCTCACCAACTGTACACCAACACTGCACTCATTGTGGACCAACCTGCACCACTGAGCACCAACATTGCACCAGTCCATCAACACTCCTAACTGTGCATCAAACTTTGCCAGTGCACAATTAGGTTTCACATCCACTGCACACTTATGTCACTCACACAATATATACCATCACTACACACATGCTGCATTGTGCATGTTGACGCAATGAAAGTCAATGTGCGTTGCACGAGATGGATGTGAATTGATGTTGCACATCTGTTCTCCTACTGTTTGCATCTATAGTGCACGCATGTGTGCTGTTACATGTGTGCACGAGTGCATTGTATTCTTACAATGCATACCTCATTTTTATATCTAGGAAATCTTATTTTCTCCATCAAAGATATGATGCTGATATCATGTAAAAATATAAGCTATAAAAGAACAATGCTCACTATAAAAACTCTACATAAAATGATGTACAAGAGAAACCATTATATAATGGGTTAATCAGATTGAGACATTCCACCTGTTTAATGTCTCAACTATAATGTAACAAAAGAAAAAATAAAAGAAAAAACAGGTTGTAAATCATAATATATGTTTGAATTAATTATTTTATGTTCATTTTATTGGCATCATAATTAATTTTTATATTTAAATCAATTAATTTGTAAACAACAATAAATGAATATTAAATATGCTAATATTTAACATATGCTTAAATTTAACAATTATTTGTTAGTTTTTAAAATCTTAGGCTAAAATGTGTCTCTAGTCACCTCAAATGCCACCATGACTTGTTCATAGTTATTTCTGATGTCTTTTAAAAACAATGGCATATAATTGTAATTGGAAAACACCCTTAAAAATTAAATCTATTATTAAAAAGTGTAATAATTGTAATTAAAAAAAAATTGAATAGGAGAAGAATAAGAGATATACAGTGAGATCTTTTTCTCTTCTTTACAAGGATAATGATTCGTTATTTATAAGCATGTGGTTCATGATTTTAAATTGAAACAAAACAATATTAAAGTAGTTTATTTTTTTTAATGGAAAGTTGTGTCCTTTTGACTAATGTATGTCTTTTAGCTAATGTATGTTGGTTATTCATTTTAAGACTATCAAGTAAAATTATTAGGATCAGCTCATTAAAAAATATTATCAGTAAAATTCATTGGGATAAAACTTGAATTAAAAAAAAAAGAGTACAATTCATTAATACTATGTCATGAGTAATCTCTCCCTCGCATTAATATTCTTGAGTTGATGCATTTCAATTTTATATATTAATTTTTTTAATGATAATGTTGACAAAAACTTTGTAAATAAATCTAATAGATTATTGCTTAAGTAAATTTGTTGGACGTTGAATTCACCTTTTTTTGAAACTTATGTGTATAGAAATATTTTGGTAAGATGTGTTTCGTTCTATCTCACTCAATATAATTTTTTTTAATTATGATATGTACGCTGTATTATTTTTGAATAAATATGGTTCAATTATTTTTGATAGAGAAGAGATCACAATATTTTTGAATATGATGGATCATAGATCTTAATCATATGCATTAACGACTTGTTTTGTGAATTAAAACAATTTTTAAATAATTTGATGATGTGATTACTATTATTTGTTTGTTAGATCTCCATCAATTGACAATTTCACTATAACTAAAAAGATGCCCAATTTGCTATTTGGCTTTATGGGATTAGATAGATAGTGTGCATTTGTATATTTGAGTATTTGTTGATTTAATTCTTTTGGATAAAATAAGCTAATATTAATGGTTACATAGAAATAATGTACCATGTGTTTTATTCAATTCAAATGTCTTTTAGTTGGAATTGAATTGTTTCTATTTATTAAATAATCACAAAAAATAATATCTAGATGAGTTCAATTTATAAGATATATAAGTGTACCAATTGTGTTATGTTATTTCAGGATTAAGTAATTATTTATTTTTTCATAATGTCAAAATGAGTTTATTTTTACATCAAATGATCAGAAAAATATAAGATTACATTAATGGTTATGTTTTGTCCATATTAAATTAATTGAGGATTTTTTTAATATAAGTTGATTGATGAGCCAATATTCTATTTGAAAAATATTTGTTTTGTAGGTCGAAATAAAAATTTGTTTTTTTATGATTTTTTATTTTGCATTCTTTTTTCTACTCTTATTTTTTTGCGCCCTTCATGAGTTTTGACAAAATTTTAATTATCAACATGCATAGTAATAATAATAAATTCAATTTCTAATTCATTAATATAAATACATGCATATCAAGAGTTATTTACATATTCTTCACTTAGTAAATATTTATTAAAACTTTTATATCACATGCTTCCAAATTATCTTCGTCCAGATAAGGATCGTTGTAACTTGATTGGGTAAATGATATGAGATTTTGTATTAATCATATATCCAAAATTTCAGAGACTGCTTAACTTATTAGAAAATAGAATATAATTGTGTTCATGACAAGAGAATATATTTCCTTATAATTTATATTAGGTCTTTTTGAAATATATTGCGTTATTAATAATGCTTTATATATTTTGATATTATTAATTTTTAATTGTGCTTTTGTATAAATACTTATAATTTTTCATGTTGATCAATTTCTTCTTGATGCCTATATTCTTTCATAAACAATGGTTCAAAACCCTTGTGTTTATTTATGTTATTTTGCGCAACATTTTAGGTATTTGATTCTCATTGGAAATTGACTCATATGAAGTCTTAATGGTTTTTTATTATTTCAATATTTTCTTTAATTTTATTATTTGCATACTTTACTCCTTTTATTATATGAGAATTTTTTTTTTTGAATTGATTGGTCTATAATATTTTAGTTGTCCTTGAATATTATTAGTGGTGATAAGTTGTTTTTAAGGAACAATAATTCTAACATGAGTTTTTATAATAGATTTATATGACTTAGTCACTCTTTTTAGGTCAGTAAATATGTTTAAGAGTTAATTTGCTAAGTTTTATAAATGAATAATCTTATGAACTTCTTGTTTACATTGTTTTATGCTAGGATCATAATGGAACAATAATAATTCATTCTAGCAATATTTTTTGTCAGGTTTTTAGTTCTTCGCTCTAATCTTGGGAAAATCATTTTATCAAAATAACAATGATCATATCGTGTCGTAAATAAATCTCTTGTAGTTGATTTAAAATATTTAATTGTAGATGGAGATTTATACCAAATATATATTTAACTATATAACATAAAGTGTATATTAAAAATTCTTAGATTGAAAATATTTAATTTATGATCATAAATCAACTGTAATGTTGATAATTCATGATAATTTCTTAGCCTGATATTAATAAGTATTGTTGCATGTAAAATAACTTCTCTTCATATAACTATAAGACATTTTGTCCTAATAATTAATGTTTTAGCAATTAATTTAATTTGTTTATGAATGATTTTGCAAGATTATTTTGATCATGAACATGTGTTATTGGATGTTTAATAGTTATAATGATACAATATTCATTGAATGCTCGAGAAGTGAACTCACTAGCATTATCAAGTCATAATTTTTAATAATTATTTAGAAAGTGAGCTTGTAGGAGAATTATTTGTTAACTGATAATAAGTATACATATGATCATCTAATTGAAGTATCAATTAACGTCATAAAATATCTAAATTGTTTTACTTAGTAGTTGTATAAGTCTATAAACATCACTACGTATGCTTTCCAAAAGTCCAAAGGATTCACTCCTAATTAGAGGTGTCAAATGGGCTGTGCCGTGTCGTGCATGACACGGTTAAAATCTTGTGCTGTGCCAGGCATGATATGGTAGTGCGGTCCATCGACCCAACACGACATTGCCATGCCCAAACGTGCTGAACGGCAAAGATGCATGGGTCCTGCATCTTTGTCATTACCCGATGGTGGATGTTGACACTGCCTCGAGTGCAATGCCTTGATGGCGATGAGTGGCCAGCTCACGGGCTGGCTAATTACAATCGGCCACGTGGCTGATTATTTTTTTTTAAATAGATCATGTTTTGATAAGTTGGTTGAATTTTTTTTTTTAAAATCGATTCTTTGGATGACTTTTCGACAGTTGGTCACCCTAGTTAGTTTACTGTGCCATTGGACCAGACACATGGGTAGTGCTGGCCTAGCATGAGGCACAGCTCTTGCCAGCCTAGACTGAGGCACAATTTTGGATCATGCCGTGCCGGATCGGGCACTGCTGAACCATGTGGAGCCTCGGGTCGTGCACAAGCCCTCTCGTCTCATTTGCTAGACTCAATCTTAGTCTATGATATAAGAATTAATTTGCTTTGAAAGCAAACGACACATAATAATTTATTGAAATATCTATATGAATTATTTATAATCATTTACATCATAAATAAATTGAGATAACTCAATTGATTAGGCCAAACTATAAATTCATGATGATTAGTGATCTTCTGGTTCACTAAAGTATGTGCCTCAATATTTTTAGTAGAGGAGTAATATAAATTAGAAGAAAATATAAGTAATTTTTCTAGTATGTTTTTCTTGCTTAAAACAATTGTTGTGAATTATTATAAAAAATTATTTGAATTAGTGTTTATTTATCGTCTCAACATGATATTAATTTTTGTGAATATACTTACGACCCAATAAAAATTATTGAGGCTTTTCATAATATGCATTATTAATTACTTACATTATTTTTTTAGGTAATATGATATGAACTCTTTTAGAGTCTTCAATAAACTTTGCACTATCATAAATTATTCTAATTTTTATTGTTTACCTAATAAAGGAAGAGAAATATTAAAAATATCTAAGTATAGTGTGAATTGTTGCATTGTCTATGAGGCAAAATTTTTGTTATCAACATAAGGTATACTCGGTGACAATTCCATCTTCATCATTATTAGAGTCACATGCGTTAAAATAAAATAAAATAAAATAAATGAATAATAAAATATAGAAGATATTGTAATGTAAAAGTCTTAATTCATATAGTATTTAAAATACATAAAATTAAATAAAGCTTATTTTATTATTTAAGAATTTATTTGATAGTATAACTTATATATAGATATTTAAGAGACTTTGTCCCTTAAGAGAAAATAATATTTATCATTCTTAAAAGTTATTTTTATTAATCAAACAAGGATTATTGTATTTTGATTGGATAAAAAAATTAGCAACATCCAAATGAATGATATCATTAAATTATCAATTAATACTATATTCAGCAATAAAATTAGTTTTTATCTCTGTGACATTTCTTTTTTGTGACTCCTTATAAAGATCAACAAAATCTTTTAGTATATTATAAATACGTGACTAATGACACTTCATTTCATTATAGTAATATGATTTTTTATTAAAAATTCATTATTTTATTTAATCACAATAAAATAAGAAATCAATTCAGAATATTTTTTAAAATATCTTTCACATTATTTTCGTTGTAGGAATAGATTTGAGTCATGAAAAATGGAATTTTTTTTTTTAAAATATATATTGATTAGTGATTTTTGGCACATAATTTTAATCGGGAGCTAATTCAAAACATAACTGAATTATATTCATCTGTAATATTATAATCTTCTAGGCATACTTACATTAGTTCATAAGGAATTATGGGAAGAATGATTGTGTTCTGCTGGACACATATTTCTTTTAAGTTATTTCAAAATTCATGAAAGTTTTTTACCTTTAAATATTTAGCTTTTATAATTTCATGAAAATGATGCTAAAGGAAATTCATTATTTCCTCTCTTTCTTAAGAGGATACCTTATTATCATTGTTAATGGTATTACTAAGAGTATTAGTTTTCAAATGAATTTCTCCATCAAGTATTCATTGTAAATATTTTTTACATGTGATGTTCAATTTTATAAATTCAAGTTTTGTCAAATTTAGCGTAATACTATTATTACAAATAGATTAGTATTGGGTTAAATCAAAATACAAAACTGAATTGATCATTAACTAAAGCAATGTTTATATAAGTAAGGTATGTTAATTCAATAAGAACAAAGAAAAGTATATCAAATTTCAATCACAATATGCTTTACTCATTGGTTAGAGCTCTGTGCTAGTAATGTATTATAATTAATTATAATAATTATAATTGAAAAAGATAGAATTGAAGAGAGAATAAGAGATGTAATGAGAATTTTTTTTTTTTACAAGGATGATGAGTCCTTGTTTATAGGCATATAGTTCATGATTTTAAATCAAAATAAAATAATATGAAAGTAACTCATTTTTCTTGATAGAAAGTTGTCAATATTTTATGATTTTTATAATGAAATTGGAATACTGATTGTTTAGTGTGATACAAATATTGACTAAATTTAAATGTTGTCACTATATCTTTTTTCTTAGATAAAAGTTTAATATCTAATAAATTAACTTGAATAATTTAACTAGAGATGCTTAGTTATTATCATTGGATGATTGTCATATGCTCAAATTGATTAAAATTGATTCTATATCATATTTAAACAGTATTGAGAAAGTTGTCCACTAAGTATGATTGTGTAAGATGCATACTTATAAAAATATTGACAAGGTATGATAGGAAATTATTTCTTGAATTATTAGTATTCTTTGTGGCTGTAATGAATAATTCATTCTTTATTATGCGTATGATAAATTATAATCATCATTATCAACTAAATTTTGTCCTTACTACTTGAGATTAGTTATATACATTCTATTTTTTCAATCTAGTTTGTTAAAAATTATAATTATTATTAATTCTTTATTTGTTAAATTCTTATTTATTGATTTTTGTTTAATTTTTTTTTTAAAATTTATGTCTAATTCTTTTTCCCTCTTATACTTGAATAATATCATATTTTTTAACTGGTGCACTAAAAGGTTTATGTTAGATGTGACTAAATGTATTATCTTTTATCTTATGATATATTAGTGTTATTTTAATTTTTTTTTTAATAATTTAATTTTTAATTTTATTACTATGTGCATGATGATTATTTTCTAATTTTGTTTTTCTTCTTTTATTATTGTATAATATATTAGATATTCTACTTTTTTATTTTATTCTAATGCTTTATTAAAATTTTGTTAAATAAATTATCTAGACTTATTACTTGCTCCTTTTTTATGCCTGCTTATATTCTGAAAAACCTCCATGTGATGTATTGACGGACATCCATAACTTGATTTTTTTAATCGTTGTTTGTGCCATAGTTCTTTCAAGCCTACTTAACCACACATTCATCAAATGGCATACACAAATACTTGTAGAATATTAATCTGACTTGGTTTTATGTGCCTCCCCTTCTGGACAGTTATTTATTTTAGAATTGGCAATGCATAACATTCTGTTGCATCAAAGTAACTAACAGAAGCATGCTTTTTGGCCATTCACAACACTCCAATTGTGATACTTTATCAGAATTCTTAGATTTCAATTGACAAATCGGTTTTCACTCCAAAAAATGTTTATATAAATATCCTTTGCAGTGGAAAAGATTTTCTCATTTTATCATCCATTAATTCTTAACTCTTGCTTCACTTTGTATCATCTATTGGGATTATTTCAGTTAGCATAAAATGATAAATAAAACTGGTTATCGGATTTGATTTTGATCTTGGTTGTCATTTGTGATATATTAATGCTTTGTTTCTATTTTCTAAAGTTTGTCTGTTATACATCTTGGTGTACCTGTAGTGGTTTATCACGCCATCACTGTTTTCAGAAGGAATAAGTCAGCATGTTTTGACATTCAGACAAAGGTTTGATGGATTCTTGAATTATTCTGTTGTTTACAGCTATTCTTAAATGATGCTTGAATGATCGAAAAAATCTTTTTTAGTACCTTACTTCTGCAAGAACATAATATCACTTTCATGGTTCATAATGGTGGTTCAATAACATATCCTAGTTATATTGACAAGTATAGATCAACTATGGTTAGACCTTTTCATAGTTAAATGGGCACTATGCCTATCTTTTTTTTTTTTTTTGGATTTTCAGTATGTATTTTTATTTTTTTGTACATTAAAGTGCACATAGAATATAATGTTCAATTGTCCATTGCTATTACCCCAACCACCACTATTGCAATTTAATTTGTGATGGGGTTTTCTATTTAAAAGAATAAATATTTAGGTAATTGATTCATGAGCTTACAATCAATAGTAGTTAGTGGTCAACACCATCTTTTATTTGATTTATATTTTGGGTAATCGATTCATGAACTAACAACCACTTTATTAATATATGTGATATATATATATATTAATTATTTTCTCAAATAAATATTTGTGAATATCTCTTCTTAATAATGAAATTGTAATATGCTTTTTTTAATATTTCTATGAATGGAATCTAGATTTTATTGAAGACTATTTTAGAGGTTGAGAATATTATACTTGTTATATTTTACATTCAAGTAGCTTATGAGATGCTTAGTTATGTTTTTATGAAGTTGAAACTCAAGGAATTTAGCATAAAAGGTATCTATTGTTGATTAAAAGAAATGATAATATGTAAAATATATTAGAACTTATTATTTGATATGTTAGAAGAGTATTAATAAGGACCCATTTAATTTGGATTGTACATATATTCGGGATTCTGTATTACTATTATTCATGATGTTTTTTTTTATTATTTTATTATTTTTATTGATTTTTTTAATTATATTTGAAATTTATTATTTACGGTAAGATAATTTTAATTTAGATTTAAATGAAAAAATGTATTGTTTATTAATTGATTGTTACTTTATTGGGTGAAGATACATAATATGTTGATTACTACTATACACATTTTATCATAGGTCGATGTGTAGATTTTTTTATGAAGGTATTTGAAGGAATGTTTACACCTTTTTCTTTACTTTAAGTTAGTGCATCAAGACTAGAGGAAAGGAAATAAAATTGTGATCATGTCAGCATCTTTGTAAAGATATTTATAGGATGATATATGATCTATTAATGGAAGATTAGATTAGAATTAATATTTTTTATTTTATATGTTAATGAAAGATACGATTGGAAGTTTTTTTTTTGGCTGTTTGACAATTACAATAAAATCAATCTCCATAAGAAATTACTTGATCTAAATAAGCTTATTAGGTACAATAATCATAGCTTGATATATTACATTAATATTTGATCAATACTTAATTGTTTATTATTTATTTATTTTTAAAAATTATAGCCTTTCAAAAAAATATAATAACATACCTTAGATTTATTGTACGGATAAGTTACTCCTCAACTAAAATTTGAATATTTAGTCAATCAAAAATAGTTGTGATTTCTAAAACAAATACGAGAACCTTTAGGCTTTTTCATTTGTTGAAGTGTGTAAAGAATAAAAAAAATACACACACACACACACGATCTAAAAAATAACTTATTATACTCATTACATATGATATTATAAGTCAAATAACTATCAATAATCTTTTTTGTAATTCATTAATGTATAGTAGATTTGATAATAATATATGTATCAACTAAAAGATCAACTTTGTCATTAGGCATGCTAATGATGTGAGTCGAGCTAGAGTTTAGTTGAACTTCACCTTAACGTGAACTCAAAAACTTGAGTTCAAGGTTGACTTGATCTCAAAAACTTATAAGCTAGAAAAATGAAGCTTGAACTTGACTTGAGCTCGGATTCGAGATCGAGCTCAGCTTGAACTCGAACTCGGCTCAAATTTGAACTCGATTTAAACTCAAACTCAAATTGAGCTCGGTTCAATATTGGACCATATCATTTTCAAACCCTACTTAAATCTATAAATCAACAATAATGGTCACTACAACATCATAGAACTTTAGTTTTTAGCATCTACAAAAATTATCATTAAACAAATATACTTAAGCATGTTCTTAGCAGATATATTGTAATAATTCCAATAGTCTATGATAGGTGTTATGTTTTAAAACTATAATTTATCATGAAAATGTTATATAACCTTAACCAAAAATCTCCATTAAATTTAATAACAATTTAACTAAAAAGTCCATCAAAATATTGAGTAATGTCAGTTTGCCAATTCCTTGGGATGTATTGAGATAAACATTTATTTAGGTTAATTTTTATTTTGTTTCTATAATAATATCAAAATCTTAATATTTATACATATTAAAAATTGACAAATAGTTCTCAACTTGTTCTACATCAATCATATTTATATTTTGTACTTTTTCTAAAGCAAGTGAAAATCTATAGGGATCTATTACATGATCCTCGACACTAAAAGTTGCCTCAAAAGCTACACTGATGATTGGAACAATCAAAATATTTGTTGCCAACTTAGATTTTGATGTGCAAAATAGTGGAGGTACTTTTCTTGCTTATGGCATGCAATTCTCATTTATCACTTTGCAATATTTTTTCCATTTGTTTTGCTGTAGAGGTGTCAAACGTGTCGGGCCGGGCCGGCCCGGCACGAGGCATGTTCTTAACCCGTGCCCGGGCCCATGCCGTGCCCGGGTTAAAAAATCGCGTGCCGTGCCGTGCTTGGCACGAGCCGTGCCTGGCCCGGCACGGGTCCATTCCGTGCCGGTTCACACAGGCACGCGTGGCACTGGCGGCGTGCCACGCGTGCCGTGGCGTGAGTCGTGAGTCACGACTCACGACTCACGCGGTCACGCCTTGTGACCCATCCGGGGCCTGCTGTGCGCCCGTGCTGCCTGGCCAAGCCAAGGAGTGCCCACGGGCCGTGCCGTGCCGGGCACGTGAAAAACGGGCCGTGCCGTGCTGAGCCGGCCCGTTTGACACCTCTATTTTGCTGCTCTCTTTTCTTTTCTCAAAAAGACAATAATCTTTTTGATATCGAGTTTATCTTCAATAAAAATTTCAACAATTGGTTTCAAAAGATGCTGATCTTACTTTCTTTTAACAATTACTCTTTATCTATTTCTTATTTTTGTTTTTTTTTGTTCTTCTTGTTTCTTTTACTCTTAGATCTAAATAAATATGTACAATTCTTTTAGATCTAGTGCAAATCCACACAAATATGAAGTTTATTTTTGAAAATCAATACTTATAGGCCAAGGTTTCCAATTTTTTTAAATCTGAGCCTTCATTAAAAAAATGACAAAATATTGGTTCTTCAAACTCAGGGTCATTACCTATTCATTTGTTTGAAGGAAAAAATTATGATTATTGGAATGCCAAGATGCTGATCGATGGAGGGTTCCTTTTAAGTTTAAGATCTCTCTATTTTTGACAAAAAAAAAACATCGAATATGAGCATAGTTATGAAAGGCGTGCCTGAGGCACGCCTAAAGCCCATGCGCCACCACTCCCAGGAAAAATGCCTCACTTCAGGCGAGGCGCAGGCCGGTGAGGCGCAGCGGGCAAGGAAGCACAGACACGACAAGGATACGTGTCTGATACGCCACGTGGCGTATCATTGATAAATCTGTATTCGATATGTCACGTGGTGTATCAGATGGTGGCGTATTGGATGTCTAGTGGGCGACAAAGGGTAGGTGTGATTTGTGGGGGGGGGGGAGGCAGTGGGGGAGGCAAAATTGAGGGGGGAGGCAAGGGGCCGGCGCGAATTGAGGGGGGGAGGCAAGGGACGGGCGGGAATTGAGGGGGAGGCAGGAGGGCGGGAATTGAGGGGGAGGAGGCAGGCAGGTGGGAATTGAGGGGGAGGAGGCAGGGGGCGTGTGGGAATTGAGGGGAAGGCAGGCGGGAATTGATGGGGGAGGCAGGTGGACGGGAATTGAGGGGGAAGGTAGGCGGGCGGTAAAATAAAATAAAATATTTTAATAAAATAAAATAAATTCATTTTATAAAATAAAAAAATATTTTTTTATATAATATAAGATAATTTTAAAATATTATTTTATAAAATAAAATAATTATAAATATTATCTTATAATATAAAATAAAATAAAATATTTTTATTTTATAAAATAAAAATATATTTATTTATTTTATAAACTAAAATATTTTAATTTAATTTAATTTATAAAATACCTAATATTTATAAAGAAAATAATTTTTATTTTTGATTTTATTTTTTTTATCTTGACGTATTCTAGCCGTATCCGTATCCTAGTTTTTTAGAATTTGTAGTGTCCCCGTATACTTCCGTGTCGTATTCCCGTGTCCCTGTTAAACCAAACAAAACACAAACACCACCACCAAAACCAAAGTCAAGACTATCTAGCTTTAAACATATTTCTACTCTTGCTTTGATTGATGAAGATGAAGAAATGATTTATTCATCGGGAGAGGAAGATGAAGAAGAGGGAGAGTGAAATATTAATGATGAGGATGATATTGATGAAGACTTTCTTGATTTAGATTTAGATACATGAGTTTTAAAACTTTGAATGTTTGTTATTTTATTTTGAAACTTTGAATGTTTGAATGATGAGAGCACTATTAATATTTGATTTTTATCTATGATGTTCTTTAGTTTATTATTAGATGAAAATTAAAGACTATATTTAGTAAAATATATAATTTTTATGTGTATAAGGCTGGGTGCGCCTCAAATAAAAAAGCCCGCTCCTTAAGTGCGCCTTAAGGCCCCAAAAGCCTTTTGCACCTCAGTACACCTTGCGCCTTAAATAACTATGAATATGAAATCTAAAAAAATTAAATGCCAAAGTATAAATAATGATATTTTTTCTAGAATAATGAGATCATTTAAGGTCAAAGAAGCATGAGAATTGCTTTTGAATGAATTCCAATGAGATGAAAAATAATTGTGGAATCAAACTTCAATTCCTAAGAATGAATTTTAAGAAATTGAAAATGAAAGATTTGATTCCTCTCTGTACATACCTAGCCTTGTTTAGTAACAGTAAATTAATTAAAAATATATGATAAAAATATCTCTGAAACAAAACTATTTTAGTAAATATTCATAAGCTCGATTGGTCGGTTTGATCCCATTATGATGATTTAGAGGATACTAAAAGTTTACTAAACTCAGCATGTAAGAATTACTCAGTTCTTTAAAATTAGATGAGCAGAGATTACTCAAACAAGTAGAACGAGGTGTCAACTAGGCCCATTTTTTTGGGTTTTGGGCTGGCGTGCCAGGCACGATATGCTACAGTACCATGTTATGTCTGACACGACATAATTTTTGGAGGGTAGTTCTAGCAAAGCCCATGGCTTAGATTCGGCCTGGATTGGGGCCGATTCAGGCTGGGTTGGTTGGAGCTGTTCAGGTCGGGTCTGGTCTTTTTTTAAAAAAATTAGGGTTTTAGGCTGCGTGGTGCTGCACCGCAATCACCCGTCGAGTATGCCGAGCTGTTGCCCGTTATGTGTCACCATTGCGTCCCCTTGTCGGGCGTTGCTCGGTGCAACGTCCCCTTTGCCGTGCCCACGTGCTAGGCACCCATGCCGTGCATGGCAGGGCTCGTAAGCCGAAAATCCTCGGTACGACATGTCCGGGCTCATGTCCCTTGTCGAGGCTCTGCCTGGCACGAGCCTGGGCTTGGGCACGACACTGTGGTGTGGTGGGCTCATGTCCGGGCTGCCTGGCCCTTTTGACACTTGTCCAAACCTTAGCTGAAGAAGTTATTCTAACAAAAGCTATCTAGAGATCATTGGAGACAAGAAATTTCAAAGAAACAAAACAAAATGTAAGAAGGTCGACTAGATACTCTAACCCAAGTAGATATAAAAGAAATAATAAAAAATACTTTTTATCTTATATAAGAAACATCTTCATGAAGGGAGTATCTATCCCACACATGCAATGTTTGTAAGAAGAATAATTTTTGAAAAAAGAAATATTGGTTCAAGTCCAAAGTTTAGTGTCTTATTGTAAAAGGTTTGGACATTCAATTAAGGATTGTAGAAAGAATCACACTCAATAAGCTAGTTGTGCAGAAGAAAAATTAAATATATAAAAATTTATTTTATATTTCAAATGGTAATAATACCCACTTAATAAATATGTGGTTTCTAGATAATGATTATTCAAATCACATGTTAGAAAATAGATAATTATTCGTGAACTTGAAATATTCAATAAGTGGTTGTTCACAAGTTGAAATGGGAGATGAAAATCTTGTTCCAATAGATGAAAATGGTAAAGTCAAAATATCCACATCACTGGAACAAAGTTCATTGAGGATGTGCTACTGGTGATTGAATTAGATTAAAATCTTTTAAGTGTGGAACAACTCATCCAACAAGGTATAAATTGTTAATTGATCAAAATTATTCTCATATATATAGTAATTAGTAAAGACTCTCAAAGAATATTTTGAAAAATTAAAATGGAAAAAAGCAGAAGCATCCCATTAGATTTAGACTGTAAGATGGATCATTCATAAAATATACATATTTTTCAAGTGCCTTTAGCTTTGGAAAATGAGTCGTTTGAATAATAGAAGTTTAAAAGTACTTAGCCAAGAGAAATTAGCTAGTGGAATTCCTTTTGACCTGAACATACTAACTAATATGTGTGATAAGTGTACATTATCAAAATTATCCAGACAATTTTTCAAAAGGATGTTGCCTAGAGATATTCTTTGTTCTTTTAGTTGATCCACACTGATATTTGTGGACTTATATCAGTACCTTTATTAGCAAATAATTGATACTTCATATTATTTGTAGATGACTATTTTAAAATAATGTGAATTTACTTTATGCAATTTATATTTGAAGTTTTTTAAATCTTTATAAAATTTCTAAAAATAATTGAAAATGAATTAGGCAGTAGGATTATAAAAACTTTTAGAAATGATATGCGCACTAAATTTTTCTTACATACGTTTATTAACTTCTATGAAAATAAGGGAATTCATAGTGAACTAATCATAAGCTATTCACCACAACAATGTAGAGTGGTTGAATGAATGAGTAGAATAATATTAGAAATGTCAAGGACATTACTTGCTGAAATGAGTTTGTCCAAATATTTTTGTGCATAAGCAGTACATACCACAACTTAATTTTTAAATAGAATTCTTATTGTGGCACTAAGTATTCTTACTCCAATATAGGCTTGGAGTGGTAGGAACTTAGTGTTCATCTTCTAAAAATCTTTGGTAGTCATTGCTATGCTCAAATTATTAAAAAAAACGGATAAAATTGGGCAACACTAGTATTAAGTGTATCCTTGTTGGATACAACCTAGTCTTTAAAGGATATAGGTTGTACTCTTTATCCACTTACATCTTCTTTATAAGTAGAGATATATTAGTTGTTGAAAATTTGATCTGGAATAGTGAGGTACAAAATGAAAAATCTCAACCTCAATATATTGAGGAAAACCAGCTGGAAAAGACAGCATCTTCAAGTCTTAAACAAAGCCAGAAAATTCAGCAGCCTACAGCTCACCCAAGTATGATTCTAAAACATCATAATCAAATTTTTTAATTCACTTGTCTGTGCCAAATAACAAAATAACTATGTCTATAAAATACAAATTGTAAGAAAATATTTATGAACGATATAATTGTACCATGGTGGAACCTCTCAACGTTAATGAGACTGTACTACATAATGAATAAATTTTAACTATGGAAAGGGAGCTAGAAGTCATTAAAAAAACAATTTTTGAATCTTAGTAGAATTGCCCCAAAACAAACATTGTGTAGGGGTTTAGTGACTGTATAAAATTAAGAACCCTAACAATAATATGAAATTAATTTTCAAGGCACATTCAGCAGCCAAAGAGGCAAAAACTACTTACAAAATGTGAACTTGATTACTTTAAGGCATTGGGTTCAATTGCTTGAATGAAAATTGTGAAGCTTATAGTTACACTAGCTGGACAAAAAAGATGATATCTATACTAATTGGATATAGAATCAGTCTATTTAAATGCTGATATAGAAGATAAAATCTATGTTTATCAATCCCCATGGATTTGAAATAAAAAGGTCTGAACATTGCATATATAAATTAATTTATATCTGTTAAATCAAGGTTTCAATAGTAATATGAACGAGTCTATATTATATGTCAAAAAATCAAAAACTAGATTGTTAGTTATTGCTATCAATGTTAATGTTATTATTTTCTCAAGCATTAATAATAAAATGATTGATGATTTTAAAAGAGACATGGAGAAGAAGTACGAAATATTTGACATGAGACTTTTCTATTACTTCCTAAGATTGAATTTATTTTAAGAATCAATAGTCTCAATTAATCAATCTTGATGCATTCAAATTATTTTAAGTAAACATGAAATGAAAAACTGTTACTCATTATCTATTTCATTAATAACAGTCAAAAATTTAAGTTTACTTGACATAGACTAATATATGGTAGACCTAGATTATACAGAAGCTTACTTGAGAGATTTATGTAAGCTTTTGCCACTAAATTTGGCATAGTATATTCAGTGAATATTCTGTCTCGCTTTAAGCACTCACCCAACCACGTGTATTTTGTTGTTGCAAGAAGTGTATTAAGTATCTTAAAGTATCTTACATCTCAATTTGAGTTATTTCAAAATCATGAATATAAATATGAGTTACTTCAAAACTATTAGGATATTATGATTAGAGGTGTCAATTTGGTTGGATAGTCTAGGTAGGACATGAGGTACGACAAGTTTCAGCCGTGCTTAGTATGGCTCGGCTTGGTTCAGGGTAGTGTTTGGACCAAATTAGTGTCGGCCTACAGCACGACATGATACAACCCAATAGGGTGGCTCATGCAGGCTGGTTTTAGCTTGATTGGTCAAACAAGCTAGCCTGCAATGAACTAGGCTAGTCTGGCCAGATATTACTTATCTTGGAATGACTTGGCATGACCTAGGCAAAATGTATACCAATAGGCTATGTCGGACTGCTAATTTTTAGAGTTGTATCAACATGACTTGTTTGATATTTATAATTGTGACATTGACTGGGGTGGATGCCCTTATGATTTTAAAAGTAATCCAAATATTTGTTATCCATTTATTTTTTTTAATTATCCAATCAAGATCCACAAAATGAGTTGTTAATCATTTATTTAATTTTTTGCGACCTTGACTTGAACAATTTTGTTGTTTCAAACTAATTCAATAAATCATTTTAAATAATGCTCTTAGTTTATTCTTCTTACAATCATAGACTTAAAAGGAGTCTGTTTTTATAGTGTGATGATACATATTTGTCCATTGTAATATTCCCTGTTTTGTCATCATGTCAAATTTCTTTTTTTCTACTATGGTTAAATGATGTTAATGCACTGTGAACCAATGTGCTAGTCCCTTTCTCTCTCATCTTTAATATGTCAAATTTATCATTATATTAAGTATTAACAAATTCATATTGGTTTCTATAGATATTTGAATTAACTGATAAACAATTAATTATTCGTTTCTTTAATACAAGGAAAAAAAATTCATATGTAATGGCAAAAATAAATAAACAAATGGATCCTTATCTTTTGAATCAATCATCCTTCACCTACAACTACTATCTATATTTTAAAAATATTAAATAAAAAAAAAATTATGTTTTTAACCACCTCACTAAAAAAATTGATCAACACGAGCTTGTATATATATAAAGTAATCTTCCATGACTTTACACTAGTAAATTAATAATTGTAAGAATTATTAAAAATTATTTAGTTTTCCAAGGTCTCTAATATGAATATATACTCAATATCATCATAACACCATGCCTTCACTAAGTTTATCATATTCCTAACCTATTATCTAAGGATGATAAGGATTCCTTCAATCATTATTCTCCGGTCAAAAGGGGGACACAACAATATATATTAGTTTATGATTCATTTTTTATCATACAAATCAAAGAATTAATTATTCTTTTTGAGTGTGATTCATGTTTCAATAAATATTATTTTGCTGATAACAAAATCAAGAATGATAATATTTTTGTTAATAGCAAACATATAACATACCTTTTTGGTAAATTTTTGTTCGATTTGAATTTGCAATGAAAATTTTATTGGTTGTTGTAATTGTAATTTGAGTGGTAGTTTTTTTCACAATTTCATCATTTATAGGTATAGACACAAACACCAATGATATCATCATTACATGAATGAGTTGTTCATTACTCTTGCTTAAGTAATAAATTGGAATGACAACAATTTTTGTTATTGGGAACAATCTTGTTTAGGCATTTTAATGATGTGAGTCGAGCTCGAGTATAGTGAAGCTCGACTCGAACCCGAAAACTCAAGCTCGAACTCAACACGAGCTTGAAAACTTCCGAGCTTGAAAAATGAAGCTCAAACTCGACCCTAGCTAGAACTTCACTTGAGCTCGACCTTAGCTCAAACTCGAATTGAGATCAACTTGATATTGGACTTTGTCACTGTCAAAACTGAGTCTCCTAGTTGTTATCATATAAAATGAGGATTATGAGTCATGTAAACAAATTACAATGAGTCCAGAAACACTGGAACCAATATTATCGGTCATTTAAACATGTGAATACATCAAAAAATACATTAAACGTGAATATGTTAAGATGCATCCTTATGGATCTTAACTTAAACATACACGTTTAATGTTAAGATGCATACTAATTTTGTTTTCAATCTTTGACTCCCTTAAATATGTTAAGATGCAATCAACTATGTTAGCATCTTTACTAGGAGGAGGCAAGTGGATAGAGGCGAGCACTCACTTCTAAAGTTTTCAATAAAGTTCTATAAAATGAGCTGTTAGAATTGTATATTCAATTCTTTGTGGCCATGACCACCACAAATTTGTAGTCAAATAATTTGAACTATCATTTTCAATAATCTTTTCAGCTTATTTTTTTCTAAATAATAGATTTTGAAGGAATCTATTAATATGGTGATATTCCTTGCTTCATTATTAAGTTAAATCTTTTCTCTTTTATCATAGTGAAAGGATGCTCATGCATCATGAGTCAATGTGTTATCACATCTCTCATCATTAACATGTCAAATTTATCATTATACAAAGCACTACCAAAAATTTAGATTGGTTTGTACTAATAATTAAATTAGCTGGTAAAAATTAAATTATTTAATATTATTTCAAGTGTAATATCTTTTTTGAACAAATATCTAGATGTCAGTTAAAATGAGCAGTGACAAGATAGAAAGAAGAGATTTATAATATTTATACTTAGTTTTTATTTTTTTTATCATTTGAAGTTCAAGAAATTTATCTTGAAATTTTGATCTTTTTGGTCTTTTAAAATCTTTTAAAATTTTGAAATGAGTTTTCAATCTTTGTTTCTTTTGATTTAGTAAATCTAGTGATAGAAGTGAGTTCACTAGTTTTTAAATTAATATTTTTACTTTCATTAAGTTCATAAGATTTCTTAATCTCATCCTTAAAATTCACATACCACTCTCTATTTTTGAAATATTCATTGGTCTTGAAGATGCTTAGAGTCCACAAAAAGACATAGACATTTTGAAATATATATGATAAATCTTGCTATTCATTATAACAACATAAATACATAATATACACAAGGCACAACACATATTTATAATAACTAAAATAAATAAACAAATAGATCTTCATCTTTTTGGATCAATCACTCTTAATTGCTACTATCTTAAATTAAAAAATTTTAACCATATAAGAAATCATTTTTTCAACCATCATACTAAACAAATTTGTCAACATGAATTTGTATATATATAAATTAACCTTTAATGCCTTTACTATAAAAAAGTTAATAATTAGAAATCATGATAATATTATGCCTCCACAAAGTTCATTCCAATCTCATGTCTCTATGGATGATTATAACTCATACAATTGTTATTCTCCGGTCAAAATGGGACATAACTAGATATTTTTATTTATGATTCATTTTTAATTATTTTATCATTGTTTTAAAAACTATCTTTTCGAGTTTAATTCATATTTTCTTAAATATTGTTTTAATGATAACAAAAAAAAAGGAATGACATTGCTTTTTGGTAATAACAAGCAATCAAATTACTTTTTTGGTAAAATCTCTTCTAATTTGAATCTTTATAGAAAGTTTTGTTGGTTATGGTAATTGTAATATGAGTTGTAACTTTTATCATATTTCCATTATTCATAGGTATATACCCAAATACCAAAGATATCATCAATATATGAATGAGTTACTCATAGCTCTTGTGTAAGTAAAAAATGGGAATGACATCAATCAATGCCATCGAGAATGGTGCTATTGGTCAACAACATTGTCGAAGCATGTCAATGGCAACAATCAACATTATTGGTAAATGAGAAATCGACAAAGAAATTAATTAACATTGTTATGATAATTAACAATTGTCTTATATTTAATTTTTTTAAAGAAAATTAATTATTTTTAAAATAAATATATTCATAACTAAATAAATAATAAAAATTTATGAATAATAAGAAAAAATAAGATATTATTTATGTCATCTCCTAAAGTAAAAATATAATTAAAAAAAATGTAAAATTTTATATTCAAAAAAAAAAAATTAATGTCATGTGCTTTTAGAGTTGAGTTACAAGTTGTTTGTTTTGATTTGTTAAAGTCGTGCTAGAATATGAATTATCTTAGAACTCGAGTTGAGATAAAACTTGAGTCAAGCTTATGTAAGTTGAGTTATGATCGAGTTTTGACAGAGATGATTTTGAGTAGCTTATAAATTATCTCATTTTATTAGTATCCCTAGCACTATCGACAAACAAGCTCATCAATGCATGATCTTGACAACAATCAATGTCACCAGTGAATGAAAATTGACAATGTGAGTAATCAACTTTATTATCATAATTAACATTTGATGTTATATCCAATTTTTTAAAGAAAATTAATTATTTTTTAAATAAATATATTTATAATTAAAAAATGATAAAACAATTATGATTTTTTAAGAATAAAAAAATAGAGATATATTTTTATTGTTATCGCATAAAGTAGAGATATAACTAAAAAAAAATTAAAAGTTTATAAAAAAAATTGAGTTTTTCATGAGCATCTCGAGTTTTTTTTTTAATTCTTTCGAGTTGAGTTATGAGTTGTTTGAATTAGCTTGTTAATGTTTTGAGTTGTGCTTACTTGAGCTATGTTTTGATCAAGTTGTGTCAGACTAATTCACGATTTATTTTATTTCGTTTGCATCCCTACTTGTCATTGACTTGACTAGTATACTACTTAAGAGCCTTAAATTTTACAAGAATATCTATTACATATTTTTGATGACTATATGTAATCTCTTCTAAGAAAGTATATCTTTCAAGTTTTTATTTATAAAATTATATAATTATAGTTTTTGAGTTGAGTAATTATCGACTTATTATATCTAATAATAATGATGTTATAAACAATCTCACAAAAGAATAATTTTGTTAGGAGAATACCTCTGATAAAAGATAGAAAATCATAACATACATTTGTACAATTTAAAAGTAGTTATAGTTGTATAAAACTTGATGAATAAATTATTTCATCTCTTACAAAATTTTTTGTAATATTACAAATAAAATCAATCTCGATTCTTAAATGAAAATTTTTTAATAATGTCAAGTTGACAAACAATTACTTCTGAGAATCTACCAAACATAATAGGATTATTATGGAATCCATTTGTCATCAGTTTGAAAATATCATGATAATTAGCTTCATATTTCAACATAACATTTTTAGGTACTAATCAGGCTTTAAACGGATCAACCTTGTTGAATCATCATTATGATTACTCTTCATATTGAATACCATTTGCAAACAATACTAGAGATTTTGAAGGGTGATGCAATAATTTGTATATTTCAATATAGTAATAATATCAATTTCTTTTAACATGATTTGTAATTCATAAAGAGTATATCAGAAAATTTGAGTATCTTGATTTATTAGTAATGGATAATGAATTAATATAATAAGAAATTCTAGACTCAATAGTAAGACATTATTTGTGAGATATTATACTGAGTTCAATCATGCTACTTCTTTTATGTGGTAATTAAAAAAGAAAAAGTTCAATACAGTTAACTGCAAGATCATATGAATCTATAGGGAATTGACTAGTGATCTAAATGATAATGTCTCCTATAAAGTTTGAGATGAGGGATGTATGATCTTTTATTCTCATATCTATTATGACTTAGTAAATATTGTCGGACAAGAATATTAATATGGAAAAACCAATAAGTCAGAAAGTTTATCATTAAGATTTTTTTCATTCTTATTAATATTTGTCTCCTTATCTTATGATGTTGATTGAAAAAAGTAGAGAATTAGATAATAAAATTTTATGTTAATATGAACTAATAATAACAAAAGATACTAAATAAGATATGCTCATTTCTCGATCATTGGAGCTTTGCTCAACTTGGAATGTTTTAATGTGCTTCATGACTTCCTAGCTTGAAAAAATCGAGATGAAATCTTAAAATAAGTTCTATTTTAAAGATTTAATGATCAATACTATAGTTATCGTGCTGATCATAAGTGAGCAAAAATTATACTTTTTTGAGTATTCATATTGATAATGAATATATACATAATTACCTTGTTATTTTCTTATGTCAAAGATAGATCCTATAGAAATTGATGTAACCTACAACTTGAAGAAGTAAAGAAAAGCTTCCCTCTTTGATATAAGGGCTTAAATTACTTATTGTTTGAGAGAGTAGAAATAGATATTTCATTGATTAATTAGTTTGTAATAAAAATTCTCTTCTAAATTTCTTAGAAATATTTTGAGGTGAAATACTATTTGAGTATGAAATACTCATTTTTTTGCCTATCAAACTCTATTTTGAGTTGAAATATTGATACATGAAGTTTGATGTATTATTATATATATATATATATATTTAAAAAAAAACTAATTTGTGAATAAATATTTTTTAAAATATTATCATTTTTTATATTTTAATATTTTGATTAAACTATATTTTTATTATTTTATAAAAATACACAAAATTGAAATAATATTTTTTTAAATAATTATCTTAGTTATTAATAAATATAATAAAATATTTAAAACTATCACAAATCTCAAACTTAAGTAAACCTTAAATATTATTATGCATTGAGTGAATTTAGTCCTTACTAGTATCATAATGTATGGAATAGGAAGTTGTAATATGATTTTTTAGATGATATATATTGTAGTCAAAAAAAATATTATAAAAAAATTTATTTATTACTAGAAAATAATGACTAATTATTTAGGAGTCAGAAGTAAAATAATTTTTAAGTTTTAAAGATGTATTTTTTTATAGATATTATAATTGAAGCTAATGATTAAAATATCGATTTCTACGGATATATTGGTACTTGAATTTTACGGATATATCGGATATATCAAAGATATACCAGTGTGTATTTGTATATGAGCACCAATCAAAAATAAATATATTAATTTTAATGAATATATCGATACTTAGAATTTAAGGATATATCGGTGATATATCGGAAATTTTTATCATTGATTGCAGCTGAGCTAATAGTTTGACTCTTAGACTCAAATGATTTTAAACGTAAATAATTTCTTGTTCATAATTTAAACCTTAACAATTCATATCTATTATTAAATTGATGAAAAATAAAATAAAATAGTTCAATAGAAGTATCACCATCAAATTGGGTTAGTTCGGTTAGAATCAATTTGGTCCAAAAGATCACCAAACTTAATTAAACTAACTAAAATCACTCGCTTTGATAATAGGTATAAACTATTTATCAATAAACCTACAACCTTAATCCAAGTCTTATGAAAATTTTTTAAAATTATGATGCTTCTTTAGAAAAAAAAAGGTATTGTGTAAAAGATTATGCACATTCTGATGTAATGAGAAATTAAACAATTTGACATGATCAATGATAGTAGTCACAATCTTTACCAAAATATATTATTGAGAAAGAATAAATAAAATGAAAATATTTTATTCATTATAACATATTAAAAATAATTAATATAAAAGCAAATGATAAGAATACCAAAAAATACATTGGTCACTCATTTTACTAAATTGAATTGGAATTCAAAATAAATACTGACTCAAAATACAACTAAATAATATAAGTAATTGTTACTTTTTTATTTTTATGTGATTATATGAAATGATAAAAATATAATTTAATATACTCCAATACACTAATAATTTACATAAACTATTTCATTCATGAATCTACTATAAGATATGAATAATTTCAATAGTATCTGATATTTATTTAAAATTTTAAACTATGTTATTTCACATAGTGTAAAATTTTTGTACTTATCTAGATGTTTTGGTATATTTTAGTGTATTTCACATTTTTTTAAAATGATAAAAAAATTATTTGTAAGTTAATTTGTATTATTAAGTTTATTATGTGATACATATGCTTAATGTGAAAAATCTTATCTCAAAGAATTGTATATAATAGTTATCATAGATATACTTATAACGATATTATTATTTGTTGATTTATTAAATATAATATTATTTTTTGATTTTAAATGAAGAGTAAATAAAAAAAATATTATGATTTCATTAGATCATGAAGATGAATGATTTGATTAAATCCTACTATTTTTTTTTATTATTTACTTAAAATCAAAAAAATGAATGGTGATGTATGACAATGTATTGCCATCATGACTAGTTACAATATCAAATGTTATGGATATCACTTAATGTTATATTTTAAGATCCTTAAATATTAATTTTTGTATAATTTTTTTTATTATTTCATTTCTATTAGTCATTCTAAGGATGTAGTCTAGGATTTTCAAAAATTTAATATAATGATTCATACTAGTAATAAACTTAGTTATGTCTTACTTTGCAAATATTTGGTGATAAATACAAAGTATCAATGAATTTGAAATTAATCCATGTTCAAAAACTATATTGTTAATATTTAGTTGAGTTTTTCTAGGATTCAATATATCATTTTTTTTATAATATATTATGTCTAATCTTTTTTGATATCTTTAAATTTGTTTTTAAATTATCTTAAAATGAGTTATTACTATAAATATTCATTTATTTTTTATTATTTTGGTGTAATGGTGGAGACCAACATATAACTAGGAGATAACTCATTCTTGATATTTTGGCCTTTTTGTTATTCTTTATGTTTCTACTATTTTCATAATATGTATTATTTATTATTTTTTAATTTAGTATTTAGATAGTTTTGATTAAGAGAGAATTATATTTTAATTATGTTAAACTAGAAAAAAAATTTCAACTAGAATAAAGCATGTGTACCTTTACATTCAACATATGTGCTCATCATGTTTACAAATGCTCAATGTTAATTAGAATGCTCACCTATTAATATTAATTGGTTGTTTACCCAAATTATAAAAAAAAAATATTATAATACATACTTGCTTTTACAAGATTGAGGTGTCAAATGGGCTGGCCTGACCCGGTTTTAGGCCGCTCAACCAGACTATCGTGTTGGGTCAGGCACGACATTGTTGCTGTACCGTGTCATGCTGGCATGACATGGTTTTTTCAAGCTAGGCTCGGCATGGCCCGTAGGCATGGCTGGGTTTTAACCGTGCTGGGTCAGGTTCGTACAAGCCAGAATAGACCCGTATGGGCTGGTTTTAAAAATTTAATTTTTTTTAAATTTATTTGTTTTTTTAATTTATGTAATTATAAATTAGATAATATTTAAAATTATTTAAATTATAAATTATAAATAATAAATTTTTAATAGTTTTAAAATTTTTTTAATGTTATTTGTTTTATTTTTGTATTAATAATATTATTATAATTAGATTTTAGAATTTATATATGAAAATTAAAATAATAAAATATTAAATAATTAAAACTTAAATATGAATAAAAATTTAAATCGAATGAAAAATAAAAATAAAAACAAATAAATATTGAACTGCAAGTTTCACCTTTCAAGCATCATTCACAATTCATAATTTGCAACCAAAAATAAAATAAACACACAAATTCTTAAACACATATGACAAAGCCAAACCAAAGTAAATATAATGTAAATAAAAATGAGTATAAAATATTGAAATCAAATATCAGAATCAGGCGTAACTCATAAGCATAAGCATAACATAAGTGTTGCAATCCCAAAATAATCAACCATCAGGCATCAAGTGGCAATTTCATCAATTGTCGATCGTCATATCATCATCCTTAACCTCAATATCAAAATCACTATCATATGGATCATCATCAGTAATTAATTATTTGTTTTTGCTGTAGTCTCAGTCCCAGCATGATCATGAATACTAGAAGCCTCGATAATATTTGGACGTAATCTTGATTTCATATCCGAAATCACATTCATTTTAACAGAAAAAATAAATTCCTATGCTATGCTTGATACTAGAAGAGTCAGTAGATCCCGTGTCATTTTAGATAGCACGGGAAAGGTAGACTCATATGATTTTCATCACCATAATATATCAAGATTTCTAATATCATAATATGATAGGATTGAGTGGTAATCGATATCTAAGTTCCGAGATAGCTCGCTCCTATTCAATGATATACTTCGTTGTTTCTCCTTTGTTAATTGAATACAAAAGTCACAATCTCCGAATATGATATCCATGTCCGTACTTATAGCCTCATTACTACTATCACCATACTTAGTATTCTAGTATGTGAAAAACTCAGTCAACTTCTCGTGAATGAATCATTTAGGTGGGTTTTCTAAGTTCATGTACGAGGAAATGTAAGTCAATATTATCTAATTATTTCACTTTAACCTTATGGTCCATGTAGTAAGTCAGATAATAAAGAGATGGAATAGTATACCAGTGCTTTAAGTACTTGGTTTTCATATCTGCAACCAAGTGTAATGCAAATGCACCTAATATTGCAAATGCCAAAGTGTCGGGGCAGCTTAATATTTTCTGAACATGCTACTAATATTGCAAATGCACCCGAGTGTAATGCAAGTCGTGAGAGTATAAATTGATAAATACATGTTCATAGTGTCATAAAAAATCTTTATGAATTTCATAAATAAAATTCCTGAAGTCCAGTCAGTATCGTCAATAATAAGTTCGTTATTCTTACTATTGACGTGGTCGAATATCACGTGTTTGTATCTAATTCATGATTTTAACATCAGGTAAGTATAATTTCAATGGTATCTTATATCTGATTGTAATTTTTGCTTCTTAAGATTCACAGACAAATAGACACTATCAAATTTATGTTATCTACGAGGCGTGCAAATCTATTTTACTGAGTTATGTATGTTTTCCAAAGTGGGGTGACATATTTTTATCCCCGCTTATACAATCAAGTTAATCATGTGACACATGTAAATAACGTGAAAAATTTCTTCTAATGGTCAGTCTCTAATATTTCTAACAAACATATTAATCGTTACTCTATTATTTGTTACGTTATTGAATGTGATACTAAGAATTTTATTTTGAATTTTATATTCTCTAAATATCTTTATCATCCACTCAAAAAATGGTTGGGTTATCATGAGAATGGAGAATATCAGAAAATCTTAAATTTTTTTTTTATTTAGAGTCCATTTAGAATATATATAGTGGGTGGTGAAATATACATAAGATGCATTATCGTAACTTGTCCAGATATCATACGTCACACTTATCACTTTATTATACGTCATAAATTTATTAATTATTAATTATTTTTTTAACTTATAATATTTTAGTATGTCATTCCTAGATGTGGATATATGAATTCTACGATAAGTATGCTAAAAAATATGTTTGCATGATATTCACTATCATTGGATCTTTCGAAAATCTGATCAGAAAACTTATTGGGGTGATAAGTTTAGCCATGACTTCCCTACTCAACTCGCTGAGGTATATGAAAGGAATACACTTTGAGACTGAACTGGATTCTACCTCAAAAAACTCACTGTTGAGTTGAGTTTGTCTAGGATTTAATACATCATATTTTTTGGTGCATATTTTGGCATGCTTATTAAGTTACCAATCTCACATGCAATCTTACAAATTAAAATTTTCTTATAATATTTGCATCATGTCATTTCTTCTTCCTCATCTCTAATATTGTTTTGTTTTATTATATTTAAGTGAGTTCAAACTACTGAAGTTCTTCCAATTTTTTATTTTTTAGATATTTGGGTCGATGTGACTGAAGAAACCAAAGTTTCAGTAGCCTCGAACCTTTGTGTATTATTTTTATTTTCTAAATTTAAAATAATTTAATTAGTATTTGTCATTTTTTTTTTTAATTTTTTAGACAAGAGAGTAGATTTTAGAATAGAGAGATAGAAAGTGAAATGCTAATTATTTTTAAAATAAGTTAAGACTTGAGAGGTAACTAATTAAAAAATTAGAATTACTCATAAAGTAGTGTTAAGCACCTGCAGGACAAATCTAAAGTCTAATCCAAACACCAACCAAAGCTATGCCCGAGTTGTGAGTCTCGAAAAGCTGATCCAAAATAATGAGAGAGAATTTTAGGAGAGAGAATGAGATTTTATATTTTTGAAAAAACTTAAATATTAGAGAGGGGGGGGGGGGGGGTTATAGAATAATAATATGTTTTTAAAAAAATATTTTTTTGATTTTTTTTATTATTATTTTTTGATTTTTTTGGGACACAATTATGTGGGCCGTTGGATTCTACCCTATAGCTGTTTGAGGCGAAATCTAACGGTTTAAATTCAAAATTTATATTTTTAATTTTACTGATGGGAATTGGGGGGGTGTGATCGGACCTGGGTCGAAAAAACCATAAGTCTTGATTGGGCTCCGTAGACTTGATGGATTTTTCAGATCCGTTGGGCTTGGCGATTTCTCGGCTCACGCCGAGGTACCGTGCCTCGCCTGGCATGAGGCCCGGTTGGCCTAGGCACGACACGACCCATCTCGTGTCGTGAGCAGGCCCGACACGGGCAAGGGCAAGGGTCATTCTCGTGCTGTGCCGGGCCAGGCACGACCGAACCGGGCTGTGCCTTTTGCTGGGTCGGACCGGCTCACTCCGTTTGACACCTCTATTACAAGATAATTGTGATTTTAAGTAAAAAAAGAAGTTAGTTTTTAAAGTTTGTGTGAAAACTTCAAATGTGAATATTCTATTAATAGAATTTTTTTAATGTTAAAAAAAAATCTTTGTATTTTTTTAATTATTTATTTGGATAGAAATCCATTAACATTGTATTTCTATCCATATTCCATTACTATTGAATGACATCCAATTGCTTGCAATATAAAAAAATTATTTTATTTATTTTTATTTATTATTTTCGACATTGATAGTAACAATCATTGTTGCTGCTGGCAGGTGCCCATTAATAAATAAATAGTTATAATTTAAATGGGGTGCATGAATGCACATAGTTTTAAAAAGCACAAGACACACCAAGATGCATATAAATTTCATCACTAATGCATTCACATGCCTTTTTTAACATACAATCATGGTAGCCATGTCTCAGGCATGTGTTGTGTATCTTTGTATGTGTTATGCCTAATGTGGTGGGCTATGTCAGGGTTAACTTGCAAGTCATTCTTTATGGCTCCAACACAACATGAATAGTGCTACAAACTGGTATGCCGCAGGTCTAGGAATGTCTTTGGACCATGCAATGCCATGCTATACATGATATTTATATGCTATGTATCATGCTGGGCTTGAGATGCTCGGCCCAATTTACACTACTAACTAAAGTTATGCATATTGATCTTGAAGTCTTGTGTGGAAGGGTTCTTGTTCAACGAATCAAAGGTATGCTGGGGATTATTTCGGATATTCTATTAGTCATGTTGATGTCATGTTCTTTAAGGACTTAATCCAATAGATCGTACCCTCAAACATTCTAATAGTAAGTTTTTTTCCTTGTCTAGTTATGCATACATATATGACTAGTATAATTAATTTTGGGAAGAATAATCACATCTTTCTTAGGACAGTATCTCTTGGACAAGAGCCTAGTGTGAATGTTTCACTAAACATGAGGTGAGTCTCCTTAGGAGAGAGAGATGATAGTTAATAGTCTTAATGAGTGCAATCTAAATGTATATATTTGATGAATACATTTATATGCTGTTCTACATGAGCTTTCGTTCTTATCACTAAATTTTGGTCAACATAATGATTTAGATCTTTTAATTTTATTATGAAAAGAACTAATAACGTGTTGTACACAATGTCTCTTATCTTGAGGAGTTTTATATTATTGTTTTAGTATTATATAGTCTAATTTCTTATTATCAGTTGATAGTTGTAAGATTTTATATATATATTTTTGAGAAACTTAGTCATCTCATATGGTGACACTTTGTTAGAAGAATTGATTGTCATTATATCTAATCAGATATGAAATCTTGTTCAAAAATTTGTTGGTAAGTTAACAGTGGAATGTAGATAGAAGTATATGATGAAGATGAGATCCGAGACAAAGATTAATCGGCTCGAGATTAGGTTGGTAGCGATTTATATAAAAATATGATATTGATTACTAAGATATTTTCTTTCATGTAGTCAAAATAATTACTGCTAGGTTGTTATTTATTATCACAGCATCACCCAGATAGATTATATATCAGTTAGATGTAAGAAATATATTCCTTAATAATAATCTAGATGATCTGTTCATGAAATAGTTACATGGATTCATTGCTTTTGGGAGTATAAGTATGATACGTTGAATATGGAAAATATTTTATGGCCTTATGTAGTCGCTTAGGTAATGGTATACATTTTTTTGGCACTTTCTACATTTGATCTTTGGAGTTGTATGTACATTTTTTTTATTTCTTTTGATGTAAACAGGTGAATATGTAATATTAGTTGTCTATGTCGATAATATTTTGATTACATGAGATGATTAAATAGTTATATCCCAATTTAGATTATTTTTATAAACTTAGTTTTTGATATCACATTGTTAGGATATATATCTAAGGACTCACTACTCTATCCAAGTATCAATTTATATATAAATATTAGTTCGTTAGTTAACTCAGTTAACTCATAATAAAACTAAACTATTTGACAATAATTAACACATGTATTTTTTATGTTGTAAGTATAATTAGTAATTTTTTAGATTTTACTAAATAAATTTATACGGATAAAATATTTATGATTCTCATATATATAATTATACCAATATGATTCTCATATTTATGATTCTCATATTTATGATTCTCATATTTATATGGATAAAATATAATTAGTAAGTATAAAACATAAATATGATTCTCATATTTATGTTTAGAGATTTTAAGAATAGTCAAATAGGAATATTATTTGATTAGTTGGGCTAATGTGATTATACCAAAGAGATAATTATAAGTTATTTGAATCTTTTTTAGGTAATCTTATTTTCTAGAAGAGCAAGAGATACATAATTTTTTCACGATTCAATAGAAATATATTTCACTAATAATATATTACTATAATAATCATATAGTCTAACACATTATGACCAATCTGGTATTTTACGAGTAGATAAACTATATTGAGATTGATTCTTACTTTATCTGGGAGAAGATTCAGAATTGTTCAATTGCTACAATCTATATATTAACAATGATTAGACTGCAAATATCTCAACGAACATTTTTAGAGGAACATTCTTAAAACATTTTTAGACTGTAAATGTTTATTTTTCTATTTTATTTTAAGTTGAAGATTTGTGATATGTATACTTAGAAGGAGAATATTGAGTTTCAATTTACTTTTTTTTTTAATTTATTTTTTTTATTATTTGAGAGCACCCAACTTGTGAGTTGACCCAAATCATGTATATATATGGTTATGTTGTATTTAAAAATGAATTTAGGAAATGCTTATAGATATAAGTTTTGGAAATGGAGTATTTTAATAAGCTTTGAAAATAAAAAGAGTACGAGATGTTTCTTTAAAGCAATACGCATTCGAAAATATTTTGAAATTAGTAAAATTTTAGAAAATGTTTTAAAAATGTTGGTAGATTTAAGTTTATATATATATATGTATATATGTATATATGTATATATATAAGCATGTATATAAATATAAATATATATATACACACACTTATATAAACTTGTATAGATGTTTACAAACATAAAAATAAAAGTATAATAACATTTAAATTTTAATTTATTTTATGTTATTTTTATTTTTTTTAATTATTTTGGAGACTCGGTTTATAAACTGCTTGAAACCATATATGTGGTCATGTTCTATTCAAATTAAATATTCCATTTTCATTTTAAATAAAAAATATGCATTTTTAATTTTTAATTTTTAATTTTTCTTTCTACTCTTTTTTTATTTGTTGAAAATTCTAGTAGTTTAATATAGTATCATAGGGAATCTTTGGCTAAGGGTGCTGGTGATTGGGTGCACTAGTGATGCTGCATCCTCTATAAGCTCCAAAATCAGTTAGCATCAGAAGAATTTGATAACTATCATGATGTGCCTCATTGTACCATATACAAATACAATGAATCCCTTGAGTTATTTTTTATTAATTTTTAATCTGCCGATGTTCGTTGGCATGATTTAAGTATAAAAATATTTTTTTTAGCAACAATGATGGAGTTTGTGATGGTCGACATAGTGGTCAACATAACAGCAACATTACAAAATCATCATCGACATGACATTACATATTCCTCAGTTATTTTTTCATTTTTTGTGTTTGATTTGTAAAAGAAAAAAAATACCTAAATTTTATAGCTAACCCTTTTTTTTTTTTTTGATTTTTAATTTGATTTTAATTTTCTTTCATTTAAATTTTCGCATTATGGTGAAATGAAAAGATGGACCAGAACCAATTTGGGATTATTGGGAATACAATGGAATTTAAGGACATGCATATATATATATATATATATATATTTTGGGCTATATCAGTAAAGATTTGGTTTGTAGTTAATGACTATGTGGATCATTTTTATGAAGACTCACCTCAAACTGAAATTGAGACTACTAAATGAATACAAATTGATGCACTTCTACTTGTGCACTTGAGATAATTGGTTGATTGTAATGTATCGAGTCTGTTTGACTCATGTGTCACTCATAAAAGTATTTGAGATGTGATCGCTTTGATATATTTCTCATAGACATTTTATTTTTATGATATTATTACTTAATTGTGAATGTGCAAATTGATTAAATAGAATGAGATGATTCAATATGAGACCTGGATGCAATCGTGGAAGATGATTGTTGGAATGGTATTGGTATTGATAGACCAGATAATATTGAGGAGATATGGTGAATATGTGTATGACATTTTTTATATTTATTTATTAGGAGAGTAATATGTTGATTTTGTGGACAAATTCTTGGAGAGAAGATATTTTTATCTCTGCGGAATTTATTAAATAGAGTGTAGTTATCATGATCAATCACAATACATTGATATCTGTGTCTGTCACACAATATTGATGAAAGTTTCGACATGCCTATTAGGGGTTCATCGAGAGGCAACAAGGTAGTAGTGATATGTTCTTTATGTGACATGTCAAAACATACTCGAGAAATATGCTAGATGGTTTGGTGGTTGTATCACATATCTTTGAACCCACTAAATATTTGGTTTTTTTATAATTGGATTCGTTGAAAATGTAATAGTGATGCTCTCTTTGGATGAGTATTCATAATTTCTCTTTAGGTATTAATAAATTAGGCATGTATACATATATTGTACTTTTTTCATATCTTATTACTTAAAATTATTGGGTAGTGAGTTTAGGGGCTAATATACATGCTATAAGTAATTATATTATATTATTTTTTTGAGTTTAAGAGTTTCTCAGTGTCATGACTAATGACATTGTAGTTTTAGCTTGAGAGCATGATAATATCAAAATTGATCATTTCTTTTGTCATGTATATATATGTTCTAGAATTTAATCATAATTTTTTTTTTGTTTATTGATTTACAAATAAAATAGTTGAGATATATATATATATATTGGTATTATTAGACATGTCTTTTTGACTCACAAGAGTCTTGTCTACTTGTTTATTCTTTATTTATTAATGATTTACTCTCAATTGAGACTATTCATTAAAGAAATTAAAAATTCAAAAGTTGAGTATTAGCGAAATGTTTATTATTTGTGAGATATGTTAGTTAGGAAAACATACTAAAGTATTTATTTAGCATGTTGAGGGGCATATTATGACAAGTATATTTCATTTATTCCACTCAGATTTTTGAAGATTTTGTAAAAAAATTACTTATAAATGGTTTGAGATATTATATCTATTTTATTGATTATTATACATGATTTATATGATTATTAATGTTTAATGAAATGTTTTAATTTAAAAAAAAATTCATGAAAGAATAAAAATTCAGCATAGATAGAAAATTCAAATGTTGAGAAGTGATAAGTGATTAAAATCTTCATCAATTTTCTTATTTCTCGAGGAGTATGAGATAATTTATCAGATATTCTATGCTGGTAATCATGTACAAAATGATATAATCAAGAAGAAAAATTATAATTACATAGAAGTATGATTAGATATTTTGAGGAAAGGTGATGTTACCCGCCTAACTTCCTAATTAATTAGATATTTTTTACTCTCTCAGGTTATATTATATTCTAGCTTATATATGTTAGAGATGCTCATTCACCTTTCACCTTATGATTAGTAGATATATTTATTTTGTTCAAAATCTCTCTTCAGTCGGTGTGTTGATGTTATGAGTTATTATCAAATACATTTTCATTGAGTACTCTTTTACTTAGAAGAGATATGTGTTATTCATTAGAGTTGAGCAGAGTTATTTTGAATGCTGATGTTATGTTCTTTAAGAACATGTTTTTCTTTTAAGACTCGATTTAAAGGAATATACCTTTATATATTATAGTAGTGAATAGACTAATTTTCCTATCTAGTAGTTGCTCCCCTTGGAGGAGGAACAACTGACTATGCCTATATGCTTATACTTGATATGATTGATTTTGAGAAAAGTAGTGATGCTTCTCCTAGAGTAGTACACCAAGGACAAGAATCTACTATGGGTCATTCACCGAGTACAAGATGTGAGTCTCCTCAAGAGAGATAGATGAGGGTAGGAAACTTGATATTGTTTGATCTAAATATATATATTAGACATTTATGTTCATAATTCATTTTAGATGAGTTTTCTGTCAAATCAGCTGGTTCAATTTTGAAGTAGCGACTTGAACCTTTCAATTATATTACTAAAGGAACTAAGGATGTGTTCTAACTTCTAATTAATATATTTTATTTTAAATACTATTTTATTTTTGTTTTAATATTACATATTATATTTTTTTATCATTACCTGATATTTGCAAAAAATTAGACACTCTTTTAGAGTCATGTATTAAATATGTGTGTGATCTTATTCCAAAATTAATAGGTAGGCATGTAGTGGGATGTAGATGGCTGGATATGTATTATGAAAATGAGATTTGAGGGAAATGTTGATTGACTCAAGACTAGGCGGGTAAGAAAAAAATTGTACTCAAATTTATCATATTGTTTATTAGAATACTTTTTCTCATATAGCTAAATTAATTATTATTAGATTATTATTTTAAATTGTAGAATCACACGTATTGATTGTGTATCTACTAGATATAAAGAATATCTATTTCATGGTGATCTAGAGGAAAAAGTCATCATACAATAATTATTGCGATTCACTATTCTTGAGAATATAGGTATGATGTGGAAATCATGATAGATATTTTCATAGCCTAAAAAAATATCTTATAAATAATTTAATAATTTTTTTTGTAGATAATAGGCTAATGAAAGAGAGAAAATTTATTATCTTTTTCTTTCTCTTCTAGATGTTTCATGAGTGGACTTAGAGGTGTCAAATGGGCCGTGCTAGGCTAGTCCGGCCAGTTTTTAGTGAGCACAACCATGCTTTTGTGCCAGACCAGGCACGACACGGGTACTGTTTCATGCATGGCCCACACGGTTTCTTCAGGCCAGGCCCAACATGTCCCGCCGGCCCGCCCGATTATTATACCGTGCTGGGTCAGGCTCGTACGGGCCAAATCAGGTCAGTATGCGCCGGTTTAAAAAAATTTAATTTTTTTTTGTTTTTTATATTTATGTATTTATAAAATATATATTATATTCGTTAATGTTTAAAAATTTTAAAATTGTAACTTGAAAATTGTTGAATAGTTATAAAGTTTAATTTTTTTTAATTATGTTTTAATAAATTTAGATTATAATTTATTATAATTAAATTATAAAATTTTTAATGAAATTTGTAAACACAAATAAATAAAAAAACAATTTCTTTAACAAAAATTACAAAGTCACAAAGTCAAACACAAACCAAACGTCCAATCGGGCAATCCCAAACCAAAACAAATACAACGTAATCGTAACGTATATAAAAAAGAATATAAAACAAAATATTGAAATTAAAAATAAGAATCAAGAATAACACAAATCGTCAACCGTGAGGCATCAAAATCAAGTGGCAATGGCATGTGGCGTGACTACGAGCAACCTCATCAATCGTTCATCGGCATGTTATGTTCATCATTAACTGCAATATCAAAATCACTATCATATGGATCATCATCACCAGCAATCAACTCCCCTGCTTTCGATGCAGCTGTAGTTTTTGTCCCAACATGATCCTGAATGTTAAACCTCGAATCATCCTAGTCCTTTATGCATGCTAATACCTTAACAATATCTGGACGTAATCTTGATCTCTTATCCGAAATTACATTCACTGGAACAGAAAAAGTAGATTTCGATGCTACCCTCGACATTGGAGGAGTCAGATCCCGTGCCATCCTATATATCATGGGAAAGGTGAACTCATATGATTTCCACCATTGTAATATATCAAAATTCTTAGTATCAAAATATGATAGGATTGAGCAATAATCGATATCTAAGTACCGAGAAAGCTCGCTCATATGCGATGGTCCATCCCGTTGTTTTTCTCTCGCTAATTAAATGAAAAATTTGTCATCTCCAAAGATGGTATCTATGTTCGTACTCACAGTCTCATCACTACTACCATTATACATAGTATTGTAGTATGTGAAAATGTCATTCAATTTCTCGTGAATGAATCATTCAGGTTGGACTTCCAGGTTCATGCACGAAGAAATGTAGGTCAAAACGTTATCAACCCCTTTCACCTTAATCCTAGGGTCCATGCATGCAACAAGACAATAAAGAGATGGAATGGTAGACCAGTACTTTAAGTACTTGGTTTCCATCTCTGTAACTATATGACTAAGTGTCGGGACAGCTAGATACTTCCTAAAAATATTACTAATGTTGCATATGCACCTGAATGCAATGCAAGTCGTGCGAGTATAAACCGAGGAACATATGTTTGTCATGTCATAAAATATCTTAAGGAATTTCATAAATTAAATTTCTACAGCACAGTTAGTATCATCGGTAATAAGTTCGTCACTTTTACTTTTGAAGTAGTCAGATATCACGTATTCATATCCAGCACATGATTCCAATATCAGGTACGTTTAATTCTAACAGTGTCTTAAATTTGATTGAAATTTTTTCATCCTAAGATTCGTAGACAAACATAGACAGCCCAACTCATATTGTCTGTGAGACGTGCAAATGTATTTTAGTGCATTACGTATATTATCTAATACGTGAGAATATATCTTCATACCCGCTTATACAATCAGGTTAATTATATGATATATGCATTTGACATGAAAAATCTCTCCTAATGGTGCGTCTCTAATAATCTTAACAAACATGTTAATCACTATTTCATTATTAAATGCGTTATCGATTGTGATATTAAAAATTTTATTTTGAATTTTATATTTTCCAAAGATCTTTATCATACACTCAAAAATGAATGGGCCATCATGAGGATGGATAATCTCAGAAAATCATAAATTTTTTTTATTCATTGTTCATAGTGGGCGGTGAGACATGCATAAGATAATTCATTGTGACTTGTCAAGATATCGGATATTATCGACATCACTCCACTATATGTCATAAATTTATTAATTATTATTTATTTTTCTAACTTATAAAATTTTAGTATATTATTCCTAGATGTGGATCTAAGAATCATACTATAAGCAGACTGAAAATATGGTTGCATGATACTTACTATCCTTGGATCTTCCAAAAATCTAATCGGAAAACCTATCAACGTGATAAGTTTGGTCATGCATTCCCTACCCGTGGGTCGTGTTGGAAGGGGTGGAGTGGATTCATACCCGTGCCCGGGCAGTTTTTATATGGCAATGCTGCCGTGCCTCTGGTCCTGGGTGGGACCATGGGTCGGTGTCTCAGGTCATGCCGAGTTACCGTGCCAATGGGCCAGGCACGACACGAGGCTTTTGGCCATGGCCTGGCATGATTGGTGCCGTGATAGGGCACTGGAAATTTACGTGCCAGCTGGCCCGGGCACGGCAAATCGTGCCGGACAATTCCGGCTCGGGTGACACCTCTAAGTGAATTTCTTATTTTAGAATATGCAATATACTTTCTCTTTCAAGATGAAGTGTAAAGATATAATATAAGTTATAACTATGATGTCAGTTACTTATGAGTTTCAATTAATTAGTTATTTTTTGGAGGAGTTTTATTTATTAGTTTAGATATCGATGATAATTTACTATGCCACCCAGAAAATCTGATGTGTTACGGCTATTTCGGTGTTCCATGATTGGATAAAACATTATAAATTTGATTGTTATATTATTTATTAGAATAATCATGATGATTCGATGATTACAATCTACATACCTTCCATCAATTAGATTAGGTTGCAAACATTTCTATACATTTTTTTAGAAAATCACAACTTAGTTTTTTCTCTTTAAGCTAGTGATTTGTGATATGCATGCTTCAACTTGAAGGGGGTGTCGTGTTTTAGTTTATTTTATATTGTTTTTATTTTATTTTTAGTATTTAGGAGCACTTGACTTGTGAGCTGCTCCAGATCACTCATATGAATATGTTTATCAATGGTTATATACTTGTGTGTGCGTGAGTATATATACATATGATCAAACATATGAATATATATATATATATAATGTGTGTGAGTTTATATATAAAATTATTTCTACAAATATTTTTTATACTGATGTGTACGTGCGTGAGGGCTACATAATTGATGTTTAGTGAGTATTGATATTTATTGCGATTTTATTGTAATTTTTCTGTTTTTGTTTGAATTCTTAGGAAATCTTTGGGCTTTTCCACAAATACTGCTAATGATGATGGCCTGAAAAAGATGATGGAGCCGATCCAAGATATACGAGTGAAATTTCGCCCTCTGTCACCTCATCTGCCTATATACAAACCACAACTTAAGTCAACACTTTCAATTTCCAATAGAATCTCAGGTGCTATGCTTTCCACCATTGTTTTATGTTTTTATAGTATTCATTTGAAAATGGGGTCGGTTTGCTTTACCTACCAGAGCTTCTACCAATTCTTCTTTTATTTATCAAAACTCACCTCTCTGTCACTCGAGTTGTCTGCCTTAGCCTTAGCATATCATGTCTGTTATGGTGTCCATCATATGTGGACAGAGTTTTCTGGATTTCCTCGCATCAAGTAATTCTTCCAAATTTAAGGTCTCTCTCTCTCTATTTCTCTCTCGTTTATTTTTTCAATTGATTGTTTAGTGTGCACCTTCAATGTCAAGAGCACCAGACCAGTTGCTTTCTTGAATGGGATTTGCTGTGTTGGCTATACCTAAGTTGTTTGTAGAACAATTATATTGCTTTTCATGAATTGCTAAATTCACAATCCTAGTGCTTGTGTTGCAGCTCTTGTAGAAACATCCCTGAGGATGGCTATGCTCTGGTTTTCCATTATCATCTACTAAACAATTTAACTTTCTCCATCGTCCAATAAATTGTACACAGTTTGGGTGTCAAGTAATTCTATGATAAATCAATTTAAAAAAAATGTTTTGCTAATGGGATGTAGAATTGTGTTGTCATATTAAAAAAATGTTATTTTTTTCCTCTACGATAAATCATCATTATTGTACATTCCGTGTGTAATTAGGGTTCTCCATCATGATATTAATGACTTCACTTCTTCATGTAATCTGACTGTTTCACAAGCAATAATTAGTTCACTCCTTTTTTGTTGTTTTATCAATTTGTAAATCTATTCATTTTTCATTGATGTTATGTATATGTAAATCATTTTTTATATGTTCATATCAAATATGATTTTTTTATATATAATTTTATTGTCACTTAATTAATTGATATTTGTTTAAATGTCAATTATTTAAACAAGTAATAATTTAATTCACAAGTAATATGGTCACACTACAACCCTGAATCATTATAATATGGTCAAATACAACTCAAAATATAAATCATTATAATATGGTCATTTTATAAATATGGTCAAAATATAAAATATTTACTCTAATAGGAAACTTGAATTTGATTCCTTGCCATTACCCATCAGTATTCAAAACAAATACAACTCAGCATTTATATGTGTACATAAACCTATACTGGCATATAAACAAATATATACAACTCTCTCTCTCTCTCTCTCACACTATAAACATTTTTAAAAATGTATGTGTACGCGTGCGTGCACGCACACACATACACACACACACGTGCACACGCGCACATGTACACGTACATGCACAAGCACACGAGCACGTGCACACCCGCACACCCGTGCATACCATGTGTGCATGCGTATCCACACATGCACATGCACACATGCACACATGCACACATGCACACACACGCACACACATGTACATGCACATGCACACGTACACATGCACACACATATGTACACACACACACACACATATGTACACACACACACACACACACACACACATATGTACACACACACACACACACACACACCACGCCTTTATAACAAGATTTTCTTAATTTCATCTACGGTTAACTAGATCTGGTTTGAGATGAGATTCAAAACCAAAAACTTTCAATTCTAGAATTAGTTCCATATGACTTGTTGGGGAATGCCTGTTAAATTGTTGTTTATTCAAAATCACAAAATATTTAATATGATGTTTGGTTATTTAGGCAATGGATGCAATTAATTAAAAGACAAAAAATCCATAAAACTACAATGCAAAACTCTAAAAATCAAATATAGATAAAATCAAAATTCAAAATTACAACATTGTCATATCGATAATGTGTATTAAAGAGTTATTCTTACAAACAAGAAGTCCAAAATATACACCACTCAAAAATATACTATGGACTAATATATATATTTTAAAGTTATAAGCCCTAATAATCTCAAATATAGGACAAAACACAAGCATAGTATATTTGGGTGAATGCTCAAAATCTCTTTTTGCATTTTTCTTTATGTAATAGATATGGTTTATTGGCCTCCCATTTCAGATACGGTAATATAGTTGTATCATGATTGCTAGACTGAAGGAAATATTCCAATTCCATGCAACCACATTTCAATTTTTTAGTAGCTTCAAAGCTCAATTTACACGACACAATTTATGCACAGATACACACACAACAAAAAACAAACAATAGCACAAATTCAATGAAAAACACATCATACTCTATACATTAAAAATAATAGTTATATAATATCTACACATAATCCACATATTATAAATCAACAATAAGGTACACAATACAATATATAAACATTGGTTTTATAATCTACATATACAAAGTGCACATGTTATAAACTAAGAATAGTGCACACTGCACTAGATAAATAAGCACAGGAAAATTATAAAATAAATAAAAATAAATAAAAATAAGAAGAGGAAAAACACTCCCTAATGATTAGCAACTAAAAAAGAAGAGAATGTGGGAGCCACATGAAATAATTATCTTTGGGATAAAAACTCACACAAGAAAAATTACTTCTACCAAAAAAAGATTATGCACAAAGAAAAAAACAACTCCCATGGTTTGCTATTTTTTTCATTTTATTGAAAACTGGATGGGACACTCTCCAATCCCCTCATCCAAGAGGGCAACTTGAGTGATTTTTTGTGAAATCGAGAACATTCTTATTTTTGATATTTTTTTTATTTTTTTTATTTTTCTTTTTTATTTTTGAAATTTAGAATGTGGGATTTTATCTTATGTTCTTAGTCCAGCATACTCCATACCTACAATAAAAAAAGCAAAAATAAAAAATAAATTATATAGTTTTTAAAATATCAATTATTTATTATTATTATTATTATTAAATAACCTAATAAGGGAACATGATCAAATAAACTTGGTCTCTCCAACTTGAGCAGATCCAATAAATTTCCTCATCTGCTCTATGTGACGAGAGTCGTACTAATATATAACTTAAACAAATTAAATTTTATCGATAATAATGATTTCGTGAACATATCGGTAATATTTTTGTATGTGTATTTTTTCAAGTAGAACTGACTTTTCATTTAATATATTCCATATCCAATTATAGTGCACATCAATGTGATTTGATCTATTATAAAAGGTCAAAATTTTAGAAAAATATATAACACTATCACTATTGTACTATACAATATATATATATATATATATATATCATACTACACATCAAAGTCTATAAGAAAATTTTTCATTCTTAAATTTTTTTACAAGTTTCAATAGCTATAATAAACTCAGCTTCAAAGTTGAATAATACTAGATTTTTCTGCATCTTGGAATGCTAAGATATAGCTCCCCCTCCAAAATTATTTTATAACTTTAGGTTGATCTAGATGAATCCAAATCATATACTATATTAGAATCAGTATATCTGAGAAGTATATATTTTAACTTGTCTGAGCACAAAGTACAAATCTATTACATAGACTAGTAATATCTACCCAAGTTCAAGAGAAAATAATTGATAATACCAACAATATGTGTTATATTTGGTTTAGTGTATATTATCATAACATACATAAAACTGCTAACTATTGAGATATAAGTGAAATTACTTAAGTCTCTCCACTCCTCATCAATCTTGAGACTATTTAAATTATTTGACAAAAGGATTTGAAATTAGTTTAGTCTCTTTCATGAAAATCTCTAAAAAACTTTACCAATATATTATACTTGAGATACCTAGATATACCTAGAAAGCCTATCTTGGATGATACACAATCCTAAATTCTACTTGATTGAGCTTGAGTCTTTCATAGAAAAGACTTTTTCTAGCTCACACTTAAGCCTGTGCTCTATCACCATTAATGATTAGTATTTTGTCAACATACAATAAAAGTAAATATCTATAATCATCCAATAATTGATAAATACATAGTGGTTACATAATGTGTAATGAAAGTCACGAGACTCTTTGAATGAAAAAATTTCTTGTATCACTACATATGAGCTTGTTTAAATCATACAAGCTCTTGTTCAGTTTACAAATAAGATTTTCTTTCTTTTCTACAATAAATTTTTTAAGTTGATTCATGTATAGTCTCATGAAGGTCACCATGGAGAAATATAGTATTCGCATCAAGTTGATCAAATTTTAAGTCTAAGCTGATGGTTAGACTTGGAAATACTTAAATATAAGACATCTTCACCATGAAAGAAAATAGCTCATCAAAATTAATTAATTTCTTTTGATTAAAACTTTTGACTACTAATTTAACATTGTAACTTAGTTGAAAATCATCATCCTCATGTTTTAGTCTAAATAACATTTTGTTCGTCAGAGCCCACTTTCCATTTGTTAAGTATAACAAATCGTAAGTATTATTGACAAGAAGAGATTTCATCTCTTCATGCATAGCTTGAAGCAATTCCTCTTTATTATTGGGAGAGATGCCTTCCTAAAAAATCTCAAACTCTTATGGATCCATGAGTAATATGCAATTATGAAATCTAGAGGATTCCTAATATGGTGTATATAATTATCTCAATTTAAACTGAGAATGTATCATCATGAAAAACTAGGTTTTGCCTAGTTCTAGCTAGAATATGATCCCTCATAATCTCAACATGCATATACTAGAGCTCAAAAATATTTGGTGAATTCAGACTAAGATTTTTCCCTCGCCATTAGAGCATATATGTGATATTTATTAGGGTAGCTGTTCAATTCTTTCTCCTTGATCATACTAATCTCTAGAAGGAATCAACGTAGAGGTGTCAAACAGGCTGGGACGGCCCGGCCCAGCCCAGCCCAGCCCATTATTTTAAGGCACGATTGTGCTTCCGTGCCGGGCCGGGCACGGCACGGTTACGGTACCGTGTCGTGCCCGGCCCGGCACGGTTTAAAAAAACCAGGCCCGGCACTGCCCGCAGGCACGGCGGGCCGTGCCGTGCCTTGCCTGGCCCGCTCGAGCATTCCTGTCCGAGCGGTTCGGGATACGGGGGACCGCGGGTCGGGTCGAATCAGACCCGACCCGTGGTCTTTTTTTGCGGGAGGGGCATCATGGGGTCGGGCTCATGGGACACCCGGCACGGGATAAACCCGTGCCGGTTTGCCGTGCTGCGGGCCGAACCGTGCCGGGCCAGGCATGGCATGGCTCATGCCAAACCCGGGCCCGGGCACGGAATTTTTCCGTGCCGGGCTGGCCCAGGCACGACTGAACCGTGCCGTGCCTCGTGCCTGGCCGGGCCGGCCGGCCCGGTTGACACCTCTAAATCAACACAAAATTTGTACAAATAGTAATCATTATGGAATCACTCTCTTGATTCCTAGGATGACTTCCATCCACTAATTAGTTCTCTAGAAAAATCATATATCTACTTTGAACAAGCTTCTTGATTATTATGTTCAATGGTCTATACCTAAACTCCTTATGTCTAGTACCAATAAAAAAACATTAATATCCAATATCATCGAAATTTGATCATTCATCTTTTGAGATATAAAGAAAAGTTTTGTAGTTAAAAACTTATAAATGATCATATGATATATTTTTCCTAATCTAGATTTTTATTGGATCCATTCAGAGCGGCAATAAGGTGCACGTTAATTACACCAATGATCATATACATAACTTCTTGCCAAAATTTTTTGGGAAGATGCTTGTGAAAAAAATATGTACCAAACTTTTTCTCTCTCTCTCTCTCTCTCTCTCTCTCTTTCTTCAGCAATTCAGGTCATCCTTTCAACAATACTATTTCATTGTGGTATCTTAGTTGATATCTTTTCATATTTAATATCATGAGATATATAATAACTGTCAAACTAACTAAGTATTCCACCTTGTTATAAGAACGCGTGGACATCATTTTTCTACTAGTATCTCTCTTAATTGTAACGTGGAAATCCTTAAAGATTAGAAAGGCATGGTCTTTAGTTTTTAGTGTATATGCTTACACTTTATTAGAATAATCATACATAAATATGACAAACTAAAAGACTCCACTAATTGTTCTACTTAATTTGCACAAAGCAGATATTAATATGAATAAGATTGAGAATATTTAATTTTCTTGAGGGTGGAAGAGAATGAAAATATGCTCAATGACTTTTTTTAAACATCAATACGAATAAAATCCTTAGTAATATATTCTTTAAAGCTAGAAGGGTCCTTATCACCCAAGTGACCAAATCTTTTATGCTAGAGATCAATATTGTTCTTTTGATGAATAATATCTGCTTGATATCCAGAACACACTGGCTTGAGTAGCATTCAAAGTTTTTTTTTTCTTACCCCTTACAATGACTAATGTTCACTTGACCAATTTCTATTATTTATGACTCAAATATCCCATATCATCCAGCAAGTCAATGGACAACATGTTCACACAAATGTCTAGCCAAATATCACTCAACATCAGATGATCTACTATCTACAACTATAGATAAATATGTCTCTTGCCCATAATTTATGATATCCCACTATTTCTCATCTTTATTATATCATAATCACTACGAGTTTAAATAGTAAATAAGTTAATATGTAGGATAATATGAAATATTATTCCTGAGCCAATATGTCAATCACCCTCTTAGAGATATTATATTACCAAAATTATCATTACTAACTAGTATCAATACATCTTCAGAGTTAATGCTAACTCCTCTCTTAGGTCTATCTCTTTCGTGCACTATTATTATCATCTTTTCTAGGAATATTAGTTTTTTTTTTCATGTGTCTCATCTTATTCAGTGATAACAATTCAATACTTTTTTATCTTGCAAATTACCTTTAAAAGAATGATTCCTCCATCAATCAGTTTGTGTCATATGATGCTCCTACTATATCTCTCATAAATTAGAATACCATGAGACGGTCCTCATATCTCATTTCTCCTTGTTCTTCAAATAATTTTTTTTCTAAGATAACGTACATTTACACAACTCCATGGTGATGACATGCTCAGGGAAACCACAAAGTTTCTCAATTATCTAGAAGTGAGCTCAACATTAGACAAACAATTAGCTCATCTTCCAAGACTATCTTCATGATGGAAAACTAATTCATTATTGCTTAAAGATATTAATATGCACTAATATTAAACTGTCATCCCTAAACTATAGGTTTAACTAGATGTAAAATGATCAATATTTTAATTTTAAACATGTTCTTTTCAAACATAAATTTTAATTTCTCTCATAACTTATATGTCTTCATGTTATCAGTAACATATTAATAAATATCACTACGCACCCAAACAAAACATCATTTATTTAATTCTTTTCAAAAATAGTATGTTATTATATGTTTCATTCTTTTATCGCTATCATTGAATAACATGGACAAAATAAGATTTCTTATTTTGAGCATACGGAAATATAAATATTATATATTTTGTTATAAAAATTTCTAATTATTAAATATTTAAGCTTTTTTTTTTTGTAAATATGTTATGTTTGGGAACCAAAACATAATTGGGATATTATGTTTTGGGGCCTAAGTCTAAAATAATTTATAATTGATCCCCAACTCATAAAGTTTTTTTTTAAATATCAAAAACATAAAATATTTAAGTTTTGGGGTTCCAAAATAAATAAAACAATTGTTTTCTAATTTTGGGCTGCTTTTTTAGGAAAAAAAGATGAAATCAACTATTTTGTAAACCATGATTTTACGAAAATGAAAAGTAGTTATCAAATTCATTAGCCTTATTTTTGAATTCGAAATCATAGATTTTTTGTTTTTTAAAAAACTATGACTTGGAAACTAATTTTTGATTTCAACAAGATGATTTGTGGTTTTTTAAAATTTTCAACTTATATGTGTGTGTGTGTGTGTGTTTTCAAAAAATATAATAAATATTATATATTATAAACCACGTTATTATAAAAAATATATAAAATAAACAATTATGTTTTGATACTTATATCAACAATTATGTTAAACTAATAAAATATTTATGTTTTGTGCCACAAACAATAATAGATATAAAAATTATTGTTAAACTAATATATAATATAATTATAATTAATTATTGTTATACTAATATATATATATATATATATAAAATTATGTTTTGGGCCGCAAAAGCAAAATACTTATGCTTTAAATACTCATCTCAAAAATATTAAAAAAAAAAAACCCAAAAACATTGATATTTATGTTTTGTGATCCCAAAAATAATAAACACATATATGCCTAGTTTCTTTTAAACATCCCAAAATCAAAAAATAATAATTTTCAGATTTTGGGAATTTAAAACATAAATATTTTATATCTTTTGTGTTTTTTTTGATAACAATTTATGATCTGGAGACCATAACATAAATATTTTTAGATTTGGACCCTAAAATATAATTATCCCAACTTAATGAACCTTATTTTTAAAAACATCGATTATGGGTTTCTAAAATAATTTACGAGTGATTTAAATATAAAAAAATAAATTTTCTCTTTTAGCCTTATGCGTTTTTATTAAAAATCATAGTTTTTTTAACCTTATGACATTACTTTACAACTAATTTCTAGAGAAAATTATATTTAAGGGCAACAAAATTATAATTAATTATTCTTAAACTAATAAAATATATAAAAAACTAGGTTTGGCCACAAAATTAAAATAATCATGTTTTGATACTCATCTCAAAAAAACTTTCAAAAATAGACCCAAAAAGATTATTATTTATGTTTTGATAAATCATGTAGATTCTCATTAAAATTAAACTAATATAATTTTATTAAAAAATAAAATAAACATCCATGATAATAAAATAGCTTTTAGTATATGTATATATTGCTCTATCACCTATTTTTTCTTCTTATTTCTTTCTCTTCTTTCTCTCACATCAGGTGTAGCTTTAGAAAAAATGCATTTATGATTGTATCATTCATGTTTTCTCCCATAAACACGACTCATAAAATTTCTTTTGGAAAATGAAAACTTACGATACGATGTTAGTGATAAGTATGTCTATTAATTTCATTTGAGTCCATTGTCAAGTATTGTGACTTTGTTATAATATCTTATTTTTATGGTTAAGTGTATTCCAAAAACTAGCTGGGTTAGGAACTCTCATTCAACATCATTCCGCAAATATATGAGATATATAAGTAATAAAATGGATCTTTAGTCTAGATATCGATCTCACAATAATTACACTTCGAGTTAAATCAATCAATGATAAATAATAATTGTTCTAGTAGGCATGATAAATATGATTTAAGTCATTAATTCTAAAATTTAGATATAATTTATATTTTTATACTTGATGCAGCTATATTTATCACTAGTTGAGGTTATGCTCAGTCATAAAATAAAAATTAAATAATTATAAATAATCTCTTACTCTACCAGCATACAAGGTAATTATTAAATATTGAGACATTCCTAATGATGATTTTCTCATAATTGTCCGCTCTATATTTTAACAACAAGATAATAAATTATCTTTACTCGAAGATCATTTACAAGTCATCAACTTTTAGATAACTTGTTAGCTACTCTTAATATTTATTTCGAATACACATTCTTATTCTCCGACCTCAAGTGCATTTCTCAATGAAATTACTGTGCTAATAAAATATTTTATACTTTTGTCTTTATTAATATCATACTCATATAATTAACATTTATTTTTCCTTATGTTTCATCATTGATAACCATATATTTGAAACTAACTAGCATGACTATCACCAATATGCCAGTCAACTCATACACTAAAGATAAAACCATTAGAAAAATACTTTATTTATTATTCAACATCAATTGAGGGTAAGTTCTTCTAATATATACATAATGAATTGATATATAAAAGAATTTATGTTTTCAACATTGTAGTTATGAAAAAATCATACTCACAATTGAAGGTAAGTTTTCATAAACATCATACTCACAATAATTAAATTTACCTTAATTTGACATTTTACCATATGAATTGTCTCATACATTGCAGTCAAAAGGATTTTCCTTTCTTTCATATATGTGAGTGTGTTTCATGGCTTACATGTGAATGTCTTACACTCAAATCACATATATGAACCTACTAATAAACGAAGTCCTAGACTCAATTCTTTTTAATTATCAAACCATCCATAACCAAATAAATTTATAACAAAACATCATATTAAAGTATTAAAAAATTATCCATCACATATAGATATATCAAATCATCCCTAGACTCATCTTTTAGCTTGAAATTTGGAAGAATCACATCAAGATAAGTGTAAATTGGTCTTATATGAATCTGGGTGTCCAATTTCAACCATAGGAAAAAATCTAGGCTTCAAAATCAAAATCCCTCAGAACTTGCTTGATTTCAATTAGATTTTTTTCCTAGGAAGGGGGTCAAAATGTGTGCATGCTTCAAAATATTTATTCTTTTGCCATGTATTACCCTTTTTGCTTGTAGATCATTCAAAAAATAAGTTGTGGAACACCTTGCATCATCTTCCTCATGCCTCTCATGAATTACTCTTAGTTTCTTAGGACTTTTCTTATACCCCCAAGAGTTTGGTGTTGGTTATTAACTTAGAAGTCATGTAAAAGTTATAATTTTGATCTTTAAATTTTGCAACACAAAGTCATGATGATGGGTATAACCCACGACGTTGCTCTTATATTCATTTGCTTGATTATCACGCCACTAGGAAAGGTCATGGCGGCTCATTCAATCTATGTAACACCACATGATAATGTTAATGTGTAACCATGACTTATGTATTTAATCTATGTAACACAATGTTGTGCTGTTAAGTTTGACCAAATTTGTACATTTCTCTTCTATAACCTAAAGTCATGGTGTTAAAGAATGGTCGTAACTTTGGTTTTTGTCTTGAGACAAGAGTCATAGTACTTGTTTTGCTAGCGAACCGAGTTTGGCCCTCTATAATATTCTATAGCCAAAAGTGACAACATCATATTTGTATCATAGTTTTGGGTTGAGTATTATATGATTTAGTAAAAAAAATCATAGCATCTAAAAGCTATCATAGCTTTTAGCACTAGTGGGATACTAGTTATTACGATGTGAAATTAATATCATAAATATGATGTTGTTTTGAACTAGTTTAGCAATGACTCCAAGAAATCTTCGATTCTAAAGAATATGTTTTATAATAAAAGAAATATATCAATAAGATGGTAGATTCATGATGTATGATTTTTACCATGAATTTGTATAAAGGTTCGACTAAAAATAAATGTCAAAACTAATCTATAAGTATCCAAATGTGTAATAAAGTCATAGCATGTCATATGCTATCATTTGCAAGACTTTTTGTTTCTCTTCTAATCATTAACTCCATCAAGCTACATATTTCACTTTAAAATTCTTCATTGCACAACTATTCATCAAAATCCTTAAAATCTTAGCTGTTATGAAATGATTACAAATAAAACTCACTTTCAGGCAAACACAACATAAAAACTACATCAACTAACAAATATTATTTAGTATTTTATTAAATAAACTCACATACTAAAATCATTATTCATCCTCGAGCAATCCATCCATCACTTATTTTATATATATAAACTTCTTTCATTCTAAATAAATAATTACTATGACTGATTTAGAGTGTCATGGTGTTACGATATGATAGGGCTACTACTTTTTGTGATTAGTTGAATAATCACAGTGGAGTTTGAGCTCAATAATTAACTTTCAAGACAAATAAATAGTATACTTTATTTAGTGTGATTACCTACACATCATCATTAGATTACAGTCTAGAAAAATATTTCTTAGATTATCTCACAAACAATACTATATTTGACATCCAAGGCTAGATAATCAAAGAGTTTGTATATCCATAGATAATCTTGACTATCCAAGCTAGCTTTCACATGTAATCTTTCATTTTTTTCTCCTTGTTTGTTCAGTATCCACCATGATGCTATGCAAATATTATTTGAATAGTATTCTCAACATAGTGTTGCAAAAATGAAAGGTCACACTTCTATGTTTGGGCCATTAAGTTAAGAAATGTCATGACTTTTTGTACTTCTTCAATTTCTCCCCTACAACTATTATGACAATAACCACCACTAGAACTTTCAGGGTAGCACATTACTCCTTACTAACCTTTATATCAATGCTCACCTATAATACTTCTAAAGTAGTAATTTCCAATCACACTTAAGTCCATACTCATCAATGAAATTTCTTAAGCAGTAATTTCCTTTATTATGTTCAAGTTTGCATATTCTCTGATCATGCCAAGTTTTCGTAACCATTCTTATCCATCATTCACATCTCTAGTCACAATTGATATTTTGGTAATGAAATCTTCAAGTGATTAAGCTAGTTTTTGGATATGATTTATCAAACCTTCTATATTTAGATTCTTCAATATCATTTTTTTATCTCTACAAGTAACATACTCAAGATATCATCAATTTTTGAAAGAGATTTTAAAATGAGCATATTTAGGCGAGGCTTTTCTCCATACTTCTCATGCTCAAAATCTCCAAACCATGAATCCATTCAGAAAGAATGGTGTTCAACATCAATATTAAGCATGAAATACTTGTCACCATAGTAATAAGAATGTGTTTTTATCATAATGAAAATTTGACCTATATTTGATCCTCTTTATTATCTGGGTCCTGAGTTGTTAACTTATTTTTAGGGTAATTACCTCAACTAAAATTGATCAACTAAACTAAACATCAATCTCATACAATAATACCAAAACTATAGTGTGTAGTAGTGACTGATCATCATAAAAAAATAATACCTAACAATAATATTAAAACTTATTGTGATTTTATGATAATACATATATTTTTATACTTAGATGTATCCCAAAAGCTAGTTGGGTGAGGATCTTTCATCCAATATTATTACACAAGTATATGAGTCGTATAAGTAATAAAGTGACCATTTAGTCAAGATATTAATCCCATAGAAATTATATGCATAAATTAGATCAATCAATTATAATAAATGGTTGATCTAGTATGCTTGATAAACATAATTTTGAGTCATAAATCATATATTATAAGAATGATTCATATTTTTATTTCTGATAGAATTCGTAAATAGTTTTATTATGATTATGCTAAATATAGAATAGATGCTAGTTAATTATGAATGATATTTTGCTCTACTGGCATGTAGATAAATATCTACATCCTAAAAGTTAGTTAGGCGAGGATCTTTCATCAAATATTATTACACAAGTATATGAGTCATACAATTAATAAAATAAACATTTAATCCATATATTAATCTCATAGAGATTGCTTGCATATGTTAGATCAGTAAATTATAATTAAGGGTTGATCTAGTATGCATGATTTGAGTCATAAATCATAAAACATAAATTATAAGGTTGATCTAGTAATTTTTATTTTTGATAGAATTCATACATAATTTTATTGTGATTATGCTAATCATAGAATAAAAGCTAGTTAATTTTGAATGATATTTTGTCATACTGACATACAGATAGATATCAACTATAAAATCATTGCTAATGATGATTCAATCATAGTTATCCCTTTAATATTTTAATACTGATATAACAAACCATCTTTACTCAGATACATTCACAAGTATTCATCTTTTAGGTAGCTCTTTAACTATCCTTAATAGTTACTTTGAATGTGCATTCTTATTATTCGACCTCTAGTATCTTTTTGATACAAATTTACTTGACAATAAAAGTATTTACACTTTTGACTTCTTTAGCACTATACTCGTATAATTAATATATGTTTTCTTTTGTATTTCACTAGTGACAACCAATTTCTTGAAACTAACTCATAGGGTTATCATAACTATACAAATCACCTTCAAACATGCTTGACAAATGACTTAATTGTCATAGTCCCCAACTATGATAGATGATTTGCATACTAAAGTTGAAACCATAGAGAAATTATTTTATTTACTACACATCAATTGAGTATCAATAAGACATGTATAATAGATAGATTACCTAATCTATATATATATATATATCGATATAATCTATCTATTTGTCTATCTTATTTATCTATTTATCTATCAAATATATATATATATATATATATATATATCTAATCTATCCATCTATCTATCTATATACCTATCTATTGATCTATCTATCTAATTGATCTATTTATCAATCAATCAATCTATCTATTTATCTATCTATCTATCTATATAATCTATCAATCTATATATCTATCTACATATTTATCAATCTAATTTATCTATATATCTATCTAATTTATCTATCTTTTCTATCTATCTATCTATCTAATCTATCCATCTATCTACTTATATATCTAATCTATTTATCTATCTATATATGTAACTAATTTATATATTTTTTCTATCTATCTATCTAATCTATCTATCTATTTATCTATTTAACTATCTATCTAATCTATCTAATTAATATATCTATCTATTAAATCTATCCATCCATCCAATTTATTTATCTATCTAATATGTATATCTATCTTTATATTTATCCAATCTAACTATCTAATATACTTATTTATCTATTTATCTAATCTATCTATCTATAAAATTTATGTATCTATATATCCAATTTATCTTCTATCTATCAAATATATCTATCATTCTATCTATCTTATCTATATATATATATATATATCTAATCTATCTATCTTTCTAATCTATCTATCTATCTATCTAATCTTTATATCTACATCTCTATCTATCTATCTATCTATCAATTTATCTATCTTATATATATATATATATATAATCTATCTTTCTATCTATCTTTCTAATCTAGCTAACTAACTAACTATCTATCTATCTATCAAATCTTTCTATCTGCACATCTATCTAATCTATTTATTCATTTATCTAATCTATCTATTTATCTATTTAACCTATCTATCTATCTATCTAAAATATAAATAATCTATCTATCTATCTATTCTATCGATGTATCTAACTATCTCTATCTAATCTTTCTTTCTATCCATCTAATCTATATATCTAGCTTATTTATTTATTTTTCTATCTAAAATATCTATCTTTCAAATATATATATATATATATATATATATATATATATGTATATATATATATCTTTCTATCAAATCTATCTAACTAATTATCTAATCTATCTTTATTTCTATCTGATCTATCTATTTATCTTTCTATCTAATCTATTTATATATCTATCTATCGAATATATATATCTATCTAATCTATACATCTATCTATCTAACTAATCTATCTATCTATCTAAAATATATATCTATCTAATATACCTATATATCTATCTAATCTTTCTATCCAACTATCTATCTATCTATCTAATCTTTCTATCCAACTATCTATCTATCTAATCTATTTAACTATCTATCTTTCTATTCTATCTATCTATCTGTCTATCTATATGATATAATTTATCTTCCTATCAAATCTATCTATCTATCTATGTATCTAATCTATTCTAACTATATATCTATCAATCTATCAATCTATATATCTAATCTATCTAATCTATCTATCTATCTAATCAATCTATCTAATCTATCTATCTAATATATCAATCTATTTATCTTTATATCTATCTTTATATCTATCTTTATATCTATCTAATCTATCTATCTATTTATCTATCTCTCTATCTATGTATCTAATCAATCTATCTAATCTATCTATATAACTATCTATTCTATCAATCTATCTAGTATATCTATCAATCAATCAATCTAATCTATCTATTTACTTATCTATTAAACTATCTAAATATCTATTCTATCAATCTATCTATCTATTATATCTATATATTATATCTATCTAATATATTTATTTATCTATCTATCTAATCTATTTAACCCTATTTATCAATCTAATCTATCTAATTTATTTATATATCTATCAAATCTATCTATCTAAATATCTATCTATCTAATATATTTAACTAACTAATCTATTTATATATCTAAATATCTATCTATATATCTTTCATATCTATATATTTGTCTTATCTAACTATCTATCTTTCTAATCAATCAATCTATCTAATTTATTTATCTATCTAATCTATCTATCTTTCTACCTATATATCTATCTATATTATATATATATATATATATATATATATATATATATATATATATAATCTATCTAGCTGTATATATATATAATCTATATATCAATCAAATTTATTTATCTAATCTATCTATCTATCTTTCTACATATATATCTGTATATATATATATATATATTTATCTAATCTATCTATATATCTATCTAATCTAACTATTTATTATATATATATATAAATATCTAATCTATCTATCTGTATATCTATCTATTCTATCTATCTATTATATATATATATATATATATATATATATATATATATATATCAAAACGATCAATCAATCAATCAATTAATCTATCTAATCTATCTATATAAATATATATTCTATCTATCTATCTATCTATCTATCTATATATGAATATATGAATATATGAATATATGAATATATGAATATATAAATATACACATATATGAATATACGAATATACGGATATATGAATATACGAATATACGAAGAGATGAATATATGAATATATGAATATTTGAATGTATGAATATATGAATGTATGAATATATGAATGTATGAATGTGTGAATGTATGAATATATGAATGTATGAATATATGAATGTATGAATATATGAATGTATGAATGTATGAATGTATGAATGTATGAATATATGAATGTAAGAATATATGAATGTCAGAATATATGAATGTATGAATATATGAATGTATGGATATATGAATGTATGAATATATAGATATATGAATATATGAATATAAAATTTATGGATATATGAATATATGAAAATATGAATAAAAATATATATGAATATTTGAATATATGAATATATGAATGTATGGATATATTAATATAGGAATATAGGAATATAGAAATATATGAATATGTGTATATATGAATATGTGAATATATGTATATATGAATATATTAATATACGAATATATGAATATATTAATATATGAATATAAGAATATATGAATAAATGAATATATGAATATAGGAATATATGAATATAGGAATATATAAAAATATGAAAATATGAATATATGATTATATGAATATAAGATAATAGGAATATAGGAATATATGATTATAGGATAATAGGAATATAGGAATATTGGAATATATGAATATATGAATATATGAATATATGAATATATGAATATATGAATATATGAATATATGAATATATGAATATATGAATATATGAATATATGAATATATGAATATCTGAATTTCTGAATATCTGAATATCTGAATATCTGAATATCTGAATATCTGAATATATGAATATATGAATATCTGAATATCTGAATATCTGAATATCTGAATATATGAATATATGAATATCTGAATATATGAATATATGAATATATGAATATATGAATATATGAATATCTGAATATATGAATGTATGAATGTATGAATGTATGAATGTATGAATGTATGAATGTATGAATGTATGAATGTATGAATGTATGAATGTATGAATGTATGAATGTATGAATGTATGAATGTATGAATGTATGAATGTATGAATGTATGAATGTATGAATGTATGAATGTATGAATGTATGAATGTATGAATGTATGAATGTATGAATGTATGAATGTATGAATGTATGAATGTATGAATGTATGAATGTATGAATGTATGAATGTATGAATGTATGAATGTATGAATGTATGAATGTATGAATGTATGAATGTATGAATGTATGAATGTATGAATGTATGAATGTATGAATGTATGAATGTATGAATGTATGAATGTATGGATGTATGGATGTATGGATGTATGGATGTATGGATGTATGGATGTATGGATGTATGGATGTATGGATGTATGGATGTATGGATGTATGGATGTATGGATGTATGGATGTATGGATGTATGGATGTATGAATGTATGAATGTATGAATGTATGAATGTATGAATGTATGAATGTATGAATGTATGAATGTATGAATGTATGAATGTATGAATATATAAATATATGTAAATATGAATATAGGAATATTGGAATTTAGGAATATAGGAATATACGAATATATGAATATATGAATACATGAATATATGAATATATGAATATCTGAATATCTGAATATATGAATATCTGAATATATGAATATATGAATATATTAATATCTGAATATAAGTATATATGAATATATGAATATATGAATATATGAATATATGAATATATGAATATATGAATATATGAATATATGAATATATGAATATATGAATATATGAATATATGAATATATTCATATATGAATATATGAATTATAGTAATATAGTCATATAGACATATAGTCATATAGTCAGATAGTCATAAAGTCTAATATTCAGATACTCATATAGTCATATAGTTAGTTAGCCAGATATTCATATAGTCATATAGTAAGATAGTCTGATAGTCATATAGTAATATTGTCAGATAGTCAGATAGTAAGATTGTCCGATAGTAAGATTGTCAGATAGTCATATATTCATAAAATCATATAGTCAAATAGTCATTTAGTCAAATAGTTATATAGTTAGTTATTCTTATAATCAGATAGTCATATAATCAGATAGTCATATATTTATATAGTCATATAGTCACATAGTCATATAGTCAGATAGTCATATAGTTAGATAGTCATATAGTCAGATAGTCATATAGTCATATAGTTAGATATTCAAATAGTCAGATAGACAATATAGTCCGATAGTTAGATTGTAGATATTAAAATAGTCAGATATTCAGATAGTCATATAGTCATATAGTCATGTATTCATTTAGTCATGTAGTCATAACTTCGTATAGTCATATAGTCTTATAGTCATATAGTTATATAGTCATGTAGTCATATAGTTATATATACATATACTCATATAGTCATATTGTAATTTAGCCATACAATCATATTGTCATATAGTCAGATAATCATATAATCAGATTGTCATATAGTCATATAGTTATATAGTAATATAGTCAGATAGTCAGATAGTCATATAGCCATATAGTTAGATATTCAGATAGTCATATAGTCATATAGTAAGATAGTCATATAGTCTTATAGTCATATAGTCAGATAATCAGAGTGTCATATACTCAGAAGTCATATATGCATATAATCATTTAGTCATATATTCATTTAGTCATATAGTTATATATTCATATAGTCATATAGTCATATAGTCATATAGTCAGATAGTCATATAAAAATATAGTTAGATAGTCATATAGTCATATAGTCATATAGTCATTTAGTCAGATTGTTAGTCATATAATCATATAGTCATATAGTTAGATAGTCATATAGTAATATAGACAAATAGTCAGAATGTTAGATAGTCAGATTGGCATATAGTAATTTAGTTAGATAGTCATATAACATATAGTCACATAGTCACATAGTCATATAGTCATATAGACAAATAGTCATATAGTTATATATTCATATATTAAATAATTAGATAGTCATATAGTCGGATAGTCTTATAGTCAGATAGTCAGATAATTATATAGTCATAAAGTCATATTGTTAAATAGGATTAAAGTCATATAGTCAAATAGTTAGATACTCATATAGTTAAATAGTCAGATAGTCAGATAGTCAGATAGACATATCAATAAGATAATCATATAGTCATCTAGTCAGATAGTCATATTGTTAATTATTCATATAGTCATTTTGTCATATAGTAATATAATCATATAGTCAATTAGTCATATTATCATATAGTCATATAGTCACATAGTCAGATTGTCATATATACATATAGTCATATAGTCATATATTCATATAGGTAGATAGTCATATTGTCAAATAGTCAGATAATCATATGGTCAGATATATAGATAATCATAGTCATATAGTCATATTGCAAATAGTGATATTGTCATATAGTCTTATATTCATTTACTCATATACTCATATAGTCTTATATTCATTTACTCATATAGTCATATAGTTATATACTCACATAATCATATAGTCATATAGTAATATAGTCATATAGTTAGATAATCATATAGTCATATAGTCAAATAGTCATATAATCATATAGTCAGATAGTCATATAGTCATATATTAATATAGTCATATAGTCAGATAGTCAAATAGTCATATAGTCATATAGTTAGCTAATCAGATAGTCATATAGTCATATTGTCATATAGTCTGATTATCAGATAGTCATATTGTAATTTAGTCATTTAGTGATATAGACATATAATCATATATTCATATAGTCAAATAGTCATAGAGTCGTATAGTCACATAGTCATATAGACATATATTCATATAATCATATAGTCAGATAGTCATATAGACATATAGTCAGATAGACTAATAGTCATATAATCATATAGTTAGATAGTCATATAGTCATATAGTCATATAGTCTTATAGTCATATTATCATATCGTCATATAGTTATATATTAGATAGTCATATAGTCATATAGTCAGATAGTGGTATAGTCAGATAGTCATATAGTCATATAGTCAGATAGTCAGATATTCATATAGTCAGATATTCATATAGTCAGATAGTCATATAGTCAAATAGTCTGATTGTCATATAGTTGTTTAGTCATATAATCATATAGTCTGATAGACATATAGTCAGATAGTCATATATTCAAAGTTAGATAGTCAGATACCAAGATATTCATATTGTCAATAGTCAAATAGTCATATAGTCTTATAGTCGCATAGTCATATAGTCAGGTAGTCAGATTGTTAGATTGTCAGATAATCATATATTCATATAGACACAAAGTCTGATAGATAGTTATTCTTATAGTCATATAGTCAGATAGTCAGATAGACAGAGTCATATAGTCATATAGTCTTAAAGTCATAGTCATATAAACATAAAATCATATAGTCATATAGATATATATAGATATATAGTCAGATAGTCATATGATCATATAGTCAGATTATCATATAGTCATATAGTCAGATAGTCATATAATCATATAGTCAGATAGTCATATAGTCATATAGTCAGATAGTCATATAGTCATATAGTCAGATATTCATATAGTCATATAATCAGATATTCATATAGTCATATAGTCAGATAGTCATATAATCAGATAGTCATAGTTATATAGTCATAAAGTCATATAGTCAAATAGTCAGAAAGTCATATAGTCAGATAGTCATATTGTTATATAGTCAGATAGCCATATAGTCATATAGTCATATAGCTAGATAGCTATATAGTCATATAGTCAGATAATCAAATAGTCTAGAGGTGTTAAACGGAAAGTGCTGGGCCGGCCCGACCCATTTTTTTTGAGCATGCCCGTGCTCTCATGCTAAGCCAGGCACGGTTTATTAATGCCAAGCCCAGCACGACCCACCGGCCTGGTGGTCAAAGTATCGTGTTGGGTCAGGCCCGTACATGCCTGGTTAAAAAATAATGTTTTTTAAAAAAATTTTTAAGCATTGTATATTCGCATTAAACTATATATAAAATATATATAATATTATATATAGATAATGTTTAAAATTTTAAATTTATAACTTGAAAATTGTTAAAAATTTAATAAATTACAAACATTAAATTTTTTTATTAAAAAATTTAATAAATTACAAAGTTTAAAATTAAAATTGGTAACTTGAAAATTGTTAAAAATTTATAACTTGAATATATTAATAAAGTTTAAATTTTTATTATTAATTTTTAATAAATTTAGATTATAATATATTAAAATTAAATATTTAAATTATAAAGTTTTAATTTTCACATGAAAAATTTAAACAAAAAAATAAATTAAACAAAAAGTTTCTTTAAAAATAATTATAAAGTCACAAAAACAAAATCAAATCAAATGTCTAATCGGCCATAGATACCGAACCAAAACAAATAAAACATAACGTAAATAAAAAAGCAGACAATCAATACAAAACAAAACATCAAAATCAAAAAGCAGAATCAAGAATAAATAACATAAATCATCAAATGTGTACGTGACCGTGAGGCATCAAAAATCAAAATTAAGTGTTAATGACAAATGACATGTTGCGTGGCATAGCATAGAGGTGTTAACTCGCATCTGGCAACAGGTAGGGGAAACCGTCAACCACATCAATCGTCAATCGGCATATCATGAGCATCATCAACCACAACATCAAAATCACTATCATATGGATCATCATCAGCAGCAATCAACTCCTCCACTTTCACATCAGATGCAGTCCATGTCCCAGCTCCAGCATGATCCTGGATGCTAAACCTTGAATCCTCCTAATCCTTCAAACATGCCAATGCCTCAACAATATCTAGACGCAATCTCGATCTCCTATCTAAAATTACGTTCACTACAACAGAAAAAGTAGACTCCGATGCTATGCTCGACACCGGAGGAGTCAGTAGATCCTATGTCATCCTAAATAGCACGAGAAATGTGGACTCATATGATTTCCACCACTATAATATATCAAGATTCTTAGTATCAGAATGTGATAGGATTGAGTAGTAATTGGTTTCTAAGTACCGAGAAAGCTCGCTCCTATGTGATGGTCTACCCTGTCGTTTACCCCTTACTAACTGAATGGAAAAATCATCATCTTTAAAGAAGGTATCCATGTCCGTAATCACAGTCTCACTACTACTATCATCATACCTAGTATCGTAGTATGTGAATAGGTCAGACAACTTCTCGTGAATGAACCCTTCAGGTGGGTCTTCCAGGTTCATACACGAGGAAATATAAGTCAGGGTGTTATCTACACCTTCCACCTTAATCCAAGGGTCCATGTATGCAGCGAGACAATAAAGAGATGGAACGGTGGACCAGTACTTTAAGTACTTGGTTTCCATCTCAGCAACATATGGCTAAGTGTCAAGTCAGCTTGATACTTCCTAAACATGCTACTAACGTTGCATATGCACCTGAGTGCAATGCAAGTCATGGGAGTATAAACCGACGAATGCATGTTCATTATGTCATAAAAAATCTTCAGGAATTTCATAAATGAAATTTTTGAAGCCCAGTCAGTGTCGTCAATAATAAGTTCGTCACTCTTACTTTTAACTTAGTCGGATATCACGTGTTCATATCCAACACATGACTCCAACATCAAGTACGTGTAATTCCAACGGTGTTTCATATCCGATTAGAATTTCTTCTTCTTAAGATTCGCAGAAAAACATAGACTTCCAAACTTCTGTTGTCTGCGAGGAGTGCGAATATATTTTAGTGTATTATGTATATTATCCAACGCAGGGGAACACACCTTAATACTCATTTGTACAATCACGTTAATCATGTTACAAATGCATCTGACATGAAAGATCTCTCCTAATGGTATGTCTCTAATATTCATAACAAACATGTTAATCGCTACTCTATTATTAGAAGCGTTATCGAATGCGATACTAAAAATTTTATTTTGAAATTTATATTCTCTAATGATGTTCATCATATACTCAAAAATGGTCGGGCCATCATGAGGATGGAGAATCTAAGAGAATCCTAAAATTTTTTTAATCATTGTCAATTTAGAATCTACATAGTTGCCGGTGAGACATGCATAAGATGATTCATCGTGATTTGTCCAGATATCGGATGTCACAGATACTACTCCACTATATACCATAAATTCATTAATTATTTTGCGTTTTTCTAACTTATATAATTTTAGTATGTCATTATTAGATGTGGATCTAGGAATCCTACGATAAGCAGGTTGAAAATATGTCTGCATGATGCGCACTACCCTTGGATCATCCAAAAATTTGATTGGAAGACCCATGAGTTATTGATGCTGCTGGCTTTCGATTTCAAAAGAAGTAATGATGGATACTGTGTTAGGCTCTCTTACTTCTACTGGAACTACTTTTCTCATAGGCTTTCTCCCTTGCTGGATTGACCTAGCTTTCACTGACTTCAAAACTAGTTTTTTCTGAAATTAAATGAAAAGGGAGTGCCTTCCAAATAAAGCTGGAAACTCATTTATCAGTACACCTGCATGCAAGATTCCTGTGTGCCGCATCCCCAAATCTTACCCAGTAAAAGTAGGAGGACCAGTAACAGTAAGCTCCATCTAACAGCATGACGACCTGAACTAGAGGGACTAAGCTAAGTTACTTGTAGTAAGAGAGAGAGACGACCCAGGCCAAGGCTAGCCAAGAGATCATATATTATTAAGAAGAAAAAGATAAATATACTCCAACGCTCGGATAGTCCCTTTTTAATTAATGCGTAAGCACAATCTTATAACGGTAAACAATATGAAAGATAAAACTAGATATTCTCTAGTATAGTCCCATCAGGGAAAGAGGTCACTAATATCTCGATAACCCCCCTATTTAGCTAAGAGAGAGGAGGTCGAGCAGTCAGGCTAATCAGTATCCGCAATAAAATAGCTTAATCGCGGGATCCCATTTCAAGGGTTAGATCTCCTAACTCTCAGAAGACCAAGCATGAATAACATACGTGGTGGAGGTAGGGCATAATAATCTCTCATTCCTCAGCACTTTAAGGAAAGATGAATAAGAAGAGGTACTGGATTTCACTCGATGGTTCATTCATGTCTTAAGTACGCAAGGAGGGAATTCCATTCACATTCACCTAGAGGGAATTAACGCATTCAGCTTGAAAGCTTTCAATTTGCGCTTTTACTTTCTTCGCCCTCCCCTTTCTTCAAATCTCGCTTTCTTACACTCTCCGGTTTGCTTCCTTGGTCTAGCCTACTTCCAGCTGTTAGGAAGCCAGTTTCCATCGAAGAGTCCGGTATCATGGTCTAGATTCTTACAGCATCGATACCGAGCTTTGGCCTATGTTTTTCAGGCCTCTTCCCGTTTCCAGGATTATAGAGAAAGGCAGTCCCGTAAGCCTTAGGAGAGATCATGAAAAGCTATTCTAGTTGCCCCCCTATCCGGGCTTTATTACTCTATATTCATGCGAGCAACTTAGTCCCTATGATCCTGGGAGTCAAGCAAGCGTGTTATTATCAAATCAATCCCTATTGCCCAATCCAGTGGCATTTGAAAGTCTTCTTCTTTCGGTCTCAAACTGGGGCTGTTGAAGGCATTCAAAAGGCATCTTCAACAATGAAAGTGACCTTATCTTTTTTAAAAAAGCCATATTTGGTGTGGACTCCCCCCTTGTACGTTGGTCTCGATCCTCTCGTATCGTATTCACTCTAGCTTCTTTTTTCCTCTTCCTTTAGCATTCGATTTCGAGAAGACCGTGCCAGATCTTTATACAGTTGCAAAGGTACCCTTCTTGATCAAGCTTGAGGGCTGACGCTTTTTACATCCAAACCTTTAAAAAGCTAGCAAGTCAGCTAGACAGAATAGAGAATTCCCATTACCGCACCGTGGGAAGCAAGTACTTTCTGTGGCTTTGAAGTAGGGCCAGAGAGATTGCAAAACTTTCGGAGATGGGATGAAAAGATTTTTGGTAGGCTTGATATGGATACAGCTGCTTTATCACCCACCATAGAATCAAGCAGTTCGACTATACCACCTTAATTCCCTCATTCAGGACAGATAAAAGCAGGTTATGGATCTGTTTAAGTTGGTCGATCAATCCCTCCTTTCTTTTCCTCCGGACTCCTTAGAATAGATTGGATTGGAAGGACAGACGGATATTGAATTAACGAAAAGAAACTAAACTGAAAATTGCGTAAAAAAACAAAAGAAAAAAGAAATGTAGCTGGGATGGTGCTGCCATGCTTCTTCTATGAGTTTTCTACTATATTGGGGCATACTTAAATAGTCCAATAAAGCCTCCAGGCTAATGGATCTAAGTCAGGTGCTAGCCTAGCTCTTCCAGTACGACGAATGCTTTCCTTAACAAGGGAATACTATAACTAAAGAGTATTTGCGTCTTATACATTTCATTTTTCTCCCATATCGACAGATGCGAGTGACAAGAGCTTTATGCGCCAGGAGTCCACATTCATTCATTTTTGAAAGCCTGCCCGGGAAGATATCGTACTCTATCTTTCATATGTCGTACTCTAGTCCTCTGTCAACTAGTCATCTGTCCGCTCTTCTTATTCAATAGATGGTTCCCGACTTTTATTAAATATATATCTTCCCGATCAATCTATCTTGTATAAATAATAATTAGGAGTATGAAAGTGAGCTCTAATTCAATGTCTTATCCTATTCGATGAGATTGGCATTCCACTTTCGAAAAGTCAAATAAAGTGATTCGTAAATCAGTGAATTTAGTATGAGAAGTAGGTTTATCCATTGAAGTTGAAGTCGTTAATTTAAGTAACGGAAGCCTTGAGTCTAAAAAGCTCATCAACTCCTTCTCTAGTAATGCTGCTTAAACTCGCTCTCTAGGATCTATGTTTACCCAATAGTTGAGGAATTATTGACCAACCCGGGAAGAGCAGGGATAGAAGACTAAGCATTGAATCCAACCTCCTGCCTTGATCGACTCCTCCATTCATCGCCTACCATGGACACTTCGACTCCCCCCATCATATGGCCTTTCCCTAAGCTTGTGCTTTTTCAACCTCGATTAATGTAATATTGAAATAATAACCTATACTATGAAAATAGTAAGGATTATCCGGCCACTCCACGTGTTCTTTCAATGCTTTGCTTTGGGAACCGGGCACGACGAGAGGAGGCTGCTCAACTATCCCCCCTGGTGTACGAAAGCAGTGAAGGAATTCTGAATCGCTTAGCGTGCCCCTAATTTCTTTTAGAGTCAAGTCAGGCTCTAAACAATCAATGAGCGGCTAAGGAATGAGGAGATAAAAAAGAGTATGTTTGAAGGAATTATGTAAATAGAAGGGAATAGTTCATACCTGGCAAACTCAGACATGCAAAGAGCATGCCTACTGTAAATCTTCCTGGGCATAAGCTCTACTTTCTCTCTCTTGCGGTTGCATCTTGTCTAGCAGGTGAGGCATTCCTCACAAACTAAATAAAAAGGGAATGGGATTGTTTCATGAAGCAGGCAGACAATTGGACCGAAACAAGGATAAGGACCAAATTTCTCAAACGCGTTCTCTGGAGAGAGTTGCCTACCTACCTTCTTGGGGGAAGGATCAAGTCGAGGGTAGTTCCATGTAAGGGATTCGGGCAATACACCTTACGAGACGCAGCTAACCCCTCACTACTAGACATGGAATAGTATAGCTCACAGAGCCATATCTTACCCATAAGCTCAGAAGCTCACGATCAGGTTAGGGAGTGTAGTCGGAATCAATGGTCCAAGAGTGACTATCATAGCAGCTAAGTTAGTACGCAAGCATTGGAACCGGAACTGGAACAGTCACAGAAACAGAGGGGAGCGGGGGGGGAGATGCGGCTTCTAGAGCAAAGAAAGAAAGCAATCTAAGAGGCAAAGGGTGAGTCCCACACACCCGAAACCCCGGCAGGTACATAAGAGGTAGTTTCGACCCGGGAAAAGCCCATTATCAGGCGAATAAAGTTTAAAAAAGCACTATCTCGTTCTCAGAAGCATCAAGATCAGTCACCCTTTGACAAAGGGGGGGGGGGGGGGGGGGGGGTATATCCCATTCGCATAGCGCAGTCTTCCCACTTCAACTATCGGAACTGAGATCGTTGGTTTTCTATACTCAATAGTTTATTGTCATCAAAGGCTGGGACCCGAAGTAGTGTCACTTGCCTCAACTTCAGTAGAGCGAGATGCAGTAGTTTCTAATTCCTCCACAGCCGGGAAGGTCGAGAAAGCCATCCCTTGATAGTGAGTTAGAGACCTGACTGTGACAAAGCTAAGTGATGCTGGAAACTAACCTCCATTCCCAAGAGCTGATAACTAAAGGGACGAGGAGAAGATGGAAACTCAAATCAAGAAGAGTGCTCCGGTAAGAGGCATACGCGGGGGGATCAATTGAATGCTTCAGCCAGGATTCCACTCTCGCTCGACAAGTATGGGAAAATCCCAAGATGTAGGAGATCGATTGTATAAGCAATGTGAAATATGCCTAGCTAAAGAGCGGAACACCAGCTCGATATGAGTCTGATTGAACCTTCCCCCAACCAAGTCACCTACATGGATGAAAAAGACTAATCCAGAGGTCTCACTCTCGAGACTGTAAATAGTTATGGTGAACTGGCTGGAAAGATAGCTCTCGGGCTTAGCCCTAAACTAGATAAAGATTGATCTTAGTCTTCTAGATCTATTCATTCTCCTTGTTGCCGACCTGTAGGTCTGGATCTTGTGTCCCTTGCCACTACACTGAATCAAAAGACAATGCCCATTTTCATGGGCTCCTGAACCGAAGCGAGATGTAGTGCGCTAGCGCCCTTTCGGGGTCGGATCCACTTCTTCCGGGAAAACTATGAGTGCTTAGATGGCTCTGGACGAACTAGATCTTTTACTAGAACGACTCCCGTGGGGTATGGATATTCGACTGAAGCTATTGGTCCAAGAGACATTTGTTGGTGTGCTTCGACGCTCACCTCAACAACCTATCTAGTTAATGGTCCCGTTCTCTACAATCATAAGCCCCATCCCTAGAACAAAATAGGGATTTAAAGAGGTCCATTTCAGGACACCTCGAAAGTTCCTCCGATCTTTGTTCTGCGAAGTATGTATGAAGTTCATATAGGTATAGGTACGTGTCAACGTGCACAGCGGCCCGGAATATCGGTAATGAGCTTGAGCACGCTTAACTGCCGAGGGAAGGGCAATTCCAGCACTAACACCCTTCCTTTCTTTCTTCCTGGCACTGCTGCTACCGGGGATTGGTTACCTCCTGGAAAGAGCGATGTGCTTTAATCTACGAGGCTATCCGACAATTTCCGTATAAAGAAGCTAATCCTGTCTCAGATAGCTCTGAAGGACAACTCGAGAGCTCTATTCCAGAACCAGGTGCAGTGGCTAGTTTGGTTTCCGATGCTTGATTGACTTTGATTCCTTGCCCGAAAAAATGCCAAAGACGCTTTGAGCGGCCGTGGAATAAGAGGAAGACGAGTAAGCCATCCCGAACGGCTAGGACCTGTAGAAAGGTCTCGCTGCTTGAGCAACACAAAATGAGGGTTTAGCTCGTGGATATAAGTAGGCCTTTTGCTATTGCTATAAGGGCTGCTATTTTATTGAAAAGTTCACTTCGTGAGAAGCCTCTGTAGGGTAGGGACAAGAGAAAGAAGCAGGAATGGTACTAATGGCACTTATCCGGATTTTTATTGCTTTGTCTCCAACTAGGATTAGTGAGACCGGAGGGTAAAGGCACAAAATCTAACACACTGTTGGTGACCTGCCATACACGACCTGAAATGGGGACTTCCTAGTAGACCGATTTATCGAACTGTTATAAGCGAATTCCGCTTGGGGTATCACCAGATCCCCCAGTACTGAGTGGTTGTCTTTTCCCCTGCAATACTCCTTAACCTATTTTTCAAACAGTGGTTCACGACTTCCATTTGACTATCTGTTAGTGGGTGGTATGCACTACGGAACTCTAGTATAGTTCCTCACTTTTTCAATCAAGTTATCCGAGCCAAAAACAGGCCGGTCAGACGAAATAGTCTTTTCCATGCAACATGACAACCTCTTAAGAAACTGGTATGCAATGTGAATAGCATCGGAAGACTTCTTACAAAGAATAACGTGAGCCATTTTATAAAACCGATCTACTACCACAAATAAAATAGAATCGTTACCAAGCCCAGGCAAGCCCTTCACCAAATCCATGCTGATATCAGTCCAAGGCGCTACTGGAACAGGTAAAGGGGTGTACAGTCTGGTATTCTGTGTCTGCCCCTTTGATAGTTGGCATACCCTGAATCTGGAAAGCGCCGGTTCGAGCCCATCTCGCGACAAGGCCTTAAGAAAGAACTTCCTAAACTAGGAGTATAATAATTTTAGCAACTCTCGTTATAACGCGTTTTAGTGGACCTGCTCTTTTTGGTATTTTTCACTGCTCCAGAGGCATAAAGAACTTTCTTTTGGTGGGATTCATAGTCTTCTTTTTTCGGGGATTTCCAGGTATTTATCGGAGCTAGCCTGGTATTTACTAGATGGGACGAAAGAAGCAAAGAGCCTCCTCATAGCACTACTTCTCAGAGATAGCGTGATAGGCTAAGAAAGTAGTCTATAGTGAAGTTTTCACAAGTAAACTACTTCTCTGCCCTTGTGGTGCAGTCTCCGTTGAGCTACGGATATGATTTCTGATGAAAAAGTCCTCTTATTGATCGCCGAGCTTCGCTTTAGGGAAGGAATACTACTTTTTAGTTAGATTAGATGGATAGTCTTTCCATGCTTTGTTCTTGATGTACCGGAATTATAGAAGATGCAGCAAAGCAGACTTCCCCCTTTGACTACTCCGCGCATTGGAGAATAGATATCATAATGTGTAAACCTTGTGACACGTGTAGTAAGGAATAAAACCTAACCGCACCGTGGGAGCTTCACAAGAGCAATCACAGTCGAAAAAGGAAACTGATTCAACAATCGCTATTCTTTTTTCACCGCTAACCGTGCCATGAACAGCGTTCAGAGCCGATTCTGTAACAGGAAAAGTGAAGACCGCTACTGCTCTACGCCTTACTAATAGCTATACCACACTAACTCCGTCTATTGCTCCTATTTGTTCTACAGAATCAAAACTCCCTTTAGCCCTTTACTTCAATAGTTCAAGCGGAAGACTAAGACGACCTTTCGGATATGGGATATTCTACTTAGAAGACGATAACGATACCACCAAAGGTGCAAAGTGGCTAGGTCTGGGATCGATCCCATCTAGCAAAGAAAGCAGTCACGCCAGAGAGAAGAAAGTAAAGATTGAGAGCTGCCCTGATTCCATTCCTTCAACATCTGCAGAGCTAACCCCTGAAGTGACTGCAGGCCCTTAAGAGTACCCTTTCCTCAAACTGCGCTTAGTCCTTCAAACATCTGCGCATCAGATTCGTTCACAGCTTTCCTCCTCGATGGTCTAGACCAGGTATGGTATGCACCATATTTAAACGGGGATCAGAGCTAGAATAGCCCTTTTTCTTTTATACAATGCTTTGAGCCGCTTCCAGTAAAGGGAGGACTTTCCTTTGCCCTTACTCTATGAATAAGGAAATTCCCTGGTGTGGTGTTCACTCAAGCTCCTAACTCATTGACGCTGTAGGCAAAGAGCTATGGGAATGCTTTCATAGGCTAGGGGGGGATAACTCTGAATTAAGTAACTAAGCCCCAAGGCTAGCGAAGAAAAAGGAAATAGGGCAACAACTCCTGACTCGAGGGTGATAATTGGAATCGAATAGATTGAATCAGAAAGGAACTTAGAGAGAGGCAGAATCACCGTTGTTGGAAGAAGGGCTACCAAAAGCTTATTATCGTTAGCAAGGCAAGGTTCGTTAAAGGAAGCAGTCCTTCCGCTGCACGAGCATCGACAAAGAGAGAGTTTAGAGCAATTAGCCAATACAATCACCAGAAAGAGCGAAAGGGAGATGAGAAGCTAAATAAAATAGAAAAGCACTCAGAATCCCAATCCCAACTGACCCAGATAGCATACAGTGAAGCAGATGCTGAATTATTTCCAAAATCTCCCAGCCCCGAGGGAAAGATATGAGGAGCTAGCCTTATGACATTTCATTTCATTTTCGAGAGATGCTTTTCATAGCCTTAGTTACCAGGAAAGATCTGATGTGAAGAAAAAATCTCATGGTGGAATGCTCACAAGACATGTGACCAAGAACGACTTAAGTTGAATCTACTTTGAACGGATGGGCAGCTGGATTTAGCCTCAGATTCCGATGTTTATTCTCCTAAGTCAGGATGATGGGCCCGACTCCTTTTTTGATGTCGAGTTAGCTGCGAATTTCATAGTTGTCGGCTTAGTTACATTACCTTTTTCATTCAGTCAGACGGCCTACGTAACGTACTTCTTGGCTTCTTTATTCCTGTAAGAAAGTGCTTATTACATAATATGTAATTACATGCTTCTTATTATTGTAAATAGTAATATGTTTCTATATGACAATTTGTTGTTCATTATTAGTCCCCTTATTTCGCTGACTTCATAAGTTGATTTGTTTTTCTATGCTTAGGCTCCACTCCTCCCTCCCGATGAGATGGATTCAATTTACCGTCGCTCCTGTCTATTATGCTAATCCTCGGTATGGGAGGGGACGGGATCACGAGCAACTGGATCTACTTGAACTGATGCCCGGGTAAACGGATCGAAGGCTATATTTAACGTTCCCACCTGCAACTAGGAAATAGGCTAGCTGACCTAGCAGTGAAAGACGAGAGAGCAGAAATGAAAGATGAAATAGCTGGCACTTCTGAATCCTATCACAGGGATTGCCACTCTCTTTATTTACGGCATGGCTTAGTCGTGAAAAGAGGAAGTCTCCCCTAGCTATGGATCTACCATATATAGTTCCAATGTAAGCTGGTGAAATACTACCTTCAATACAACTTACCAAGTCAATCTTCCTCCAATCAATCCAAAGGGTGGCCCTGTTGATAAAGATGATCTCCACAGCGAGAAACCTAGCGAGTGATGAACGGCTTGTTATGACAAATGGAAGAATGGCTTTGCCAAGGAAAAGAAGAAGAAATAGAGTGGGTGATGTTGGTTCTCCCTCTAGAATGATCCCTTTTACCACTCCCTTCGCTTGTGATTGAGGTCTATTGCCAGCTACCACGAACCCCTTTCCCATGGTCCGTTAAAGAACCCGAGATGGACAGATGCCGAGTGCTCGCATGCCTTTAAAGATCCTAAGGGTCTAAGAAAGGAGATCAGAACCTGTAGTATTACTACCTTGGGAGTCGTTGACTCTTGTCTTTATGGGACCTTTGTCAAGGTCCTTGGATGTCTTCGACAAAGGTCTTCTTTCTTTCCTTCCACCCGATCGTACCTCTTTAGTGGAGTCCGTGGACTCCCAATACCGAAGGAGTGAAACTCCCAAGGACAGAGCTTGGCTTCCTTTAAGCCTCATCAATACCATGTGAAGGGTCGGCACCCTGTGACAGGCCTTTCCTTTCCTTTTACTGACCGGCGAAGCACCAAAGGTCGGCTTATTCATTCAACTTATTCATTGACAAAGGACCGAAGGTCCGAGGAAATTAGGTGACTTGACAAAGAAATCCAAGAGCCGAAGGCGAAACTTCGAAACTTCACACTTTGTCTTCCGTGGTCATGTCCATGTGAAAGCACCTTCCGGGCATGTTCACATAGAGGAGGAATCTATTAGGTCACTTCGTTTCCGTATCATAGGACCTTACCATATCATCTTCTTTGCCTTCGGCCCCATCTCCCGGTCTTCTCTCTCTTCTCTTTTGGGCTTTTGGTGAACATCTTGCCCTTGTATTAGACCTTTCTTTGCCTATCGGGGTTTGAAAGGTCTTTAGACAAACAAAGGTGTTCGACCGGAGAGGGAAGAGGAGAAGAACTCCGTGGGATCAGACGTCCCTTGGACCCGGTCCCAAGACACGAAGGAGTGAAAGAAAGAAGATACCACCGACAAGAAAATGAGTCAACGACTCGAAATAAGACATCTCATGAAAAAAGCATTCAACCAACAACTAAAGGAAAAGCAATAAAGCACACCCCCTTCGTCGGAACCTCCGCTAAAGCCCCTGCCCTTGATTGCCCTGCTGGAGTGGAATATGTAGATACTCTTTCCGGTAGGTAGGCTTGATGCTTCCGCTTTCGTTCTTTCAGATTGAAAGATTTAAGCTAAATTACCTTCTTCTAAACCCTTCTAATGGAAGTTACAAAGATGCCATGCCTCCTAGGCCCCTAGATTTCCCAATAGGATCAATGCAATCCTCGTTGTCGGACCCTTACCTAGATAGGTCAGCCTCCAAAGGACCCTCGTAGGCCGACTCTGGAGAGGTGAAATCTTACGTTGCTGACGCCTTCGTTGCTCAGAAAAGTTAGGATCGCCAATTACATTGCCCCTAGACTGAGTGCCTAGCTTCCTTTCTCTACTCCTTCTACGCCTTTCCCCGCTTTCAATTTTGCGTGTAAGAGTCAGTGTTATTCAGCTTCACCTTCTTTTTCTTCTTCCTCCACTGGAACTACTACTGAAGAAGGAAAGCTTGATGCTAGTCGTATTACATCTCCAGCAACTAAATAAAGAGCTAGAACTTAAACTACACCTATGGAAAGGCTAATACTTTACTTTGATGTTTTATAACCCTCCGATGGTTCGAAATTTCTTTTACTAGCAGAATGTTATGAGATTTTCTTACATCTCCGGCCCAGCAATTGAGACTCTATTAACTCCATCCCTCTTCCTGTAAGCCTGCCTTGATTGGCTAGCAATTGAACACGGAGACTTTACACTTTCTGCCCCTCTCTTCTAACTCCAACTAGAACTAGGGCTATTCCTTCATCAGATGGATGAGTTAGTAGACCTCCTTCACTATCTTGCCCGGCACTCGAGGTACTCTTTTTCACCTGGAGATGATTCATTTACTTTACTTGAAGCTATCTACTTTAACAATTTGACTTGCCGGCTAGTTTCAGCTTCGAAGAAGGATAGGTCTTTTCTTACCTCGTTGACGCTAGTTAGCTCAGTTGATGAATCTTTATTGGACCACCTTTAGTAAGTCCATCCCTCTCAGTAGACGAATGTAAGAAAAAAACAGCAGGATAGCAATCTTTATTGGACCTTCCCTAGGAAAATTTCTTAGCCAAAGATTCACATTCTTCTTCGAGGCCTGTTGTTGGAATGGTTTCCGGCCTCTCCTGGAATGCTTGAAGCTACTAGAGAAAGTCCTACTCTTTTATTTAGAGCCGAAACATCTTAAGATGGTTCTTTTCCTGTCCTGTCTAATTCAACTGTCGACTTTGTAAATGCTTCAGTAGACCCTTCACCGGGGAACTTCTATTATTATGTTATAAGGCTTGCCCCAAGCGCTTTAGGTACCTAATACGCAGAACTAGCCGTTATCCCCTACCGTCGTTGCTTAAGATTTCCAACAGCCCTTAGACACTAAAATGCCCCGGGATCGCATTTCCACTTCCACTGTCCCTGGTATCAACCACTGACATCATTAGAAGTAGATATTCCTAAGAGAAGGAAAGTGTATAGATACCTCAAATACTGAACAGAAGGTTAAAGCGATCCAGAAATGATCATAACCGCGGGGCGGGGAAGCCATTCACTCCTAAGGATGATTTCTTATTCCCATATAACTCAATCAATTGATTCAGGAGCCGCCCTAGTAGCATCAAATACAATTGCTTCTACTCCCGCTTTTGAAGTATGCCATCTATCTTTTGTTGTAAATGCAACTATTGGTTCCTTGATAGTGTACACCCTTACCAAGGATGAAATGCCAGATTGAACTAATACTGTTGGCCAATCAAGGCAATCATCAGCCTACGAGGTCTAGGGAATTGAAGTCTTCGTAAGTCAAATAAATGAATTAAAGATAGATAGCTCGGCGAGGAGAGGTGAATGAGTTACCAGCTACAAAAACTATTCACTCTGATGCTACACCATTTCCTGCCTATAAACCTGATCTTTGTGCTGATATTGGAACTATTTCATATGTAGATTCCTCAACTTATTCCCTTTCTGGTATTGAACCAATAACAAGATCCTCCCTTTTTGATTCCGATTCATTGACTGTAGAGAGCTTTCACTGCTACGGCTATTGGCTTTAGCTCTACTTGGCATTCCCTGTAGTTCTTGGAGTAACTCAAACTCAAACTCTTGTTACGGCTTATGGCGGCTATAGACTACGCCTCTATTCATCCATCGTTCATGATCACTCCCAGCAATCACTTCACTGGCTAACAGTTAGTTAGAAAGTGTTCTGGGTAAGACCTATAGAACTCATTTAACTCCGGTTATGCTGAAAGTGGCTTTGTTCTTATCATTCAGTGATAACTCGCCTATAGGTAAGTAAATAAGGGATTCTATCATATTTCGATACTGCTACGAGCTGTCTTAACTCCACTGACTTCTAGGCCATTAGCTCAGTAGCTCAGTAACTACATTATCTTATTCCACCAGCCTTATCTCAATTCCCTTCTTCACCTCAACAGCTAAAGCATCCATTTCTGTAGCTCCTGGAATAGCCGAAGAATCTGGAGTTTATGATTCCAATCCTTAGGCAGGAGTCCACTCCAGCTGAGCTATAAAGATTGGATTATTCTACTCTTTATTAGTTATTTCAGCTACTGATCAACATTTTATAGTTTAATTTAGAGGACTTTCCAATACAGCAACTAAATAAAGAATAGCTGGTGAATGCCTTAGCGGTGAAGCCTTTATAACGGCAACTTACGAGATTGATTCAGCCCCTTCTATGCCATTCGCTTACAGAACTAGGTCTTTCCTTAGTTAGGAGATACCACTTGTTCTTATTGTTCTATGAGAAAGGCGATAATTTCTCTCTTCTATGACTAAACTAGTAGGTAGTGGAACGCCCTGAATTGAGAATACTATCGAATGCAAGCTCTGAGGTCCCCCAATCCTTTAGTGTAGCTGATCGGTAAAGGCAGTTCTCATGAATTGATGAAAATTGATGCGGTATGTTTAAAGGCAAACCCTTTTGCAGTTCACTCGCCAGTGTCATTACTCACTGGACGAGCGTTTGTATTTGTACCAGTTGAGGACGGCTGCCCAAGACCCACACTTCAAGCCTTGTACCCTACCACCTCAACTCCGCTATGTCTTGGTCTGGTTTTCGCTCCCGGAGGAAACCCCTGGATCAAATAAGGAAGCAAAGCTCCCTATAAATCTTTGAAACTTTTGGGGCTTGGGGCAAAGAATAAAGAACTTTCATGCTCTCGAGATTCAATCATGCTAAGGATCTTTCCTCACGAACTGCCTTTAGGGTTCACGACTGCGCTTTCCAAGGTAGTTCTGAAGGGCACCTTTTCATTCTGCTTCTATGCAAGCTTCTATATAGGGTCGGCCTGCTCATCATCGGGGGACTTCCGGTCGAAACTGATTTATGGCTTGGGATCTATGCTTTGAACAGCCTAGTTTCTTGTCAGGTTTTTAACCCCAACGCTTATGCCTTAAGGCACGGGCATTTTCAGAGATTAGTTAAGCTGCTCCTTCTGCCATCTATGAAAGATGGAATTCGAAAGAGTCGGTCTCATTGATTGAGCATCTCCGAGATAGATAGATAAGTTTCCTTTTACTATTTATACGTAACTTCGGGCTTTAAGCATGCAGAAAGATTGGGATCAGATAGCGCTATCTTTTTCCTTGGCTAGTGAATTGACCATACCCCACGACACAGGTAAACAGGTAAACAAGTTATAGTGGAGTATACCACCGAATCTTTCATAAGAGCTATATGCCTTTTGAGGCAATATCTTTATCTATTATTCTTCCTCCAAGGCCTTTTCAACTCATTCAAATAGGGTTTTAGCAGAGACAGCTTAAACTCATGTTTTAATGCCTACATAGAGGCTTCCGACTAGAAGATGTGTGCCATTAAGGCCCACGGAGCGGTCAGGCCTTGTTTTTTATACAATGAAGGGCAATAGATAGAGGAAGAGAAGGAACTGTGGGACTATCGGACAAGAATTGCCCTCTTACTTCTCGAAATGAAGCTGCACATTCATACGGTTTGAGAAGGCCATTCCCATGGCGCCGCAAATTTTTATCTGGGTTACTTTGGGGTTGGGGGCTGGGGGACGACATTAAGAGAGGAGTTAGCAGGTCCGTTAGGCCTCACCTTGGCCTTCTTGGCCGCTCAGAAAGCGCCTGGGGATACCAATCATAGATTTCGAGCGAAGTGCTTCGATTCAATCTCTTGCGAGAGACGATGCCCTAGTTCGGTCCGCTAGGATTCTAAACCCAAAACCATTACAGTAAAGGGTACGGAATATTCTCAATCTCTCCTCCCTCCCTAGCTACTTTTCTCGCTTACTTGCCTGTTGGCTTGCCGCTTGAAAGCGCCTTATCTTATTGGGATTTCTTTCCTATTGCTTGTCTTCTGTAGCAGAGAAAGTAGGATCAGAATGCCTACGGTATTCAATGTGTGGTACTTTTGGAATAGAATTGGCAGCTAGACTTTGCCTGCTTTTTTGTTTTCCTTTCTTCCTTTCTTACTGCAGTTCTTCGACTGCCTGCTTTACTTCCTTTCAGTAGCAAGCATTTACTTATCCGTAGCTATGGAATCAGCAACTTTTGAATCAAAGCGATAGGCACCTTATTCAAATCTAGACATAATGGGAATACCCGGCGAAAGGCGCATCTATTCTGAAGCTATTGCCTTTTAAGCGGAACTCCGCTTCAGACTTATCTATTCGTAGATCTAAGATTTCTGGGGTAAGGACTGACTTAGGCTTAGTGAATATCTTTTCTTTTCAATAGTACGATCTTCGGCATATGAAGAGATATTTTTGTTGAAGCCAACAGGGAAGACTAACTGAAGGGAGTAATATACCACTAGCAGTCCCCATATCTTCAACTATATTATTCTCTGATATCATAGATCGCGCGAGGGCATGTCTTTAAGAGGGGCCGATAAGGCTACTAAGCCATCAAACAAGCAAGCAGGACTAGACTAGTTAAATGAAACAAGATCTCCTTGGGCTCGGGAAAGGAAAGCAGTTCACAAGAGCTTTGACTATGACTACGAGATTGAGTTATAATCTGAAAATCGTCTAATCAAAAAAATGTCATGACCTACTGGACTTTTTTCAAGACATACGAGGCATACTAAGTTCACCCGGTTCGAGAACCTTCTTTCTCTCATCAGGACATTACAAGCCGCATCGAACAGACCAGACCAGACCTTGAGCTAATGATGACAGGACTATCCTTACAGGGCGCTAGCCAATAGAAAAGAACTGAACTTCCCCAACACTTTTACTTGACTTGAGAACAAAGACAGCAGACACTATCGATTCTCCAATCACTTGACTTCCAGCTGAGAGCAAAAGGAATGCATAGCTGTCTGAGATCCTTCTGAACCTAACACCAATATGTGACATCAAACAAGCACGAAAGCAAGGAAGTCCGTTAGGGTTCATGGACATGGACCATGAAGTCAAGTCAGAAGATGAAAATGAGCCCTACACTCTCACTTAGGCGGCTACCTTCGGGTGTTGAAAAAGTCATTGATTCCCGATGCCATGGTAGAGTTTCCAATCCCAACCATGGTGCACGTAAGCTTAGAAAAGCTGGACAAAGGCGGTGGTTAGGTGGACCTGCCATTGTTCGTGCTGTTGCAATGAATCCAGTGGATCATCCTCATGGAGGAGGTGAGGGGCTCACGAAAGGAGGTAGACCTTCGGTGTCACCTTTGGGGAAGCCCACCAAAACTGGATTTCGAGTAGGGGTGGGGAAAGGAAGAAATGAGTTCATGCCACGACGATCTATATGGAAGGGCAGTTTTGTTGATGCATTCCTCTTGAGAATGAAGAAGAAGAGAGATATTCTTTTGAACAGGAGAATTTGGTCACGTAGATCTTTTATTTTGCCGGACTTCGTTAATAGCACCGTACGAATTCACAATGGAAAAACAACTCCTCTTAAATGTTCTGTCTCCGGACAGTTTCTCATAAGCTTGCTACTCATAAGCGCCGGTGCGAATGCTCGTTTGTTCATTTCAAAAGAAGGCACTCTATATCTATATCGAAGTATAAGTCGATCGGGAATAAGTGATTGTACATCCGAAAAAAAGACTCATCAGTGGCAATAACAGATAGTATGTCAGCAATCGTCGAATCCATTCCTGTGTCAGCACCCAGTCTCGAATCACAATAAATTGGGGTTGGGTGGGAGTAAGAAGCTCTAAAATAGATTTTGAAGGGTTGAAATGATTAGATAGGACTAGAGATGGATGGGGCAGTATTGACATTTATATCTTTAGTTGGGTATCTTCTTTATTAAAGCACCATAAATTTTGAAGTATTGAAAACATCCATGTGCCAGACTTCTAAATTGATGCCGTTGCCTTTGTGTCCTGGAAGTTCACTGACCTGCCCGGTCGGACGGAATTATTATTCACCAGTATCGGATATAGTTAGTAATGTAAGCTTTATTGTATGACTCTCAAGGATGCC